>CAWUFW010007929.1:0-600000 GCA_963921515.1 Calotriton arnoldi
TGCTCAGGACTGACCAGAACTGGTTTTGGACTAGGCAGAGGCCTCTCTGCCTCCAGAGAACAAAGAGAATCAGGGTATAAGAGGGGCACCCAGACCCCAGGAAAATTAGATCACTTTTGGGAACAAGAAGAAACCTTTACTGAGGAGCGGAACCAAGAAGAAACTGAGGAGAAACTATCCCTAAGCCTGAAGTGCTGCTTGGGGGATTGGCCTGCAGTGGTTTGCCTGACTGCCAAAGAGAGGAGAAAGGAACTTTTGCTTTGCTGTGACTTTCATCAACTTGTGAAGGATCTCCAAGGGCTTGGAAGAGAGCTTGCCCCCTGACCGAAGTCCCAGGACCATTGGACTTCACCCCCTTTGTGAATTGCTGCTGGAAACTCTGTTTCAGTGGCTACAGAGGTAGGGAGCTGTGACCGACTCTCACGACCGACTCGGTGTCCTGCAAGCACCGCATCGAAGCACCGTCTCGCCCTGCAACGCACGGCCCTGGTCTCACCGACTCCGTCAACGAGCCGCTGCCTGCACCGCATCGAGGGACAACGCGTCCTGCAACGCTTCGCTACGCCGAATCGAACTGGTCCGACCGACACG
The DNA here is from genome assembly GCA_963921515.1 of Calotriton arnoldi. Taxonomy (NCBI): domain Eukaryota; kingdom Metazoa; phylum Chordata; class Amphibia; order Caudata; family Salamandridae; genus Calotriton; species Calotriton arnoldi. The sequence goes on from CAWUFW010007929.1 coordinate 592, forward strand.
GTCACTGCTGCTGAGTTCGAGTCCTGTGACCGCACCGGAGTTGGGCACCGCTCGCACGCTTTGCGACGCACCGCCCGACTCGCACCGCTGTCCGGACTGATCGACGCCAGCTCCTGAATCCGGCTCCGTCGCCGCACCGCAACCTGCCAGCACCGCATCGAAGCACCGTCTCGCCCTGCAACGCACGGCCCTGGTCTCACCGACTCCGTCTCGACGACGTCAACGAGCCGCTGCCTGCACCGCATCGAGGGACAACGCGTCCTGCAACGCTTCCATTTTTGCATCGCGACCGCGACGAACAGCCATCCGGCTCGCACGCCCGTGCCTGCCGCTTCAAGTAAAAGGTACTGTGACCGAGTCTGTCTACGCTGTGTTGGCCCGTCTCGACGCGGTCAGCTGGATTTGTTAGACTCTGTTTGTTCTCGACATCGCCGTAGCCGGAGGAGGCTACCGACTCGCACAGAACCTTGAATTAAGCCTTTTTGATCAGAACTAAGTATTCTTAACAGTATTGTGGATTATTTTTGTCGTTTATGGTCTTGTGATAAATCTATATAAAGTATACCTATTTTTATAAATATATAACCTGTGTGGTGTCCATTTGTAGTGTTGTCACTTGATTACTGTATGTGTTCACAAATGCTTTACACACTGCCTCTGAACTAAGCCTGTCTGCTCGTGCCAAGCTACCAAGAGGGTGAGCAGGGGTTATTTCGGGAGTGTACCTACTTTCCCTGACTAGACGCAAGGGTCCCTATTTGGACAAAGGTACATACCTCTGCCAACTAGAGACCCCCAAATCTAACATTGGTGGTCAGCGGTGAGGATTCTGGACTTGCATTTGTGACTCATGTACAGTGATTGGTGAACACTACTTAGTGAGTGCAGACCAAAACGCAACCACATACTTTAATAGCATTTTTTCTGGGATTTCCTATTTTTGCAAATGCCAAGTTCAGTCACTATGGAGAAACCAGCATCAGTAGCCTCTGTTGAATGTGATTGGGAAGAAGAGAGGCTAGAATGCTACACCCTTAAGCAGCTCAAGCAATTCTGCAAAAAGTTTAAAGTGTCCATGACCGGGATCTCCAGGAAGGAGGACCTCCAAAAGGCGCTGAGGGCCTGGGTCGAATCAAGGAGTGCCCCTGTGGAGGGGGCTGAGAATGCAGAAGGGCAGCTGGAGGGGCTATTGGGTCTAGGGGCTAGAAGACCACCTTCCCCAGTAGGTAGCAGTGTTTCTGCCAGAGGACTGTCTCCAGAGGAGTTGGAGGACAGGAAAGAGAGTAGGATGCACGAAATGGAGCTGACCAAACTCAAGCTGAATAAGCAGTTAGAATTCGAAATGCAAACAAGGAAATTAGCCCTAGAGGAAAAGAAAATGCAGTTTGAACATGAGAAAGTTTTGAGGGAGTTGGAATTGAAGGCCAAGAGCTTAGAGATTACTCCCTCTGGTGGCAGTGTACCGCCTGTGCCTGTTGAAGCTAGGGTGTATATTCCCAAAGATGTGGTGAAGGAGTTTTTTAAAAATGACGACATAGGGCAGTGGTTCAAAGCCTATGAGGTAGCCATGTCTTCCCACCGGGTCCCTGAGAAGGATTGGGGAGCGGGGTTGTGGGGACGGTTCCTCAGTGAAGGGCGGGATACCTTGTTGGATTTGCCCTCTGAAGTCTATAATTCGTACAGCCACATGAAGGATGCCTTAATGACTAGATATGGTTTGACCCCTGAGCTTTATAGGCAAAGGTTCAGGAACTGTAGTAAGATTGAAAGCAGTACCTGGGTTGAATATGTGACCTTCTTTTGCAGAGCCTTGGATGGTTGGGTAAAGGGTAGCAAAGCGACTGATTTTCAGGCGCTCTTTGATTTGATTGCCTGGGAGCACTTGTCCGGTAATTGTTTTCCTGAGCTACGCCAGCACCTGATTGATAGTAAGCTGACTAACCCTAGGCAGCTTGCTGAGGAGGCGGACCGCTGGGTGAGTACCCGGGTCCACAAGGGTCACGTGGGAGACTCCGCCAAGGGTGGGCAGGGTCCCCAGCAGAAGAGTGGGGGGGACAAGGGTAAACAGAAGGAGTTCCATAAAGGGCCCCAAAGTAGACCCCAAGGGAACCAAGGGAAAGGTTCCCAGCCTCCCCCTGAGAAGAAGCCAGTGGCCCTGACAGGCCCCCCTGTTCACCAGGGACCACTGGTATGTTACAAGTGTGGCGCCCCTGGCCACAAGGCAAACGATCCTCGTTGCCCTTTGCATGGAAAACCAGCACCCACCAGTGCAGTCCCCCGGCAGTTGGCTAGTGTAGCCCTGGGGGAGGAGTTGGGTGCCCAAGGTGGGGGGATCCCACAGTGTTTTCCCTTGTCTCATTAGGAGACTCTGAGATGGTCCCTAGGACCCCGCTGCCTGAGAACACTAAGAAATACAGGCAGTGGGTGACCATCAATGGCCATAGGGTGGAGGCTCTGAGAGACACAGGAGCCAGTGTGACAGCTGTCAAGTGTCACCTGGTGTCTAAAGAGCAGGTTATCCCTGATGCATTCTATCCGGTTGTTGCCGCTGACAACACAGAGAGTCACTGCAAGGTGGCTCAGGTTCCCTTTGAGTGGGGGGGTCTCGGGTACTCTTCAAGTAGCTGTGAGGCCAGCCATGCCTGTTGACTGTTTGTTAGGGAACGATTTGGAGAGCTCACCTTGGGCTAAGGTGGAGCGGAGTGCGCATTTAGAAATGTTGGGCTTGCCTGATTGGGCATGTGTGACCACCCGGTCAATGGCAGCTAAAGGTGTTCAAGAGGACCTGGAGCCTGAGAGGGAGGCCCAGGTGCCTGCCGGAGAGAGAGGAGGCAGGGGGCGCGGGAAACCGGCCCCCGAGGTTCCCACGGTCCAGGAGGAGGCAGACCCTGAGGGGGATGCCCTGGAGCCTACAGGGGAACAGGTAGCTGAACTGGGGGACCTACCTGAGCTGACCCATTGGCAGCAAGAAGGAGGACCCTCCAGGGAAGAGTTCTGCAAGGAGCAGAACACATGCCCTTCTCTCGTGGGTCTGAGGCAACAGGCCACAGACCAGGCAGCAGGTGATCAGTCTGGATCACATTGGGTTTACTGGGAGAATGGTCTCCTGTATTCAGAGCCTAAGGTTGCTGAGCCTGGGTCAGCCCGTGTGCTGGTGGTACCCCAGCGCTTCAGAGCCTTCCTACTGGGGTTGGCTCATGATGTACCGTTAGCGGGACATCTGGGGCAGGACAAGACCTTTGACAGGCTTGTTACCCATTTCTATTGGCCCCAGATGCGCAGGAGTGCCGCCACTCACTGCAGGACATGCCAGACTTGCCAGGCAAGTGGAAAAAGTGGGAGGAAGCACAAGGCTCCTCTCCAGCCATTCCCTGTGGTCAGCACCCCCTTTGAACGGGTGGGTATTGACATTGTGGGGCCACTGGACCCCAAGACAGCCATGGGCAACAGGTTTATCCTGGTCTTGGTGGACCATGCCACCCGGTACCCTGAAGCCATCCCTCTGAGGACAGTGACGGCCCCCGTGGTGGGACGGGCACTGATGGGAATTTTCTCACGTGTGGGATTCCCTCAAGAGGTGGTGTCTGACAGAGGTACCAACTTCGTGTCCAAGTACATGAAGTCCCTGTGGCAGGAGTGCGGTGTAACTTACAAGTTCACCACTCCTTACCACCCTCAAGGAAATGGTCTGGTTGAGAGATTCAACCGGACCCTCAAGGGCATGATTATGGGTCTGGAAGAACCCATGAGGCGTAAATGGGACGTCCTCTTACCATGCCTGTTGTTTGCATACCGGGAGGTGCCACAGAAGTCTCTAGGGTTCAGTCCCTTTGAGCTCCTCTATGGACACCCGGTGCGAGGACCTCTGAGTTTGGTCAAGGAAGGCTGGGAGCAATCTCCCAGGAAACCTCCCCAGGATGTATACAGTTACATGCTGGCCTTCAGGAACCAGACTAGGCGTTTCAGAGAGCTTGCTGAGGCAAATCTGGAAGCCAGCCAGGAGGAGATGAAGCGGTGGTACGACCAGAATGCCACTCTGGTAGAGCTTCAGCCTGGTCAGAAAGTGTGGGTCATGGCCCCTGTGGAGCCCTGTGCGCTCCAGGACAGGTGGACCGGCCCTTTTACGGTGGTGGAGCGCAAGAGTCCAGTTACCTATTTGGTGGACTTGCAGTCTCCCAGGAACCCCTTGCGGGTCCTGCATGTGAACCGCCTGAAGCCCCACTTGGAGAGGTCCCAAGTGGGCATGCTCTTAGCTACAGATGATGGAATGGAGGAGGAGACCGAGCCTCTTCCTGACCTCCTGTCAGCCCGAGAGCAAGATGGATCAGTGGAGGGAGTAAACCTCTCTACCTCCCTGACACCTGAGCAGCAGGGTGACTGTCGCCAACTGTTGGGACAGTTCCCTGACCTGTTCTCCCTGGTTCCCAGTGTCACTCATTGGTGCGTCCATGATGTGGACACTGGGGACAGTCTTCCTGTGAAGCACAAGGCTTACAGGGTGACTGACAGGGTCAGAGCCTGCATCAAGGAGGAGGTCTCCAAGATGTTTGCGCTAGGGGTGATTGAGTCCTCTAACAGCCCTTGGGCCAGCCCCGTGGTCTTGGTTCCAAAAGCTGCCGCGCCTGGTGCCACACCAGAACTCCGGTTCTGTGTGGACTACAGGGGACTCAATTCCGTCACCAGGACTGACGCCCACCCCATCCCCAGAGCTGATGAGCTCATAGATCGGTTAGGGGCTGCGCGGTACCTCAGCACGTTTGACTTAACGTCTGGGTACTGGCAGATCGCCTTGACTGATGGGGCAAAAGAGAGGTCAGCATTCTCCACACCAGATGGGCACTACCAGTTCCGGGTGATGCCCTTTGGGATGAAGAATGCCCCTGCCACCTTTCAGAGGTTGGTCAACCAGGTGTTGGTTGGACTGGAGGATTTCAGTGCCGCCTACCTGGATGACATCGCAGTGTTCAGTGCCCGTTGGGAAGAGCATCTGCGCCACCTCTGGGAAGTGTTGATGGCGCTGCGGAGGGCAGGCCTCACAATCAAGGCGAGTAAGTGCCAGATTGGGCAGGGTTCTGTGGTGTACTTGGGACACCAGGTTGGGAGCGGCCAGGTGGCGCCCCTCCAACCGAAAATTGATACCATTCTGGCTTGGGAGCCCCCCAAGACCCAGACAGAGGTGAGAGCCTTCCTAGGACTCACCGGGTATTACCGGAGATTCGTCAAGGGGTATGGCAGCATTGTTGCCCCCTTGACCGAGCTGACTTCCAAGAAGCAGCCCAGGAAAGTGATTTGGACTGACGCCTGTCAAAAAGCTTTTGACACCTTGAAGACTGCCATGTGCACGGCGCCTGTGCTCCAGGCACCCAACTTCTCCAATGAGTTCATTGTTCAGACCGACGCTTCAGAGCATGGTGTAGGGGCTGTTCTATCACAGATCAATGAGGAGGGCCTAGACCAACCTGTAGCCTTCATCAGTAGGAGGTTACTTCCCCGGGAACAGAGATGGAGTGCTATTGAGCGTGAGGCATTTGCTGTGGTCTGGGCACTGAAGAAGCTGAGACCATACCTGTTTGGGACTCACTTCCGGGTTCAGACAGACCACAGGCCCCTCAGATGGTTGATGCAGATGAGGGGTGAGAATCCAAAGCTGTTGAGGTGGTCCATTTCCCTACAGGGGATGGACTTTACGGTGGAACACCGCCCTGGTACAGAACACGCCAATGCTGATGGACTGTCCAGATTTTTCCGCCTTAGCGATGAGAACTCCCTAGGGGTAGGATAGTTCTCCCCACATTTCAGCTGGAGGGGACACGTGTTAGACCTGGCATCCTTGGCGTGGGTCTCCCTTCCATTTTTTCGTAATGCCTCCACTGTTGCCGATATGTTTTTGCTGGACTAGATGCTCATGGGCACTTTGCCGCTGCTAATCAGTGCCAAAGTGCAAGTGCTCCCTATCGTTAATTGATATATGTATTAGTGACTCCATGATTGGATGATTGGTTTACTTGTCAGTCCCTAGTACAGTGCACTCAGTGTGCCCAGGGCTTGTAAATCCAATGCCGCTGGTGGGCTTGCAGCACTGGTTGTGCCACCCACAGAAGCGGCTTGTAAAATGTGTCTCAGGCCTGCCATCGCAGAGCCTGTGTGCAGCCTCGGGCTGCCATGTCGACTTGGTGAGTACACCCACTTACCAGTCCCTAAACCTTCCCTTTACTGCATGTTGGTCACCCCTAAAGTAGGCCCTAGGGCAGGGTGCATTGTAAGTATAAGGTAGGACATGCCCTGGTGTGTGTGGCATGTCCTAATAGTGAATTACAGCCATTTTCGTTTTTCACTATTGCAAGGCTACCTGCTCCCCATAGGCCAGAATGGGCAGACTGACTATTACACCTTATAGTCAGAACTGACCCAGGGAACATGGTAGAAAAACGAATTTAGTATGCCTGAACTCAGGATGATAAAATACATCTTTTAGTGAAGTTGGTTTTAACATTCTGTGTTCGAAAATACCACTTTTAGAAAGTGGGTATTTTCTTGCCTAACTATCCAAGCCTGCCTCTGCTAGGTTGTGTATTCCTTGTCTGGAGATTGAGTGACAGGGGCTGGGGGTGGCTACAGGAGACAGGGTGAGTCAGCGCAGGGCTGAATAGAAAGATCTGCAGCCAGAGTGGAGGGAGGAGTTGCACCTGGGTCTGAATAGGGCTGTGCCTGCCTTCCACAATGCTGGCTCCACCTCCTGCCGGGCGGCTGAGCACTCTGCCCCACATTCTGAAAGGAAAGAAGGAGTCAGAAAAACAAAGTGCTCCAGGACTGACCAGAACTGGTTTTGGACTAGGCAGAGGCCTCTCTGCCTCCAGAGAACAAAGAGAATCAGGGTATAAGAGGGGCACCCAGACCCCAGGAAAATTAGATCACTTTTGGGAACAAGAAGAAACCTTTACTGAGGAGCGGAACCAAGAAGAAACTGAGGAGAAACTATCCCTAAGCCTGAAGTGCTGCTTGGGGGATTGGCCTGCAGTGGTTTGCCTGACTGCCAAAGAGAGGAGAAAGGAACTTTTGCTTTGCTGTGACTTTCATCAACTTGTGAAGGATCTCCAAGGGCTTGGAAGAGAGCTTGCCCCCTGACCGAAGTCCCAGGACCATTGGACTTCACCCCCTTTGTGAATTGCTGCTGGAAACTCTGTTTCAGTGGCTACAGAGGTAGGGAGCTGTGACCGACTCTCACGACCGACTCGGTGTCCTGCAAGCACCGCATCGAAGCACCGTCTCGCCCTGCAACGCACGGCCCTGGTCTCACCGACTCCGTCAACGAGCCGCTGCCTGCACCGCATCGAGGGACAACGCGTCCTGCAACGCTTCGCTACGCCGAATCGAACTGGTCCGACCGACACGGTCACTGCTGCTGAGTTCGAGTCCTGTGACCGCACCGGAGTTGGGCACCGCTCGCACGCTTTGCGACGCACCGCCCGACTCGCACCGCTGTCCGGACTGATCGACGCCAGCTCCTGAATCCGGCTCCGTCGCCGCACCGCAACCTGCCAGCACCGCATCGAAGCACCGTCTCGCCCTGCAACGCACGGCCCTGGTCTCACCGACTCCGTCTCGACGACGTCAACGAGCCGCTGCCTGCACCGCATCGAGGGACAACGCGTCCTGCAACGCTTCCATTTTTGCATCGCGACCGCGACGAACAGCCATCCGGCTCGCACGCCCGTGCCTGCCGCTTCAAGTAAAAGGTACTGTGACCGAGTCTGTCTACGCTGTGTTGGCCCGTCTCGACGCGGTCAGCTGGATTTGTTAGACTCTGTTTGTTCTCGACATCGCCGTAGCCGGAGGAGGCTACCGACTCGCACAGAACCTTGAATTAAGCCTTTTTGATCAGAACTAAGTATTCTTAACAGTATTGTGGATTATTTTTGTCGTTTATGGTCTTGTGATAAATCTATATAAAGTATACCTATTTTTATAAATATATAACCTGTGTGGTGTCCATTTGTAGTGTTGTCACTTGATTACTGTATGTGTTCACAAATGCTTTACACACTGCCTCTGAACTAAGCCTGTCTGCTCGTGCCAAGCTACCAAGAGGGTGAGCAGGGGTTATTTCGGGAGTGTACCTACTTTCCCTGACTAGACGCAAGGGTCCCTATTTGGACAAAGGTACATACCTCTGCCAACTAGAGACCCCCAAATCTAACATTGGTGGTCAGCGGTGAGGATTCTGGACTTGCATTTGTGACTCATGTACAGTGATTGGTGAACACTACTTAGTGAGTGCAGACCAAAACGCAACCACATACTTTAATAGCATTTTTTCTGGGATTTCCTATTTTTGCAAATGCCAAGTTCAGTCACTATGGAGAAACCAGCATCAGTAGCCTCTGTTGAATGTGATTGGGAAGAAGAGAGGCTAGAATGCTACACCCTTAAGCAGCTCAAGCAATTCTGCAAAAAGTTTAAAGTGTCCATGACCGGGATCTCCAGGAAGGAGGACCTCCAAAAGGCGCTGAGGGCCTGGGTCGAATCAAGGAGTGCCCCTGTGGAGGGGGCTGAGAATGCAGAAGGGCAGCTGGAGGGGCTATTGGGTCTAGGGGCTAGAAGACCACCTTCCCCAGTAGGTAGCAGTGTTTCTGCCAGAGGACTGTCTCCAGAGGAGTTGGAGGACAGGAAAGAGAGTAGGATGCACGAAATGGAGCTGACCAAACTCAAGCTGAATAAGCAGTTAGAATTCGAAATGCAAACAAGGAAATTAGCCCTAGAGGAAAAGAAAATGCAGTTTGAACATGAGAAAGTTTTGAGGGAGTTGGAATTGAAGGCCAAGAGCTTAGAGATTACTCCCTCTGGTGGCAGTGTACCGCCTGTGCCTGTTGAAGCTAGGGTGTATATTCCCAAAGATGTGGTGAAGGAGTTTTTTAAAAATGACGACATAGGGCAGTGGTTCAAAGCCTATGAGGTAGCCATGTCTTCCCACCGGGTCCCTGAGAAGGATTGGGGAGCGGGGTTGTGGGGACGGTTCCTCAGTGAAGGGCGGGATACCTTGTTGGATTTGCCCTCTGAAGTCTATAATTCGTACAGCCACATGAAGGATGCCTTAATGACTAGATATGGTTTGACCCCTGAGCTTTATAGGCAAAGGTTCAGGAACTGTAGTAAGATTGAAAGCAGTACCTGGGTTGAATATGTGACCTTCTTTTGCAGAGCCTTGGATGGTTGGGTAAAGGGTAGCAAAGCGACTGATTTTCAGGCGCTCTTTGATTTGATTGCCTGGGAGCACTTGTCCGGTAATTGTTTTCCTGAGCTACGCCAGCACCTGATTGATAGTAAGCTGACTAACCCTAGGCAGCTTGCTGAGGAGGCGGACCGCTGGGTGAGTACCCGGGTCCACAAGGGTCACGTGGGAGACTCCGCCAAGGGTGGGCAGGGTCCCCAGCAGAAGAGTGGGGGGGACAAGGGTAAACAGAAGGAGTTCCATAAAGGGCCCCAAAGTAGACCCCAAGGGAACCAAGGGAAAGGTTCCCAGCCTCCCCTGAGAAGAAGCCAGTGGCCCTGACAGGCCCCCCTGTTCACCAGGGACCACTGGTATGTTACAAGTGTGGCGCCCCTGGCCACAAGGCAAACGATCCTCGTTGCCCTTTGCATGGAAAACCAGCACCCACCAGTGCAGTCCCCCGGCAGTTGGCTAGTGTAGCCCTGGGGGAGGAGTTGGGTGCCCAAGGTGGGGGGATCCCACAGTGTTTTCCCTTGTCTCATTAGGAGACTCTGAGATGGTCCCTAGGACCCCGCTGCCTGAGAACACTAAGAAATACAGGCAGTGGGTGACCATCAATGGCCATAGGGTGGAGGCTCTGAGAGACACAGGAGCCAGTGTGACAGCTGTCAAGTGTCACCTGGTGTCTAAAGAGCAGGTTATCCCTGATGCATTCTATCCGGTTGTTGCCGCTGACAACACAGAGAGTCACTGCAAGGTGGCTCAGGTTCCCTTTGAGTGGGGGGGGTCTCGGGTACTCTTCAAGTAGCTGTGAGGCCAGCCATGCCTGTTGACTGTTTGTTAGGGAACGATTTGGAGAGCTCACCTTGGGCTAAGGTGGAGCGGAGTGCGCATTTAGAAATGTTGGGCTTGCCTGATTGGGCATGTGTGACCACCCGGTCAATGGCAGCTAAAGGTGTTCAAGAGGACCTGGAGCCTGAGAGGGAGGCCCAGGTGCCTGCCGGAGAGAGAGGAGGCAGGGGGCGCGGGAAACCGGCCCCCGAGGTTCCCACGGTCCAGGAGGAGGCAGACCCTGAGGGGGATGCCCTGGAGCCTACAGGGGAACAGGTAGCTGAACTGGGGGACCTACCTGAGCTGACCCATTGGCAGCAAGAAGGAGGACCCTCCAGGGAAGAGTTCTGCAAGGAGCAGAACACATGCCCTTCTCTCGTGGGTCTGAGGCAACAGGCCACAGACCAGGCAGCAGGTGATCAGTCTGGATCACATTGGGTTTACTGGGAGAATGGTCTCCTGTATTCAGAGCCTAAGGTTGCTGAGCCTGGGTCAGCCCGTGTGCTGGTGGTACCCCAGCGCTTCAGAGCCTTCCTACTGGGGTTGGCTCATGATGTACCGTTAGCGGGACATCTGGGGCAGGACAAGACCTTTGACAGGCTTGTTACCCATTTCTATTGGCCCCAGATGCGCAGGAGTGCCGCCACTCACTGCAGGACATGCCAGACTTGCCAGGCAAGTGGAAAGAGTGGGAGGAAGCACAAGGCTCCTCTCCAGCCATTCCCTGTGGTCAGCACCCCCTTTGAACGGGTGGGTATTGACATTGTGGGGCCACTGGACCCCAAGACAGCCATGGGCAACAGGTTTATCCTGGTCTTGGTGGACCATGCCACCCGGTACCCTGAAGCCATCCCTCTGAGGACAGTGACGGCCCCCGTGGTGGGACGGGCACTGATGGGAATTTTCTCACGTGTGGGATTCCCTCAAGAGGTGGTGTCTGACAGAGGTACCAACTTCGTGTCCAAGTACATGAAGTCCCTGTGGCAGGAGTGCGGTGTAACTTACAAGTTCACCACTCCTTACCACCCTCAAGGAAATGGTCTGGTTGAGAGATTCAACCGGACCCTCAAGGGCATGATTATGGGTCTGGAAGAACCCATGAGGCGTAAATGGGACGTCCTCTTACCATGCCTGTTGTTTGCATACCGGGAGGTGCCACAGAAGTCTCTAGGGTTCAGTCCCTTTGAGCTCCTCTATGGACACCCGGTGCGAGGACCTCTGAGTTTGGTCAAGGAAGGCTGGGAGCAATCTCCCAGGAAACCTCCCCAGGATGTATACAGTTACATGCTGGCCTTCAGGAACCAGACTAGGCGTTTCAGAGAGCTTGCTGAGGCAAATCTGGAAGCCAGCCAGGAGGAGATGAAGCGGTGGTACGACCAGAATGCCACTCTGGTAGAGCTTCAGCCTGGTCAGAAAGTGTGGGTCATGGCCCCTGTGGAGCCCTGTGCGCTCCAGGACAGGTGGACCGGCCCTTTTACGGTGGTGGAGCGCAAGAGTCCAGTTACCTATTTGGTGGACTTGCAGTCTCCCAGGAACCCCTTGCGGGTCCTGCATGTGAACCGCCTGAAGCCCCACTTGGAGAGGTCCCAAGTGGGCATGCTCTTAGCTACAGATGATGGAATGGAGGAGGAGACCGAGCCTCTTCCTGACCTCCTGTCAGCCCGAGAGCAAGATGGATCAGTGGAGGGAGTAAACCTCTCTACCTCCCTGACACCTGAGCAGCAGGGTGACTGTCGCCAACTGTTGGGACAGTTCCCTGACCTGTTCTCCCTGGTTCCCAGTGTCACTCATTGGTGCGTCCATGATGTGGACACTGGGGACAGTCTTCCTGTGAAGCACAAGGCTTACAGGGTGACTGACAGGGTCAGAGCCTGCATCAAGGAGGAGGTCTCCAAGATGTTTGCGCTAGGGGTGATTGAGTCCTCTAACAGCCCTTGGGCCAGCCCCGTGGTCTTGGTTCCAAAAGCTGCCGCGCCTGGTGCCACACCAGAACTCCGGTTCTGTGTGGACTACAGGGGACTCAATTCCGTCACCAGGACTGACGCCCACCCCATCCCCAGAGCTGATGAGCTCATAGATCGGTTAGGGGCTGCGCGGTACCTCAGCACGTTTGACTTAACGTCTGGGTACTGGCAGATCGCCTTGACTGATGGGGCAAAAGAGAGGTCAGCATTCTCCACACCAGATGGGCACTACCAGTTCCGGGTGATGCCCTTTGGGATGAAGAATGCCCCTGCCACCTTTCAGAGGTTGGTCAACCAGGTGTTGGTTGGACTGGAGGATTTCAGTGCCGCCTACCTGGATGACATCGCAGTGTTCAGTGCCAGTTGGGAAGAACATCTGCGCCACCTCTGGGAAGTGTTGATGGCGCTGCGGAGGGCAGGCCTCACAATCAAGGCGAGTAAGTGCCAGATTGGGCAGGGTTCTGTGGTGTACTTGGGACACCAGGTTGGGAGCGGCCAGGTGGCGCCCCTCCAACCGAAAATTGATACCATTCTGGCTTGGGAGCCCCCCAAGACCCAGACAGAGGTGAGAGCCTTCCTAGGACTCACCGGGTATTACCGGAGATTCGTCAAGGGGTATGGCAGCATTGTTGCCCCCTTGACCGAGCTGACTTCCAAGAAGCAGCCCAGGAAAGTGATTTGGACTGACGCCTGTCAAAAAGCTTTTGACACCTTGAAGACTGCCATGTGCACGGCGCCTGTGCTCCAGGCACCCAACTTCTCCAATGAGTTCATTGTTCAGACCGACGCTTCAGAGCATGGTGTAGGGGCTGTTCTATCACAGATCAATGAGGAGGGCCTAGACCAACCTGTAGCCTTCATCAGTAGGAGGTTACTTCCCCGGGAACAGAGATGGAGTGCTATTGAGCGTGAGGCATTTGCTGTGGTCTGGGCACTGAAGAAGCTGAGACCATACCTGTTTGGGACTCACTTCCGGGTTCAGACAGACCACAGGCCCCTCAGATGGTTGATGCAGATGAGGGGTGAGAATCCAAAGCTGTTGAGGTGGTCCATTTCCCTACAGGGGATGGACTTTACGGTGGAACACCGCCCTGGTACAGAACACGCCAATGCTGATGGACTGTCCAGATTTTTCCGCCTTAGCGATGAGAACTCCCTAGGGGTAGGATAGTTCTCCCCACATTTCAGCTGGAGGGGACACGTGTTAGACCTGGCATCCTTGGCGTGGGTCTCCCTTCCATTTTTTCGTAATGCCTCCACTGTTGCCGATATGTTTTTGCTGGACTAGATGCTCATGGGCACTTTGCCGCTGCTAATCAGTGCCAAAGTGCAAGTGCTCCCTATCGTTAATTGATATATGTATTAGTGACTCCATGATTGGATGATTGGTTTACTTGTCAGTCCCTAGTACAGTGCACTCAGTGTGCCCAGGGCTTGTAAATCCAATGCCGCTGGTGGGCTTGCAGCACTGGTTGTGCCACCCACAGAAGCGGCTTGTAAAATGTGTCTCAGGCCTGCCATCGCAGAGCCTGTGTGCAGCCTAGGGCTGCCATGTCGACTTGGTGAGTACACCCACTTACCAGTCCCTAAACCTTCCCTTTACTGCATGTTGGTCACCCCTAAAGTAGGCCCTAGGGCAGGGTGCATTGTAAGTATAAGGTAGGACATGCCCTGGTGTGTGTGGCATGTCCTAATAGTGAATTACAGCCATTTTCGTTTTTCACTATTGCAAGGCTACCTGCTCCCCATAGGCCAGAATGGGCAGACTGACTATTACACCTTATAGTCAGAACTGACCCAGGGAACATGGTAGAAAAACGAATTTAGTATGCCTGAACTCAGGATGATAAAATACATCTTTTAGTGAAGTTGGTTTTAACATTCTGTGTTCGAAAATACCACTTTTAGAAAGTGGGTATTTTCTTGCCTAACTATCCAAGCCTGCCTCTGCTAGGTTGTGTATTCCTTGTCTGGAGATTGAGTGACAGGGGCTGGGGGTGGCTACAGGAGACAGGGTGAGTCAGCGCAGGGCTGAATAGAAAGATCTGCAGCCAGAGTGGAGGGAGGAGTTGCACCTGGGTCTGAATAGGGCTGTGCCTGCCTTCCACAATGCTGGCTCCACCTCCTGCCGGGCGGCTGAGCACTCTGCCCCACATTCTGAAAGGAAAGAAGGAGTCAGAAAAACAAAGTGCTCCAGGACTGACCAGAACTGGTTTTGGACTAGGCAGAGGCCTCTCTGCCTCCAGAGAACAAAGAGAATCAGGGTATAAGAGGGGCACCCAGACCCCAGGAAAATTAGATCACTTTTGGGAACAAGAAGAAACCTTTACTGAGGAGCGGAACCAAGAAGAAACTGAGGAGAAACTATCCCTAAGCCTGAAGTGCTGCTTGGGGGATTGGCCTGCAGTGGTTTGCCTGACTGCCAAAGAGAGGAGAAAGGAACTTTTGCTTTGCTGTGACTTTCATCAACTTGTGAAGGATCTCCAAGGGCTTGGAAGAGAGCTTGCCCCCTGACCGAAGTCCCAGGACCATTGGACTTCACCCCCTTTGTGAATTGCTGCTGGAAACTCTGTTTCAGTGGCTACAGAGGTAGGGAGCTGTGACCGACTCTCACGACCGACTCGGTGTCCTGCAAGCACCGCATCGAAGCACCGTCTCGCCCTGCAACGCACGGCCCTGGTCTCACCGACTCCGTCAACGAGCCGCTGCCTGCACCGCATCGAGGGACAACGCGTCCTGCAACGCTTCGCTACGCCGAATCGAACTGGTCCGACCGACACGGTCACTGCTGCTGAGTTCGAGTCCTGTGACCGCACCGGAGTTGGGCACCGCTCGCACGCTTTGCGACGCACCGCCCGACTCGCACCGCTGTCCGGACTGATCGACGCCAGCTCCTGAATCCGGCTCCGTCGCCGCACCGCAACCTGCCAGCACCGCATCGAAGCACCGTCTCGCCCTGCAACGCACGGCCCTGGTCTCACCGACTCCGTCTCGACGACGTCAACGAGCCGCTGCCTGCACCGCATCGAGGGACAACGCGTCCTGCAACGCTTCCATTTTTGCATCGCGACCGCGACGAACAGCCATCCGGCTCGCACGCCCGTGCCTGCCGCTTCAAGTAAAAGGTACTGTGACCGAGTCTGTCTACGCTGTGTTGGCCCGTCTCGACGCGGTCAGCTGGATTTGTTAGACTCTGTTTGTTCTCGACATCGCCGTAGCCGGAGGAGGCTACCGACTCGCACAGAACCTTGAATTAAGCCTTTTTGATCAGAACTAAGTATTCTTAACAGTATTGTGGATTATTTTTGTCGTTTATGGTCTTGTGATAAATCTATATAAAGTATACCTATTTTTATAAATATATAACCTGTGTGGTGTCCATTTGTAGTGTTGTCACTTGATTACTGTATGTGTTCACAAATGCTTTACACACTGCCTCTGAACTAAGCCTGTCTGCTCGTGCCAAGCTACCAAGAGGGTGAGCAGGGGTTATTTCGGGAGTGTACCTACTTTCCCTGACTAGACGCAAGGGTCCCTATTTGGACAAAGGTACATACCTCTGCCAACTAGAGACCCCCAAATCTAACAATGTACAGTTAAGAATTAATTCACAGGAGGGGTCTGACGAGGTGTTGTTGTGCCGTATTGCTGCAGATCCGAGGGGGGGGTGGTGGGCTGCGGGGCATGGAGGGGCTGCGGGGTATGTTATCTGTTAGTCACAAAGGCGGGATGCCCGGCACCTTGGACTGATGCTCAAATACGCAATTGATGTGCGGAAACCAGATAGTTGTTGCCTAGTTGTACGAAGAGGAAGGGCCGACAACCTCCGCCTACACGTGTATCACACACTTGGGGTTAAGTTCCTACACCCTTTCGCTGGTGGGAGGGATATGGCATTCATGTGCTTTGGATTATAAGATTGCATTGTATGTTTTGTTTGCAATGAGGTTTTGGGTAATGTTTTCTCAGGTCCTAGTTGGGGGATCTTGATGTGGGTGGGGGCGGGGATTGGTTGAGACTCAGATATTGCAGTTCACGCGAGTTCCGACAGACACACTTGCTGCGTTGCACTAGGATACCACACATCACTGCTACATGGCAAATATGACTGACTCTATTCCACAATCTGTAGGGGGGATGGTGGATCTACAGCGCCCACACTTAGAGCTCTTACATGGAATGTCCGGGGATTGAATGACCACAGAAAGGTCCATAAGGTCCTCTCCTATCTGCAGAGACACAAGGTGGATGTGGCTCTTCTGCAGGAAACCCATCTGCTGATTGGTTCCCCAGTGCTGCGGTGCAGAGGCTTACTAGGTAACATACATGCAGCGGGCTTCACCACGCACGCGCCCGGGGTCATTACGTGGGCCAATCCTGGATCAGGGCTTACTATTCACCCTTTATTTACAGATACTGACGGTAGATGTGCAATTACTAGGTGCAGCGGGAAGGGCATGGATTTACTTGTTGTTAATATCTATGGATCAAATTTTGACGCCCCAGATTTTTTGCAACGATTGCAGACACAGTGGACAGTTATGGCGGGGCGATATCTGTGGGGGGGACTGCAACCTAGTTAGGAGCCCAGCTCTGGATAGGTCAGGGGGCCAGAGAGGAATAAATCAGCGGCTGCTAGAGAGCTTGAGTCTGTCCTGACCCGGCATGATTTGATTGACGTTTGGCGCTGGAAACACCCACACGTAGGGGGCTACACACACTATTCCGCGTACCACAATCTACATACGCGCATTGATTATTGGTTTGCATCTAGAGTACTTTGTGATCGGATCCTACACTGTCAGGTGCTACCTCGAACACTTTCTGATCATTCGCCGATTCTGTTGGTATTAGACGCTCCTACTGGACGCATACCTCCATTTACATGGCGATTTCCCCCTATTCTTTACTGGATACAGTTTTTAAGGAAGAGTTGGCCAAAGCCATTGAAACATTTTTGAACAAAACGTGGGTTCCGTAGATGATTTTCAAGTGGTGTGGGAGGCATTCAAGGTGTATATTCGGGGATCACTATTTCAAAACATGCGGGGTCCTTCGGTCGATACGTAAACGCCTTTCCGACCTAGAGGGGAAGATCAAGACTGTTGAGCAGCGACTGCTAGCTGACAATAACAACCCAGACGGGGGAGAATTAGCAGAACTTTTAGGAGAATATAACGCTGCGGCCGATGACAAAATCAAACACCTTGGTAAATATGCCTCGGCCAGGGCCTACGGAGAGAGCGAACGCCCGGGGTCGGTTTTAGCGCAACTTATTAGGAAACGTAGAGACTCGCTGCGTACTCTGCAGGTGAAGTCCGCTGAGGGCGAGCTCCTGACCAAGGACGTAGGCGTGGCGGACATGTTCCGGCAATTTTACTCTGAGCTTTATGCGTTTCGAAACGCGGCATCAGATGGGGAGATCATAGATTATCTGTCGCACATACGTCTCCCATGGCTCACTGACACGCACAGGGAATTTCTCATGAGGCCCATAGAGAAAGACGAAATACTTCTTGCTTTAACTAGCATGAGAGCGGGTAGTGCTCCGGGGTCGGACGGTCTTACGGTCCCATTTTACAGGGCCTTCACAGATTTACTGCTCCCGCAGTTAGCCGTGCTTTTTGATGATATGTGCGTCACGGGTCGCATGCCTCCATCTATGTCAGAGGCAGTTATAGTCGCCCTCCTCAAACCCGGCAAAGCGGCGGAGGAGTGTTCTTCTTATCGCCCTCTGTCCCTGCTTAATGTAGATGCGAAGGTATTCGCAAAGATACTTGCTAACCGACTGGTCCCATTAGTTCCACTATTAGTGGCGCCTGAACAGGCGGGTTTTGTGCTGGGAAGAAATTTAACTTATAACCTGCGCACGATCTTTGGCACCATGCAACATATTAAACCGGAGACACCTGCAGTGGCTGTCTTCCTGGATATAGAGAAGGCGTTTGACTCTGTGGAGTGGCCATTCTTGCGGCAGGTTTTAACTAAGATGGGACTTGGTCCAGTTTTTCTGCAACTTATAGGCACTCTCTATAGTAATCCCACTGCCCGTATTAAAGTAGGAAACATAGTGACGGATGCCATTCGCATAACCAGAGGGACGAGACAAGGATGCCCGTTGTCTCCCTTACTTTATGCGCTGGTGGCGGAACCTTTGGCTTGTGCACTGAGGGAATATCATCAACATCGCGGTATCAGCTTCCCGCGCTACAAAATTAAAGTATCTATGTATGCAGATGATACGCTATTGTACCTCAGACATCCAGAAACAAACCTCTCTGCTGCTCTCAGGGAGGTGGTGAGATTTGGAGGGCTTTCGGGATTGCATGTAAATTGGCCAAAATCTATAATTTTCCCTCTTACGCCCAATACCCCTCGCCTCGAGCCAGACTACCCTCTGTTGTGGTCCACTGAGGCGATCACATATTTGGGGATTAAACTGCATACAGACGCAGACACGGTATTCAGAGAAAACTATGGGAAGATTTTTTAGTAAACTGGAGGACGATGTGGAAAGATGGATAAAGCTCCCGTTGTCCCTCCTGGGCAGAATTTCCATCATGAAGATGGTGGTGCTACCGCGCCTGCTATTTTTATTTCTTAACATCCCTATGGTTCTGCCCCGAGTTTTTTTTTATCGGCTCACCTCACTGATGGTCCGTCTGGCGTGGGCGAGTAAGCAGCCACGTGTGAAGTGGCAGATACTAGTACTTCCCTTCTCTATGGGAGGACTAGGGGCTCCGGACTTTAATTTATACTACAGAGCTGCACAATGCTCACATGCATATTATTGGATGCATGGTTCTCCGGATATACCATATCTATGTATAGAATCGGAAGTGGCTGCCCCACTCCCACTTCCTGCTCTGTTGTTTAAGGCGGCAGACCGTAGGACCTGTTTATTGGACTCCATAAACGCCACAACACATGCTTGGCATCACCTACTGCAACTGCAAGCGGGAGCAATATTGTATTCCCCAGCAGCCCGGTTAGACTGGTGTGCTTGGTTGCCGCCATGCCAGGAGAAAGGGGTCATACAAGCAATGCAAGCGTTGGGTGTTCACGAGATAGGGGAGCTATTTGAGGACGGAGTAGCTAAGAGATGGGAGGAATTTGCTGCTGATAGGCCGGAGCTTACTCTCCTTACGAAGTTCCAATTTCACAGAACGAGACATGCGCTGAAAGGGCTACTGGGAGACGACTACCAGGAACCGCCGGAACTAGATGCCTTGACGCGCACTATACGCGTGAAATCCCCGAAACACATGGTCACGATAATTTACGGCTCTTCTATGTCACACCGTGCTAATTTATTATACTAAGGCGCGCTTGGAATGGCAAAGGGACTTAGATATGGAAATAGCGGATGATATGTGGCTCTATTGTTGCTCCAGCACTAAGCGAATTTCACTCAATGGCCGACACCGATTGGTGCACTTTAAGTTCCTTAACAGGGTCTATTACACCCCTGAGAGGCTGCACCGGTATGGCTTACGGGAAAATGCCGATTGTGAACGATGCAAAGCGAGGTTGGCAGATTTCCTCCATCTGGCATGGTTGTGCCCGGGAATCGCGGCCTTCTGGGTCCTAGTGTTTAAGGAGGTGAGTCAGATCACGAAGCTGGTCCTAGAACCTGAACCGACGTTAGCGCTACTAGGTTATTCCAAGCGTATCCCGAGAGGAGTCAGGCGGCTGACCGACATGGGAATGTTGATAGCCAAGCGCAGGGTTGCTATAAATTGGTTTAGAGGTCCGCTCCCAACGCTTGCGCAATGGAAATCTGATATGACATACTGTAGCACACAAACAGAGGTCTTCAGCTAATTACTCCCCCTACGCAGCCGCCCTAAAAAATTTTGGGAATTATATAGTACTTATTTACACACAAATAACAGCGGAGCCAGCGATCTCCCCACACAAGCGCACAGTTAGAGACCATGCAATGCCTGAGAACCCCTGGGTAGCTACCATGTTGTCGCACATTTGTTACCACCTACTGTTCATGAGTGGGCATGTCGGAGTGTCATGCACGACAGATTCCATCAATTGCTCCTCCCTTGGGCGATGTCGGTGTCTAATGATGTCAGTCATGGGTCGCCTATATGTGCAATGTATAATGCCCTGCTGCAACTGAGTCTTCTTGCTGTATGTTTTTAATTTGTTTTACTTTCTTGATTTATTGTTTGTTTTTGGAAAATAATAAAATACATTAATAAAAAAAAAATAAAAAAATGGCAGAAGTTGAAGACACTAGGAGACCGAAGCAAAGTATTAAAAGAAAATGCTTAAGATTATGCTTATGTAGTCTTTTATTAATAATATTAATATGGTTATTCCTAACAGTAGGAATACCGTTGTTAATGGGAACAGGTAACAAAAATAGTACAATCACTAATGAGAGAGTAAATAGAATAAAGGAAACTAAAATAGAAATAGGGGTAGAAGATGAGATAAACTATCATAATGAATCAGACAATGATTCATCTTTAAATGTGTTTACTAAATTGTTATTTCAATATGTTAGTACGATGGAAATTAATAATTGTTATGTTTGTATGAAGTTACCCTCATCAGTGTCAGAAGGGGTGACTTATCACCATATACCTCTAATCTATGGTGTTTCATGTAGTGTTTTATCAAGTTTATTTTACGTAACAGGGAAACTTCAGTATTTTTATTCAAACTTAGATGTAGTGTTTTCGGAATTGCCTATTAGAAAGAATATGAATCCAGTAGTTAGTAGTAAAAATGCACAGTTCATGGGTGAATTCTTCTTAACAATGAGTTCAATAGATATAGTTCAGGCACACAAGAATAACCTAACATGTATATTACGTGAAGAAGAAAAAGAGTTTTTGAATTTAGTAGAAGAAAGGAGGCAGGATTTAACAAAGAAAGCTGCTGAACAGAAATCCCATGTACCTCCATGGGCTGAGAAAGAGGGAATTTATGCAAAAGGTGAAGCTCATGCTGCGATGTCCCTAGACTTTGTGAAAAAGGGAAAATTCTGCCTCCATAGTTTAAAGTCAGATTATAATAACGATTTCATTGGTTCCAGTGAATCTGAACACAACTTCCTAATTTTAGAAGGATGGGGACTAAACGGGGGAACTGATCCTGTATTTCCGGGAATTTATTATGTATGTGGGAATAATGCTTATTATAAGTTACCTGCAAGATGGTATGGAAGCTGCTATTTTGGAATAGTTTTTCCAAAAATCTACCATGTGGACAGAATCAATGGAATCAATGAAAATTCTAATAGACTAACACGGAGAAGAAGAGCTAGTTTTTCTGAAATAGTAGGGGATATATTTAGTGCAATGATACCCTCAGTCGGAGTCATTCTAAATTCACGTAAAATTTGCAAATTGTCAACCATAGTTGATCGTCTTTCTGCAGATACTGCCGGAGGATTCTTAATGATTAATACAGAGATGGTTGCAATAAGGTCTATGGTTTTACAAAATCGTCTTGCTCTTGATATTTTATTGTCAAAAGAGGGCGGAGTCTGTGGTATGTTGAAAATTCAACATTGCTGTACTTATATTCCGGACAAAAGTAAGGAAATTAAAGGGTATATTAGAAACATTACAAGAATGCATAATGACTTGACCCAACTGGAGGTTGACAGTGTATGGGGAAGATTAACAAAAAGTATAACATCAATAGGGAATTGGTTTACTAATTTTGGGAAAAGTTTTCTAGGTCAAATAATCTTAGAATGCATTTAGAAAGAGAAGGGAGAGGAAAGAAACAAAAGCGGGAAATGGAAGAAATCCAATTAGAAGAAATGAAAGGAAAGATATATAAAAAGATGAAAGACTTAGAAGGTAAAGAAGTAACTGATGAAATGAGGAAAGAAAGGGAGAAAACTGAGATGTGCTAAAGTTGGCATCTGGGAAAGGATGGATAATTTTGTGATGGCTCAAAATGCCATCAGAGAGGGGATTGATGGAGCAAGGTCTCGTAAGAAAGAGACTTGCTTGGAGGCAATCCGCTCATTTAACTTATTAACAAGTTACTAAACGAAATCTGTGAATAACTAATACGCACCACATGAACACGCGGGTTAGAGAAGCTTGCTTATGTGTGTACTAATGCGGATAACAATGAAAACGGGCTAATATCGCTTTAAACGGGGAAACTGTTGTGCGCATGCGTCAACTGCATCTACGCAATATGATGAGCTAAAGCTTGGAGGAAAATTCTAGCGCATGAGCAGAAGGTACTAAAATGGCGTCTTGAAAACTTGCGTGCATGGCATCTGCTTAGCTGAAACTAAAACAGGTTATTTTACTAATGCTAATGCAGGGAAAATATTAATAAGTAAACGGGAATAGAGTAAAGGTGGGAGGTATACAGTGAGACCATTTATTTTATGAAAATAACATTTGTCTTTTGATTTTATTACTAGTGCGCATTTGGGCCTCTCTTGCATGACCGGACTGGATGAAATAACGCAACATCTGCGCATGTCTATTGAGTGAAGCTATGAAGGTCAATGACGAAGCACTTGAAGGGAGGCCAATTCGTAGCGACATGTCCTGGGAACAGATGGTGAAAAGTTCAGCGATGTGATGTTCTATTCTTTATAGTGTCATAAATGTTGCAAGTTTGCTACATGAAGTGGATGGGAATAAAATCGTGAATAAAAATTAAGGGGATGGGTTTGCGAACAATAGTCTAATGAGTACAGTGATATATAAGCATGGTGTGATGATCATCCCCCCTTGCCTGACCAATTAGATTTCGTATTTTTACGATATTGTAACTTTAGTGGGTGGAACATGAGCAAACTAAGGTATAATTAAGGTAGCTTTAGTTAGTTATGTAGACTGAGACGGAGATGCTGTCTGGGAGTCGGGGGTGCTGTTGCTGGAGAGATGCTGTAAGGTGCTGATGAAGACTCGAATGTAGACGCTGAAGAAGAACTTTCTATCCTAACTTAATTTGGTTAGATCAGAAGATCGCGGAAGAATCTCGAGGAGGAAGAGAGTGTCAGAGAGGGTGCGGCGCAATTCGTCGGTATTCTAGAGAGGTTAAGTATCCTGTCCTGAATCCTGTCCTGAAGTCTTTGTCTCCTGACCTATCCTGGGGACCTTTACTAGCCCTTTGGCCAGGGGTTGGTCTTTCACACCATTCTTGGTAACTATAATTTCATGTTATTTGCAAATGTACTTTTCTCTCTGTCCTCTCTCCTTTCTGAGCATTAATTATTGTATGAGTCCGAAGTGTATGTATTGATGTTTAATCAATTGAATTTCTCTCCTAAGAATGAGGGTGACTACACTGTATTTTTGAGATGGTTCACATGCATTTAATTTAGATAAAGATTTTAAAACCTTCCTGAGTCTGTGATCATTTACTTCAAACGGAAGAATAGTTAAGGGTTAAGTTAATTATCACCATCAACTAGTTCAACTAATGGTCCGTCGACCAGAGGAAAGAACTTTTTGATCAGTGAAAGATTAGTTAGGAAAAATAAATAACTAAACCTGAACATTGTGAAGTATAATATATAAATTTAACTATTTCCAGCGGTTTTACCCAGGTGTGTTGTTTGATGGGCCCAGGTGAGTATATGGTAGTGGAGTATCTGTTGTTGGTTCACCTCTGGATCAGGTAATGTGCTCTGTTCTGGCTCAAATTGATCATTTTAGAGAACTGTGATCCCACATCATCAAGCTTCAGGCCGTTGCCAGTCCCTTGTGGTTGAATTAATACACAGGCCAAGACCATTAGCATTTAACTGCTGCGACATAGCCCAAGGTAGTTGCCATAGTTACTGTCTGGGGTCTGTCTCAGCTCTCAAAACTGAAAGTGAGAGAGAAGTGGAGGCGGAACGGGTGTCCAACACGGGAAAGAATTCTGCAGCCATGGACCTTATAAGACTGTGAGCTCCATTGGGCCTTGAGTGTCTACGCGGCCCTTGACCCCATCAATCAACAAAGATGTCTCCAAGCAAAATAATTTCTGCAATGATAGGTGACAGCTGTGTGTTGTAGAGGACTGGCAGCACTCTGTCCCTCTGCAAATAATACCTCTGCTACGTGAAGCCACATAGATCCTGAAGGGGCTCGGGCCTGATGCAGCAGCCGTTTACCTGCTGTGACCCTCTTTTGTCATGCTAGGGATGGAAACATTTCCACGAGCTCTTGGGTCTCTGCCTAGCTTGCCCATTCTGGGGGAAGGTCTAAATTTCAGCTCCTTTTATGAGCGGTAGCTGGATCTTGTTTAGAATGAAAACCTAATTTGATGGAAGCTTTATGGTATATTTTTGTTTGCAGATTCATTTTTTGTCTGAGAATTGGGAACATCATTTACTCTGAACCTTTCTTCATAATGCAATGTGCATGAGGAGTGGGGTGGTAAGCCCATGAAATGGCTGTCCATAGGTTATGTTTTATGTAATTGACACCTTTGTTCAGTCCTAGCTTTTTAGCTAACTGCAGATGAATTTAAATTTTAGAGTTTATAGCCCATTCTCCAGGGATTTAAATGCCATTAGCCTTCAGCTGACTGCGTGAAAGGCTCCAGAGCTTGTCATGTGCTGCTATAGGGCTGCCTCACTGCATATGCTCAATCAACGTTCTCCTTATTTGTTTCACTAAAAGTGAACGTTTTTAAAGTTGCATTGTGCTTTACAGCTTCTCCACAGCAGCTCTTTCTACTGGTCCTCCTTGCAAGTAATCATGACCACTAACAAGCACTGCCAAACTTTCT
This sequence comes from Calotriton arnoldi, assembly GCA_963921515.1. Lineage (NCBI taxonomy): Eukaryota > Metazoa > Chordata > Amphibia > Caudata > Salamandridae > Calotriton > Calotriton arnoldi. Next base: position 25,321 of record CAWUFW010007929.1, read on the forward strand.
TCTACTCTCCCTATGCACTCCTCACATTTCTTATTATAAGATTAGTGATGTATATGCATGTCAGGAGTGCTGTTTTTAATTTCTACACGATAATATTACACATAGGGTGGTAATAACTGAAATCTACCTTTTTCATGGATGAGACTGCTTTGTCTAGTTTGCGGGAGTCACACAAAGTGTCACACATAAGGCACTGAAATGTCACACATAAACACAGTCATAGCTGCCAAGGTTTCAGATTGCTATGAGTGACTGTAGGAGAGTAGGATCTGCCTCTTATGTTGCCCCCACTTTTTTTCTGATGTTTACACTGGTTTCTGGCTCTAGTCAGGCTGGGACCTTGCCAATCAGGGCCCCAGCCTCTCTGTTCTCTCTAAACGACTTGGAGTGCACTCTAGGTGCACTAGTGATTGGATACTGTGGTACCTTATGAGTCCCTAGTATATGGTACCTTAGGTACCAAGGGCATAGGTACTTCACAGGCCTACCAGGGGCTGAAGCATGTATTATGCCACCCCTGGGAAGCAGACTAAATCTGACACCACAGGTCTGCTACTGCAGCCTGGGTAAGGTGGTGCATGCACCCCTTACTGTGATATAGGCTACCTATATCACTACATAGATACACACATATAAACCTATAAGTCACTCCTATGGCAGGCCTTATCAATCCTGAAGGCAGAGTGCTTGGTTCCTATGTGAGAGGGTGCCCCTGCATGAGCAGAGCCCCTCTGCAGCATTCGGAGACCCTTCTCTGATGCTGTTTGTAGTGCAGCCTGACCATATACTCTTAAGCGCATTATAACCCCGCGTTAAATGCTAACTTTGGGATGGCTGCACGGAAACATGTCGTGTTTGGTGTCAAACATCTTGGAATACTACCCCCCGCCAGTTCTGGCGGCGGGGGTAGCATTCCACCCTTCTAGAGGGATAGACATGTACCTACTGTGGAAACGCGGTAGAATCCTGAAGAGCCCTGGCATCACAAAATGGATGCCACCAGTCACAGACACTGGGCTGCCCTCCTGCTGATGACCGAAACTCGCAGTGGAGGAAGCCCAACAATAGGTATCCTGTCCCAGGGAGGTGTGACCACCTCCCAGACAGGGTTTAGTGTATTGGGGCTGGGTGGGTGCACTCCTAGAGTGCTTTGAAGTCCTGCACTGGGGGAGCAGAAGGCTCCTCTGTGCATACCCCAGTTCAAACCGGCTCAGGGGCTACCTGCCCCTGCTCTGGCGCGAAACTGGACAAAGGGAAGTGGGTGTAGCCACCCACTCCCCTGACCCTCCCATAGGTGGGGTCTTAGAGCTAGTCCCTCCCTTCCTTTTTAGTATAAGGTAGGGAACCCTTGCCATTGCAAACTAGATATCCCTGGACGACGCTCTGAAGAAGAATCCTGGACCTTCGACGTTCCACTACCTCTGGAAGACTGAAGAATCTCCCTTGGAGTCAAGGAGTGACTCCCCTGCTTGGCAGGCACCAAAAACTGAAACGACGGTCGCAAACTACGCCGCTCCCGCCGGAGCCCGAGGTCCCTGCAGCCCAAGACGAGGATTTCCTGACTTCTCCAAGGCCATCGTGAGTCCCCAGCGAAGCTGAGGCAAGTGGACCCCACGAGTGACGAGGAACCGCAGTCCCTGGGTACCGTGCACTATTGTCGAGTGCAACCCCTTCACGACGTTCTACGAACCTGTGCTTTGGACCACGTGTGGTCCCAGCCTCTAGCAGGAATCCCTCCGAAGATCAGAGGCCTACCCCGTCCCGAGTGACCGTGGGCCCCTGTTGAAGGAATCCTCCCGAGGCGTCTTTGCGATCCCTTGCCAGCCGGCTTGTGGGTCCCCTGAAGACTTTTCTACAGAACCAAAGGGCTCCCCTGGTTGCTCCAGGCCTGCCCTGACTTACCCTCGCTGGGTGAGTTCCCCAGACCTTGCTGGTCTGCACCATTGACTTTTTGCTCTTTCCACGAGACTTGCTGCTACCAAGGCTTGTTGGCTCCAATCGGGTCGCCGACACCGCAGTCAGCTGCAGACTTTGTGGGACACGCTGAATCCAGCTCCTGGTTGTCCTCGACGCCTCCTGGACCTCGTGGCCGAAGAGTCAAGACACCCGTGAACGACCTGAATCTGTCGACGACGGTGGGCATTCATCTTCCTTGCCCCGGGTCACTGCCCAGTGACTTTGAACACTGTCCCCTCTGCTTTCAGGTCTTCCTTCTTCCGAATCCAGGCTTGGATTCCACCGGACACTTCTTCTGGCTTCACAAGCAGCAAGTCTTCATTGGCTCCCATTGAAAACGACGCCGCGACCCGACACCAAAGGACACCTATGCACCCGGCTTCCCTGGGTGAGGTAACTCCAGCACTACGGTGCTCCTGTGGGTGTTGGCCCTAGAACTACTTACCCTGTAAGTGACTTGCTTGTAGCTACTCCCGAAGTGCCCTTAAACTCTTAATTTCCAACCGCGACTTGCCCCATTGAAGTCTACGGCGATCCGCGCCTGTGTTCACGCACTGCACGCGTCCCCCGTGGGTCCTTTACTTACCTGCCTTGGGTGGTTTCGTGAGGCCCCAGCACTTCTGAAGGCCCTGGGCCTTGTCTCTTTGCAAGTCGTTGTTCTTAAGTCTCTTTTTTAGTATATGGTCTGGTACGCCCCTAGGGCCCCAGCCATATTTGTGCTTAATTTATTGTGAAACGTTGATTTGTGCATATGTTCCTGTCTTCTAATCTCACAAGAGATTAGTAGAGAGTTGTTTAGTAATAAATACATATATATTTGATATATATACCTGTGTGGTGTCTTTTCATTTGGTGATTCAAGAGATTGTGTGGTAAAACAAGCTGCTTTACATTCCTCCAAGACTTAGCCTGAAGGCTGCTCTCCACAGCTACCACTAGGATAGCTTTCTATAAAGGTTGTCTTAAACCTACCTACCATAAGAGTCGAATTGTACTGGTGCAAGGTGTCCACTTTAACTAGTGAACAGCATATACCAGGCCAACTTCTCACATTGGTGGCAGCGTGTGGGATTCCAGCTTGCTATTGTTTTACCAGAAAATCTCTATTTGAATTACTAACTGAAAACCACTATAGGTACTCAAGGTACATATAAAGTCAAGCTTAGTATCAATAAGTTCTACTGAACTTAGAGCTGTGTGCCAAGGGATAGCACACCCTTTCTACAGCTCAAGCTAGTATCAGTAGGCCACAAACTAGTGTAGGTAGTACAACACTGCACAACACTAGAATGTCCTTAAAGGGTGGACCCAGTGGATCCACTCAGCCTCAGTATAAGGACATGGCTTTCTTTGACTTGAGAGCCATGTGTGCTGCAAGGCACCTGAAGCTAGGACAGAGTCCCTCCACACTACACCTGATAGATCTGCTGACAGCAGATGATCTTAGATTAGCTCTAGGAGCTAATGGGTCTGAATCAGTGAGTGGGTCAATTACAGTGTCTGGGTCAGATGATGGACATCAGGATGACCAAGACTCTGTGGTTGTAGGGCCAGGTCCCAAGGGGTCTGAACAGGACAGAGGAATTCTCCCTAAGAGAACTGACATAGTGGAGGAGAGGCCTAGGTCCCTTTCTAGGGAATCTGAACACTCCTATCACTCTGGCAGAGAATCTGTCTACCAGAGGAACTCCTACTTCTCAAGAAGAGAGACCTCCTCTGACAGAATGTACAAACTGCTGCAGTATGAGGAAGCAAGGTTTGCCCTCAAAACCAAGCAGTTGGCATTAGATAAGGAAGCCCTGGAGCTCCAGAGAGCTTCTAGAAAAGAGGGGTTAGAACCCCCTGGTGGCAGCAACAGTGTCCCTAGAGGCAGAGAATATATTCCAGACCATAGGAACCTGAGCAAGGTTGTTCCTCCCTACCAGAGTGGGGATGATATCCATAAGTGGGTAACTGCTATGGAAAGGGCCTGTAGAGTACAACAGGTCCCCCAAAAGCAGTGGGCAGCAATCTTGTGGCTCTCCTTTTCAGATAAAGGTAGAGACAAGCTCCTCACTGTTAGAGAAGAGGATGCTGATGACTATGAAGTCCTGAAGAGTGCACTGATAGATGGGTTTGGCTTAACCACTGAGCAGTACAGGTTGAAGTTCAGAGACACCCAGAAGGCACAGACTCAGGACTGGACTGACTTTGTAGATTGTGCAACCAAGGCTCTGGAGGGTTGGCTGGTTGGCAGTAGGGTTACTGATTTCAAGGGATTGTATAATCTAATGATGAGAGAACAGATCCTTAATAATTGCCAGAACCAGTTGTTGCATCAATACCTGGTGGACTCAGATCTGACCTCTCCCCAAGAATTGGGAAAGAAGGCAGACAAGTGGGTCAGAACCAGGGTGAGGCAGAAAACCCAGAACCAAGGGGGTGACACAAAGAAGCAGGATTCTAAGGGCTCTGAGAAAAGTGGGGATAAGTCAAAAGACCAGAAGTCTTCACAAGGGCCCCAAAAATCTGCATCTGGTGGGGAGTCACAATCCAACAAGGGAAAAGGCCAAAAGAAGCCCTGGTGCAAATTCTGTAAACAGAAAGGGCACTGGACTTCTGATTGTAACAAGTCCAAAGACCAAACCACCACCACTCCTGCCCCTAAGGCAACTGTTCCCCCTAGTTCAGCTACTGGTGGAGGTGGTACTCAGAATAAGGGTGTAGTAGGGTTGACCCTGGGTTCTGAAGTGGACTCTGGCCTAGTCAGAGTACCCACTCAGGCAATGCTGATTTGTGATGGAGACATTGACATGTCCTTCCTGGTGAGCCCCAGTAATCTGGGCAAATACAAACAGCAGCCTGTAATAAATGGCAAACAGGCTTTGGCATTTAGGGACACAGGTGCTAGTGTCACCATGGTGGCAGAGGATCTTGTGGACCCTGGACAGATCATCCTGGGCGAAATGTACCAGGTGACCAATGCAAGCAATGTCAGGACCAACCATAGTCTGGCAGTTGTGAATTTCTCCTGGGGAGGGGTAACTGGCCTCAAGAAGGTTGTAGTCAGTGCAGACCTCCCTGTAGAATGTCTATTGGGCAATGATCTAGAAACTTCAGCCTGGTCTGAAGTAGAGTTATGGACTCATGCTGAGATGTTGGGCATCCCTGCAAAGGTATTTGCTGTGACCAGGTCACAGGCCAAAATGCATGACACTGAACCAGCTCTGGATCCTGAAACCATGGACCAGATGCTTCCCAAGAAGAGGAGCAGTAGGGGTAAGGCAGTGCCTTCCCCTCTGTCTCAGATCACTGATTCCCCTCTTGAGGGAGGAGGAGCAGATCCTGAAGAAGGAACTGCCCCAGAGGAACTTGAGCCTGATCAGGTTGAGTTCTTGGGGGCAGGGGGCCCTTCTAGGGAAGATCTGAGTAAGGAGCAACAGTGCTGCCCCTCTCTTGAACCCCTCAGACAGCAGGCTGCTGCTGAGGCTGCTGGGAGTGCTAGTGGGTCCCATAAAGTTTATTGGGATGAGGGACTCCTATATTCTGAGGGTAGAGATCCAGCCCCTGGAGCCACCAGGAGGTTGGTAATACCTCAGAAGTTTAGGGGGTTCCTCTTGACCCTAGCACATGATATCCCTTTAGCAGGTCACTTGGGCCAAAACAAGACCTGGGACAGGCTTGTTCCACATTTTCATTGGCCACATATGTCAGAGGACACAAAGGAGTTTTGTCGCTCCTGTGTCACATGCCAAGCCAGTGGCAAGGCAGGTGGCACCACAAAGGCCCCCTGATACCACTACCTGTGGTGGGGGTACCCTTTGAAAGGGTAGGGATTGACATTGTTGGTCCCCTTGACCCTCAAACTGCATCTGGGCACAGATTTATCCTGGTGGTAGTGGATCATGCCACCAGGTACCCAGAGGCAATTCCCCTGAGGACCACCACAGCCCCTGTGGTGGCAAGAGCCCTCATTGGAGTTTTCTCCAGAGTGGGTTTCCCAAAGGAGGTCATCTCTGACAGAGGTACAAACTTCATGTCAGGATATTTGAAAGCAATGTGGAAGGAGTGTGGTGTAACTTATAAGTTCACCACCCCCTATCACCCACAATGCAATGGGTTGGTTGAACGTTTCAACAAAACCCTGAAGGGAATGATTAAAGGACTCCCAGAGAAGCTTAGGCGGAAATGGGACCTTCTTCTTCCCTGCCTGTTGTTTGCATACAGAGAGGTTCCACAGAAGGGGGTTGGTTACAGCCCATTTGAGCTTCTGTTTGGGCATCCTGTAAGAGGTCCATTATGTTTGGTAAAAGAGGGCTGGGAGTTACCTCTCAAACCCCCCAAACAAGATGTGATGGACTATGTACTTGGTCTCCGCTCCAGGATGGCCGAATACATGAAAAAGGCAACCAAAAACCTGGAGGCCAGCCAAGAATTACAAAAAGCTTGGCATGACCAAAAGGCTGTGCTGACTGTGTACCAGCCAGGACAGAAAGTGTGGGTGTTGGAGCCTGTGGCCCCAGCAGCCCTCCAAGACAAATGGAGTGGCCCCCATACAATAGTTGAGCAAAAGGGAGAAGTCACCTATCTGGTGAATCTTGGAACTCCCAGGAGCCCCCTGAGGGTGCTCCATGTCAACAGATTAAAGCCATATGTTGACAGGGCTGACATGGGCTTGCTCATGGCAACTGATGAGGAACAGGAGGAGGAGAGTGACCCTCTCCCTGACCTGCTCTCACAGAACCCTGATGATGGGTCAGTAGATGGTGTTGCTTTGGCAAGCAGCCTCACTGACCATCAGCAAACTGAGTGCAGACAAGTTCTGCAGCAGTACAGACATATGTTTAGCCTGACCCCTAGTCAGACTACCTGGTGCACCCATGAGGTGGACACTGGGGACAGTCTGCCTGTCAAGAGTAAAATCTACAGGCAACCTGACCATGTCAGGGACTGTATCAGGACTGAAGTCCAGAAAATGTTGGAGTTAGGTGTGATTGAGCCTTCAGATAGCCCTTGGGCTAGCCCAGTAGTCCTAGTACCCAAGCCTCATACCCAGGGTGGTAAGAAAGAAATGAGGTTTTGTGTAGACTACAGAGGCCTCAATGCAGTCACCAGGACTGATGCCTATCCCATACCAAGGGCAGATGAGCTGATTGATACTTTGGCCTCAGCCAAGTATCTGAGTACATTTGACCTAACAGCTGGCTACTGGCAGATCAGGTTAGCTGATGATGCAAAAGCCAAAACAGCATTTTCGACCCCTGGTGGGCACTACCACTTTGTGGTGATGCCCTTTGGATTGAAAAATGCACCTGCCACTTTTCAGAGGTTGGTGAACAAAGTTCTGGCAGGGATGGAAACTTATTGCTCAGCTTATCTAGATGATATTGCTGTCTTTAGTTCCTCCTGGCAGGATCACCTGGTCCACCTCAGAAATGTTTTGGAGGCTCTGCAGAAAGCAGGCCTCACTATCAAGGCCACTAAGTGCCAGATAGGGCAGAGTCAGGTTGTATACCTGGGCCACCTTGTGGGTGGAGGCCAGGTTCAGCCTTTACAGAGTAAAATCCAAACCATAATGGAATGGGTTGCTCCAACCACCCAGACACAGGTGAGAGCCTTCTTAGGCCTGACTGGGTACTATAGGAGGTTTGTGAAGGGATATGGATCTATAGTGACCCCCTTGAATGATCTGACCTCAAAGAAAATGCCAAAAAAGGTTCAGTGGACAGCTAGCTGTCAGAAGGCATTTGAAGACCTAAAGCAGGCCATGTGCACTGCCCCCATCTTACAGAGTCCAGACTACACCAAAAAGTTCATTGTCCAAACAGATGCTTCTGAGCTGGGTGTGGGAGCTGTACTGTCTCAACTGAATGATGAAGGTCAAGACCAGCCAGTAGCTTTTATTAGCAGGAGGCTGACCCCTAGAGAGAAACGTTGGTCAGCTATAGAGAGGAGGCCTTTGCTGTGGTGTGGGCCCTGAAGAAGCTGAGGCCATACTTGTTTGGCACTCACTTCATAGTTCAGACTGACCACAAGCCCCTCCTATGGCTTAAACAGATGAAAGGTGAAAACCCAAAACTTTTGAGGTGGTCCATTTCCCTACAGGGGATGGACTATACAGTGGAACATAGGCCTGGGACCCAACATGCCAATGCAGATGGACTCTCAAGGTATTTCCACTTAGAGCACGAAGACTCAACTGGTCAAGGTTAGTTTAGTGTCCCTGCGTTTGGGGGGGGTTGTGTAGGAGAGTAGGATCTGCCTCTTATGTTGCCCCCACTTTTTTTCTGATGTTTACACTGGTTTCTGGCTATAGTCAGGCTGGGACCCTGCCAATCAGGGCCCCAGCCTCTCTGTTCTCTCTAAACGACTTGGAGTGCACTCTAGGTGCACTAGTGATTGGATACTGTGGTACCTTATGAGTCCCTAGTATATGGTACCTTAGGTGCCAAGGGCATAGGTACTTCACAGGCCTACCAGGGGCTGAAGCATGTATTATGCCACCCCTGGGAAGCAGACTAAATCTGACACCACAGGTCTGCTACTGCAGCCTGGGTAAGGTGGTGCATGCACCCCTTACTGTGATATAGGCTACCTATATCACTACATAGATACACACATATAAACCTATAAGTCACTCCTATGGCAGGCCTTATCAATCCTGAAGGCAGAGTGCTTGGTTCCTATGTGAGAGGGTGCCCCTGCATGAGCAGAGCCCCTCTGCAGCATTCGGAGACCCTTCTCTGATGCTGTTTGTAGTGCAGCCTGACCATATACTCTTAAGCGCATTATAACCTCGCGTTAAATGCTAACTTTGGGATGGCTGCACGGAAACATGTCGTGTTTGGTGTCAAACATCTTGGAATACTACCCCTCCGCCAGTTCTGGCGGCGGGGGTAGCATTCCACCCTTCTAGAGGGATAGACATGTACCTACTGTGGAAACGCGGTAGAATCCTGAAGAGCCCTGGCATCACAAAATGGATGCCACCAGTCACAGACACTGGGCTGCCCTCCTGCTGATGACCGAAACTCGCAGTGGAGGAAGCCCAACAATAGGTATCCTGTCCCAGGGAGGTGTGACCACCTCCCAGACAGGGTTTAGTGTATTGGGGCTGGGTGGGTGCACTCCTAGAGTGCTTTGAAGTCCTGCACTGGGGGAGCAGAAGGCTCCTCTGTGCATACCCCAGTTCAAACCGGCTCAGGGGCTACCTGCCCCTGCTCTGGCGCGAAACTGGACAAAGGGAAGTGGGTGTAGCCACCCACTCCCCTGACCCTCCCATAGGTGGGGTCTTAGAGCTAGTCCCTCCCTTCCTTTTTAGTATAAGGTAGGGAACCCTTGCCATTGCAAACTAGATATCCCTGGACGACGCTCTGAAGAAGAATCCTGGACCTTCGACGTTCCACTACCTCTGGAAGACTGAAGAATCTCCCTTGGAGTCAAGGAGTGACTCCCCTGCTTGGCAGGCACCAAAAACTGAAACGACGGTCGCAAACTACGCCACTCCCGCTGGAGCCCGAGATCCCTGCAGCCCAAGACGAGGATTTCCTGACTTCTCCAAGGCCATCGTGAGTACCCAGCGAAGCTGAGGCAAGTGGACCCCACGAGTGACGAGGAACCGCAGTCCCTGGGTACCGTGCACTATTGTCGAGTGCAACCCCTTCACGACGTTCTACGAACCTGTGCTTTGGACCACGTGTGGTCCCAGCCTCTAGCAGGAATCCCTCTGAAGATCAGAGGCCTCTCTCGTCCCGAGTGACCGTGGGCCCCTGTTGAAGGAATCCTCCCGAGGCGTCTTTGCGATCCCTTGCCAGCTGGCTTGTGGGTCCCCTGAAGACTTTTCTACAGAACCAAAGGGCTCCCCTGGTTGCTCCAGGCCTGCCCTGACTTACCCTCGCTGGGTGAGTTCCCCAGACCTTGCTGGTCTGCACCATTGACTTTTTGCTCTTTCCACGAGACTTGCTGCTACCAAGGCTTGTTGGCTCCAATCAGGTCGCCGACACCGCAGTCAGCTGCAGACTTCGTGGGACACGCTGAATCCAGCTCCTGGTTGTCCTCGACGCCTCCTGGACCTCGTGGCCGAAGAGTCAAGACACCCGTGAACGACCTGAATCTGTCGACGACGGTGGGCATTCATCTTCCTTGCCCCGGGTCACTGCCCAGTGACTTTGAACACTGTCCCCTCTGCTTTCAGGTCTTCCTTCTTCCGAATCCAGGCTTGGATTCCACCGGACACTTCTTCTGGCTTCACAAGCAGCAAGTCTTCATTGGCTCCCATTGAAAACGACGCCGCGACCCGACACCAAAGGACACCTATGCACCCGGCTTCCCTGGGTGAGGTAACTCCAGCACTACGGTGCTCCTGTGGGTGTTGGCCCTAGAACTACTTACCCTGTAAGTGACTTGCTTGTAGCTACTCCCGAAGTGCCCTTAAACTCTTAATTTCCAACCGCGACTTGCCCCATTGAAGTCTACGGCGATCCGCGCCTGTGTTCACGCACTGCACGCGTCCCCCGTGGGTCCTTTACTTACCTGCCTTGGGTGGTTTCGTGAGGCCCCAGCACTTCTGAAGGCCCTGGGCCTTGTCTCTTTGCAAGTCGTTGTTCTTAAGTCTCTTTTTTAGTATATGGTCTGGTACGCCCCTAGGGCCCCAGCCATATTTGTGCTTAATTTATTGTGAAACGTTGATTTATGCATATGTTCCTGACTTCTAATCTCACAAGAGATTAGTAGAGAGTTGTTTAGTAATAAATACATATATATTTGATATATATACCTGTGTGGTGTCTTTTCATTTGGTGATTCAAGAGATTGTGTGGTAAAACAAGCTGCTTTACATTCCTCCAAGACTTAGCCTGAAGGCTGCTCTCCACAGCTACCACTAGGATAGCTTTCTATAAAGGTTGTCTTAAACCTACCTACCATAAGAGTCGAATTGTACTGGTGCAAGGTGTCCACTTTAACTAGTGAACAGCATATACCAGGCCAACTTCTCACAGTGACATTTTCATAATTTCAGTGTAATTATGACTGACATTTCAACGACTATGAGTGACACTTTCTCGCTAGCAAAATCAAGCAGTAAAGACTAGGGAATCATATAAATGTCAGAAATTACATTCATTTGAGCATAGCTGCTAATGTTTCAGATTGCTTATGTGTGACATTTTCATAGATTCAGTGGATTTACGAAAGACATTTAACAACTAAATGCATGACAGTTAGAGCTACACTTTCTTGTGGCCAAATCATGCAATGAAGTCCATGAAAACAGACAAATTTCAGAAATCACACTGATTTGAGCAATAAGAAAGTCGAACTCAGTAGCAGGTGCTTTTAAAGCAATTATTTATTTTTAAATAATCAGCACCCTCCGCCCCAACCTCAGCTTCAGGTGTGGCTGAACCACAAAAATCAAAGGGTTCTCTGTGACAAAAGCAGCAACCCACTGAGCTATCTACATATAATACAGTTCATTACAATTCAATTCAATTCAATAATCTTTATTCGGATACAAATATCCATAAAAGCACAGTTCAACAACAGTACAGTTTCTTGTTTAAAACGCCATATAAAAAACAATAATTAAAAGAACTTTCAAGATAAAAGACTACAATTGTGTATGAGTGTTAAAAAGGACATAATGTACAAACAGTAATATCATGGTTAAAATTTTCAACGGACGGGCAGATAGCAGCATTAAAATGTTAGCACATAAAAAGGTTGGACAAACATATGGCAGCATATTAAGATAAAGTGCAATCAGTTGTAAACAGTTTTAGCAGCATAATGTAAATGCGATTAAATTTTGAATTTATAAGATGTTCCAGACCGCAGGTAGCACTTTATTTAGTATTCCAACTATAAGGTAAAGGTAAGTGCATACGATAGAGCAGTATTATGTATTCAGGTGCACTTAACACATTAAAGACTGCTCATGGAAATACATGAGCGGACTGCCGCTCTCAGAAAAGAGCTGACACGAAAAATCAGATCATCGCTCTCAAGTCTGATGATCTCCAAGTATGCTGTTCTATAATCGATGTTAGCAAATGCCTTAAAATACGGAATCAGGTATTGTTTTGTATATTTTCCATAAAAATGACAAAAAAGTAAAAAGTGTACCATCGTTTGATTACTGCCGGTGCCACATGGGCAGGGCATTTGCTCAAGATTGGTATTAAATCCCAAGGGGAAGCAGAGTGAATATTTTAAGGTGCCATCCCTAAGACGAAAAAGCAAGCTTCTCCCCCACCGTCCGATATTCTTCAAGAGATATTTGGGTGGCATATGCATTTGGAGGCTATTTGACTCCAAAAGTGACATGTACCTAACGACTGATGGTTTAGAGCGCTCTGTAACGTGTCTTGTGTTGTTATAAGACTCGTACAATGCAGCCATGAGGATTCTTTTATTCATACCCTCTAGGTCCGATGGGTTTAAGAAGATATGCTCTAAGTTCACACTGATTAGACTTTTTCTTACAGCGGAAAGCCAGGGTATGTGCCCTCCCTTGTCGCAATTAAGGCAGTCTACAATAATCTCCCTTGTCAGGGTCGCTGCAGGGTTTTGCCAAATTTTTAGCCAAAATATAGCTGGACGTGACCTAATAAAATCTTCTATATAATGCAAGTTTAGTTCCTTATGACACACAAAGTTTGGGGAGGAGATTTGAGCCCCTAAAAGTTTCCTACAAAATCTGTTCTCCTCTCTTTGGATCCCACCACAATTTATAAAACCCCAGACTTCAGCGCCATATGTGGCGGTGGGAATGCACTGCGATTTATAGATCTTAATTATGGGTAAAACTACCTCTGCTTGTTTTGGTTGAGGAAGGCTCAGGATCGAGTTAGTCGCTTTTAGGAACTTACTTCTACTTTGGGCAGCATGAGCTGCCCAAGACCCGGTATCAGAGAAGACTAAACCCAAATATGGGAAAGTGCGAGTGCGTAATAAGCGTTCAGAATCTGAGGTTATTGAGTTGATACAATGTTTTCTTGGGCCACAGGTCATTATGAAAGATTTCTTAAAGTTAGTACAGAGGTCTAGGTCTGCCATAAAGGCTACAAAACCCCCAACTAAAGTGCGTAGTGCATTCGGAGTGCGGCCCATTAGGACCGCATCATCTGCATATAAAAGGGCAGGGAGTACATTACCGTTGATTCTTGGTACATCATTAGTGAGTTCCGATAGAACATTATGTAATTCGTTTATATAAAGAATGAATAGGAGAGGGGCCAGTACACATCCCTGTCTGACCCCTCTACCAATGATGATGTCCCCTGAGACCTCCCCGTCATTACTGATCCTTACCCGTGCCTTCAGGTCCCTGTGCAAGTATGCCAAAAAATAAACTAAGGCCTCGTCCAACCCATAGTTTAAAAGGACCGACCACAAGCGTGACCTGTTGACAAAATCGAAAGCTGAGGTGAGGTCCATAAAGGCCAAATAAATAGGTGACTTCTGTGCTATTGTATACTTGCCAACAATCAGATATAAATTAAGGCACTGTTCTACTGTTCCCAATTTACTTCTAAAACCCAGCTGGCACTGATTTAAAATTTGTTCCCTTTCGGCCCAGGTCCTTATTCTGTTAAACCACGACCCTCCCGAGGATCTTTAGAGTGTTATCGATCAGGAGATCGGTCTGTAGCAACTAGGGTTGGATCGGTCTCCCTTTTTAAAAATGGGCACAATGATGCTAGTAGACCAGGTGCTTGGGATAAAAGTGCTTGTTAGATTATTAAAAACATTAAGTAAAAGGGGTGCCCAGAAGTCCGGTTCATGTTTAATAAGATCGATAGAAAGCCCATCCGGCCCTGGGGCTTTGTTGCCTACGCTTTGGTGTATGGCATCCTCAACTTCTGACACCGATATAAAAACCCTACTGGCTGAAAGGCTATTTAATATGTCCTCAGTCTGGGGCGGGGCTGTGTAAATCCTAGAAAAATGTACTTCCCATGATTCACTGGTTATGTTGCAACTTAGTGGAGTAAGGGTATGGCCCATAGATCTCATGGTTTTGACTGCTGCCCAGAAACCGTTTCCGTCATTGAGTGTAGCGGCACAGGCAAGATTGTCCCAGCGTTCTTTTAGAAGCTCGTCTTTACGTTGCCTGGCTGCTTCTTTATAACGGGATCGTAATAACTTAACAAGAGTTACATCCCTGGGTGTAGCCGCCAGTGCTACACGGAGTTCTCTGTTTACTCGCGAGCAGGTGCCATTAAACCATCTAGGTTTCTTGCTGGTGTCTAACGCTGGTCTAGAAATCATTTGTTTAATACCAGCGCATAGACTACTAGATCCCTCAATAATCTTTGGGTTAAAATCGCTAATTGACAAACAAGTTTCAATGAGCTGTGGGTGTAGTTTTATCATATTAGCAAATAAAACTTTATTATCAATGCCTTTCCAAATTACTCTTAGTTTGTCTGTCGAGACCACTAAATTACTTGCCCCAAGCTCTTTAGCAAGGCTAGGTCTAGAAGGAAATCTAATTTTTGCTAAAATTGGGTTATGGTCGCCCTGCGTAGTGCACAAGACCTCTGCCTTTACTAAAAAATCCTCCATTGTGGCAGATATAAAAACATAGTCAATGGTGGAGGCACTGCCACGACCCCTATAAGTGGGTATTAGACGATTTTTGTTTTGATGTACATCCGCTATTTCCATCACATTAAGTAAGTTGCAGATGGACAAGTGATCTGATAATTCCATCCCTCTTTTACATAAAGGTTCAAAAGCCAATGAAATAGTGGTTGGGCCATTTTCCTTAGGGAGTCTAGCGTTAAAATCACCTCCCAGACAGATTCCAATCAGTTTATCATACACATTCTGATTTTGTAAATTAACAATAAACTCAAACAAATTAATAAAATTCGTGTTAGGTAATGTTATAAAATCATTGTTATAAAAATTAATAAAACAAATTGCCGCCCCTCGTGTATAAATCATAGCTTGGAATTTATCATTATTTGTCACAAGAGACTTTATGCTCCCACCTGCTGAGATGTTAATCCAGGTTGAGAGTCCACCTGATGGGCGACCTGCTTTGGGACTCGGTACAATACTATTAAGACATGCGAAACCTTCTAAGAATAGTTCCTTTGTGCACCATGTTTCCTGGAACATTAGGATATCATATTTTTGGACTGTATTAACCCAGTCTGTAGTGCATAGCTTGGAAGCTAGGCCTGCAACATTCCAGCTAAGCACCTGCAGATTTGAATCATCTAATTCAGGGGTAGCAACGACAGGAGGGTCTAACAAGGGTCCAGTAATAGCAGGTGCAGCTGGTGTTGGAGAGGGAGATAGTCAATCCAGGCTGTCTAAACCAGACAAAGCAGAGAACCTGTTATGCATGGTGTGTGGGGGGATAACAAAGATATTTGGACCCAGGATTGGTTTATAGAAAAAACCTAGGGGCAGCGACCAAATGAGGGTTGGGAAATTATTATTAAATTCCTTTACTGACAGTAACGATTTTACCAGTAGCGGTCGTCTAAAATTAATAACAATGCAGTCCCCTTTGGTGTTCTTTTGTGATGGTCCTACCCAGCCCACCCTACGCACCATTAATATCTCACCGACATTTGCCACCCTAAAGCCTTTGTGTTTAACTAACCAATCAACGCTTTTATTCCGCAGTTGATCCCAAGTCTCAGTTTGGTTTTTTCTTAAAGGGGGAACTCCCACTAAGACTAGGACATATGGACATGCTGCAGGTGGTAGGTTAAGGACCTCACTCCTGGGCTCTAGGGGCGGCCCTAAGTCATGGTTGTCTGTGATGGAGGTGGCGCTCAGGGTGTTATGCCGCAAGGGGGCCAAAATTGTAGGGTTGTTGGTGACAGAAAGATTGGCTAAAGTTCATTACAATACAATATGCTGGTAGACTTTCTTTGCAGTATGCATATAAACTCTCTGCTCTACTTAATAGTGAGTGAAAACAGCCATGAGACAAAACTCTGACAGCTCTCCAGCGGGGATATTAATCATCTGCCTTAACTCTGACTAAGCAAGTCTCACAGTGCTGGGAAAATAAAGGCTGCTGCTTGTAGTACCAACCACTGTCAAGTAAGGATATTAAACCCTTTAACTAAACTAGCAGTTTTGATGATTTATTAGTGCAGACAAAACTCGTAGATGGCCTGCATTTACAGCACAAACAGACAACTTTAGTGTACCCATTTACAAAGCGCTATGCTGTGCTGGAGCCCCCTCCCCATTCTCTTAATAAACATTTTGAATTTCAGCAGCGGATTATTAAATTAATATCTGACTTACCTGGTGTGTTCTCTTGATAGTCAGAATGATCCACTGAGAGGAGCTGCCCGAGTGTCACAGCGGAGATCGTTAGCCTGTCTCTTCTTAAGAGAGTCAGACAGCGAGCCGTGCTGCAGTCTCAACCTGTGCCACCTGCTCTCACTATGAGAATCACGGTTGCGTGGTGAGTCCGGGGCACTAGTTGGGCTCTGACTAGCTGGGCAGGCCACAGCAACAGTATGTGTCGAGGTCATGAGGAGGTGAACAGGTGATCAATTCTCGAACACCGGCTTCCTCCTTTAACTAGACTGGGCCATGGAGCAGGGCGCGCAGAGGAACAGCAATTAATTCCTCGGTACCTTGGGGCCCGGCTGGCAGGCAGGAAATGAAACATCCTGTCACACAGCCTGGGACAACCGAAGGAGGACCTGACGATGCCCGGGAACATCTACAAAAAGTAGCTTTGGCGCTAGTTTCTTTCGCATAAGAAAGCCTTCGTTCCCATGTGCCTCTGCAGAGTGGAGTTAGAGACGAACAACAGTAAGCTGCATCTCTCCTCGATCCTTTGTCCGTGCACCGACCCTCCCCTCCCATAGAGAGAGAGAAGCTGTCACACCAACCTTCGGGGGAAAAACGGGAAATGTGTGAATCCTCTCGGCTTGTTCTGTTCTTCCTCTGCCCCCATGCTTACTGAGCCGGCCCGGCGTGACTCTCTAAACCGGTGAGGACCGGCCCTCTCACCGGACCGGGTCTCCTGACTGAATGATGCAGCAGGGCCCTCTCCCTCACCCAGTGCCCTCGAGTTGGCCGGCCCGGGCTGCTCTGAAATAAAATTGCCGGCGGGCGGCATTGCCATTATTAATTTAGTTCCTGGGCCTGTCCTGTCCCAGCGTGGGGGCCTGACTGCAGGGCAGGACAGGTCTGAGGTGCGAACAGCAGTGTGGTGTGAGTGAGCGCGGCCAGGCCCGCAAAACAGTCAGGCTGTGCAAGATGACAACGAGCCAGTTAGCAGCAGAGGCCTCATCAAAAATAACTTTGCGCGATGTTAGCAGGACGTGTGACGTCACATCCTTGCGGCGCTACGGCCAGTCTGAGACTGTCACTCAGCCCCGCGGAAATCAGATAGATACATTGTAGCAGCACTGACTGACTGCCACTGTGAGGCTAAGAGAGCCTGCTCAGCTGCTGGAACTGCCCGAAGCCTGTGGGAGCAGCCAATGCAGGCACTGGAGCGCGCAGCTACTACTGGTTGTAGTGTGCTTTCTGTGACAGCTGAGACTACGGCATTATGCGTGACAATGCATTTCAGTGCGGTGATGCGGAGCACCACACTGAAATGCGTTAGCGTCACACCTGATGCGTGATACTTGGCAGGACTGAACACACTCAAATCATGAAAATGTCACACATAAGTAAACTGAAATCTTGGCAGCTATGCTAACAGATTTTCTATATATGTCTTAATCATGTGACTGTGTAAAGGGTGGGGTCTCATTCAGTAACAACCGTTACATGGTTAGACAAGTTAAAAAAAACACAACACTCCTCTTCCATATGTACGGTGAACAGAATGTAGTCTTGTTAACTAACTTAAGTACGCCAGTACTGCGGCCACACTCACGCGGCATTCTGATTGGTCTATGAATTCGGCAAACAACGTGCAAGTCGTAGTATATCTTTTATGTCTATCGCCCTCCAAGTTGTATCATCCTCCTTCGGCGTGGTTCCACAGCTCGTGTAGTGACATCACGGCAGACCCGCCTCCCTTGACCACGCCCCCTCCCGCGGCTCCGTGCCGGGGTCCAGTAGAGTGAATGTAAACCTTGGCCGAAAAAAATGGCGGCCGCGGCCGGGAACAGGAGTGCGTCCTCTGGGTTGCAAGCGTCTGGCGGGTCAGGCTCTGGGAATGCTAGTGGTGCCGAGCCTGGAGGTCATGCTGGCCTCCGGGATCCTGGCGGTGGTGGCAGGGAGCCGCCCAGAGCTGACTGGAGGGGCAAGCAGCTGCGTAAAGTGCGGAGCGTGGACTTGGATAAGCCCGAGGGCACCCCGGGGCTGGACCCTACAGATGCCCCGCTGTTCTTCCTGTCCGGTGGAGGCGGATTCCAGCCCGTGCTCCCGCAAGTCGGACGTGTAGCTCAGGAACTCGACACCGAGGACTGCGCCGGGGGTCCGACTCTCACGGGAAGGTAAGAAGCGAGCGGCGCAAACGTGTCTGCTGTGGACAGGGGAGCCTGTGGCTAAGGGGAGCGGACAGTGTAAAGTGCTAAAGAAATCTCAGTGAGGGGCCCTGGAGTGGCATCGGACAGTGTGAGGTGCTCTTGAAGGCTGGCATAGATTGCGAATAGGGGGTCACACATTGTGGGGTACTGGATCGTGGTTGGAGAGTGATGGGTGCTGGAGGGGAGAGCAGACAGTGGGGACTACTTCGGGGTACCGGACAGGAATACGGAAGAAGGGTCGGACAGTGAGCGGTGCTGAAGTATGTACGGACAGGGTGATATATTGCAAGGGATCAGCGTGAGGGAAGCTACAGCGGATCGAACTGTCGGATCCTACTTTGAGTGGAGCCGCAGGATGTCTTTCTGTACAGCAGTTTGTGTTGCCATGCTAGTGGGATCTATTGATAGAGATCAGGAGATGTCAGCCTGGAGTTGAAGCAGTCTGACAGAATGGGCTACTGGGTCCCACTTGCTAGCGGTCCCAGTCTTGATTCTACCACGCTCTGTTTACTGGTTTATTTTGGTATTCTTCTCTCGTTTATTTGTGGGCTCTTTCGCTGATGCTTTTTTTGCCTTGTAAATATTTAATGCAATTTCGGTGACTGCCTGTTTTCTTGCTGCGGCCGATGGGTAACTTGTGTACTGATTTCAGCGCTGCGCTTCCGCTTCTGTTTTGATGTTTGCCACAGTGAACTTTTTCTTGTTCCTGTGTTTTGCTGCCCTTTGTTTCTGAGTTCCACCATGTTCATAATTAAATTTTATTGTGTGCCCAACGAATAGTTGCAGGTGATCATGTTAGGAGTAGTTTCTCCTTGATTGTCTGAAGTTTGTGTGTTGGTATTGGTTTTTTCCCCCTGCTGTTTTGCCTGGTCGTTGTGCTTGAGCGGCCATCGTTTGCTGTGGTTAAAGCCTTGTGGCGTTTTTTTGCCTTAGCTGTCTGTTCCACATGAACAGCTCCTTTTTGCATCTTGTTTTTATGTTCTTTTTCGTGATTTGCTTGGTAGTGGCTTTGCATATTTTGCGGGCTGGTACATATTCTGTGTGTAAACAGTATTTGATTTTAATGTGCTTTTCTTTCATTGTAGTCTTCGATAACTGCTTTTTATTGTCTAGGTGTTAAAGCGCTGCCTCGTGTAACAACGACATTACCACTGGATTTGTTGAGATTTTCTGTGTTAGGGTGTAGAGTTTACAACACCCTCTTATCTAGTAGGCAGTCCGTTTAATAGTACCATGATTTTGTGCTCGACAGCGTTGTTCTTTGTTTTGAGACACATTTACGAACGAGAGTGAGCTTTTTCAGAAACCCACAATCGAGTATAATTCTATTTTAAAATAGTTTGTTGTTGGGCTATTATTGTCAGCAAAACTGTACATGTACTACATTGGGACTGTTTCATCCCATGCTTTACAGCTTGCCCCGGCAGAAGCTGGATGCACTTGCCATTTCTTGGTGCAGTGATACTGTATGTGGTGAGAATTCATGTTAACTGGTTACGTTAGTTTTCTCGTGGATCATGTAGACGTGTTGCTGCGTGTGTGTGGGGGTTTGGTGATCATTTGCCTTTTCTACTTAATGTGCAGTCAGCTGCCTTCCTCTGATAGCCTATCTATATCCACCCGTCACAGCTCTCCCTATTGGCTGATGGTATCATACAGACCAGTTCTGTAGAAGCATATTTATTTTAATTGAATTTTGTTTCAGCACTGTATTGCCTGCATGGTGTGCTTACTCTTTCTGTTGTAAAAACTCTACTTGGGCTGTGTGCAGCCCTGTTTATGTGCATATTAGTTGGGTGCTTTACATACTAGCCTGCTTAATGCTCTGTCCATTTGTTTTTGCAGCATCTTGTCTTGCTTGTAGATGTGTCCAATAAAGTGCACATAATTTGTTTTGGTTCTTGCTAAGGACGTGTTTCTTTCTTCCTTTTTTATTTACTGTTATTTGGTAGTGTGCCGTCTTCTGTAAAGTCTCTGCATACAGGCCCATTTATGTGCTTCTAGTCTGTGTATTTTTTTCATTTTACTCTTGGAGTTAATGGCAGCACTCATCCATCCCCAGAATTAAGTCGAGGGTGCAGGCTTTAGTCTGGGCTGAAAGAGGGGACCCTTGTCACCCATAGCCTATAAGCACCATGGGACCTGTAAGTAAAGTGTTGCCTCCCTTGGTTGCACTTCTGTCTTATTTATGCAGTTAAGCGATTCTCGTTGGCACTTCCTGTTGGAGCTAGGAAGCCAGAAAGAAGCATGTTACTGGTGTGGGGCCAGGTGTATCAGTAGAATGAGGCTTTTGGGATACAAGGCCTTTCAGACATGAAGTTTCTACCTCTTTGCCACTTGCACTCCTTCTAAACCTTCTACTGCCACCAGGACAGAAGCCACCAACCAATACCACTAATTTATATTGCTTGGTATAGTATTTTGGAAATAGTCGTGTGCTATTTATTGAAGCAAATATCTGACCCGTGAATGCTGCTTTGTTCATTTTACTCTTCGGCCATAGTAGCCTGGATGGGTTAATACTGTTCTAGTCGGTTATTAATGCTCTTCGGGGACTTTACATCTCAGAATTTATCACAATAAGGCTTTGCATGGAATATGTTTTTGCATTCAGCGTTGGCCATCAAGGGGTTGGTAGTTTACAGCCTCATGATAGACGATTCTTATGACCTTTATGTCCACTCCCTTGGAAGTCCAGCGTGAATATAGGGGGGGGGGGGGTGTGTGTGTGTGTGTGTGTGTGTGTGTGTGTGTGTGTGTGTGTGTGTGTGTGTCGGGACTGGAGCTTTTAGGCACAGTTGTTGTGGACTCATAGCAAGAGTGCAGATGTTTTTGACGGCTGTATTGGCCCCTGAGCTCAGTAATATTTTTTTTCGTTATAGGCAATACGTGTTATGGTTAATACAGGGTAGGTTTGAGCGGTCAAGTGAATAAGGATGGCCATCTAGAACCTTGACACTTGAGCAATAATTACATTTCTTATGAATATTTTTTGTTTTTAAATGTACAATTTGAGGTGTATCACTATAATCTTAATTACAATTGGCGATGAGTGCGTTTTGGGAGGGTAGAGGGGAAGGTAAGGGAGCCACATGCTGTATTGGTATACTTTCTACTTCTTAGCAGTCCAGGTAAAGCTCTCGTGGGGAGGGGGCCAAAGGCACTTAATACCCGCTTCATATGCCTGGCAGCTTACCTTGTAGTCAACGTTTCACACCCAACAGAGAAGCTGCCAGGCATGCCGCTGGGGCAAGGGAACCCGATCCCCCTCAAAGACGTGGGACACTATTGTCTGCACCTGTCTGGAGACAGCACGTTTTGACTGGCATTGGCGCAGGCCTCGAGCGATCAATATAGAGCAGAGAATTGCTAAAAGAGAGCAATTTCTGCAGAATTCGGGGGATATTCTTGCGCCGAGTCTCCCCCAACAAGTGGAAGAGTAAAACGCTGCGCTCTCTTTGTATCCATGAAAGGCACGCACTGTCCGGCCTTTCCTGTCAGCTGCCTGCCTTCTCCATTTTTCACATTCGGAAAACAATGCATGATCTGTCTGCTTTCGACTAAGGAACAAGGCGTTACCTGTAACCTGACCGTTGTGGGAAATCCCTGCCAGTCTGTCCCCGGTGCCCCAGGAGACTGCTCGGAACCAGAGCTGCCAGGCTGCCGCTAAATGATTCTTGAACTGCTCAGTGCGCGAGACCAGCGCGGGAAGCTTTGTGTTGGCACCAGTCGTTAGGCTTGTGCTGCCATTATTGTGTATCGAGTGTGTACCGGAGCGTTAATGTTGGCTGCTTGAAATGTGTTTTTCTGCATGCCCCAGTGCACTCTTTGAAGTTTGAAATTCTCCTGCTGCTCGTGGGGCGGGAGCTTACCGGATGTTAGCCATTCAGAGAGCAAAGGCCAAGGTCGGCAGAGCATTTCAAGCGAACCTGGGCAGAATTACTCTCCATGTCATTTTGGCAACCAACGTGTGCGTTGTACAGCGTATTTATAGGCTTAGTTATTCGATCCAAAATTCTCATGATTGCCTACATAATGGGGACATTCTGCAGTTGTAAACATGCAGCATTCACAGGTCCCTGCGATGTTAGTTTATTCACGAATGACTTTTCTTTCCAGCTGTTGCATTCAAACAGTCGTACCATCTCCCTCAAACTAGCTTCTCTTCGTTGATCTTTACATTAAATAACATGACGCCTCTGCCGAATCTATTGATTTGCTGTAACTGATTTGATTGAAAATATTGTACACTACGTCTTTGTACAGTGTCTTCTTGTTAAGCCCTCTGACGTCTACTGGGACAACGCCCTGGCTTTAGAAAAAACCCAAAAAAGATGTTAATCGTGCCAAGGATGATCACGAAGCAGGTGTTTGCTTTTTAAGAAACACAAGTCTCTCTAATACTTGTGAAATATCTAACCTGTGAACTGCAGCGCGGCTGGTCGGAGGGTCAAAGATGCTTCAAATCACTAAAGGCACAGACCCTACTTCTCAACGTGCACAGTCTCTTATTAGGTTTTTGTAATGTACCTCCAAACCACGGCTAAGTTCCCGGGGGTCCATACATAAATGGGGTGGCGGGGCTTGGGATAGCAAAGAATAGGTTATTGAACGAGAATAATTTGGAAGGGTATGTGGTCCTCCTAATTTTAAGGAGGGATTTCCCTGACTAGTAGCTTTGGAATTTTGATGAGAACCTTGCATGCACCAACTGAGTCATGCCATGTTTGATCAAAGTTGAATTCGAGCTTCTCAGCAGTCAACGTTGTCCTTTATTTTTTAAATGAGTCCGTTTTGTATTTAAACGTTTAAACATTTTTTTTTGTCTTCTGAGATCATGAGAATTGCTGTTTCTTTGAAATTACTGCAGCTGTCTTTTGGTAACTGCCATGTTACCATCCCCCACTGGTGTAATAAATGGGATAACGTACCATACACTGTGTATTCTAAGGCTATTGCAAGTCACTGAGGAGTGCCTTGACCTGAGAGTGGATTGATACTGAAGATATAATTACTTTAGAAGGTCATGAAAAATTGGGGTGATTGCGATTTCCTTTTAATGTGCAGCAGAGGGTATTTTATTCCTTATAATACATAGTCAGACTCTCCCCCAAAGCATTGGTGTCTTGCTTCTTGAATTATAGAATAAATGTGCATGCAGTATGTACTGTGGAGATAGGCAGCTCATAATGCATGCAGCTTGCAATTTGTTGCAGAAATATTTTAAGAAGTTTGATGTAAGCCACTTTTTTCAAAACTGAATGCAGTTGAGAATTAAGTATTGCAAAAATTAGCACCGTCGCATATATTTCCTTGTCCGTTAATGATGACTAAACTTTAGGGAAAATAGTTCAAAGGTAAAAAGAGGGCTAAAAACACTATCTCTTCCGTTGTTGCTCCGCAGGTGGTGTTCTGCTGGGGGACCTGCCTTTTCTGTTCTTGCGTCCTCCGGTATAGCGGCATTGTGATGTCACAAGTCAAGTGCAATATCTTATTACAGTAGAGTAGCTTTGTCGTTTTTTTATTACGGGTGGCTACAAACGCCACGATTATACTGAAACGATAAAATTAGAGTAAAGCTAGGCTTTTATTAATTTATGACAGGCTTCCATGTATTTAGTTTTTAGATGGCGTGCTGCAGGCGTTTTGACCTTATGACGCAGCTGATGAAAAGGCCATCCATCAGTCGTAGTGGGCAGCATTTCGAAACCTTCAGTTAGAGGAAGTGAGGCTGAAGAGCACAGCGAATGACCTAAATAATACGTGAAATCCCTCATTTAATGGAGTCAATTAAAGGGACAGAAATGTCGCAGTGCATTAGCTTTAAAAATCGCATTTCTTGTGACTGAACCCCGCAAAGACAAGTGTTATTTCCATCTCACAGATTAACTGTGCATATTTTCAGAAGTGAGCACTAGAAAACGGATAGTGTTATTTGTAATACATTTCATGAAATTTTGTCTTCTGATACACTTCAGCTGAGACGCAGCTTGTGTTTTAAACAAGATCATAATTCACACATGCCTGGTTATAATATGCCATCCTTTGTGGTTATATTCTGAAAATGCACAAGTGTTTGAATAAACAGGTGTGATTTTAAACAAAATGAAGAGGCGTTGTGCAGCTCATCATTTATTGGGGTCTATTTAAAAATCTTATTTCCAAAACCCTATTTGTAGTGTATATGACTGACTGGATATAATAGAAATATTACATTGAGACCCTGCATGCATTTGTTTGGGTTCTTAACCTCAGAATAATTTATGGATTTGCTAATGTTAACAATGTGCTGGCATATGTTTGGTGGAAAAGCAGCACACCCCTTTTCGGGGAGAAATACCTGCACTATTCGCACACAACACATGGAAAGCTGATGCTAGCCAATTGTCATGAAATAATTTACTTTAAGCTTCTAGAAGGGAAACGGTGAGTTGTACATGCTCGATTTTTAGAGGTTCTTCTAAAAGGATAAACGTCCTTAACGTCTAGATTGTTGATAATATGCTGTCTGGCCGGTCTGCAGTCATTATCTTGGTTCACTGTTGCACTTTCTTACAGAAGTATGGTGCGCAGTTTGGGTCCTGTAATTCGCTTACCACGCCCATGAGCTAAGGCGGGTCGTTGGCAGGGAGTGTACATCGTGGGCAAGGAATTTGAATACATAAGCTGTTCTGAGCGTGTATTTTTTTTTAAGCAGTGTGGCTGAACTCGGTCCTTATTTCCAAATGTTAGAATTAATGTGGTCGTAAATGGTCGGCAGTACTTTATTTCTTTGGTGTTAATTTATAAGGAGCTATTCCTTGTTGCATTTTGTTAATTAAGATTATTAATAATAATGTATTGTGCTGTTATATAAAGATAGATAGTTTATTGCACAATTAATTAAAATCATTGCAATCGAGCCATATTAAAACCATATAAAGTGCATAAATTCCTTTTTTTATATATTCTTAGCCATGAGTATAATACAATACAAAAAAATGAAGAAACCATAAGAAAATAATAGAGCATACGTAATATGTGAAGATAGAAAAATACCAACAAAGTCCAAGTCAAGTAAAATATCCATGAGCATGATAGAGAAGGACAAGAGAAATATAAAAGTCAGCAGAAATAGTTCTAGAATTAGAATAGGAATATAGGGAGGATAATGCAAAAATACTGAAAGACAATAATACATTAATCCCATTGGAGGCTAGACCAGACCCTTTTAAATTTTAACCAAGAACGTGGGCCTCTGGCCTTAGCTAGTGCAAGTTCCATTTCGTATGCTTGTCTGAGTAAAGCCCAAAATTCGTTAATGCTTTGGCACGTGCTGTTAATCCACACTCGAGCTATACATAGCCGGGCACATGCTATAACAATTGAAGCTAATAATCTCTCGTAACTAGCCATGTCGCGTATTGCCCCCAAGACTACTTCCCTCTCTGTGAGCTGAACACTATAGCCGTGGAGTAGTGTAAGTTTGGAGGATACATCTATCCAGAATGTGTTCAACCTTGGACAGGTAATGAACATATGTCTTAAATCTGCAGCAAAAACTTGGCATTTTGGACAGAATGATTTGGCCGAAGGTTGGGATGTAGCCCATTTGGAGATGAGCTCCGGGGTGTAGTACAGCATGAAAACTGTCCGATGTTTCAGATTAACAGAAGTTACAGCTGCATCTAAAGTATATAGTGAGGCCTGTATTTCCTCGCCTGTTATGTCGGTTTGGAAAATCCGGCTTAGTTTCGCTGCTATCTGCAAACTGTCCTCACTAACGGCTGCAAGGAATTTCTGGTAGGCTATATTGATAGTTCCTCGGCCGGAGGCCGAAAATAATGCCGATAATACTTCAGAGGGACTTGCCATTTCTGATAGCCACTGTCCCCGTAGGAAATAGTCCCTTACTTGCAAAAATTTGAAAAATGTATTCTGTGAAAGCCCGAACTCCTCTTTCAGGGCTAAAAAAGATCGAAACCCTTGTCCATCGTATCGCTGTCCAAGTTGATTTATGCCATTGTGCTGCCAACATCTTCCAATGTGATCGTGGAATATGTTTGGCAACATAGGATTGCCCCACAACACCGTGTACTGGTGCAGCACTGGCAGAGAGTATTCCTTGCAGATGTCTTGCCAGATCCTGGCAATGTCTCTAATTATCTTAAACCTGACCCGCTTAAAGTAATTGGGGTCAGCCGTCTTATACAGCATAAACCCAGTAGCTGGTCCGCTGGCTAGCTGGTATGATAGCCAAGCAGTGCCGGTGCCAAGCCCACTGAGCAAGCTTCGAATCCGACTGGCAAATGCAGCCGAGAAATAAAGTTTGAAATCTGGGAGGTTAAAGCCCCCTTGTTTGTAAGATAATTTGATATATCGAAGAGCTTTCCTTGCGCGTCTGTATCCCCATATAAAACTACCTATAGCACTATCTAACCGCTTGAAGAAAGACCAAGGAACCCTTAGAGGAATTGTGCGATATAGATATAAAAATTTGGGGAGAATATTCATTTTCACTATGTTGCATCTTCCGTATATACTGAGAGGGAGCCGATGCCAACTGCGAAGTTTCGCCATGACTGTTTTAAGCAGTGGCTCATAATTCAAGGAAACCACATCGTCCACTTGACTGCTAAAACGAACTCCCAAATAAGTAGCTGTTCTTGTAACTCCTAATGTTATCGGTACCGTTTCAAGTTGAAAATTTAAAATTGTCTGAGTCAAGTTTAATTTATAGCCGGAGAAAGAGCCTAAGTGCTGTGCCTCTTGTGTAATTTCAACTATAGCATCAACAGGATTAGAAGTAAAAATGGCGATGTCGTCCGCATATGCAGTTAATTTTAATTCTAATCCACTGAGACATACTGGAGAAATCCTAACGTTTTGCATCAAATGCCTTATAAAAGGCTCAATATAAAGGGCAAACAGTAGTGGGGATAGCGGGCAGCCCTTCTTTGAACTACAAAATGAGCTGAGGAAAGGCCATTCAGCTTGACTGCTGCCACTGGGTTGCTATACAATTTCTGAACCGCAGAAATATACCTAAGACCGAGGCCAGATGATAACACAGTAAGCCATAATGCTTCCCAGGCAACTCGATCAAAGGCCTTTTCGGCGTCAAGCATCATCATCCCTATATGTCGATCTAACTGACCAGAAATGTCAAAAGCGGCGATAGCTGTGTTAATGTGAGCCGCCGTGTCTCTACCTGGAACAAAGCCGTGCTGTTGCTCCGAGACTAATTGATGGATTAGAGGAGCCAAACTGGAGGCGAGGATTTTAGAGAATATTTTAGCATCGGCATTAATCTATGATATAGGACGGTAAGAGCCCATGTCCTCTACTGGTTTCCCCTTCTTAGGAAATACAACGATGTTAGTAATGCTCCAAGAAGCAGGGGCATCATCCCCATTGATGATGTTACTGAGTAATAGAGTGAAGACAGGTGCCAAAATGTCCTTAAAGATTTTGTAAAATTCCAGCAGAATAGTGTCTTCACCGACGGCCTTGCCTGATGGTAAGGCACTGATCGCATCCTCAACCTTACCCAGCTCTGTCTTTCTGCAAACAAGCAGACTCCCAAGGGTCGAGAATCGGTAACGCACTCTCCTGTATATAATCTAGAACAGTATGTTTGTTAAAAGAAGCTGACTCACCATATAAATCTGCATAGAATAGTCTAAACTGTTCGACTATAGCCAGTGGTCGAGTATAGAACAGACCGTCTGCACTTTTTATTGATTTAATGTAGGATCTGGCCCTTTGATCAGCGATCTGAGTAGCTAGCAAGCGACCAACCCTCTCCCCGTACTCGTATTGCTTAGTTTTATACTTGTGATAGTTAGTGGCGACTTTATCATTTAGCCCTCTGTTAAGCTTAGCTCTCACTTCTACAAGCCGATGATATATTAACTGTTCAGCGGCGTCCCTTACTGCAATAGCTCTTGCGTGTTGTCGTTCCAAATCTAAATAGAGCCTATGCTCCTGCTCTGCCTCCTGAGTAGCACGCCGGTTCTGTGTTAAAATATACTGGAGAGTAGCCCCTCTAACATAAGCCTTCATACAATCCCACACCGTTGAAGTAGAGGCAGTGCCCCTATTATTTTCTAAGTATTCCCCATGTGTTCTTCGAATATATGCCTGAAAGTCTAAGTTGCTAAGCAGATGTCTAGGAAATGAAAAAGCCCGGAAAGGTTCTCTATCTCCCAGCTGAATCTGCAAAGTTAACATCACTGGATTATGGTCAGATGTAATTTTGGGACAAACCTCTATGAGTGCCTTATCCAACAGAATTCTATTAGTAAAGATCATATCGATTCGGGAGTACGGTTTGTGTGGGGATGAATAAGACGTGTAACCTGGGAGTGTTGGACATAGTCTCCTCCAGGCATCCTCCAATTGATGTATGTGGAGAAGTTCAAGAATAGCGGTCCTAGCCCTAACCATTCTGGCCCGAGTTTTAGTGTTAGTGGTATCAATCTTATTATCAATAATGCAGTTGAAGTCCCCCATAACCATCAAATCGCCAGCCCACTCCAGTAGTTCAGAGCATAAGTGGTAGAAAACCTCGGGACAGTCTGTATTAGGGCCGTATACCACACAAATCGTGGTCTTACGCCCAGAAATCAATAACTGGGCTATTGCCCATCTCCCCTTAGAATCGGCTAATGTACGTAAAACTGTTGCCTTAAAGTTCCTAGATTTCAATATGGCGACCCCTTGAATAGAGAGAGCCTGTGAAGTGCAAACAAGTGTAAATGCCAAGTTGTTTTAACTGGGTTCTATCCTTGTACACTAGGCGAGTCTCCGTAAGGCACAATATATGGGGTTTAAACACACGGAGTTCCTCCCCAACTAATCGACGCTTTCAAAGTGCATAGATTCCAATATTATAAAGGGTGTATGAAGATTTATCACCCTGTTTTTCTGGAGTTTAAAAAGTTTTAGACACCATTTAGGCAACTATAAACATGAAGATTTAAAACAGTTGGCACGGCATTATGGATTCTAGTTCTACATGATTATCGGAATCCAGAACTGCTTTTACTGCAGACAGATATTTCATAAAGCGTGCCGCCAGTTGCACTGATTCACCTTTCATGCACTCGACCAGGGCAGCTTGACATGTCCGTATATTTAAAATACGCCAAATGGGGCGAAGCAAGTGTATTCTCAAAGTGCGTAGTTTCTCGCAGGTGCACAATATGTGGATTAGAGATTCCTCTACTCCCCCACATGCTCTGCACTGAGTGGCTACTGTCTCTTTGTACCCTCGTCCATACTTGTAAGCCAACAGTGGAATCAAGCCGAACCGTAGTTTCATTAGTTGGCGCTTCATTATTGGTTTTAAGGGAGAGGACAGGTAATGTGGTAAGACCTCACTGTTGTAAAGTTTTGATGCCCAGCTTCCATGACTTACATTTTTCAGAGTTTGTGCGTCACTATCGGCCAACATTATCTTCGCTTGTTTTGTTAAGTCTTGCCGCTGCCAACGTGGGTATAGGGGCGGACCATATTTCCTGAGCTTCCCGTACTTCAACACAGTGAGCTAAAAATTCACACCATGTAGACCCTCGGCTGTTTATCATTGTCCAGATGTTTTTCTTTAGCTTGTTATCCCGCGCTTGTTTGGCTTTTAGACAATAGGCTATTAACTTATCTTTTAGGATCCAATTTTGAGATGAAAGGTTGAATTCCCTACGTATTTGCGCATGTGAGGTAGAAGACGGTAAAAAGAAAACTCTACGGAAACAGGCTGACTGCGCTGTATCCAACCATGTTGTCATTTTATCTTTGAAGGCTATTTCACCATAGGCTACTGACAGTAATGGTAGAAATTTTGCCCCCATTACTCGGATTAAGGGGGTGAGATTTGGTGAGTTTATGGCTTTCTTTGCTCTACAAAAAGCACCCTCTAAAGATTGAGCCGTTCCTTGCATTGCAGTGAGTGGACAGCCGTCCTTTGTGATCGATCCACACTCCTAAATACTTGTATGCAGTGACTATCTTGATTGGTTTACCTTCAATGTACCATGCACCTTTCCTTTTTATTTGTCGGGAAATTATCATTGCCTTTGTTTTTGCCGTGTTTATTTTTAGATTGTTTTCTCTGCAATATAGAGACAATCAGTTAGCAGCCGCTGTAATCCGATTGGAGTTTGATCAAGCGATATTGTGTCATCCGCATATTGGAGTGATTGGATTTTGGTTCCAGCTAGTTTGGGAGGGAAAGCTCGAGCATCAGCCAAACAATCTGGTAAGTCGGCCAGGTACAGATTAAAAAGCATTGGGGCCAATCAGCATTTTTGCTTGAAACCTTTGTTGGTTTGTATTTGTTTGGTGGTAGAGCTGTAGTGACTCCGATCTTATCCCAGTATAGGACAACCAATGCTTTTAAGAGAGTATTGCCAATGCCCCAGTTTTTTAATTTCATCCACAATATTGTGCTGTTAATTACAACTATTACAGTAGCAATGAAATTGAACAATTTAATATGAAAAATAAAAGTGCCAGGCAAATCCCACTAGTTAATAGCATGCTAGAAGTAAACAGTGACGCTAAAACATAGTTATAGTAATCAATCAGATAAAAGGTAAGCTCTGATTTCCTGAATCATGTTAATGAATGATTTTTCTTGTAGACCTATTCCATAATTTACATTTATTTTGAAAGCCTTTAGGATAGGACTCTTTTGTTGACCTCCATCTTCATAATTTATGTAGCATCGGACAGCCTAAATGAGTGTTCTGCGTGGGCCCAGATTTTGAGAACAAATCTATAAAATAGATCCATATACAATGAATCTACATGGAAGTCATTTACATACAGATTATGTGAAATAACCCCCCTCCCTACCAGGAGCTATACAGGACCCCCTGAGAGAGTGCAGCGCACATACTCCATGAAGTTTAATGGCAGTTCAGGAATCCGGCAGGAAAGTTATGACTCCTTGAGGTATTCCTCTTTTTTTGTAATGGTTTCTGTGGCCGGTGTGTGATATGCTTTGACGGTGTCACTAATTGAGTGACATTACTGCAGCTGCACAGAGAGAGGGCTTTGTGTTTGCATTGCAAGTTGACAAGTTCTCTAATCTTACAGTGGTGATTGTGGTAACTATCTGTCAAATGATTTTTGCGATGTCTTTGGAGTATGTCAATGCTGTGGTGTCTGTGCCACAACTTTCCCTGTCCCTTCTTCCGTTTCCTTGTGACTGTTCATGTTCTTAGTAACATATTTACTCTTGGAAAATGAAGCCTCGAGTATATTGAATTAATCCCTCGAGGGCGAATATGGCTATTTTAGCAGCCGCTTTAAGAAAAACTATAATTTTGCAGTGGTTTACAATAATCCATACAATCACCAATGGATTTTATTTTTCTTCATTATCTACTTACATTTGTTATGTGCTTTAGCGTCTTTCAGACACGTCCTCTATAAATGTAGGCACTGTTTTTGTGCTCACCTGTTTTTGATTAGCTTCTATTAATTTGGTACAAGTGCAGGTCAAATATTTTTCCCCATGTGTATATGAAGGTAGACTATCAAGATGGAGAGTAATGGGGCATATCTGCCTTTTTCCACTGATGCACTTCTATGTTGCAGTTCTTAACTTGTGCGGTTACAAGGCGCATAGTACTGCACTTCTGACTCCCATGTGGAACAATTTGATATGCTCCCATGCTATAGAATTCTTTATGCGTTACTCTCTGCTGTGCTTGAAAGCTATCTCAAAACTTACCACTTCATTCTTCCCCTTACCTAAGCTCTCCTTTCCTCCCTCTTCATCTCCTTTAAAGTAATTCAAATGCCTCTTGTAAATGTCCCAACATGTTCTGTATCCTTCCATCTCCAGCGAGTATTCTGTTTCCATATACCGTTCTGCTTCCTGGTGACCGGGTCCCTGCTATATAAATAACCCCCCGGTAAACCCCCAAAGTAGAAATGATTAAAATGTTGTGAAAGTGCAAATTAAGTTTGCAGATACATAGAGAATAAGGTCTGCCATTTTCCTATGGTAATCTACCGTAATTCCTCGGAGCCTATTTAGTTGACAGCATTGTGTGTCTTCCTATTACCATTATTCCCCTTAATATTTCACACAGTAGAAGCCTTTACCTACACGTAGATATTTTCTTGCTGTTAGTATTTTCCATCCATGCTATATTGGCAATTTGCCCCCCTTTGTTGCCGTCTATACAACACCTTAAAAAAAAAAAAAAAAAAAAAATAGCATTAGAGCAATATATAGAATGAGAAGCAGTCTAGCGATATTGACTACTGACGTAGGTGTGTCTTTTATTTTACCTGTTTTGGGCGTTTAGCGTCAAGTTTCTTAGAGATGGATTGTGAATAATGGTTCAAGGATCTAATATAGGTAGCACACTTCAAAGAGTAGGGGGAAGCACTTATGCGGACAGCATTTGTTGTTCAGTAGCTGAAATGAGAGAGAACTGTTACCAGCATCCACAGTAACGTTATTTGGAGGAGTAAACTAAGATCTCATCTCTTAGGTTGAGTTACACCATAGGTAGAATTTATACGGCAAATGCTCTTTTATTTAGGTCTTATCTGCACACTGCTTTTAGCTGTCTGTCTGTGAAAGACCTCTTTTGCACCATACCAAAGCTTAGTGGTGTTATGCTATTGGTTCCTTGTCACTCATGTGCTTGCTTCTTATTTAGTGACTTTCCTTCTTGTATTTGTCCCTCGCCTGTAGCATAGCTTCCCCCTTTTTTTTTTTTGAACTCTTTATTGATGACATGGCAGGGAATATTACAGTACATGCAACGACTTTGTCCAGTTTCAGAATGACTTTGTAAAATTAGTAAGGACCACATTCCATCATTCACCTTTATTTCTCTCCCAGGGTACCCATCCATCACTGACTCGCCCGAGTGTGAGTTCCGTCAAGGGGTTCGTGCATGGACTCCCCCTATACATGCCCACTTACCCCAGATCTGTTCCCACTTTGTGGGACAATCCCTACTTTCATATACCACCTTCTCCGCTACCATACACCAATCCAGGTCTTTCATCCAGTCTTGTAGTGTTGGTGTGTCAAGTGCTCCCCACAGTTTTGCGATATTGCGCATGGCTACTACCGTTCCCAGTGTTACCCAGGTTCTTTCTTTGCTATTGAGATTGGTTGCTGCCCACACATTTAGTAGGCACCACTTCGGTGTAGGTTCCAACACCACACCGAGACCTCACTCAAACAGTGAATAATTGTCTCCCAATACCTTTTTATGTGTGGGCAGTCCCAAAGTGTGTGATAAAATGTACCCTCTTGGCTACACAGTCTTTTACAACCAGGGTCCGACCCCCTGCCTATCTTAGCCAGAGTATGGCTTGAAAAATGTGCTCTGTGTAATAGCTTAAGTTGTAATAACTTAAATCTTGTGAAGATGGCCACCTCCCTCGGAGAGGCCAACCCTTCTTGCCAGTCCTCTTCATCTAATTTCCCTTTGTCCTTTTGCCACTGCTCTCGGAGTTTGAGGAGGGGGTCGGGAGAATTATTGATCAATTTTTGATAGGTCAAAGAAATCGCCTTGCAGTCCATATAGTCCGTCAGGATCCTATCTTTCAGTGGGGAAGACTCTGGGAGTTCCACTCCCTTGGGGATGGCAGCCCGGAGGGAATGCCTGATTTGTAGATATCGTTACATCTCTGTATCCACTAATTCATAATCTCGTTGCAGTGTTGTGAATGGAACTACCCCTCCCCTCGACCACAAATCGCCCACTCGGGAGATCCCTCTGAGGTCTCATTTGTCAAAGCCGGGGTTTCTCCTCCGGGCGCACAACCGTTCTGCATCCCACAGCGGGTTGGCCTGTGTTATCTTGTTGTTCCATTTCATAATTTTTTGTACTTCATGCCAGAGCTAGACTGTGTGTTTTATTGGACCCTTAAGCTGGAGGTGTCTGGGAGTAGTGTAAAGAGCCCTCGCAAAGCCCCCTGCCTGTAGGACAAATTTGTCCTTTCTATATGCTGAGTCGTCTAAGAGTCCATATAAACATTGGTTAATTACCATTAGTTGTGTGGCCCAGTAATATTTCTGTATGTCAGGCAACCCCACACCCAGTCAAACCAACCTTGCTCTAGCTTCTGTAAGGCTATCTGTGGGGGTTTTATGTCCCATAATAACGCTCTCTGTTCGCTTTCTGTTTCTTTAAAGTATGAAGAGGGGACTGGATGCTGAGTGTTCTGCAGTATGTACAGAAATCACGGGAGCACCATCATTTTGAATAGTATTACTAGAAATAGTGGTCCCCACCAAAAGAACATAAAGTAATGAACAAAGAACTACATTTAGAACTGTTGATATACATGCAAATGAAAAACAATGTGTTTATTGAACAACCAATAAAAAAAGCAAGAACACAATATAAACAAAGTGCAGTGGGTAAAAAATTGAGTTGAAAATCAACAGATTTCCAGGCCTCAGGCATTTGCATCCAAGGTGACTTTCAAGGCACAATACATATTTACATCAGTCAGGCGTTCTTTGGTTCCTGTGGCATTCTCATGTATCCTGACGTCTCGTGTATTCTGGCCTTCTCGTGTATCCCAGCTTCATACAACCACAGCGTTATTGAGGTTCCATTCACTTCATCCGGTACTGAACCTTGGTTCTCCAGGGGATGACTGACAGTACATCGTTACTCAGCCCGTCTGCATACTTCCATGCTCGTCGTTAATTGATGATTATTGAAAACTACACTGAGGTCCTTCTTACACGGTCAAACCCCCCCCATGTAACTCTCTCAGGCATATACATCTCTCTGTCCTGATGATGATCCCCCTACCTTAGTTGGGATCGAAACGTTGTCTAAACCCACACCTTGACTCCAATTGGCTCATTAGGATTTATGTGAAGCACAAGATGTTCTTTACATTGTGACTGTTGTAAATGTGTCGTGCCTTGAAAGTCACCTTGAATGCAAATGCCTAAGGTCTGGAAATCTGTTGATTTCCAACACCCTTTTTTACCCACTGCACTTTGTTTATATTGTGTTCTTGCTTTTTTTTATTGGTTGTTCAATAAACACATTGTTTTCCATTTGGATGTATACCAACACAGTTCTAAATGTAGTTCTGTGTCCATTACTTCTTTTGGTAGGGACCACTGTTTCTTGTAATACGTTGTATACCCTCGGTCCCTCTTGACTTACAGGGTTCCCTTGTTTGTCTGCCAGCGTCATCATTTTGAATAGGGCAGCCCACCCCAGCAAGGAGAGTGGCAGAGTCCTCCAGTGGTGCACATCCCCTTTCAAGCGGATCAGTGGGGGCTGGAGATTCTGATTGTTGAAGAGGACTGGTTCAGTGGTGATGTACACACTGAGGTAGCGGAAGCCCTCCGCTACTACCTGTGCTTCACACTCTTTGGACAGTGAAGGGAGCGCTCCACTCGGTATGTAAATTATGGACTTTGACCAATTAATGGTGTAACCGGAGTGTTTTCCAATGTTAGTGAATATATTCAATACTCTATGTATAGAAGATTTGGGCGATGCCATATACAAAAGGATGTCATCCGTATACAGAGGTATTCTGTCTTCCCAGTTGTCCGTCCAGCGTGGGCCCCCTTATCACCAGATCTCTATGGATCCAGGTCGCCTGGGGTTCGAGCATTAGGGCAAAAATCAATGGCGACAGGGGACAGCCCTGCCTTGTCCCCCTACGGAGGGGGAATGTTTGGGACGTTCTGTTGTTTACAACCACTTGTGCCATTAGGTCCTCATATAGGCGTCTCAACCAAGCCGTAAATTTAGGGCCAAATCCCATCCTCTCCAGCACTGCAAATAGTTGAGGCCATTCAACAGTATCGAATGCTGTTCGAGCATCAAGTTACATGACCACTGCGTCCTCCTGTAATGTATCAATTCTTCCCAGTACCCCGTGGAATCTACGTAAGTTGAGTGCTGTATTCCTTTCCGGCATGAAGCTCGATTGGGCAGGATGTATCCGTCTCAGAATGATCTGAATTAGGCAAGAGGTGAGCAATTTGGCCAGGATTTTGATTTCTGCATTGAGCATGGAGATGGGGCGATAGGATGAGCAGCTGTCTCTTGGTTTACCCTCTTTATGAATTACCACGCTGGTCTGTTGGGAGACTTCCCTACGTCTGATTTTCTAGGTACATGTTTTGCAGGTGGGGGGCTATCTTACCAACTGCCAATTTATAAAGCTCGATTGGGAGGCCGTTGGGTCCCATCGCTTTGCCCGACCAGATGCCACGAATCGCCTGGGCTGCTACTTCGTCGGTTATGTCGCTCTCCATCAGTGCTAGGTCATCAGCAGTAAGGGTTGTTAGGGGTAGGTCTGATAGTAATTCCCTAGCTGCTGCTCCCATCGATGTCCCAGTAGGTGAGTAGACATGGTAGTAATGAGTAGCGAAAGCATCCGCTATGATTTTTGTGGGTGCCGGAGTATGTCGCCTGCATCAGTCTTGATATTGGTAACTAGTCTACCCCCCCCCCTAACGCCTGTCCAGCCAAGCGAGTAGTTTCCCTGTCTTGTCCCCAAATTCATATATTTTGTGCTGTGTGGCTATATATCTAGCTTTTGCCGCCTCTGTAGCTAAATCTTTATATTCTTTCTTCTTGAGGCTTAGGGCATGTTTGACACCTTCGGGTCGTCTCCCAGCTATTCTTCCTCTAACTGTAGGATTTCTTTCTCTAATATATCTAGTGCAGCTCTCTTTTTCTTTTTAAAACCCACCATTAGGGAGATAGCCTGTCCTTTTATTACTGTCTTAAAGGATTTCCATAAGGTCTGTGTAGACTCTACTGATCCAACATTTTCTTCAAAGTAACACTCTATTGCTTGTTGGAAACCTTCCCTCACCCGCAGGAGTTTCAGACTCCACGGATTTAGAGGCATTATTTTTCTGGGTTGCGGCGCAGTTGAGGAGTAGATTGCCCATATGAGAGAGTGATCCGATATCCCCCTCACATGAGACGGATTTCCTTGAATTGTACCGCTAGATTGGCTAGGCTGAGTATGTAGTCTATTCTGGAAAAACTATTGTGTGCTCCCGAGTGGAACGTAAAGAATTGTGCATCTGGGTTGTGAATCCACCCTACATCAACTAATCCCATAGCTTTGAGAAAATTGGAGAAACATGAGTTTTTGCGTGGTGGACTTCAGGGGAGGGGTGGTACTGGTCCCTCCGGTCTGACAATGTTGCATTAAAGTATCCTCCTGTCAGAAGTCTTCCCTCTGGAAAACTTAAGAGCAGGTCACCCAGGTCTTGGAAGGCCTTGTTGTGCAGCGCAGGGGGGGACATATATTGTTAGTATAGTGATAGTCTGACCCTTCCAAATACCTGGCACCGCCGCATATTTACCCTGTGCATCTACCCAGGTGTGGTCAATGGCCAGGGGGAAAGCCCTCCGCAGGAGTATCTCCACCCGAGGTGAAGCCTGCATGAGCGACTAGTTTGTATCACCAACGGTGCAGGGCCCTACAGGTGTTGCCGACCAGGTGAGTCTCTTGTAACAAGACTACATCCGGGGAGTGTTGTGTTATGTATTGGAGCACTTCCTCCTCATTTCAGCTTGTCTCCTAGACCATTAACGTTCCAGGAGAGCACTTACAGACTCAGGTCTGACGTGACACCCGCTATAGTCTGCGTGGTGACCTTGGTGTCTTCCCACCCCTTCCAGTGTTGAGCCATGGAGTTGATGTGCCATGTGGTGTATCTAATCTCGACTCTAATATGTAGTATTGCATGATATGACTCAGTAACTGTCCCTTTGTCAAACTGATAACAGAA
The DNA here is from genome assembly GCA_963921515.1 of Calotriton arnoldi. NCBI lineage: Eukaryota > Metazoa > Chordata > Amphibia > Caudata > Salamandridae > Calotriton > Calotriton arnoldi. The sequence goes on from CAWUFW010007929.1 coordinate 63,496, forward strand.
AATTCAAATAGCAGGGAGTGACTTCCCTTTACCACCCTCTCCCTCTTTGTCATCTAAATAGTAACTATTAGTACCATAACACATTGTATCCCTGCAATTCGGGTTTGAAACCACCCATTTCCCCAACTATGCAGAGTGCCTGTCGCCCTATCATAACCTTAATTGTGGGGGACCAGGGCTTCTACCCCTTTCACCACTGCATTCCCACTATATTGTTAGGATAACAGTATTTTTTTTGTACCCACTTTGCGAAGGTTCACATTCTTGATGCTACAGCTCAGTCTTTTCTAGGATAGCGTTCATTGGAGCCCTCCTGCACCAGATGGTTACCATGTAATCAACTTATCTGGTGCTGGATATACCGTCTTAGTCCAGTTTTTCTGGTTCATCAGGATTCTCTTTTCCGTGTTGTGTGCTTTCTGCTCCTTGCGTTCCCGGAGGTTTTTTCATGTGTCTTATGGTCTCATGGTCTGGGGCTGTTCACTCCCCACTCTCTGACCGTCCAACCATTCCCAAGCCATCTCTGGAGTCTCAAAGAGCCAGGCCTTGCCCTCGATCTGTAGTTTTGCAGGGAAGAGCATGGAGTATTTCACTCCTTTGTCACGCAACACCTTTTTAATGTCCATAAACTATCTTCTCTGCTTCTGAACTTTGACAGTAAAGTCGGGAAAGAAGGGGATGGTGTTGTTTTCGTATTTTACAGGTGGGGTGCTCTGAGCTGTTTGTTCAACTTCCAGGACTGAGATACCACCAGAGGGCGGCCGGGCAGTGCATTCTCTGCCCTGTCCAAGGGTGCCATCCTGTTGCACCATGTCAGTCTCACCACTCCTCAAGCATCGGCTGGTGATTCAAATCTTGATGAGACACGGGTCAATTTAGTCCAAAAAAGGGGTTTTCGTCTGCCCACATATCCACATTGGGGCCCAGTTGTAGTTCCCAATACACCCGGTGGTGATTTCGGGAGGAGGGGCGTCTTCTCTCCCTGGCTTGCTCCAGTAAGTCTGTAGCCTGCTCTCTCTGCCTGTGTTTTGGGGGCCTCCGATATAGCGCTGCTGGGTGGGGACGCCTCCCTCAAGACATCGAGTCCGTACATAACTACATGCCAGGAACACCCCTGCCCACCTTAACTGCCGGGAGCGCCCAGTGCTCCCACACGACTACAACTTTGCTGGTTCTGGCAGTATGGTTACTGCTTTGCCGATAGGCAGCGTATGGCCTCCGGATCTGATCACTGCTAGTCCGCTGGGAGGGCCGCCGACCGGCTCTTGCCTCTAGGCTGTGGCTATTTCACCCGCAAAGTCTCTCGGAGGTACCTGCTGCCTCGCACCTCATTCCACGTTCCCAGCCCCCTGCACCCGTTTCCAAGGGGTGGGGAGAGCGTGTCTCAGCCGCTACATCGTGGCCTCAACACCAGCTGCTGCACGGGGGTCACGTCGATGCGGCAGCCAGTTACCGCCACCATCGCCCTCGGCTGGTCCATCTGCTCGATGTCCCTGCGTTTTCCCTATAGTAGGCCGCCGCCTCCGTGTCGATTCAGAGCCACGGTGGAGGAATTCACCTCTTTTAAAGTCGTTGGTGCATTGCAGGGGCTTAATGGTGCCAGTCTGGTCCTCTAATTTACGGATGCAATGCCGGATTATGAGGAGTTTACTCTGGGTTTTGGAGCCTCTCTAGTGAGCTGCCATCTTCCTCGGCGTTCGGCCACGCCTCCTAACATAGCTTCTTTTGATTGGATGGCTTGTACCTTTCAACTGCCCACTTTGAGGTAACTACTTTTTTCTTCAGCGCTCCATGAGGGTGTGCTTTTGGTTTCTTGCAGTCCCTCATTTGCTCTCCCTGCTCCCCAGGCCCACAAAGTCCTTTTTCTTTTTTTTCTCCTATCCCCATTGCTTCCCCATGGTGCCTTCTTTGTGTGTGTACATCGCTATGTTCACTGGAAAAAATAAAACAAATGTTAAAGTGATGTTATAGTTGGGTGAAAATGTCAGTTTAAACTAGGGGTCTTCAACCTTCTCTGTAATGGAAGCTACTTCTGATCAGTGAGAATCATCGTGAGCTACTGAAGGCCAAGTAATTCGTGCATTGTTACCAGACACCACCTCGCCCAGCTTCATGGACTTTAAACCTAATGTCCACGGAGCTCGCTACTATGGTTTGAACAAAATACTGTGACTAGGGATACTATAATAGGGCTGCCATGTGCGTCAGTGAGTGCATGGTCTGTTGGGATGTATGAATGTGTTTGAATGAATGGGATATTTGTGTATGGGTGGCTGAGAGCCTGTGTCTTGTGTACTTGTGGCACAGGGCATACCTTTCGCCATTTGTGGCACAGTTACATGTGCAACACAAACATACAACCTTTTTGTTTTTTAAATGGGAGAAATTTAAAGTGCAGAATCTTTTTTTTTTTTTTTGCTAAAATGTTCATAAAGAACTTTTTTCTGCAATTGAGGGAACATTTTTCTGCACTTGAATTTCTCCCATTTAAAAAAAAAAAAATGCTGTATTTTTCAGTTGTAAGTATGACTGTGTGTCTACCAGCCACTGGGAGCAAGATGCCTGCCGTGTGTAAAAGCGGCACTTTGAAATGGGAGAAAATTCAACTGAAGAGTTAACTTTTTATGTTTATATGCTTTTCATAAAACTCATCATTTTAATTTTCTCCCATGTAAGTGTCTTTACAAACACCAGGCATTTTCCTCCCAGTGGCCTGTATATATGGTGCCATATTTATAACACAAAAATACAGTAATTTGTTTAAATGTGAGGAAATCAAAGTGAAGAAACGTGCTTAATAAAACATTGGGACTTATTTGGCTTAATTTATAATGAAGAAAAACATTAAGATAATGTTTCGTAGAAAAAAAAATTTGCATTACATTTCTCCCATTTAAAAGAAAATGACTATTTTTCAGTTATAAATATGGCACTGTGCCTACTAGCCATTAGGAGCAAGATGCCTGCTGTTTGTAAATGTGACACTTTGAAAAGGGAGAAAATTAAAATGAAGAGTTAACTTAATCATTATGTTAACTTTAAATTTTCTGAAATGTAAAATCATTCTGAAACATCATTTTGTTCTCATGCTCCAATACTGAGTTGAGAACACTTTTATTTAAGAGTTCAATACCTCAGTGCTTCAGTTATGAACCTCTGTGACCCACCTAGGTCATAAATCTGAGTAGAGCACTGCTGATTGTGGGGCTCTGCTATCTGCAGCCTGATCACAATGTAATCTAAACCTAGCCTTTCCTTACATTTACAGGGAAAATGCAACACTTATTTGTTGCAGTTCTTCGTTAAAAATGAACTCATGGCTGGGAGCTACTATGAAGGTTTCTGCAAGACACCTGGCTTTAAACAAACAAAAAAAAAAAAAAACACTGAAATTCAACAGTTAGTTATTTCAAGAAACTATAACTCACCCCCACCATGCACAAGTGTCATTTAAGTTGTCATTGTGACATTATCAATGCTGTCATAGGTCATGTCATGAGTGTTGTAATATGTGAGGTCATAAGCAGTACATGGCGAGGGCGCACGTTTAAAACTGACATTTTCACCTAACTATAACTTCACTTTAACTTTAGTTTGTGTAATAGCAACACCCCTGCTGAAGGCTGTGTGACTTGGATGTGGACTGGGGTTGGCCGCAGGGCAGCCAACCTCCCTTTCCCCCCCCCCCCCAACCTCGCATGACCTTTGGCTGTGCGTGGGTTTGGTTAGGTGCTGGACCAAATGCCTGTATGCGACCAACCCACCATGTACTCTTAAGCTCCCCCTCCCCCCTTTTTGGATGGTTTTCCAGTCCCACAAGACTATTATGGGAGTCGGCGCAGCCCACTGCGCTGCCGAGACGCTCCTGCAAGAGTAGGGGAGCCTTGCTGACTCGCGCGGGAGTCCCACAGGATCGCAGAAACACCCCATTTTTTTTTATTTGCCCCTGTGGGCGTCCCTCTGGGACCCTCCCACCCGCATACCAAGGCGCAGACGGGTCATGGTACCCCTACAAAACCCCCTTATACCTGAATAAAAAAAAAAAATTCAGGACACATAGCCAAGTCCTCTTGCCCTGAAATAGCAGCTGCAACATTTCTCTTCATGTTGTGGTTAGCCAATCAGAGTATGAGCTCCGCAGGACTTGCGGGAGCTTTCCACTCCCGCAGGAGCAAGATGGCCGACGGGAAAAGAGGCTCTCTCAGACAATCAGATTGCTCTATTATTTAAATTGCGTGTTTGTGGGACTTCCGTGAGAGACCCGCAAACCCAACCGTCCAAATATGCTAATATTTTGAACCATAACTTTCCTCAAAATACAGAACCGATTTATACCAAATCACAAAAAAACACTCTTTCTGGGTCAAGTTCTAGCTTACTGCTAAATTTGGCGTCAAGTTCCACCATTTAGGCTGTAGTGCTGTTCAAAAATCCTTATGGAACATTCCGTTTTGGTACCACCCTTTTTTTTTTAATCTCTGCACCCGCTTGACGGATCACTTTCAAGGCAGAGGCTAAAGTGTAAGAACTTTTCTTTTTCCGGGGGGTGGGGGGGCAGGGGGTTGCCATTTTTGTTAAGATTCATCAAACAGCACCATAGTTAATGGCAAACCAAAAAATGTTCTTCCTATGGTAACTAAGTCCTAACTATAACTACATAGCGACATCCGTGCAGTATTTACACATATATCTTACTATGTTTTGAAACCATGCATTTGCACATGCTTAAGATCGTTTTTTAAAGTTTTATTTACCACTCCAAATGGTGTCTGAAAGACAATGGCAGTAGTGTGATGTGTGTGCGCTGATACGTCATTTTGCTCGGCTGACATCGTGTTATTTGCTGCACAGCATCGCCAAAGCGCATTAGCAATGCCAATAGAACCATACAATATACCAAATAGAAATGCTTGTATTGTAAAGCTATCAAGTGAAACATTGCATTAATCTGGTCTGTATAGCGATTCATGGGATATGCATCTAGGATGTAGCTGAACTGCATTTGAGATCTTTGTGCCTTTTTTCTATCGTTGACTTACTGATTGTCATTAGTGTAGATATTTCAGCCTGTGTCCCTACATTATTACCACCGATAGCCCCACTGTTTTTACTGCGTATGAGGACCATTAGATTAAATCCTTCTTTGGTTCCCTTTAGACTCTTCTAATTAATTTGGGCACCACCCTACACCCATACCCCCTCACTTGCACTCACCATAAGGTTAGATCAAAAGATCTTTGCTAAAGAGCCCCCATTGAAGGGCCCGTCTAGCATTGCAGTGCCGGCTCGACAAGGAGTGCCCTATGATGAAGCATGACACCCCCTTGCGTGTGTGAGGGCATTCAGATCTGATCATTTGGATTCCCCCAAAGTCTTTCTGTTCAATTCCCTGGATCCGCCCTTGTGCGTTTTGGTTTTTTCCTCCTCCCCTTGGGAACAGCACCCCTCTTTTTGTATGGAAAGAAAATTAACCATTGATCCACCAAAGGAGGTGTAGGGTTCACGTATTTGTGTTTCTGTGGATGTTCCTTTCCAAAAGCTGAAAATAGCAGTGTGCATGTTTTCTGTTGGGCATAAAAGGTTACTTTCTTTGAGGAGCAATAAAGAGTTGGTGTTGATAGCAGCTGGCCTTTGTGTAGGAAAGGGCAAATTGACAGCTATTTTGCCAGGCAATATCTTGTTGATAAATCTGCCTCTTTTATGCAGTACGGTTGTGTAGTCCAAAACTACCAAATGTGTGTTTCTGCCTGCAACATTTTTGTTAAGGGTTTTATCTCTAACTAGGTCTTTGGCCCTCGAGTAAAAAGGTTTTGGCTCTCTGATACACCTGACTTTCTCTTCTTGGGTATTTCTGTCTTTCTCCTCGGGGTTTTTTTAATAGTTCCTTTTCTGGGTTACCGTACGACGATGGCTATTTATGTGGAAGAGAATGAAGAGGATTCAACAGCAGCCAAGTAATTAGAAGCAAGTTCTATGCATTTATCTCACTGCTCAAAGAATTGGGTACAGACCAGGCAGGCCCCTGAAGCGCAATAAGAGTTTTCATTACTATTGCATGAACGTCTGGGAACGGACTCTAGCACAGGCAGCTGTGCGATAATGCTGTTTTTCAGAAAGTTTATTTCCTTTTGATCCAGTTGTGCACAGGGAACAGCCTCTCAGCAATCCCCCGAACGCACTGTCGAAGTAGCTCCATCCTGCGCTGGCTCCGGTTTATTTCTTTATTTGGATTGCCTTCCTTGGAATGATTATCTGTGAGTGCATTATTTCATGTTCTAATATATATTTCCAGGTCTTCGAATTCTCTATAGGAAGTGACTGAAAAAACATTGCCTACTTGAGATAAGCTACTCTATATATGTTTTCCATGTCCAGTGTTTGCTTAATGTCAACATAGAAGACGGTTCTATAAAATTACCTACCTTAAAGTCTGGCGTTACCCAAGACCTTTTGATTTTAATAAATTTTGTTTGTAATATACCTATAGAGGGTTTCAGGCAGCCCTTTTCATTCATGCATTGGTGTGTTTATGACTTTCACTTTTACTTCCCACTACTGCAGCAAAACATTTTTTAGTCTCGAGTCTGCAGACCCCGGGGTCCATGAGTTCTACTCAGGTGCTCCACAACTTTTTAATAAATTAAATATCAGGCTAATAAAGAATGTACACATGAAAAAATCAAATTGTAAATTTTAAAACTTTCTGTAAATGCAAAGAATTTGAAATTGAAGACTAAAAATTAAGATGGTTGCATTATCTTGATTCATGGAGGGGCAGCAGAGAAACCCCAGCGGGAATCTAATCAGGACGTTTGGCGGCCCCAATTGAAGCACTGGTTTGCACCGACAAAGTAGCATGAATTAGGAGCAAAAAAAAGACAATTTGTCTTTTATAATGAAAACTGCATTTTGAAAAACTGCAACAATTTCATTAAAATTTTCATTTCCATTTTAACTTATTTTTTGTTGGTAAATCAAATAAAACATTTAATAATTTGAGGATTTGATGTATACTTATTTCTGTATCTTTGTTTATTGGTTTGATGTTATAGTCTTAGAAATAGTTTAGGAGTGGGTCCTGGCATTCCAGTAGTGATTCAGTGGGGGTCCACAGAAACCAAATTGACAAGAACTGTACAACAGCATACACCATGGGACAGTAGGTTAGCCCACTTCAGCCACTGGCTAACTTTACTGTGAATCTCAGCATTATTCCCTTCATATGGAGCACAGCTATACACAAATGAGTACGCTTCAGTACTATTGCAATGTGGCCTTTTTTTGGAAAAAACATTTTTGCTTTTAGCCAATTTTTTTTTTTTTGTGTGTATTATTGAGGGCCCTGCAGCTTTCCCATCAATAAAGTTTTGCATGCACCTTCACAAAACGAGCATTGACAAAGCAAAAAAGCTGGCAGCTTGTTCCATTTGTGCTGTAAGCCGAGCTTGTTACATGTCTGATGTAAGCAAAGGAGAAAATGCATCCATCATTAAACATGTGAATTCCTTTGTGAAGATTTGTGCAAATCGATGGACCTTCCACTGCCGTTTGTGTCTTAGTGTGGTGATGTTTAGTTTGATTTGTTTGCTTACATTGTACTTTATCTCATTGTTCAAGAAAGTATTCTTGCTTTTAAGAGTTCGGTATCCTTATCCAAACTTGTTACCATGAGCTCATTTTTATGTATACATCATGAGTGATAAATCGCTTTATGTCTGACACTTCTATTCTTTGTACTGACGGTACTAGATTGTAGGTCCATACTACCATTGCAGTGTCTGGTGGTGAAAGACCTATTGTGGGCTGACCAAGAACTTACTTGGAGCCCACCCATTGCTTACTGTTTGTTGGCTTTATTGTTACCATCATTTGCTTGCTTCTTATTTTTCTTGCCTAGCTTGTGTTTCACCCTCCTCTGGAGCATAGCGTCTTTACCATCTTTTTGACTGTTTGGCTTCTGTCCCCATGCTCTGTTTGCTCCGTCTCTCACACAAGCATAGCTGATCACTATGTTCCTCTCCGTTCTTTTTCCCTTGTCCCCCCCCCCCGGCCCCTCAGCATCTTGCCTGTGCTTGGAGTTGTCTCCCTCGTCTGAGTCTCTCTCCGCACCCACTGTTTGTGTCTCCTTCATTGGCTTCTCACCTGCTGTCCTTGTATTTCAGTCTCATTTGTGCCCTCTGCCCACTCCCTATTGCTTTCCCCCAACCCGCTCCCCCACCGGTCCTCCATTGCCCCCCACACCTGCAGTTTTTTTTAAATGTGTTTTTAAATATATCTTTTGAAGGGCCAGGCATCAAACTGCTGCCAGCCCGCCATAAACCGGGTTTTGCATGCTTACAGTTTCTTAAATGTGCCATCTTAGATCAGTAAATAAAAAAAATAAGACACCTGTGTCATTTTGTAGGCGAACTATGTATAATGATCCATGTGCGCGCCTACAGAATGATGCAACTGTACTTTAAAAAAAATAATAAAAAAAAAAAATATATATATATATATATATATATATATATATACACACACACACACACACACACTAAACAGCTTTGGCAAAAACAATTGCTTTTTACTGATGCTGTTCAGTATCGCAGAAAAGTATTGGCTAGGTCAGTAGGTTCCAAAGTCAAGACCTATTGACTTTGCCAATGCTTGTTTGTAGTTGTCAGAATTGTTGCCCTTTGTTATTTTGTGTGTCTTTTTGCAGAATGTAAGAAAAATACCAAAAATATCTTTATTCAACTGGATATTGTTGTAAGGAGAATGCGAGGCAATGGTGTTTGGATTGGTTGAAAGGAACCAAGAGACGTTGTCTTGAGAGTTCATCCATCATTGCTTGCGCGCGCACACACACACACACACACAATGGTGTGATTATGCACTTCTTTTGCTTCATCAGAATTGCTTGTTGGTGTGATAAGGTTTTTTGTTTAACTGCATGAAGACCTTCATGGTACCAGGCGTTTAACTTCCACCTAGTACAAGAAGACGGTGAACCTATATATTATGTGGACGCTACATTGCTCTGCTTGTTGGTAGGTCTTCTGTAAACCATTTAACAGTCACACTTGGTTGTATACAGGTTTGTGGTTGTGGAAACATATTAAACAGTGATGGCAGTATTAGACTGTGGCATTTCTCATTGGTTCACAATCAGATATCAGTGATCATCCAGAAGTGCCAAGAGGATTGATTCGGGTTCAAAGTTTATTGCTCCACTGCCTAGACATACTTGCTGCTTTAATTTAAGGTATCTTGAAGCACTGTAAGGAACTTCTAATCATATCAGATGTAGTTCAGGAGGAGGAAAAGCTAAGTTAGTTTCTGGTTTTCTCACCTATTTAGCACAGATGTTGACTTTGGGTAATCAGTTGAGCCTTGGTAGTGGAACTGTCAATGGGGCCTTACAAGTTTGCATTTTGTAAGTCATTTTTCTAAATGTGCTACATCTGCATATTATTGTTTTAAGATTCTGAAAGATGTGTTAAATATTTAGATGGTCAGTACATATTTTTTCCTCCAGGAACGCAAAAAATGTCACCAAACCGTGTTTTCTATGTTTTCCATTGCATAGGGGATTGTGTTGCTGGTGTCCGCAGTACTATAAGAAAGTGATTGACTTCGCTGTTCTCTGTCCTTGTACCATGTGCAGCTAAATGATTGAATGTGTTCATAAAAAATAACTCCTTACTCAACAACTTCTAATCAAGATTCCGCTAGGGACATAGGACAGAAACTGCTTTACTTAACTTCCTAGATGATGCTCATCAAATGCTTGGTAAAGGTGAGTATGCCTTCAAATCCTTTGTATTTCTCTTTGGCATGCAGCAGTGAAGATCACAACATTTTGTTGAATACACTCTCTTCAAGAATTGGATTAATTGGGTCAGTTTTACCCTTGTTCAAATCATATCCGATTGCCCGATATTAGATGGTTAAAATCATTGACTCACTCTAACAATCTGTCCCTACAAAGATTGGTTTCCCACAAGGCTCTGCTCGCACTAGTCCTTTTAAACTTGCACATAGGGCTGCATGGATAACTCTTGAATAGGAATATCATATCTTTAGTGAACAGATGATAGTCTAAGATTGAACCAGAACACATCACAATCATTTCAGGTCTGTCGCACAAAACTAGAAGAACCAAATGGAAACTGAATGTAAGCCATTAAAAATCCTCCCCATCAGTTCAGACGTAAATGGGAGCATTGTAAAATTGTGACAAAAGCTTAACATCTCTGAACTGCACTCTGAAACAATCGATTGTGCCAAATTTGTATGTTTCACACTTGGCAACAACTTAACATGTTTCACTACATCAAAGCCAATGCCAAAATCATATTCTACCCTTTAAATCTATTTATCAAATCCTTCATCCAGATGATGATCTCAAACAAACTGCCCAAGCCCTAATCATCTGCGACATAGACTATAATGGACTATAAAGTGCCTTTTCTAACTGCCTTACTTGCCTCTCTAACTTCCCTGTTGAAAGTTGCTCTACGTGCAGCTGCCAGATTGATCTCTTGTACTAGGAAATATGAAGATGTCTACTCATGCAGCGGAATTGACTCCACCACCCAAGCAAGATGGTATGTCTTATTTTTAAAGACTTCAAAGGAACCCTCAGAATTAACTTCAGTCCGCGGTAACATTTTGTGCAGTTTTATTTCACTTTGCCTTGTGCCAAAACGATATGGAAACACCTCCAACTTAAAGTACTCCTTCCTAGGATTTGCACCCAGAATATAGAGAAACTACTCAAAGAAGATTAGGCTAGATCCATCTTTTAAATCCTTTAAATTAAATACTGAAACAGCACCTGCTTTCCTGTCATATGCTACAACATTATTGTATGCATGTGTTTTTTCTATAGCACGCTGTGGGCTAGTAATTGGCTCCTGTCCCCTACCCTCATACCTTTTCCTCTGACATCTGGAATGCTTAAGAGCTCTGCCTCTACTTCAGCTTCCTCTGCCCTTTTTATGCCTTCACTTTCTAGCTCTTGTCTTTCAAAATTGCACCATCCTCTTAATTGCAAACCCAAATCTCTGTTTATCTCTTATGGAAGATCCGATTGATTTGAATGTAAATATTGGATCCCACTTCTTTATGCTGTTAAATGGTTTGTCCTTTATGTTAAGTCCTGTGATGTTCACTCACAATATGTCTGTGCTGTAGAAAAAAACAAATAAAAATAAATCTCCATCCTAGTTTCTCAGAAGCACAGACGGTTAAGCCAAGATTGACTTGTCTAATAAATGCTTCTAGTATAATTGTATTTTGTTTCTTTCAGGCTTCTACTTCTGTTACTTTAAATGTAAAACCTTTTGTGCACTCTTAAGTGAAGATGCTTTCTGCGCATTAAGAACAGTTTATACCAGTTAATGCTTCGCCATTGAACTTCGTTGCACTACATGGCTTTTTGGTTTTGATCGAGAAGCAACGGTCAACCATCTGTGATAACTAAAGGCTGTTCTATGCAGATCTTCTCAGAAGTGTGAAACTGATCACTGGTTTGACATCTCTGCTTGCTGTTGTAACCACTAGGTAAGGCTGTAGTATGAAGGTGAGAGGCTTTCAGAAATGCATAGGATGCAGGACAATGGGTTTCCTCAAGTGGTCATGTTTGAGGAAATCAAAATTCCTCAAAGAACAAACTAAATAAACCAGGTACCACTATTCATATCAACATATGAATAGTGGTAGCTGGTTTATTTGGTTTGTTATTGAAACATGCCTTTCTTTTTTTGTGTGCAAAAAGAAATCTTGATTCTATGTTACTGACTTAGTTGAACCCAGTCGCTTGCTGGTAGATTCAAGAACTTGGTGCGTCCTGTTCTCGACAGTGAATGCTGCCTGCTACAGTTGTCGATAGAATACATGCTTGTAACAAGATAGCATTTTTGGCATGGCAGTGAACCAGTGATTTGTGCCGCTGTCCGTTTCTCCTGCTTGTCTTTTACTCCTCTGCTCCAATCTGGCAGGGCATTTTGCTGACTAAGGATGCATGGCTTCTTACCAGTGAACTTCAGCTGCGTTGGCTCCTGAGGAGACACAAATAGCCCAGAGGAGGACTAGAATTAGTCCACTCTACAAGCATAAAGCACTTGGCTACCGAAGAGTCCTGACCAGGTTCCACTAATAGTGGTTCACTGTGGAGAAAACAGCAAAGAATCGAAGCCCTTCCAGCTCCATTAGGGGTTGGTTTCCACTGCGGCAGTCAGCAAGACCAGAGTAAGCCCATAATTGCCAGTTTCAGTGCATACCAGACTTCTGAACCAAAATACAGTGCCAATATTTGCATGAGAAATACACTCCTAGGAGACTCTAAATCCTGATGAAGACTTCACACATTCATTCCCCAACTCGGAGGTCGAAACACATCTAACAACTGAGAACATTGCTTTGTATAAAAAGCTAGTGGAAATTACCATAAACTATTGGATTAATTACAGTTAAGGTGATCGATATACCCTTTGTGGGGATTTAATGAACTGTTTTACTTGAGTGATTATCCAGCTTTTTGTTTAGTTTGACCTATGAAGATTGATCCCTTTTTAAAATTGTGTTTGTAAACCATTGGCTCTCAATTCAGACCAGAGTTACTTTTAAGGCCTTATGCTTTGGTCATCGTGTCCTTAGTCAGAAGGGGCCGTGATTCCTGCTCCCCCTTCTTACAGTTAACCGGCCCACCCGGGATTTGAGATTGCTTGGCTCTGCTAGGGTGATTGTGCCCAGGGTGCGGAAGGTTCGAGCCAGAGGGAGATCTTTTGGCTTCCTGGCAGCTAAGGCATGGAATGACCTGCCAGCGGATCTTAGGACCTGCGTGTCGGAGTCTTTGTTCCGAATTTTTTTTTAAACTTGGCTCTTCCGACACCCTTCTGGTGGACGGAAGTAATATTCTTGCCTTCTATTGTTCTGTCAGTCCTATGCGCAGGAAGGTCGCTAGGTCAGAACTGTCGCTGGGTTTTTCATTGATGTCCTAGCGCGGGGACACTCAGTTTGGAGTAACCAGGCGCTTTACAAGCTAACTAATAATAATAATAATAATTGTCACATATACATGTTTATCTGATATTCATACTATTGTGTGGTACACTGACACACACACCTATATTTTGTGGCACTGTGCTGTGGAAAGAAATATTTGTGTAACGATCTTTGATTTGTGCATAAAGGTAAAAAGAAGGTATGTGGAAGTGTATGTAAAAATGATGGGAATAATTTAAATTAGAAAAACTGTTGCAGGAAGCACATCACTATGCTGTTGTGAACTGAAGAAGAGTTTGGTGAATAAGTAATGGCTCGTTGCGGAACCCATTCTTTCTGTTGCCGACTAAGTAGCACACACTCATTTTTTTTATTTCTCCTCTGCAGCAGCAGTGTATAGCCCACAGCTTGGTAACTGAAGTTGTTTTAACTGTTATTTATATAGCAGGCAGTTGTTGTTGGTAGTGCTCGGTCAGTGCTGTCCTGTCCGGAAATCTCACTTCATGGGATATTGACTCCCTCCGACAGCTCCTCTTGTCCCATTCTCTTCACTGGATTATACTGTGACTACGGTGATTTTATCTTTAAACCTCATGACAACCTTATTTATTCAAGCTACATTGGGTTGGCCTTCTGTTTTGGCAACCCAGTCAGTAGTTGCTTGTGACTGCAATCTACTTTTGTTGGTCACAGTCACAAGCAACTAATCTAGCCACATAATTTGAGCACTGTTTTTGCATTTGTTTTGTATTTTTTGGCTTAAATAGTACTTAAAATACTTCATTGACAATTTACAGTGCTATACAACACTTTTTTGTGCTGAGTTTTCCCGCTTAAAAACAGTTTACGCAGCATGCAGATAGTATACCTGAATTGCATCAGAATGACAGAACTGAAGGACTATTTAGGCTAGGTCTGACTGAGTTTGTCTAGTGTGCATTTATACTGTGCAGGTAGTGCACCTTTCTGTAAGTTGCCCTGTCTTTAGCTGCCATGCGAGTATAGGGAGTTATTGCATCCTTCTATGCTATTAGGAGTGCTGTGCTCTTACTTGGCACTCTGCTCATCCTCGTGCTCTCTTTTAAAAAAAATTACTGGTGTACACTTGATCTGGAAGGGCAAACACTTGATATGACTCGGCAACATGGCCAAGAGTCTGGGAGAAGCACAGACTTCTAGCTGCAGCCAGTCACAGACCTCTACAACACATTGTTTGTTGGTATGTGACTTGGGGCTGTAGTGTGTGTGTGTCCATGTTTCTTTGCATTTTGTAAGCTGTATAATTCAACTCCATTTTTCCACAGCCACCAAAACCCTTTGGGGTGGGGCGTTTAGTCATCTTCAACAGTACTTGTTTGCTGTGTACACTTTGCAATGGAGTTCAACCAAACAGGATAAGACCTGTTTCTCACCCTCCTTTTCCACGTTCATGATGCCTGCTCTAAACTAAACTAACGTTTCATTTTTTTAAGGCTACATTTACAAATAAAAAATAAATGGCTTTATTTAACAGAATTCTAAATCAACCTTCCAAAATTACGTTTCAATTTGGTTCTCGAACACACCCACTCGTATTTCTATAAACTAACCACAAGAAAAGCATTTACACTAGGAGTTAGTGTCACGCCCTCTCTCTATGCACCTCCCTAAATTAATGCAATGAATGATTTATCAGCTCATTAAAAGCTCACTATTTTAATCAATAATATTTACTCAGCCACGATATGACTTCATGAAGTATTTTAATATGTTTTATATTTTTGAAACATGTCAATTCTGGACACTGTAAGCGTCAGGCTTGAACAAGCTTTTGTCATTCCCAGATTTTAAGAAGTGCAGGTGCTAATAATATCTACTCCTCCAATGTGCTGAAGCATTGTTGTTCTACAGCGCAAGCACAACTCACCCTTTCTAACCTCTTCACTCTCCTAAGTAGACATTGTCATTTACACTTCATCGTGAATTGTAAGGGTGGCACTGATAGCAACTGCCTCAATTCATTAAAAGCCACACACAAGATGAAATCAAACCTATTCGTTTTAACTCCTGCATCGATCACAAACGGCTACTGCTGATTTGGAATTCGATGCGAACAAGTAATTATTCTTTTTTTCTATTTTGGGTCTGGTGTGAGCCAAAACCTTTTAATTTTACTAAGATTATATGTATGATATACGGGCTTTCAGCCAACCCTCTTCATCAATTAGCCATCCACATTTTGTCCCGCCCACTACAGTATACACCATGGGGCTGTGGGTCAGCCTGCTTCAGCCCTTGGCTAACTTCTCTGTGGCGATATTCTACCCTTTCAGAAGGAGCACATCCGCACACAATGTTGTTCCCTTCAGAGCCTTGAACAACCCGGGCAATGAGTGTTTTTTGAGGCCCCAAAAAATATTTTTGCTTTTAGCCACTGTTCTTTTTAGGTTGACGAGGACCTAGAAACTTACTCAGCAATAAAGTTTCGTAAACACCATGACAAAACAAGCATTAACCAAGGCAGAAGGCTTTCAACCAATGCTAGACCCATGGCTTTGTCAATGCCTGTTTTTTAGGTCTCGCCTGAGCTGCTCTCGGCGAGAGATTTAGTAAATGGGTTTTGAAAGTGCTAACCCAGTGGCTTTTGCTGGCCTCCAGCTTGCGTTCACGATGGCGTGCACGCGCACAGCTGCCATCCATTCCTTGCATCGCTGAGGCGCCATCTGGCTTTCCTCCCCCTCCCTCACCAGAGAGCGCGTCTCGTGGCCGCGCGTCTTTTTTTTTTTTTACTTTTAGCGCGAGGTGCGCGCGCTTCCGGCGTTTTACCTTTAACCATGTTAAAAGTAAAGCGCGGGTGCCGCTGATTGTAGCAAAAGTAAAGAAATAGATGTTTTTCTATTTCTTTACTTTTGGTCAATCGCGGCACCCGCGCTTACTTTTAACATGGTTAAAGATAGCGCTTGATGCCACGATTGCTGCAAAACTAAAGAAATAGAAAAAACATCTATTTCTTTACTTTTGCTATAATCGCGGCACCGGCGCTTTACCTTTAACCATGTTAAAAGTAAAGCGCCGGTGCCGCGATTGCTGCAAAAGTAAAGAAATAGATTTTTTTTTCTATTTCTTTAGTTTTGCAGCAATCGCGGCACCGGCGCTTTACCTTTAACCATGCTAAAGGGACTGCCCCTACAAATTCGGGTCACCTGGTTACCCTGTGCTGAGGGTCCTAATTAAGGAAATGCAGTACAAGCTAAACATGTAGATTTCTGTATTGTTTGCGCTTGCTTGCCAAGGAATAAAGTTGTGACGGTGTCATGATGTGTGTACATTCTGGCAAGAGGTGGGACTGATGGAAGTACTTGGGAATTCAACCGAGGGCAGCAAATGTTCTAGTACTTGGTACTGGCATAAATTTGACATCTGTCTTTTTCGCTCTCTCACACCAATCTTACAGTAGGATGTATACCGGCATGACCGCATTTTAATCTCCTGCCAGTACAAAACAGCGCAACTACTATAAATCAAAGATAAGAGCTTTATTTCACGATTATTGCCGTGTGAAATTGTTTATTCAACTCGTCGGTGACACACCAAGCAGCGCCCACTCGTTTGTTTACTTCTCTGCAGCCCTCGCTCGCATCTGCGCTCTAGAACCAAGTTGCTGCAAAACTAAAGAAATAGAAAAAAACACCTATTTCTTTACCTTTGCTATAATCGCGGCACCGGCGCTTTACCTTTAACCATGTTAAAAGTAAAGCGCGGGTGCCGCGGTTGTAGCAAAAGTAAAGAAATAGATGTTTTTTTCTATTTCTTTACTTTTGCAGCAATCAAACACATTGGCAAAGTCAATAGCTCTGCCTAAACACTTATAAGGGCCCAAAAGCGAGACCTATTGGCTATGCCAATGCTTGTTTTTTTTTTTTTTTAAACTCCGGCAAATGCATGTACTCGCTGCGAGGTGTGAGAGTTGTAGAACAAAACTGAAAACGAGGATAGGCCGCAGTGAGTTGATTAAAGATATTGCTACTGGGTGTTAATAATACCCAACATATTCCTGCAGACGCAGTTCTAAGGAAGCAATGCTTTCTTTGGATTTGTAAGAGTACTTTGCAGTGTCGTTTCTGATAGGGAGACTGTTGGAGATGAAACCCTACTTATGGGCCTGATGTTGTTGGACTGATAGTTTTACTGTGTCTGTACACAAAAACAACATTCCTAGCATTCCTGAATGAGCTCCTAGTATCGCCAGCCAAGGCCAAACTGTCCGCCCCAGTGGCCGCTGTTAAACCCACTCTCCATGTTGCAGAAGGTTTCCAAGAACAGCTCAGATGTTCACTAGGGGATTATGCTGCAGATGCACGGGTATCTTGAATGATTTCAAGATCTCACCCTACTGTACACCTAGTCTCTCCAGCTGTTGCTTTGGGGTAGCTGGAATATTTAATTTGACTGGCCGGGTGCTTTTGATTCACCCCTTTCGCTATAGATTGCAGAGAACAAAGGTTTTACTGTGGCTACTAATGGCAATATGAGTGATGCACATGACGTTACTAGAGCATAAATGCAAAAACTAGGCTTAGTAAATGACCTACTTTAATTTTCAAATGGATTTGAATTTCTAAGGACCCTTTTTTCAGTATCGGGACCAAACTACTGAAACGTATATAGAATTGTTCATGTATGGTTAGCCTAGCATTGAGTTTACCTTTGTTAACGTAGAAATGATTCTCCTGAATTTCATTGTTGTTTGCTTATGCTAGTAGCACCTTCCAGGCACTTCAGTTACACTGTGAACGAGCCCGACGCGGATGTTCTGTTAGCATGCCATTTTGTAAATTGAAGTTCTATCTATTACAAGTGTTGGATCAGTATGTTGGTAGCTGCTGTTGATGCTTAGCCACTTTACCAAGCCTCCTGTACTTGCAGATGAGTGGATTTCTCCAGGATGAATTTGCCCAAGAGCTGCTTGTGTTCTGGCTGCCTACTCCAAGCAACTTCAGAATCTTTTGGTTGCATTTTGAAACTGCTCTGGGTTTTGGTGATGTCGAGCAGGAAAGGTATCCTAACTCTTCCCAAAATACAAATGAAGAACATGTTCTGTCTTCAAGAGACCATGCCAAGGAGGTCGGTTTAGCTGGTTCTTATTGGGGAGCATGTTTGAATACTGAACTGCGAGCAAGTTGTGCATTCCATGGAAAAAGAAGCCCCACGCCGGGCCCTTGCACTTGTTTAGAGGCTAAAGTCTTAAGGCTACAGGGACTTCAAAATTCGCAGTGGTACTGTTACAAATCCCTTTTGGACACTCTTAGCACTGTTATTTGTCCCTTTTGTTGCAACTGTTAAACTCAGATCGTGTCCGAGTCTTGCGCCTAGCGCACATTTTGAAGAGACAATGAGTCTTCACTGAATTGGGCTATGAGAGGCCTAGGAACACAGAAAAGGACAGTTTTTGTTATTTATAGAACACTTAAAATCGTATAGTGGACTGCACTATGTGTGTACCTATAAAATGTTTGCATAAAAAGATCAATTAAATGCTTTAACTTGAAGATGTTTGCATGAATACATATGTTAATAAATAAGTGCGTCTGTTGTGCGGATTGCTGTTGCAGGTAATGTGGGGGCGCGGCCTGGTGATCCAGGAAGTGACAAGGGAGAAAGTGGTGTTGTCCGGTGGTTCCTTCAGAATGCACTTGCTGCTCGGGTGCATCGGTCAGGGCTGGTGCAAACAGTGCCAGGCCTGCCTGAGTGACTGAAATGCACAGCCTCAGTAAACTCTCCAGGATTTTAGGGGAAGGCCCCGCGCACGAGGTACCGTGCCTTCGCAGGTTGCCGCTGTGTGGCAGGCAGCAGCCTGAATGAAACGCATTCCTGACATTCTTGAACGCTCTCCCAGTTTCAGCAGCCGAGGCCGAAACCGACTGCAGCATCAACGGAGATTACATTAACGGCTCGGAGCAGGCCGAGTCCAAGGTCCCGGCGCGGCCTGTGGGCCCAAGGTCGCCCTGCGGCGCCGGCGCTGCCTAGCCTGACGGAGACCGGGTCCTGCCTGCCGCGTGGTGAAGGCATGTATGCTGTGCGCAAAATTCATTCAGGGCTTACTTTATGAGGTGTGCATCGCTTGTTCCGAGCACAAGACTGTCTTGGCGAGGGACAGTTACTTTACTGTCTTTGCCAACACAACATTTAGGAAAAGTAAGGAGGGAGCTTTTGAAGAAAATATGGGAGGCCTTTGATTTCCCCATTAACTTCAATTTAAATTGAATACAATTAAGCAGTTGGGGTGGGGTTTAAAACGCGGGAATCTCCCGCTTAAGTCGGGGCGGTTGGCACGTATGCCATGATAAATCTCCTTCAAGGGGCCAATTAAGGGACATCTGTACGTACAGAAATAAAAAGATCTCTTACAGCATATAAAGACAGCTAGCCTTAAAAGTCGGTAGTTATGACTTTTTGCTAATATTTTTGTTGTTTTATGTTTAGTTATCATGCAATATGATCCACAATATAATTTTTAAAATGTAGACTGTCCCGGGTCTGTTTATAAAATTAAATAAAAATAAAAAAGCTGTCATAGTACTAAAGTAGGTCAGGTAATATTGATAGCTTGTTTTTATATATCGCTCCATACAGCACCCCTTCGGTGAATAAGCTCTGCAAGTCAACTTTATAGTTCTTGGTGTACTGATTTTGGAAATTTGAGTTTGCCATGACTGAATTTGAATTGCAGATCTTTGCGCTGAGCCTTAAACTTACAGAGCCACCTTACGTCAAAGCATAAATTCTTGGTGAATGCATTTGATTTTGATTTTTGTTTTGGCAGCATGAACCAGGTACATAATGTTGGCTCCTCCGGCTCAGGCTGGTGACAAACCTCAAGCATCCTCTGGGCAGCCCAGGAGTTTTGAACATTTGAAGCAGGAAGACGTATGTTCAGTTTTAGGGGGGCCCGAACTACATTTTGAGAGGGAAGGCATAATTTCTTAGTACAGTACTTTTTTTCTTCTAGTATATTGGCGTCCAAAGTGTTCATTCAGGAAGGGTCTTCAGGCATCTGTGGCCACTTATGAAATACAGAAGTGCCCCATTGCAGAGAAGATAGCAAGGAAGGTGACTGCGACTGGGTAGAACATTTTCAATGCAGATGTGTAACGTTTGTTGTCCCACTTTGTGACTGGTATATACTCTTTTTTGCAAAACAGAATTGGTAGTGCTGAAAAAGATGAGAAAGTATTTCATGCTTTAGATGAAAATCCAAACTGAGGTGGCATGGTGTGCAAAATAATGGATAGGGATGGGCCCCAGAGTAATTACCAGTGGCTAAGATTAGTGCAAGCATTCCTTCCATCACTTTTTTGTATACTTCACTGTGATGCCCTAAATGGGATGGGTATGCCCAGACGCGAGTCCTGTCCATACTGTACAACTTGAACCAAGCTATAGGACTGATGAGCCCTAATAAGGGGGGGGGACGGTCTTGGGTTGCTTGTGTTATGGCTCAGAGAGGACCTGGCTTGGCAGTTCAGGCTGGACTTCTATTGGAGCAGGGACAAGGCTGATTTGCATATGTCTGGTCCAAACAGAGGTGACCTGGTGTGCAAAATAATGATGGACTGTGATACAGCTTGAGTAATTATAAGTTCACAACATAAACATCCTCCCTTGCGCCAACGACACTCAACTGATACTGTCTGTCTTGGCCAATACACCCAATACCAGGAACAAGTTCACAACATTCATGACAGAAGTAGACACCTGGGTGAAATCTAACTGACTCGAATTCAACTCGGGAAAGACCGAAATGGCAGTTTTCTGGATGAACACCTCGCCATGGGACTCCACCTGGTGGACCACTGACCTCGTACCTATGCCTTGCTCGCAAGCAAGAAACCTCGGAATGATCATAGTAAACAAACCGAACATCATGAAAGTCAATGCAGTGGCCTCGTACTGCTTCAGCACCCTAAAGATGAAGAAGAAAAGTTTCACGCGGCTTCTAGACAACATCAGGAAAACAATCACCCAAGCCCTCGTCACCAGCAGACTAGATTACTGAAACACCCTTGCGCAGGGCTAACCAAGCAGCTCACAGGAACACTGCAGAGCTTCCAAAGCTTAGCACCCAGACTAGTCCTCAATATCCTTCTCCGAGCCCACATCTCTCCACGCCTTTGGGAACTCCTGGCTTCTGATACACAAGTGCTCACACTTCAAATTCCCCACCCACACCTGCAAAGCACTCCACAACATCGGCCCTGCCCACCTGGAGAGTCGCATTCCCATCCTCCAGTCTTCCAGGCGCCCACACTCTGCCAGTCTCTCACTAGCACACACCCCACACATTCACAAAAGTAGAGCGGGGTGGCCTCATCTTCTCGTACCTAGCCCCTAAAGCCAGGAACGACCTCCCACAACACCTCAGAGCCTCCTCCTCTCGACTTTCAGAGGAAGCTGAAGACCTGACTCTTTGAGTAAGCCCCCAGGTAAGGCCTCACAAACCTGCTCCAGAGCACTTAGATACCCTCAAGGATGATTAGCGTACTATAAAAATACCAGTAACATAACATAACTATACTCTACTGATGATCCCTAATAGATGTGAATCTGGTCTTGGGTTGCTTGTGTTCCTGTTCAGGCAGGGCCTGACCTTGCAGTTCGGGCTGGACTGTTCCTATTGGAGCATGGCAAAGACTTATTTGCATATGCCTGGGTCCAGACTGAGGTGTCATGGTGTGCAAAATGATTGACTGAGTTGCTGCCCGAGTAATTACCAGTGGTTGGTAGTAATACAAACATTGCAGCCGTCACTTTTTTTTTGTATACTTTAAGATTAAAATAGAAACATAGTTTTCATGCTGAACATCAGGGCCCCATCTCTGAGTGCCTTGTCGACTTAGAAAACGCTGTTATATAACTGCAATCTTAAAAGGATAATTTAAAACTATGGGCGTGATTCACAAAGTCTTTTGTGCTTGCAGTTTACACTAGACTGCACCTAAAAAATCTGTTCTTCGCGCAGAAGTGCCCCCAATCCTGATCGCACAATAAAGGCCAGCAGGCATTTCTGATTGCAGACCAGCCTTACTTTTATTGATGATGCTTCAATTTGCAGATGGTCCCTTGATACAAACCTTCAACCAATGAGGTATACAGGTGTCCTTACTGGGTGGTCCAGAAAAAGTTGGCGAGTAAACAGTCTATATGCCTTTCCCCTGCAAAGATAAAGAGCAAGAAATAGTGCTCCTTGTTATGGTGCTAAAGGAACGGCTACACCCTTCGCCACCCGCCCATTCATGTATGCTGCCCTGATTTCATGGAGTGTTGGTGAAAGGTATTTTCCTTAATGAAAAATGCTTTTCTCATGAAGAGGAAAATGTTCTATCACAATATAATATGGACTGGTGATGGCTCCAGGTTCATTAGCGTCCATCCTTGTCACCACATCTTGTAACATGGCCCTGTCACAGGCCTTAAACTTCCTATCCGTAACCCAATGAAAGTTTTCTCATCCTTTATTTGAAAGGGCTTAGTAGAGGATGGTGGTTATTTATGTCTGCTTGGAATGTGACACTGAGGCCTAAGTAAGGAAAAAGGATGAAATCTAGTGAACTGTAAAAAGTGGATGTAGGTAAAAGTGCGGTCATCAAAGAAATAAGCTTTGAACAATTCCTGTTGAGCAGTCCGGCATCGGGAATAGTTGTAGACTAAATAGGGGCTTGTGGTTCTGCAGTAGGTACGGAAGTGTATATTCGTGATGAGCCTGGCAGTCTTTTTCTGTTGCTCAGAATGCTTTTCTAGGGTGTCCTTAGTCTCAGTAATGCTCCAGGGCACTAACTACTGAGAGGCGCCCTTCCTCAGTCGTTCGCATCGGATTCAAAACAGGGTGCTAAGGTAACTGAAAGGGCAACATTTAATAACTAGTATTGTTTGGACTGCAGTAGGGCTTCTAAGCATTCTCATAAAGGTGTTGTGTACTCATCAAAGGCTAGGACGGCTCAGTTTGATGTCCTGTCCAAGACTGAATAATAAATGTTTGTTTTTCATTTGTGTTCACAAGGTGACTGGCTAATTGAATTGCTGAGCATGCTATGAGTCATTACTCTGTGGATCTGTTGTGCGAGTCTGAGGTAAGAGCGAGTTTCCCTTACAGAGCTCTGTTTTCCCCTCCCACTTAGCTAATTTCTCTCTTCACTGCATTCGAAGATGCAACATTATAGAATAGAAGGCATACTAGATTCATGTATGGTGCCCATGTTATCTTTTTATTCATGTCTGGCTGGGTATTTTAGTTAGCCTTATATAGTTTTGCCACACCATATTATATAATTGCGCTTATTAGTCTATTCTGAATCATGCCCCAAATTTTTGAGGGCATACATAGTAGTCAACTGGAACGTCTTTTAATGTATTAGAAATCTGTGTTTTTGTGGGCTATTGTAAACCCCTTTATTTCCAAGTCGAGTAGCTCCCTTGATGAGGCATGCAGGAGCCAATCCTAGATATTCACAAACCTCTCTGACCAGCAAATGGAGTACCATTTGTGGGAGCTAATGTTTTCGTAAAGACTTTCGAACATGACTACAGGTTGAACAGCAAGACGATGAACTTTCATAGCTCCTCCTGGGCTTATCTTCATGGACCTAGATGGGGTGCTGACCAAGGTAGAAACCAAAGAATCAATTTATTTATTTATTTGCAAAGTTTTCTATAGCGCTGGCTAGACCCGGAGGTATCAGAGCGCTTTACATGAGGATCAGCGAGTTACAGGATACATAGTTATATCAGTTGAATCAGCGAGTTACAGGTTACATAGCTACATCAGTTAGAATCAAGAGTCACAGAGGAGGGAGGAGGGGGAGGGAAGGAAACACAAACTGGGGAGACGAGGATGACAATGTCAGATGACCGGCTGGGTAGGTGACGGCCAAGGGGCCAGACTCCTCTATAGCTGCATAGGACAGCTCCACCGGGCATCGGCCAAGGTTGCTCGGGCTCCGCGGTAGGTATCTACATCAGTTAAATCGGCGAGTTACAGGATACGTAGTTACATCAGTTAGAATCAAAAGGATCACAGAGGAGGGAGGAGGGGGAGGGAAGGAAACACAAACGGGTGAGACGAGGAAGACAGTCAGATGACCGGCTGGGTAGGTGACGGTCAAGGTGCCAGACTCCTCTATAGCTGCATAGGACAGCTCCACCGGGCATCGGCCAAGGTTGCTCGGGCTCCGCGGTGTGAATCCGCGGTATGTGTGAATCCCTTAACACTGTGGACTCTCTCAGAGGGGTATCTGAGACTCCAGGGCATAAATGCTGGATCCCTCCCCAACAAGGGGAGAGGAGTGCTTTGGCAAGGGACACATTCAAGGAGGCCGTTTTAGGCCATTTTCCGCTATGTGTGAATCCCTTAACACTGTGGACTCTCTCAGAGGGGAATCTGAGACTCCGGGGCAAAAATGCTGGATCCCTCCCCAACAAGGGGAGAGGGAGTGCTTTGGCAAGGGGCACCTTCATGGAGGCCGTTTAGGGACAGTTGAGCGGTAGGGGAGGACCTATACAGCAGAATGGGGGAAATGAGAGTAGGTACGCTGGTACAGACACCTCATGCCCTAGAGCAGCTAACGTTGGAGGTAGTAGGAAAAAGCCAGGAAAATAATATGAGTAGTCTGCCAAAATGAACGTAGCTTAATCAAAATCAGTTACCCTCATGGTCTAAAATGGGAGGGCTAGCAGTAAAAAGCGAGTTAAAGGGTGAAGAGAGCGTAGGCAGAATATGGAGATCGCAGAGACATTGGAAACAAATGATTGCGGAGGGAAAGGGAAGATGTGGCCCGGGGGGGGAAGTTCGGCCGCCATTTTAAGGTCAGGCCGGGACAGGCAGTAACACAGGGGCGATCACCGGGGGAAAGAACCAGAGGAGTCAGCGTGCTTACAGGGATATTGGTAAGATACAAAATTACACAGTTAACAAAGGATAAATGCAGTGATGCCCAATACGAACCATGGCATTAAAACATGCGAGTAATCGGGGGGGGGGGGGTCGACATGACATAAAAAGAGTGGGGGGAACAGAGGTATCAGCAATAGCCTTGGACGATGCGTAGATCCGTGGAGAGGAGAGATGATCAAAAGTAGTCCAGTTGGAGACCAGAGGTACGGACCAGGTCGCAAGATGGCGGAACGGGACAGGAGTGACAATCGGAGAAGGTCACAAAATGGTGGGGTGCAAAAGCGACGTAGTCCAAAAGTCCGATGGAGTAGTTCTTACCTCCACTCAAAACCTCCAAGTTGTCCCAGACGTCTTACGGTAGGCAAGCCAGGCGGGATGGCAGTAGGAAAAGCAGCGGCAGTCAAGTCCGGAGGCGGAGGGAGGGTCAGGAGGGCGGGGGGGGGGGGAGAAGAGCCTCAGTCCGGTTCCTCTGCCCGGTTCCTCTGCCCGGTTTCTCAGCGGCCATCCGGAAAAATAAAGTCGGAGGCATCGGCGGCGTTGAGGTGGGATCCGCTGAAAGGCAGCGAGGAGGAAGTCAGGAAACAGAGATGAGCCTCCATATCCCGCTCGATCAGGCCCCCCGGCAAACGAATATAACGTTGGCAGCAACAGCGGGTTGTTGGGAGACAAGTAAACGCCAAAGCACAGAGCGTAGTCTCGAGTGAGGTCCGGTCGGCGGATATTTTCACCATAATCCACCTGCGCAGTATCTTATTTCAAGTAAGGGATACAAGCAGGCCATAAGGCATTGACACAAAAAGTCTGTCTTTGTCTTTATGTTCACTGTGAATGTCATCCTGGAATAATTGATTGGTTTACCAACCTGTTGTTTGTGCTGGAACGGTATGTCTGACACTGGTGTACCCGGGGAAATCTGGTGCTGGAAGCCTATGTTCTTCTACTCTAGAAAATAGCACTGAGTACATCTGTAGAAACATAACCGGCCCACCACCCCTAAGATCCAAGGAGCTAGATTCACCCGTGTGAGCTAATTCCTATTTCTCAAACTTCGCTAAAGATTCATTGTCAGACTCTTGGGACTAACTAAGGGTGATATTTGCTCCTTGGTTTATTAACTATGACCTCTCCTTTAGCACAGTGTTTCTTTCCAGTTTGCATGTCACACCACTGATCGATTTCCCCATGCTATCACATTTCTTATTAGGAAGCTAAGATAAGCTGGATGATACAGAAGTAGGGTAACATGCTCTCCTTTTTAGGTCTCGCCTGCATGAGGATGTGCTAGCGCTCTCACTTGCGAGACTCTTGTTTTCTGTAATGGGCTTGGAACCAGTCGACTATTTACCATTCGTTTGCAGTGCAGTCATTCTTCATTGCTGCCTTCCGATTCGACAGCGCTGCACATGTCACTTCATTTTCATTCAGCAGCGCATGGACTAAGCACAGATCAAATGCATTTAATTAGTGTCCCTCTGCTGCTCGTGCTACGAGTCAGATACTATTTATCTGAAAGAGACTGTAGTTATAGATTCCTTACCTTAGAATTACTCCCAGGTGTCAGACTGGATCCGGAGAAATTTTTTCGTTGCAGTACCCCTGCCTGTCGGTAGGTGGCGTCTGTCGACTCTGCGTTCGTCGTCTGCGTGGTGGTCAGCCGGGATGACGTTGCGGAGTCTACTTGTACGCCGCCCCTGCACGCTGACGTCCGTTCTTTCTTTTTCGACTCCTGGTGCACGAGTAATGTCCAGCCGTCGGCCCGGTTTCAAGCCCTGTGACTCCTGTCACAAGTTGATGTCGGCTACCGATCCGCACCTCGTGTCTCTCTGGTGCCTGGAGCGCAACCACAACCTGAAGTCGTGCTCCGACTGCCAGGCCCTGAACCCGAAGTCTTTGCGGGAGCGGTCCCGAAAGCTTTTGGAGGCCCGGCAGTCTGCTCCGCGCCGTTTGAGGTCCCGGTCGAGGGGAAGGTCGCTAGACCGGTCGCGGAGTCACCACCATTCGCCGTCGAAGTCTTCTCACTCCTCAGGTAAGTCGAAGCACAAGAAGGCCGCGAAGAAGCATCGTTGCTCTTCGCCTTCTCCCCGTCCGTCGCGACGCGGGACCCGGAGCATCGTCGCTCTCCGGCTCCTTCCTTGGAGCCCGCTGGGGCGGCTCTGCGCTTCCCTCCTTTTGCCGGAGCATCCCCTGCCCAGCTTCGTGCATTTTACGAAGCGCTGCACAGCATCTTTGGGCAGCCCGACCCCGCAGGCGTGCCTTCAGGCCCCACAGACTCGGCTGGGCCTTCGATGTCGGCAGCTCTGGCCTCGGCGCCACAGGGTCTCCAAGGATCCAGGCCTGGTCGACCTCACAATACCTTCCCCGGCACCGATTCCAGTGACGACGCCCCGACGTCGGTTGCGCCCCCAACTGGTGTCGACCCCAGCCTCCCCCCCCCCCGATTTGGACACGGCGCCGGACCGACGTCTGTACCGGCGCCGGAGGGTACTTTTGTACCGCTGTTCATCCCTGGCGTTCCCTACCGCCCTGAGTGGCAGCCAGAGGAGGGTGAGAAGGACTGGGAGGGGTTTGTTGACCCTCTAGCAGACCAACTTTAGGAGCTGGACTGGCGAGAGGAGTTTGGTGATGCCAGTGGCCTGGATACCTCCCCACATCTTGGCATGCTTTCTCCCCCTACCGTGGCCACGGAGGAGGGAGCTTCCTACGCTGTGGTGTTGCGTAGGGCGGCTGAGACCTTGGGCCTTGAGCTTCCTACGGTGGCTGTCAGGACTAATCTCCTGACTGCGGTGCTTCAGCCGGCAGCAGTCTCTTCGGAGCCCCTGGTGCCTTTTTAATGAGGCTCTCACTGACATCCTTCTGGGCACTTGGTCCAAGCCCGTCACAGGGGCTCCTGGGGACAGGATGATTGCCAGACGCCACCGCCCGGCCCAGGGCGACACACTTTTCCTCTCCCAACACCCTACCCCTGAGAGCTTGGTGATCCAAGCCTCATCCTTAAAAGGCGCATTCCCTACTGCACCCCCAAATAGGGAATCCAAGAAGCTGGACCATCTTGGGAAGATGTTCTCTTCCGCCAGCTTAGGACTCCGATCGATGAACACCGCATGTCTCTTGGGCTGTTATACACACACTGTGTGGGATACGGTTGTGCAAATGCTGCCACAGTGCCCGGAGGAGGCCCGGGCCGTGCTAACCCGCACTGTTGCTGAGGGTCGAGACGCAGCTAAGTTCACCATCCGGTGTGGGCTGGATACCACTGAATCGCTGGGTAGGACGGTTTCCACGTCGGTAGCCCTGCGGCGCTACGCCTGGCTGTGAACGTCTAGCTTCTCTGGGGATGTCCAATCCACACTTTTGGACATGCCCTTTGATGGCTGTCACCTGTTTGGTGACAAGGCGGAAATCGCGCTTCAAGGACTTTAGGGTCACGGCCAGATCCTTGGGCCTCGCAGTAACTTCACGCCCCATGCAGTCTGCCTTTCGCCCCTTTCGTGGCTACGGAAGGGGTGCCCCACCACGTTCCACCCAGAGCCAGCGGCCCACGCAAGCTGCCCAGCCTCTGCGTGGCTGCGGACGTGGGACCCAGCGTCACGGGTCTGGGGGTCAGCGGGTGGGCCAGTCCACCAATGCCCCCCCTGCAGCCACCTCCAAACCTTCCTGGTCCGATTTTTTTCAGGGCCACCAGTTGTCAGTGGGCAGCAGGATCCTCCATCACCTCCCCCACTGGCACAACATCACGTCAGACAGGTGGGTTTTGCAGATAGTCCGAAGGGGCTACTTCCTCCCCTTCGAGACTACCCCTCTCTCCATGCCACCAACTCTCCATCGCATGTCGGAGGATCACTTGCCAGGAAGTTACGGCTCTCTTGGCCAAGGGAGCTATTGAACGAGTCCCTGTGCCAGAAGTAGGTCGTGGTTGTTACTCCCTCTACTTCCTGGTACCCAAGAAGGACAAATGCCTGCGTCCTATCTTAGATCTCAGGAACGTCAACCGTTTCCTCCGAAAGGTGAAGTTCAAAATGTTGACCTTGGCTCAGGTCCTGTCTGCCCTCGAGACTGGATGGTAGCATTGGACTTGCAGGACGCTTATTTTCACATCCCCGTCTAGCCTGCCCACCGGAGTTACCTACGGTTCACAGTAGGCCACGAGCATTTTCAGTTTACCGTGCTCCCCTTTGGCCTTACCAGCGCCCCTCTGGTGTTCACTAAAGTGATGGTGGTCGCAGCTCATCTGCGCAGATCAGGGGTTCCAGTCTTCCCCTATCTCGACGACTGGCTGTTGAAGGCGGGCTCGCCCCAGGCTGTCGTCTTCCACCTCCAGGCTACGGCGGACATCCTGCATTCGCTGGGGTTCACTATCAACATGCCGAAGTCGCACCTGATTCCCTCTCAGAAGCTCCTTTTCATCGGAGCAGTTCTGGATACAGCGCAGTTTCGGGCTTATCCTCCCGAGCAGCGAGTCCGGGCTATGATACTGATGTTTCAGCCTCTATCCCGGATTTCGGTGAGAATAACTGAGGCTGCTGGCCCTCATGGCCTCCTGCCTCCTGCTGGTAGATCATGCCAGGTGGCATAAGCGGGCTCTGCAGTGGGACCTGAAGTTCCAGTGGGCGCAGCATCAGGGCAATCTTTCCGGTGTCGTCCAGATCTCGGAGGGGACTGCAAGTCAGTTGCAGCGGTGTCTCACGAACCAATATTGGTTTAGCAGCAGATCCCTCTCCCTTCCCCAACCAGAGTTCACAGTGGTGACGAATGCGTCACTCCTGGGATGGGGCGGCCACATGGGAGAGTTGGAGATCAGAGGTCTCTGGTCTCCGGCGGAGTCCGGGCTCCACATCAACCTTCTGGAGCTTTGGGCGATCCGTCTTGCGCTGAAGGCATTCCTTCCTTCTGTCAAAGGAAGTGTAGTGCAGGTGTTCATGGACAACACCACCGCCATGTGGTACTGCAACAAACAGGACGGGGTGGGGTCGTGGACACTTTGTCAAGAGGCTCTTCGCCTTTGGACATGGCTGCAACATCAGGGCATATCCCTGGTGGTTCAACACCTGGCGGGTTCCCTGAACGCCAGGGCGGACGAACTCAGCCGCCGGTGCATGATGAATCACGAATAACGTCTTCACTCGGAGGTAGTGCAAGGTCTCATTCAGCAGTGGGGAGAGCCTTGGTTGGATCTATTCGATACCAAAGAGAACGCACAATGTCAGCAGTTCTGTGCATTGGAGCTATGCGACACTTTTCGTTGCGAGTGGAGTTGCGGCCTCCTGTACGCCTTTCCGCCTGTACCACTTCTACCCAGAGTGCTGAAGAAGATCAAGCGTGAGCGGGCCAAAGTCATTCTTGTGGCTCCGGACTGGGCACGAAGAGTCTGTTACCCCGAGCTCTTGAGCATGGCCATCGATTCTCCGATCAGACTGCCTCTTCGGGAAGATCTTCTGTCGCAGCAGCAGGGGACGGTCCTCCATCCGAACCTGTCCAGCCTCCACCTCCTTGCGTGGAAATTGAGCGGCGACAGTTGACAGCTTTCGACCTTCCTCTCGAAGTCTGTAACGTAATTTTGGCAGCCAGGCGTCCCTACACTAAAACGGTCTATGCCTGTAGATGGAACAAATTTGTGGCATGGTGCACAGCAAAGGCTGTGGATCCCGTTTCTGCCCCCCTTTCAGAGGTTCTCCTCTTGATTCTTTCTTTGACCCAGCAGTGCCCTGCTCTGGGCACTCTTAAAGGCTACCTTTCGGCCATTTCGGCCTTTCTTCGCCTTCCTGATCAGCCTTCTCTTTTCAAGTTCCCTATTGTTAACAGATTTCTGAAGGGCATTACTCATCTCTTTCTTCCTTCTCCTTTCGTAATGCCCCAGTGGAACTTGACTCTTGTCCTCACTTATCTCATGTGTGCTCTCTTTGAGCCACTACATAATTGTCCTCTTCGTCTCCTTACTTTAAACACTGCTTTCCTGCTTGCCATCACATCTGCTCGCAGGGTGAGTGACCTTCAGGCTCTTTCTTCCAAACCTCCTTTTCTTACTGTCCATCCAGCCAAAGTGGTCCTCCTACTAGGTCTTCTTTTCTGTCCAAAGTGGTTACCTCTTTCCACATAGGCCATACCATCACATTGCCCACCTTCTTCTCGCCTCCGCACGAGAGACTCCACAGTCTGGACCCAAATCGTGCGCTGTCCTTCTACCTTGACCGCACTAAAGACTTCCGGGTGGACGATCAACTCTTCGTGGGTTATGTGGGCACCAAGAAAGGTCAGGCAGTGCACAAACATACCTTCTCTTGATGGGTTGTCTTATGCATTTAGATCTGCTATTCTTTGGCAAAAAAGGAACCTCCAGTAGGACTATGCACCCACTATACCAGGGCGACGGCTGCAACTACTACCTTGGGACGTGGAGTTCCATTGTTTGACATCTGCCAGGCGGCCACGTGGGCATCCCTGCACACGTTCACAAAGCATTACTGCCTGGACAGCCAAGTCCGGAGAGACTGCTTTTTTGGCCATTCTGTTCTCCAGGGCTTCCTGATGTGAACTTAGTTCGCAGACCCACCTCCGGGGTTGGTATTGCTGGGGTATCTATTCTAAGGTAAGGAATCTAGAACTACAGTCTCTTTCAGATGAACAAGTTACTTACCTTCGGTAACTATGTATCTGTAAGAGACATAGGTAGTTATAGATTCCTTACCGCCCCACCCGTCCTCCCTGTTCTGCGAACTGACTTTTAGGGATAGGGACTCACTTCCAGGGCCCTAGTTGTGTGCACCAGTGGTCAGTGTCTTGCATGGCTCTGCGCTTCTGGCGTGGAAGGTCGTGTCAGAACTGACGTCATACCCATGGAGACTGGCCCTGTTATATGGATCATTTCACGTCAGGCCATTTATCTAACTTTTGGCGCACTATTTTTTTCGTTGGTTTCTGGCCGGAACACGAGCGCTCATGTTTTAAGTCTCTCCGTTCCAACTGAGATGTGCGTGATGAAAAACGTTTTGTCTGCCATGCTTAATTTTCATTTAATTTGGGCAAATATCTTGCCTCAACTTGCATGTGATTCTCAAGGTGCCTCACTGACTAGTCCACTGATATGCCAGCTGTTCTCTTCAGTGATTTGAAGCTGCAAAACAATGGCTGTGAGCGTTCTATTAACTGTTCCTTTTTATTGACCAAGAAGAACGCAATTTCGCTTTTTGTTTTATGCCAAAGGTAGCAATAGCACAAAAAACGCAAGGCTACCTCACTTCACTGAAGTGTCCACCATTTGGCGGTTTTCTCCCCTGCTGAGAACCTCTGGTTAAAGGTTCATTCCTCCCAGGTGCAGCTGGGAAGAAGTGTCCTGTTTATCATGGAAAATGTCCAGCAAAGTGTATTGTACATTAATGCAGGTTGGGGATTAGTAAAGATTGTGTACATCGTGTACGGATTTAAACATTTCAGTCACAGAATTACATTTATATATCTGATAGAGACTTCTAATTGCAGATTCCTTACCTTAGAATTTCCCAGGCATCAGGCTGGATCTGGAAACTTTTGCATGAGCAGTACCCCTTCCGCTGCTCCATTCGGCTACGCATGATGTTGGCGTCAAAGGCGTTGGTTATGAGGCCGCGGACGTCAGTTTTTTTTTTTTTTTTTTTTCCACGCGAGTTGAGCGCCGATCTGGGAAGACCTGCCCCTGCTGTCATTTTTTGACAGGCCGTTTTCGAGATAGATATATATATATATATATATATATATATATATATATATATATATATATATATATATATATATATATATATATTATACTTCGGAAGTTTTTTCGTGTGTCGAGGGATGTCTTCTAGGAAGACAGGATTTAAACCGTGTGGCGCTTGTCACCGCACTATGTTGGCTACCAGTCCCCACCTTGTCTGCCTTTTGTGTCTCGACCACGACTTAAAGTCGTACTCAGACTGTCGGGCAATGGCTCCAAAGGCCTAGCGGGACTTCAAGCTCTTTGCGGCCCCGCAGTTGACACCGGCCAGCGAGACTCAAGGAGATCCTGATCGAAGAAGGGGAGGTCGCGGCACTGCTCCAGTAGCCCCAATTCCTCTTCCTCCCACTTGAGGTCCTCGGGACACTCAGGGTAGAGGCACAAGAAGAAGAAAAAAGTCCAGGCAGAGTTTGTCTTAACCTCGACTGTCGTCCGTCAACGAATGAGGTAAGGAGCACCGACGCACTAGGCACGGTTCTGCGGAGCCGGTGCCATGGTCAACTTCGCGTCTCCCTCCCTTTCCGGGAGCCGGAGCGACCCCCGCTCAAATGAAAGAGTTCTACGAGGCCATGCGCCATGTATCTGACCCATTTGGTGAGGCTTCGGGCCCTGTTGGGTCAGAAGGGGCCACATCAGATTAGATGCCAACGAGTCTGGCCATGGCGTCGGTGAGGCCTCTGGGATCTGATTCCAGATCCGGGACTGTGCCGGTCGTGCCAACGTGACCTTCCCCTTCGTCGGACCCGAAGTCGGTGCCTACGGAGCCGCCGGCGCCCACCGGCAGTTCCAGCCCCATCCTCATCCCTGATGACACTGAGTCATATCGGCGTCGCCCGATGCCGATTCTGGCGCCGGTTAGAACCCAGGGGTCCTATGTTGGCTCCTGAGCATTTTTATGTTTCAGGCACAGGTGAGGACTGGGAGGGGTCTATGGACCCTTTAGAACACCAGGATGTATCTGCAGAGCAGATGGACTGGTATGAGGAACTTGAGGAAGCCAGTGGACTGGACACATCCTCAGGTACTGGCATGCTTTCTCCACCAGCTGTGGCTACAGAGGAGGGGGCATCTTATGTCATGGCGGTAAGGAGGGCAGCTGAGGTCCTTGGACTGGAGTTGCCCTCTGTGCTGGTCAGGACTAATCTCCTGACCGAAGTGCTTCAGCCTGGGGCTTCCACCTCCTGAACCCCTTCTGCCCTTTAATGAAGCACTAACAGATGTTCTATTAGGTACGTGGTCCAAGCCTAGGACAGGGGCTCCTGTGAACAGGTCAGTAGCACGTTGCCATCGCACGGAGACCCAAAGTTAATCAGCCAACACCCCACCCCTGAAAGCTTGGTGGTTCAGGCTCTTCTTCCCATGACGTGTTACAGTCCGCCCCTCCAGACAGTGAATCCAAGAGGGTTGAATCACTTGGGAAGATATTTTCTTTCTCTTGCCTATTGGGCTGTTTCTCCCATTCCCTCTGGGAGACTATTGCGCAAGTGTTGCCCCAAGTCCCGGAGGAGGCCCGGGCTGTGCTCTTCTAGGCAGTTAATGATGGGAGAGATGCAGCAAAATTCACCATCAGGTGTGGACTTGACACGACTGATTCACCGGGTAGAGCGATTTCTTAGACGGTGGCCTTACGCCGCCATGCCTGGCTTAGAACGTCTGGATTTTCGGGTGATGTGATGGACATGTCCTTTGATGGATCCCGTGTAAGTGGTTCAAGGACTCTCGTACTACGCCCAGATCCTTGGGTCTCTCTGCTACACCTCGTGGCTAGTCTACGTTTCGCTGCAACGGAAGGGGGTTTCAGTCGCTCCAGCCCTATCCCAGCCACTGTCCTGCAAAGACTTCCCATGTTGTATGTGGATGTGGCTCATTCCGTCCTAGCAATGGAAGCCAGAAGTCGTCAGCCACCCTGCCCTCGGCAACCCCAGCCTCCAAGCACTCCTAGTCTGACTCTGCAAGACCATGCCACTCCAGTGGGAGGAAAAATCGTCTCACCCACTGGGGGTCCATAACATCGGATAAGTGGGTCTTGCAGATCATTCAAGAGGGCTATTCTCTGCCTTTCCTTTCTTTTCCTCCTCATATTCCGCCAATTCAAGAACGGCTGACGTAGAACCATTTAAAGTTACTCCAAGAGGAGGTTACAGCTCTCCTGGCTGAGGGGGCTAAAGAGAGTCCTGGTTTTAGATGTAAGCAGTGGCTGTTATTGCTGCTACTTTCTGATTCCGAAGAAGAACAAAGGGTTGTGGCCCATTTTAGATCTTCGGACCGTCAATCTTTTCCTCAGTAAGGAGAAGTTCAAGATGCTTACGTTAGCTCAGGTCTTGTCTGCTCTAGACTGGGAAGACTAGATGGTAGCGTTGGACCTGCAGGTTACATATTTTAACATCCCCATCGACGTTTCCTGTGGTTCAAGGTAGGCCACAAGCACTTTCAGTTTACTGTTCTTCCCTTCAGCCTTACCAGCGCCCCTCCGGTGTTCACCAAGGTGATGGCGGTGGTCACAGCTCATCTACGCAGGTTAGGGGTGTCGGTCTTCCCCTACCTCGGCGACTGGCTGTTAAAGGCATCCTCGCCCCAGGCTGTTGTCTCCCACCTTCAGGCTATGGCGGACCTCCTGCAGTTGCTGGGGTTCTCTATAAACGTGCCGAAGTCACACCGGACACCTTCTCAGACGCTCCCCTTCATTGGAGCTGTTCTGGACACAGTGCAGTTTTGGGCTTAACCTCCCAAGCAGCGAGTCCTGGATATTCAGGTTATGATACCGATGTTTCAGCCTCTATCCTGGATTTCGGTGAGACTGACTCTGAGGCTGTTGAGTCTCATGACCTCCTGCATCCTGTTGGTAAAGCATGCCAGGTGGCATATGCTGGCTCTGCAGTGGGACCTGAAGTTCCAGTGGGCACAGCGTTGAGGAAATCTCACCGATATGGTCAAGATCTTTGAAGGAACTGTGAGAGATCTTCAGTGGTGGTTGATGAATCGCGATTGGGTCAATCAATCAATCAATCAGGTGTTTATATAGCGCGCTACTCACCCGAGGGTCTCAAGGCGCGGGGGGGCAGCTCTGGATCAGTCGAAGAGCCAGGTCTGGAGGTCCTTCCTGAACGTGTGCAGGGTCGGGGAGCGTCTGATGTTCACCGGGAGCTCGTTCCAGGTTTTGGCTGTGATGTAGGAGAAAGCTTTCCCGCCGGTTCGGTTTCTGCGGATGCGGGGGACCTCTGCCAG
This sequence comes from Calotriton arnoldi, assembly GCA_963921515.1. Taxonomy (NCBI): domain Eukaryota; kingdom Metazoa; phylum Chordata; class Amphibia; order Caudata; family Salamandridae; genus Calotriton; species Calotriton arnoldi. The sequence goes on from CAWUFW010007929.1 coordinate 99,366, forward strand.
GGCGAGGTCGGCAGAGCGGAGGTTCCTCTTGGGTACGTGGAAGGAAACTCTCTCGTTGAGGTATTTCGGTCCGATGTTGAGGGATTTGTAGGCGTGGGTGAGGAGTTTGAAGGTGACCCTCTTCTGGGGAGCCAGTGGAGGCCTCGTAGGTGTTGGGTCATGTGCTCGTGATGCGGTGTCCCGAGGACGAGTCTGGCTGCGGAGTTCTGGATGGTTTGGAGTTTGTGTAGAAGAGTTTTGTTGATTCCGGCGTAGAGGGCGTGTCCGTAGTCCAGTCTGCTGGTAATGAGTGCGTGGGTGACGGTCCTTCTGCAGTCAGGGGGGATCCATTTGAAGGTCTTGCGGAGGATGCGAAGGCAGTTGAAACTAGTGGAGGCGACGGCGTTGATCTGGCGGATCATGGAGAGGGAGGAGTCCAGGATGATGCCAGGATGATGCCGAGGTTTCGTGCGTGGTCTGTAGGGGTGGGTGGGTTCCTGAGGGCGGAGGGCCACCAGGTGTTGTCCCAGGCGGAGGTGCAGGGTCCGAGGATGAGGACTTCGGTCTTCTCTGAGTTGAGCTTCAGGCAGCTGTCTCTCATCCAGGCTGCCACGTTCTTCATTCCTTCCTGGAAGCAGAGTCTGGTGTCTTCGGGGTTCTCTATGAGTGAGAGAATGAGCTGGGTGTCGGCGTAGGATACGATGCTGAGCCCGTGCTGTCGGACGATGGCGGCGAGGGGGGCCATGTAGATGTTGAAGAGTGTGGGGCTGAGTGATGATCCCTGGGGTACTCCGCAGTTGATTTCCGTGGGTTTGGAGAGGAAGGGAGGTAGTCGGATCCTCTGGGTTCTGCCGGAGATGAATGATTGGATCCAGTCGAGCGCGGCTCCTTGTATTCCCGCGTAGTGAAGTCTGGCTGTGAACGTGCTATGTGAAACGGTGTCGAAGGCTGCGGAGAGGTCTAGAAGGATGAGGGCCGCAGTGTGTCCCTGATCCAGTAGCATGCGGATGTTGTAACCCAATGGTCTAGAATGGATCTCTTGGCCCTGAACGCTATTACATGCCCCAAACCCCACGGCTATGACCCAATGACAGACACCCCTTCCGGTTTCTGCTCGGATTGTAACTGGGCGCCGGGTGACCCTAGCTTAAGGGACGTTAAAAGGGAACAGAGTGAGTCGCTTGAACAGATCAGGGCATGCCTAATTAACTGCAGATCCTTATCAAAGCATGCAGAGGATCTGTGGCTGTTACTGGCAGGAAATGAATTTGAGGTCATGTTTTTAACCGAAACATGGCTGAAAGACGACACCCTGGCCGCTGTGGCATTAGCTATGCCTTCTGGGTTTAAAATATGTTGCGGAAACAGGAAGGGTGATAAAAGAGGAGGGGGGGTTGCGATCATTTTTAAGGATTCTTGGGACATAGTTTCCTCAGCATTACTGAATATGGGCGTGGTTGAGGGCCTAAATTTTTGTATCAAGACTAGCCCCACAACCTCGTTCTCAGGGCTGTTGGTCTATAGGCCTCCAGATTGCTTACCCACCATACATATGGAACTATGCAACTATATTGCACAGAAATCCCTCCTATTTGCCAATTATACTGTTTTAGGGGACTTCAATCTTCATGTAAATGATCCCACTTGTGCGCAGGCCATGCAGATGGTCTCTTCACTGGAAGGCGCAAATCTGCCTCAACTTGTTAAATTCCCTACCCATAAAGCAGGGCATACTCTTGACCTGATATTCTCTAATATCTCGTCTATGGAAATTGAAGTGCCAATCCAGGTGGTGTGGTCGGACCATTTTCTTATTTCTTTTATTTTCAATCTGGCAAAACCTGATATGCCTGAGAGTGCCAGATACTACCTAAAAAGAAATTGGAAGAAACCGACAGCTGAATGCCTAAGTCCAAATCTGTTAGCCAGCCGCCCACCTATATCTTTAGACCTTAATGTTAATACGATGGCTCTTCATAACTGGATTGCTGCCGCAGTAGAAGCTACGGCACCAGCCAGAATGACCAAATCCATGAGGAAATCGCCCTCTGCTCCATGGTTCTCTGAGGAACTTAGGGCTATGAAAAGCAAGTGTAAGCGCTTGGAACGGCAGTGGAGGGTGGATTATGATGCCTCTGTCAAAATGACATATAAAAAATCTTTGAAGGTATTGCACAAATCCATGAAGGAGGCCAGGAGAGATTATATCGCCAAGAGTATTGATAACTCCGTTAGACCGGACAAGGCTGTCTTTAAGGTGGTTAACTCTTTTCTCAAACCCCGTGAACTGCTAATTGACGTCCGACCCTCCCTGGCACTCTGTGAGAAAATCTCTACCTTTTTCGATGGAAAAATAAGCAAGGTCTACAACTCTTTTTCTGCCACGATGGCTATGGTTAAATCTGATGTGGTAGCCAGAACTGTACCCCTGCCTCTCCTTTCTGAATTTAATCCGATCTCTCAGAAGGAAGTATTGTCTGCAATACAGAGTTGTAAGTCAGGCTCGCCGGACGACCCATGCCCTCCTAAACTATGGAAAGAGTTGGCAGACTCCACCAGCGAAGTAATGTCCATAATATGGAACAATTCACTCTCTTTGGGCATCTTCCCCGATTTATGGAAGCACGCCACTTTACTTCCACTTAAGAAAAAATCCAGTGTGGATTCTGGGGACTTGAACAACTACAGACCTATCTCTCTGCTGGCAGCCCCTGCAAAAATGCTGGAAAAGATAGTACAGCGGCAATTGGCCAATTTTATCGAGAGCCACAATATCCTGCACGACACCCAATCCGGTTTTCGAGCGGGGTTTAGCACAGAGACAGCTCTACTAGAGGTAGCAGACTCAATTAGAATGGCATTGGACTCAGGGGCATCAGCTATACTGGTGCTCCTGGATCTTTCAGCTGCATTCGACACCGTTGACCATTCTATACTGATTCAACGGCTTTTTGACAGTGGGGTGAATGGCACAGCCCTGGCTTGGTTGAAGTCCTTCCTCCACTTACGGACGCAAAGGGTGGCTCTACAACCATATCAGTCCACCCGAAAGCATTTATGGTGTGGGGGTCCCACAGGGATCGGCCCTAAGCCCACTGCTGTTCAATATATATCTGGCCCCTTTATTTACTCTGATAGCCAACTGGAGAGTTAAGGCAATTTCTTATGCCGATGACACCCAGTTGGTTTTCCCTTTTAAAGATCAATCTGAAGATTCTTTTAAGAACTTTAAAGGCTGCTTAAAAGATATTGCAAGCTGGATGAATAATAATAAACTTAAATTGAATGCAGATAAAACTGAAGTTTTGTTCTTCGGCAAAATTCAGCCTCCGGTGGCTGACCTGTGGTGGCCTGTGGAAATGGGCTTGCCACCTGCTCCGGTAGAATGCGTTAAAAATTTGGGTGTAAAATGGCAGGCTGATCTCTTTCTCTGCCCAAATTCAGCAGGTTACTTCTGCTTGTTTTAGCAGTTTGAGAAATTTGCGTAAGTTTATACACCTGCTGCCGGAGAGCTGCCGTCGGACCGTAGTCCACGCCACAGTAACTGCCCGCCTGGACTATGCGAATGGCCTCTATATTGGCTTACCGGCTTACCTTGTCAGGAAACTCCAAATGGTCCAAAATGCGGCTGCGAGATTAATCAAACGTGTTCCTTTTCGGCAACACATCTCTCCGCATATTCGAGAATTACATTGGCTTCCGGTAGCCAACAGAATTAAATTCAAGACCTTGACCCTTGCCTTTCGGGCCTTCCATGGTACGTGTCCTTCGTATCTAAAACAGAGACTGGGTGTTTACACGCAGACACGTGCTCTGAGATCTAACACCCAGAAATTACTTTGCACTCCGCGTGTGAAGAAATCCCGACTGGGTGGCAGATCCTTCATGTTGGGGGCGTCCAAATTATGGAATTCTCTTCCAAATTCCTTGTGTCAGATCCCGTCTGAGTCACTATTCAAGAAGGCAGTTAAAACATGGCTTTTTAACCTGGCTTAATCTTTTGCTGTCCTGATCGCTGCTTGCCGCGCGCGTGCTACTTGTCACATTAGCGCCGGGACACCTCCTTGGAGGTAGCTGTTCGCGCTCAACAAATGTCGGTATTATTATTATTATTTGTCAGTGGCGGCGAGGAGGGCGGTCTCGGTGCTGTGGTTGCTGCGGAATCCGGACTGGGAGGCGTCCAGGATGGAGTTCTCTTCGATGAAGGCGGTCAGCTGGGCGTTCACAAGTCTCTCGGTGACTTTGGCCGCAAAGGGGAGGAGCGAGATGGGCCGGTAGTTTTTCATGTCCGTTGGTTCGGCCGTTGGCTTCTTGAGGAGGGGTTTTACCTCTGCCCGTTTCCAGTCGTCTGGGCAGATGCCTGATCTGAGGGAGGCGTTGATGGTGCGTCCTAGTTCGGGTGCGATGACGGTGGCGGCCCTGTGGAAAATGTGCGGTGGGCAGGGGTCCGTTGGGGCTCCTGAGTGAGTTTTCTTCATGGTCGCGGTGATGAGTTCGATGGTAGCGGTGTCCCAGGCCGTGATGGTCGGCTCATCGGCGGCGGTGGGGGCGGTGTGGTGTTCATCGTTGGTTCGCTGAAGTTGTCGTAGAGGGCCTTGATCTTCAGATGGAAGTAGGAGCTGAGTTTGTCGCAGAGTTCCCGGGAAGGTGTGACGTCCGTGGCTTCGCAGGTGGGTTTAGCGAACTGCAGACCCCTCTCCCTTCCCTAACCAGATCTCACAGTGGTGACGGATGTGTCACTCCTGGGATGGGATGGCCACCTGGGAGAGGTGGAGTTCAGGGGACAATGGTCTCCTGTAGAGTTGGGGCTCTGCATCAATTTGTTGGAGCTTCGAGTGATCCAGCTGGCATTGAAAGCATTTCTTCCCTCTGTCAAGGGGAAGTTAGTGCAGGTGTTCACGGACAACACCACCGCCATGTGGTACCGCCGGGTGGGGTCGTGGACCCTTTGTCAAAATGCCCTGCATCTCTGGACATGGCTAGAACAGCAGGGCATAACCCTGGTGGTTTAACACCTGGCAGGTTCTTTGAAAGCCAGGGCGGCTGAACTCAGCCGTTGATGTCTAGCGGATCACGAATGGCATCTCCAGTCAGCGGTGGTGCAAAGTCTCTTTCAGGAGAGGGGAGAATCTTGGTTAGATTTGTTTGCCTCCAAAGAGAACGCGCAATGTCAGCGGTTTTGCGCGCTGGAGTTTCGCTCGGCAACACTTTTTGTCACGAGTGGAGCTCAGGCCTGTTGTAGGCCTTTCTGCCCAAACCACTTCTGCCCAGACTTCTCAAAAAGATTAAGAACGACCTGGCCGAAGTAATTCTTGTGGCTCCAGACTGGGCAAGGAGAGTCTGGTATCCAGAGCTTCTGAAAATGAGCATCGATCCTCCGATCAGCCTGCCACTTCGGCAGGAGCTTCTGTTGCAGCAGCTGGGGAGGGTTCTCCACCCGAACCTGTTAACCCTCTGCTTCCATGTGTGGAGATTGTGCTGCAGCAGTTGACGGCTTTTGACCTTCCTCCCGAAGTATGCTATGTTATTTTGGCGGCCCTCCACTAAAACGGTATACGCCTGCCATGGGCAAACGTTTGTATCCTATTGTACAGAAAGGTCTATTGACCTTCTCTCTGCTTCTCTTTCTACTGTTCTTCTTTTCATTCTTACCCTTGCCCAGCAGAGCTCTGCTTTGGGTACTCTTAAGGGTTATCTTTCTGCTCTGTCTGCTTTGTTGCGGCTGCCAGACTAACCATAACTGTTTAAATCTCCAATTGTAAGGTTCTTGAAAGAGCTGAGTCACTTGTTTCCACCCACGCCTTTTGTTATGCCTCAGTGGGACCTTAATTTGGTCCTCACATTTCTCATGTGTTCTCCTTTCGAGCCATTGCATAATTGACCTCCCCCTCTCCCCCCCTCCACCCCCCCAGCTGCTTACCATCAAGACAGCCTTTCTATTGGCAATAACATCTGTCCGGAGGGTAAGTGAATTGCAGGTGTTATCATATAAGCCCCCCTACATGATGACTTGCATAGATAAAGTGGTGCTTCGCACCCGTGCTTCATTTCTCCCAAAGGTGGTGACCCCATTCCATCTGTGTCAATCTATCACACGCTCACCTTTTTTGCTGCCCAGCATCCCTCTAAAGAAGAGGAGCGTCTCCATTGTCTGGACCCAAAAAGAGCGTTGTTGTTCTACGTTGACTGCACAAAGGGGTTCTGAGTGGACGACCAACTCTTTGTGGGATACGTGGGAGCGAAGAAAGGTCGGGCATTGCAGAAAAGGACCATTTCTCGCTGGGTCGTTCTCTTCATAAAGATCTGCTACGCTTTGACTGAGAAGCAGCCCCCTGAGGTATTAAGAGCCCATTCCACAAGGGGAAAGACTGCGACCACAGTGTTGGCTTGGTGTGTCCCTGTCCTGGACATCTTCCAGGCAGCAACATGGGCGTCTCTACACCCGTTTGCCAAGCGCTACTGCCTGGACAGTCCGGTTCACAAGAACAGGCATTTTGCCTGTTCGGTCCTGCAGGACTTTCTAGTGTAAGGAATTTGTCCGCTGCCCACCACCAGGAGGGTATGGCTTGTTTATCTATTCTAAGGTAAGGAATCTGCAGCTAAAAGTCTCTGTCAGATGAACAAGTTACTTACCTTCAGTAACGTATTATCTGGTAGAGACAATATCTAGCTGTAGATTCCTTACAGACCCACCCATGCCTCCCGGCTCTACGGACGTATTCGTTAGGGCTAGGGTTACTCCCTTTTCAGGACCTTAGTTTTGGCACACACTTACGTCAGTCACTTCATGGCTCTGCGCTTCTGGCATGGAAAAGTGAAAAGTACTGATGTCTGCACGCCTTGGTGGCGCCTTTATAGGAGACCGCAACATCATAACGGATGCCTTCATGTTGAGCCGAATGGAGCCACCAGACGGCACACGCAAGAGGTAATACTCACTCAAAAGTTTCCAGATCCAGCTTGATGCCTGGGAAATTCTAAGGTAAGGAATCTGCAGCTAGATATTCTCTACCAGATAATGCTTTACCAAAGGTAAGTAACTTTTTGCAATTTTCGGCACAATGATTTGCCCAGAATCGCATGCTTTTAAGTCCAGTGCTGAAGCCGGCTTTAGAGCTCAGATCCCCAGGTTCCAAATTCAAAAGCGTATAGTATAGATGAGACCCCTTGTTAAGAACAGTACAACAATCATGAACATTCTGCGCCATCTTGTCTGATGAAAGTTCCTACGTGCACATAAACTACAGTCATTCTGACTGACCACAGCCATTTTGTACTCTGTTGGTCACCTTCATTTCACCCTGTCCTCTCAGCCTTCTGACTCTCTGACCAAACCTGATATGTGTGCTGGGGGCTATAAACTATCTCCACGACAAACATCAACATCACCTGCTGCCTCAAACTTGTCTTTCCTCTCATCCCTGCACAAACAGGTTACAAACACCAAACAGACTCTTGCAAACATGGTTTATTGCACTGCACACAGCAAGACTTGTTTTAGCCAACAATGGGACCTGTTTTTTTATCAACAGAACGGACTCTTAGATCTGGCCGGTCTCACTCGTTTTTAGACCTTGAAGCAAGGTCCAGCTGCAATTAAATTGTCTGTTTTTGACCCGGGCGGGAGGAGAGTTAATGTTGGGCTTGTGTAACCATGTTGATGAAACAATGTCGGGCTTGTGTGACAACCTGCCCGGGGCGGAGACTACAAGCTTGTAACCATGATAAATGAAACAAATACATTGTGTAAAACCTGTATAAAAGGAAGAGCCAAAAGCATTGCCAGCAGAACACCTCACTGAGACATCCCGGTGTCTCAGTTGACGCGATCTCCTCATGAGAAATAAACCTTCTTCTTGTCTTCCAGTTTCCAGCGCCTTGCCTCATTATTTTGATAGCGAACCCAAAGTGAATTAGAGGTGGAACCCTGCACCGGGCAGCATTGAGGGTCTTAGAAGACTCGCTGCTTTTCACAAATTGGCGCCCAAGCGTAGGGGCCCATCAGCGACGCACGGGTCCGGTAGAGAGGTCCTAACGACGGAGTGAACAACTAAACGATTGGGGTATACCTGCCTGAGAAGACCCTTGTCTGGCTGCCGATCGACTGAACTTCACCTGTTCCGAACGGACCTCTCTCGAGTGACCTGCGGTCCTGACTGGGACCTTAGAGGAACGCCGCATTGATTGTTGGAGTGAGAGGACAACCAGGCGCTGGAAGGGGAAGACTAAGAACTGTCCATACGGTCCGGGTAAGGTCGTGAAAAAACGACTTAAATTGATTGATTGATTGAATAGTTTGATTGAAATACTAGTATTCCTTTTTTGATATCGAGTTATTTGAGACATTCCCTGCTTGCAAACAACGTAGAATAGGAATATTCTCTCTTTGCAGACAGCGAAGGACAGGTAGTGCAGACTTTTTGTCTAAATTGATTGATTGAGATATTCATTTTGACCGATAAATACGTCATGCCTGTTTTCTCTAGATTGTTTGATTGTAATTGTTTTGGACCAGACCGTTTGTTAGAGGTCAGTCAGCCGGCACCGCCGGAAGGCACCCCTAACAAGGACATGTACGTAAAGTATGGATTAGCCAGCGTAGCTTATAGCAAACTATGGCATAAATACACTAGGAAGGACCGGGTAAATCAGTGGCCACTGACGGGATCTTTCCATCCCGCTAAAATAGAAATGTTAGAATTAGCTCTCCACAAAAAGAAAACTAGACCAGCCATGTTTGACAGTTTTGGCTTATGGCGAAAAGAGGCAGCTCAAAGAAAGAAAAGGGACGAAGCTAGACAAGATAAAGAAACGCGAAAATCAGCTTACCAAGCCTGTAAAAGATTAGAAGAAAAACTAAAAGAAAAGGAAATCGATAAAAAGGAACAGGAATCAAAAATATCAGGTCAATGCCCTGTTAGAACGCCCTCGACTCTTTACCCCAAGTTACCAGCAAAACAAAGGGTAGATGATGATTTATTGTTAGGTCCCCCAATCATATACATGCCACCCCCTTACGCCCCTACTCATCCCGTAGTACAACGACAGGACCACCAAAGTATAGCTGGAGATGGCACGATCGCCTCAGTCTCCACCGCCTCTGCTCCCACCGAGTCACCCACACCAAATGCCTCATCAAAGGATACAGTAGTAGAGGTAGGATCAAAAGAAAAAGGAGCACCCAGGGTCCCGCGATTAAGTAAAAATGAGCGAGCAGGCATTGATAAAATAGTTAAATCCCTCATAGATAGGAAGGAGACAGAAGAGTATGTAACTGACATATGCAACTCCTATGTTGAAAACCGCAAACGATACTTTATTGTACGTCTCTGTTACCACACCCTTACTGCATATGAAAAGAAGTACCAAGACGTAGGGCCCGAGCGATTAGTGGCTCTCTACAGGAAGGTAGACATCGGAGATGAAGACGACAACGATGTTGCAGAACTATTTTCATCCACACTAGAAGTATTGCGTCACCTCATAGAACAAGGACAGATAGATAGGGACAGGACAACTAAGGTAGCAGGACCCCCAGTGGAAAAAACAGATAGCATGATGCCAATAAAAAAAGCTGCCCCTTACTGGGTACCTCCTAGAGGACAAGGGACTAATGACGATATAAACCATCAAGACGCTAGAGGAAGGGTGGTCTACAATTGGGTGTATCAACCATGGGACAGACAGGACATTTTGACGTTCCGTAAATCTCTACCGGATTTACGAAAGAACCCCACCGCCTTTTACACCGAGCTAGGTACCGCTCTGGGATCAACAATAATGACACTTGCCGACATAGACTTGTTCTTCGGGTTATGTTTGCCAGCAGATGTGTGGAAACAGATTAGGAAAATAGACCATACCGAACTGCTTGGTCATACCTGGGAACAACTTAACACACTAGATAAACAGCGGAACCCTGGTCAAAAACCGGTTAAAGCAATATTGGACCTCCCTGACAAAATAGTGCAGAAAGTGAAAACGCTGATCCCAGAGAAAAAGATAGACTGGTCCATAGTAACCGCGTGCCGCCAGAAACCACAAGAGGATGTCTCAGAGTATTTCTCCAGATTTGAAACAGTGTTCTCCGATTACAGTGGACAAGACATGTCCACCGCAACCGGACACCACTTATTTGTGCAGAACTATGTCAAAGGACTACTGCCAGATGTATCCCAGAAATTACAAGCCAGCGAAAGTAGTTGGGCAGCATCTAAACCGGCGGCCATTCTCCAAATGGCCCAGTACTATGAGCATCAGAAAAACGAAAATGACAGGGCTACAGAAAGGAGAAAGAAGGACTTGAAGGAAAGGGTAATGGTAGCACAACTCCAGGGGGGCGAATACAGGAAGGGAGCAATATAGGGGAGGATACCAGCAGAATACCCCTAGAGTACAGCCACCTAGTAACAATTCATCGACATCATATGTAGGACGCCAAGACCTAGGACAGGATCAATGTGCATTTTGCAAAGAATATGGACACTGGAAAACCCAATGCCCGGCTTTGTTAGGAGCTGGTAGGGGCAGAGGGGCGAGGGAAATAGCAAGTGGACAGAGAGGAAGAGGACGTGGGAGAGGGTACACGAGTGAAGCAAGCAAGGAAAGGCCAGGAAGAGTGAACACATTTGACCATCCCAAACAGAATCAGTACCAACAGACAGATTATGACAATACGTACAACTTTGCATAGGACAGCCAGGGGCAAGGGAGGGATCCAGTCGAGCTCTATGTTGATCAGCAAGGCCCTTATGTTACCGCTGAGGTCCTGGGCACAAAGTCGCCATTTCTGGTAGACACGGGAGCAACACGTAGTGCACTATCCAAACGACTGATTTCAAGGGCACCCTTGTCAGGCTCACATGTGACCTCAATAGGATTTGACGGTACGCCCTCCACCAACCCTTTGTCCCGACCGATCTTAGCGACTGACCCGACAGTTAACATATACACCGACAGCCAATATGCCTTCAGGGTGGTTCACCATTTTGGAATCTTATGGAAAGAAAGAGGGTTCCTGACTTCACACGGTACACCCATCCTGCATGGAGATTTAGTCTCCGCCTTGACGCAAGCAGTCCTCCTCCCCAAGAAGTTAGCAGTGATAAAATGCCAAGCACATAGGAAAGTGACTGATCTCATTGGACAGGGAAATGCACTAGCAGACGTTACTGCCCGAGCAACGGCAGGAGACAGAACTACGCAGATTACTTGCATAATTTGACAAACGAGCTAACAATTATCCACCAACAGGTGCAGCAAGCCTTGCCTGATGTATCCAGGGGCCCGGGACATGAAATAAAGCCAGGCGACCATGTTTGATAAGAACGAAGAATCTGGAGCCTAGGTGGACGGGCCCCTGGCAAGTCCTGAGCACCACCCGAACTGCCCTCCGAGTGGAAATAAAATGAAACTGACTGCACGCTCCATTGCAAACGAGTCCCTCCAACCCTGGCAACCTGTGAAGGGGTGGAGGTGCAAAAGGAAGTACTCGCGAGAGACCGACCAGCTCTGAGTTGCTACCCACAAGAAGACACCCTCCAACTGTCTGAATTTCCCGACCCCACGGTGCCATCCAAGGAAGGGTACAACCTAAGATCGACGAAAAGGGGGAGCTCCAACAACCAGGCCACTAACTAAGTCAGAGTCTCAGATCGGTAGCACAGCCAAACAACGCTACCAGGAAAAACACCAGACAAAAGTATGTGGTCCTAACAGTTGGTGAGCTCCTCGAAGATGATGGAAGAGACGGAACACCTGCAAAGCCACCGCAAAGACACCAAGACTTTTGAACTGCACAGTACAAAGACAATTGCACTTGTAACTGCATTTCTCACCTGCCTCCTGCTAATGGTCACACTCTGGATCATTGAAGAGAATGCACCTGCATACAGAACATTGTCACCAACCATGCAACCAATCACAAAGAAAGAACACTACCTGGTATCACTACCGCCACATCTCCGAGAACGACGCAAAGAATTCTGGAATAATTCTTTCGTAAAGATGCTGCACCAGCACAATCTTGCCACCAATGCCATTAACTGTTGGGTCTGTGGGCTGCTACCACATGCCACTGAACATTCCATCCCTTTCATCCCTTCACCCTTTTCTGTTCATGGATCTTGCCTTGCCTGGATGATGCTCCTACAAGAAAGTTACAAAGACAATGCCACTTCCGATGGGACAATCGCTCAGTTCTACAACGAGTTCTGGCTAAACCAAACAGGAAGAACAGCAGCTCCCTTTTGCCCTCACACCTCCAATACGACATTCCCAATGAATGTCCCCTCCAAAGAACGAGTGGAAATACAAGTGTTCAATAATCCTGTCAGAGCCACATTTTCCTACCTGAAGAAAAGAACTGCTGCAACACTGACTGTGGCCCTATCTGTGGTGAACGTCTCAGGCCTTGTATGCATTGAAGGCCGTGGGACTAAGAATGTGGGTCACAGCACTTGTAACATTGTAAGGACTTTGAATACTGCCAACCCCCCAGCGCTTGTTGCATCACCCAATATGTACTTAGTTTGTGGAACCAAAGCCTACACCTGGCTCCCAGGAAACTAGGGGGCACGTGCTACATCGCCTTTGTTCTACCACCAACCTACACAGCCCCTGCAGAGCATCATCAAGAAAAGCGTTCTAAAGACATTGATCAAACAGACTCTGCCTCATCACAGTTCCTCGACGCAGCCTGATAATTCACCTTCTGTCTATGAAGCAATCGAACATCTCCATAGACTATCTCCAGAAATTCATCAAGGATCAGAGACTTGGCCAATTGGAAGTTGGCTTTGGGGCATCTTGAAGGAGTGGGGTTGGAAAATATCAATGATTCTCTTGGTCCCAGTATTGACAATATGTGGTTGTTGTTTGGGTATACACTGTATACCACCTTTGTGTTCTCTTTGCATAACTACCTTGCACCCTAAGACTATGGACACTCAGCTAACAAAAATGAGAGTAATGTATGATCAAGAGATACAGGACATTATGGAGATCGAAATAGATTGACAAGCTGGCTAGTTATGTTCAAAGGGGCGACTGTTAAGAACAGTACAACAATCATGAACATTCTGCGCCATCTTGTCTGATGAAAGTTCCTACGTGCACATAAACTACAGTCATTCTGATTGACCACAGCCATTTTGTACTCTGTTGGTCACCTTCATTTCACCCTGTCCTCTCAGCCTTCTGACTCTCTGACCAAACCTGATGTGTGCTGGGGGCTATAAACTATCTCCACGACAAACATCAACATCACCTGCTGCCTCAAACTCGTCTTTCCTCTCATCCCTGCACAAACAGGTTACAAACACCAAACAGACTCTTGCAAACATGGTTTATTGCACTGCACACAGCAAGACTTGTTTTAGCCAACAATGGGACCTGTTTTTTTATCAACAGAACGGACTCTTAGATCTGGCCGGTCTCACTCGTTTTTAGACCCTGAAGCAAGGTCCAGCTGCAATTAAATTGTCTGTTTTTGACCCGGGCGGGAGGAGAGTTAATGTTGGGCTTGTGTAACCATGTTGATGAAACAATGTCGGGCTTGTGTGACAACCTGCCCGGGGCGGAGACTCCAAGCTTGTAACCATGATAAATGAAACAAATACATTGTGTAAAACCTGTATAAAAGGAAGAGCCAAAAGCATTGCCAGCAGAACACCTCACTGAGACATCCCGGTGTCTCAGTTGACGCGATCTCCTCATGAGAAATAAACCTTCTTCTTGTCTTCCAGTTTCCAGCGCCTTGCCTCATTATTTTGATAGTGAACCCAAAGTGAATTAGAGGTGGAACCCTGCACCGGGCAGCATTGAGGGTCTTAGAAGACTCGCTGCTTTTCACACCCTTGAGATAGCAGCAGCAGGAGGCTCCAAGTGAGGCACTTGGCAGGGCTATGCCATGTCAATCAGTTTTATATATAGAACCGTCTTGGTGATCATAAACATTACAGCTATCTCTTCTAACGTTTATACACGCGATCCGCACCCACTATCTATTATTTTTCCAAATGATGTCTATTCCAATCAGAAGTTATTTGATTGCAAATGCTAGATTCAAACATTATTTAGTAAACATAGTTTATCTTCCGAGAGTTCTCAAGTTCATTAAAGTTTCTTCAGACATGTATGTCAAATTCTTTATTGACATTGTTCTCATTGATTTGTCCTTTTGGTCTCTAAACCCGGAGACGGTGCACATACACCACATTACTAATTCGGTTCAATTGACAACAAGAGCTAAAATTATAAAACTTCTGGTCTTGAACTTTCCTGTCTTAAAATGAAGGCCTCTATTTCAATAATTAAGGATCTTTCGGGACAAATAAATGAGAACAGATGTCCTGAAAAACATTTCTCGAAAAGGACAAAGCCCTGAAGAAGTCTCGAGAAAAGAGTCGAAACGCGTTGGCTACGTTGATGTGAATAATTTTGCATATCGTCAATAAAGAATTTTCGACATACGACATTTCTGAAGAAACTTTAATGAACTTGAGAACTCTGGAGATAAACTATGTTTACTAAGTAATATAGCATTTGCAATCAAATAACTTCTGATTAGAATAGACATCATTTTGAAAAATAATAGATGGAGGGTGCGGATCTCTTTTGTGTATAAATGTGCAGATTGTATCAGTTTATGGGGACCCAGGAGGTTGTACTCCCTTGATCTAAGCACCACTTCTTTAGACTACACCCTACATTTGGCTAGGTGCGGGATTGAGAGTCTAGGCCCCTTTTTGTAAATTGCTATCTTTTCTAATGTTGACTGAAATATTGTGTTTCTGCCTTGTATATAGTGCTCAGATGCCTTTGGATTAGGTTAGTGCTGAATATTTACATTAAAAAGTACATTAGACATTGATCACAACATTGTGGTACTTCAGTTGAAATGGAGATCGGGGTACGCCAATGACGTTTGACAAACTATGCAAGAACGTCTTCTGGATAGTGGAGAAATAACTTTGGACCAGAAAATGATTATTTCGGGGGAAAGGCAATTATTGCCGATTTTGTACTAGCCCCCCTTTTGAACCCTGGCTACCCCACTTGAATAATCGGTATGGTTCATGACAAATTGCCTTATTGCAACGCTTATAGGGAATGCATCAATCGGGCATTTCAGCTTCAGATAAGCTCAGTGCTTTTTTTAATCTTTGACTTGGGCTGAGTGACACTGAATTTGGGGGTCTCCACAACTCGCCTGTTTCACTTTACTTCCCTTGTCTTAAGTGCTCGCGGCACTCGAATACTTTGAACCTTCAGTGCTCGATAAATTCTGTAGTGTAGTGTTAAATTTGGTAATTGCAACATCATTTATTTACTTCTCGGGAAAGAGCCCAACAACATCACCACAAGCGAGGAAAGAGGCCAGGGGCGGTTGTAAGCAAAGGTGATCCTGGGGGAAAGGCAGCGCAACCTTCCACACCCAAGTAAGTGCGCCTTCCTGCACCACCATGCAGCCCTTCCCCAGGCCTCTGTGCATTGCGCATCTGGCT
Organism: Calotriton arnoldi; assembly: GCA_963921515.1. Taxonomy (NCBI): domain Eukaryota; kingdom Metazoa; phylum Chordata; class Amphibia; order Caudata; family Salamandridae; genus Calotriton; species Calotriton arnoldi. The sequence goes on from CAWUFW010007929.1 coordinate 114,851, forward strand.
GCAGCCTTGCCAATGTCGGCCACAGTGGGTACTGGCAATGCTACCAATCTGGCCAGTTCGCTATTCTACCACAGAAGCAAAGCCTTTCATTTCAAGTGCATGAATGGAACACTAACGTAGTGGTTCTCGTAAGGTTGGACTGTATGCTGAAATGAAGGCCAGCAGGCAGGGATATTACACAGGCACACCGCCGCAGGGCTAGGGGGGGGGTTCATCCCTTACAGTGGGCCCATTTTGTAAGTGATGGGGGCTCACTACCCCATTGCTTGCATACACAGCGGTATGTACTTGCACACCCTGCTGCTAGGAGTGGTGCATCTCCTTTCAATGCGCCTTATAAGTCAAAGCCCTGTAATTGTCATTTTATTTATATAGCGCTTACTACCCCTAATGAGGCGTTGAAACGCTTTTCGGCGAGTAGCATGGTACTCCGGAACCCAAAGGATTAGAGGTGGATTAGTATAGGGAAATATAAGTTGTTCATTTGAGCTGTGCACTTGTGAGTTTTAGTTTAATTGAATATGATAAAGGAAGGATAGAGGCGGGAAGAGTCTAGGTGGTGTTATTTGGGAGAATATATTAGTAAGATGAGGTTTGGGATGAGTCAAAGGAGGGATACAAGAGGGAAGAGTTTAGGAAGTGTTATTTTGGAGATCATAGTTGTAAAACGAGGTTTGTAAACAAAGCAAACTCAGTCTCCAGGTGGAGACTGGCAAACACATTAGCAGTCTGTGATTCTGTCCCTTTTTTAGACCCCTTATTAGTAAGGACTGGGACGAGGAGTAGACGCTTAGAGGTTCTACTTATTTCTCTTTGCAGTTTATTTCACTACCTGATTTGAAATGTGCAAAGGGCAGTGGGTTGTGTTCTTAATGCGCATGTTATCTTCTAGACCTTTGTTTTGGCAGCAAAGGCTTCATCTGTGCTCCTAAATATCACCCACAAGGCCCCGGCTCTGAGTCGTGTCATTTATTTTTCCCTTGTGGTTCAATTTCCTGAAACGTAATGTAGGACAATAACGCGACGCTTAATGAACTGTGTTTTGAAACCTGTTTACTACCTGGGTTCTCCCCTGAAGGTGAGCGCTGAAAAGGTGAACTGTGTTTTGGCATGCTCTGGTTTCTACTTCTCTCCCTCTAGTATTCTAATGAAAGGTTGCTCTGAGTTTATAAACAGAGGAGTCATTGTTTTCAGTAATTGTACACCTTCAGTTGTGGTGAGAAATCAGAGTCTAGAGTGCTGACCCACATTGCAGAAGTCAGCTCTTTGTCTCTGCTATGTTGCAGTTGCCAGCGTTTGCTGCACGTTTGACACGAATTGGAGAAAAGCTTGTATGAGCACATTTTATTTTTATGATGAGGACATGCAACATCTCCAGACAACATTTTAAGAATGCGCTGAAGCTGATATGGTATGCCATGATTTGTCCTAGTGAAGGGACGTTCAAAACCGTCTAACATCTCTTTTCTCACGAAATTTTGCAAAATACTAAAAAAATGATGTGAAATTCTGCTTTTAACGCTAAGTGGTTTGCCAGCATCTCATCACTTTTTTTTTTTCTAAACCCCGAGCACGCACCTCACTGAGAACAAAAAAAAAAAACTCACTAGATACCGGAAGGAGACTGGTTCGAGCAAAAAATGTCTCTTGTTAAGACATTTTATGTGTGAACAAGTTTGCACTGGTATCTTGCAAGGCTTTTTTTTTTTTTACACGAGTTGCGCAGTTGGGTTAACAAGCATTGGAAATGCAATAGGTCTCGCCTTTAAGTTAAAGCCATTTGCTTTGCTAATGCTATTGTGTTTTAGCTATGTCTTATTGAGTGTTTGTATGTGATATGTTGTGGCTTTATGTTGTTAGAATTGTAATTGTTAGCTGTGTAGTAGTTTAAAGCATAGTGTTAGGCAGGCGGTAATTTAACTGAAATACGTGCCACAGAGAGGCCTTTGTGCTGTTAGGCAGGTTAGATTTCAGCGGTTGCGTCTTGAAAGCCAATGAGTTAATCTCGCCACCTTCTAAAAAAAAATGCCACTAGCCTCTGAGTGCTGTGGTTACACAGTTTAAAAAATCTACGAAAATGGCAAAGTCAAACATAGCACCTGTCCGAAGCGTAAATGGTACCCCGGGTCAGGGTTCAACAACGGAGCAAGACCTCCTCCCTAAAGGCTTGGAATTCTTATTTAGAAGGGTTCACAGTAAATTGGATAGTATTGAAAAGAAACTTTTGAGAGAAACAAAGAAATAAAAGACTGACTGGTCACCCTAGAACAGACTATTAAAGAACTTGTGGTTATAAGTAATTCTTCTGGTTGACTCTCCGGCTCTGGCCACATTATATCTTCAGCTGTACAACCACCTGAATTGGCAATTTCCTTACCGCCTGCAAAAGCGGATTAAGAGAAGATGATCAATCCAATGAGTACCTTACATCCTACACAGGCAGCAGAACGAATGAGGATCGACCTGTTGAGCCTCTCCAAAATCCTGCAAATATGGAGATGGGACATAATCACCAGTTGAGTAATGAAAATATTATGTCAATGAATTCCATTGGGGACGTTTTACACTTACCTCCAGAAGCTACGCCCTACGTTATAATTTTGAAAATGTCCCAAAATTAAAACCTAATCTTATAGAGTCGTGGAGGGAACTACAAAACAAAGTGGTTAACTGGATGTCTAATTATATCTGTGCACCCCATGTTTTAAGCCGGGACATAATTATGGTGAGGAGAGCAGGATGTGTGGGGCACACAAGGAAACATGGTCCGTTTGACTGCTTTGTGGTAAACTTTTGCCACCCACTTACGGTTAAACATCTCTTCTGTGACCTTTATAATACACTGCATCATAGTACTGATACAGCGTCAAACATTACGTCTCCTCAACCACACCTCCGAACCCCACTGGACTGACCACCACTGCATCCACTTCACCTACAGGAAGCCCACCACGCACCACCGCACCGAACAAATGCCTCTCGCTGCTGGAGCAGAGTCACGGAAGACCAGCTAACCACAACCCTCGCCCTGAGCCCACCCGCCGAACCCTCCGACCCCGACACCGCCGCCTGCAACCTCAGACAGTGGATCGACGACTGCGCCAACACCCTCGCCCCGCTCAAGAATCCGCCCAACAGCCACACCAGCAAGAAAGCCACCTGGTTCACCGAAGACCTCCAGGCCTCCAAACGAACATGCCGAAAACTGGAGAAGATCTGGCTCCACGAACGGACAGCGGACAGCTACGCCGCCCACGAGCGCCACCCGCAGTCACCATCACCTCATCAGATCCGCCAAAAGGGCCTCACTCAAAGACCGCCTAGACAACAACGCACACAACAGCAAAGAGCTCTTCAACATCGTGAAGGAACTCTCCAACCCCAGCTCCAACACCAACGACATCCAGCCGTCGCGAGACCTATGCGACTCACTGGCCACCTTCTTCCACCGCAAAATCGCCGACATCCACGACGGCTTCAACACCACGACCGCCCCGGCAACCACCGAGACCACTGCCCCCACAACCACCAACCGCCTGCTCTCCTGGACCAACATCAACGACGAGGACACCAGCGAGATCATGAACACCATCCACTCCGGTTCACCGCTAGACCCGTGCCCTCACCACATCTTCAACAAAGCCAGTACAGCCATCGTGCCCCATCTCCGGAAAATAATCAACATCTCCTTCGAGACAGCAACCTTCCCGGAAAGCTGGAAGCACGCCGAGATCACCGCCTTACTCAAGAAACCCAAGGCAGACCCCAAGGACCTCAAGAACTTCCGACCCATCTCTCTGCTCCCGTTCCCCGCGAAGGTCACCGAGAAAATCGTCAACAAACAACTGACCCGCTACCTCGAGAAGAACAACATCCTGGACCCTTCCCAGTCCGGCTTCTGCAGCAACCACAGCACCGAAACCGCCCTCATCGCCGCCACCGATGACATCAGGACCCTGCTAGACAACGGAGAAACAGCAGCCCTCATCCTCCTGGACCTATCAGCCGCCTTCGACACGGTCTGCCACCACACACTACGAACACGCCTTCACGACGCCGGGATCCAAGAGAAGGCCCTGGACTGGACCACATCCTTCCTTTCCGGCAGAACACAAAGCGTCCGCCTCGCCCCCTTCCGATCCAAGGCCACCAAGATCATCTGCGGCGTACCCCAAGGCTCCTCCCTCAGCCCAACGCTGTTCAACATCTACATGGCACCCCTCGCCCACGTCGCCCGACAGCACAACCTCAACATCATCTCCTACGCCGACGACACCCAGCTGATCCTCTCCCTCACCAAAGACCCTCACACCGCCAAAGCCCACCTCCACGAAGGAATGAAGGCCGTCGCCGAATGGATGAGGACCAGCCGCCTGAAGCTGAACTCGGACAAGACTGAGGTCCTCATCCTTGGTTCCAACCCTTCAGCCTGGGACGACTCCTGGTGGCCAACATCACTGGGAACAGCCCCGCCACCCACCGACCACGTACGCAACCTAGGGGTCATCCTCGACCCCACCCTCTCCATGACTAAGCAGGTCAACGCCGTTTCCTCATCCTGCTTCAACATCCTCCGAATGCTCCGCAGGATCTTCAAGTAAATCCCCACCGAAACAAGAAAAACAGTCACCCAGGCCCTCGTCACCAGCAGGCTGGACTACGGAAACGCCCTCTACGCAGGAACGACGGCTAAGCTCCTGAGACGGCTGCAACGCATCCAGAACGCCTCTGCACGTCTTATCCTCGACATCCCCCGACGCAGCCACATCACACCCCACCTGAGAGACCTGCACTGGCTCCCTGTCAACAAGAGGATAACCTTCAAGCTCCTCACCCACGCACACAAAGCACTCCACAACTCCGGACCAGCCTACCTCAACAGACGACTCAGCTTCTACACCCCCACCCGCCAGCTCCGCTCGACCAGCCTCGCCCTCGCCACAGTCCCCCGCATCCGGAAAACGACCGCCGGCGGCAGATCCTTCTCCCACCTCGCCGCCAAGACCTGGAACACCCTCCCCACCAACCTCCGACAGACCCAAGACCTACTGGCCTTCAGAAGACTCCTCAAGACCTGGCTCTTCGATCAGTAGCAGCACCACCCCTCTCTTCCCCCAGCGCCTTGAGACCCTCGCGGGTATGTAGTGCGCTTTATAAGTGACATGATTGATTGATTGATTGCTGTTCCACTAGGTTTTTTTCTATAAATCTTATGCTGAAGGGATGCGGGGCGGAGGACGCAGCCTCAGCAGCGGGGACGAAGTCGCCGGGGGTGTGGGCCCTACGGAGGGTGTGTATGAGCTCACAGGCGATGATTGATTAATGCTGCGTTTGGCACCACATCCAGAGGCGCCGGGTAGGACCCGGGATTTATAACGGGTCTCGCTTTCAAGGAGGAACAAGAGGGGTCGAGGTAATGAACCCTCCGTCCGAACCAAGGAGGGGACCGAGGGGCGGGGGCCAGGGACGGGCCAAGCGCAACACAATGGGGGAAAGGGAGGAGATGGGAGAAACCTTTCTTCCAAAAACCAGAGAGGTGGAGACCCCTGGAAATCACTTTCCGCCCATGAGATAGACTGAGAGAAGTAAACACATCACGAAGACAGTCTCTTGCGTGGCACAGGTACTAAAAATAAAACGAAGTGTGTGGTGGTGTGGGGGGTATTTAAAACTAGGGAATGGAACGGATAAGAACTGCCGGTACTTTTTTTTTTTTTTAAGAGAAGGGAAAATGAAGGTCGGGGAAGATTACATTTTCAACGAGACATCTTCCTTCTTACCAGAAGATTACAAGAAACTCTGCGTTGTATTTAACCATTGGGACAAAGCGCGCCCATGCAAACGTGCGTGTATCTACGGCAGGGGAGCGGAAGCAATACCACAATACAAAGCGCTTAATAATATTTAGTCAGATACATGCTTTCACCTCACGCAAGGGATCGGCTGTTTGGGTTCACCCCGCCCCCGCGAACCCCAGGCTTTCGGGTTATTTTCAGTTGGCAAATAAGTGGCTATCTGAAGGAGGGGGAGGGGGGGGGGGTCAACAGAGCTGGACCACCAACCCTCCTCCTCCTCACAGCTGTCAGCAAGCACTGGAAAAAAGACAGAAGAAGAAACGAATGACCCTCCTCCTGCACGGAGATTCAGAAGGCGCCCAACGGTGGAGAAACCACCGCCGCCGCCGCCACCGCCACCGCCGCCGCCCTCGGGGCTTCTGCCTTACAACACTATCACGGGGGTTCTTATATCCAGGCTGCTCATGCAGACACTATCACAAGTGGTCGCACTCAAAATGTAAAATAAAGAGTGCTTCCAGACTTATAAAGGAGAGCGTGTAACTCCGCGAGTACACCATCCAGTCCAGGTGGGCGGGGCCAAAAGTGGACAGGGCGGTAACAAGGAGGGACTAAAGAAGCCTCCTTTTTAATCGTGAGCCAGCGTTTAGCATGGAGGATGACGCAAGCGAATGAAAAAGATGGGCGGGGCTTCAAGTCCGCTTCTGAAACCGTATCGATTCCAAGAAGCCCTCGCAGAGTGTGCAGCGCGCTGCAACGCCAGGCGAGACTTAAAAAACGTTGCCAATACAACAGGAGCACAGGGGGAAGAAAGGTCAGACCGCCCCCCACTCAAACAATTATAAACAACATTAAATCTGACCTCCGTTGAACAGAACACCTCGTGTTCTTTTAGACCCACAGGAAGTTTTCACAATCACTTTTAACTTCTTCCGCAGGCACGGCCAATTGACCATAAGCAGCTGGTCCTTACTGTTTAATTTAAAAGAACGTCAATAACCACAAAACCTACACACAAAAGTGAGATTGTACCATCAAGTGAATGTGTGCAAAACAATGTGAGAAGAGGCCAAAGAGCACCTCACGTCCGCACACCCAAGGAGCTGCTGGATGGTACTCGCCAGTATGCTCACGTTCTCATCATCGGTTGCTCTCGTGGCCAAAGGGAAAAAAAAAAAAGGAAAGTGTGTATAGAGACTTCCTACGAGATGGAAAGTCAAGAAAGAGATAAATCAAAAAATTGTGTGACAGCCAACACTGAGAATATAGGCTCTCTCAGTGCCCACTGGTCCCCAACCGTGTAGAGAAAAAGATTTTTCTCACTGTTTAAAATGGGGTATCACTCACATGCAGAACATCCTTTATTTAGAGCTGTAAGTGTCCTCAGGTTAAAAAAGAAGGCATGTATATGGCCACTTTCATCCACGAAAGGCCAACATGTTTCGTTGCCGCACTTTTTTTAGGCAACTTCATCAGGGCTGTTGGGGAAGCCAGTCTTCACCTCCATATTTTCACACCAATCTGTGGTTATTGACAAAATAAAAAAGATCATGCCAATCACAAACCAATTCTGTTTTTATCCTGCTCTTCAAAGTACTACTCCAAAGACCCTCCATAAAAACATATTTACCGAGTGGTTGCTGTCGTCATTCGTACCTACAACCACTTTCGGTAAAAGGTCCTGCGCCAATTGGTCGCGTTTCACCTTCAGGGCTGCATATGTCAGTCACCACCTATAACGACATGTATATTGAATACCTCTTATACAGCAATGTCTACCCTCATCATTTCATATGTAAGTGCCACATACTGTCTGTTCCTTGTTGCCTCATCTTGTGTTAAAAATCACAATGCCATTGCCGCTATCAGCCCATTCCTCACTAGTGTAGGACCCCTTCATAAATCTCAATACAGGGACCCCTGATGTCAATTATCATTAGGTATGTGGTATATGGCCCGTAACGCACTCCCCACCCGATGTACTCAATAGTAAAACTGACACTGCACACAACGCTGGGGAGATGTCAATTATTAAGTGTATGGCCCATCATATACATAGTACTCCTCTCCTAATGTACTCAATAGCTGACCCTGCTCGCAATGCTCGGGAGACCATGGTCAAAGAAATGACTATACTCCCAGTAAAATCAGCAATGTCCACCCAACGAGCTTACTCGTGAAACTGACACTGCCTGCACTCAGCACTCAATCAGCTCGGACCATAATGCCAAAATATGCCTGCCCTATTCAAAGCCTCTGCATGGAACCTCCTTACCACGCTCGCGTCGGGACAGAGCGTTCACTCCTCCTTCCCGATCGCCCACATTGGGCGCCAACATACTTTTTAAATGGAATGAACCTGGAAGCTCGTGTCACACAGTTTGTGCTTCCGGTGCGTGACCTCTCAAACTCCCTCAATTCCTCGTTACCCTGGTAGCCATCTTGACCTGATCTAATATATTGATGTTGATGCCCTAGACCCTGTAACAGAATCCCTAGTGACTTATAACACCAAATTGTTAAACTTTATATTTTTCAAATAATTAGATGTCAATACTGGAGCGATTTCAAAGCGGAAAAAAGGCTTTATTTTGCAATACTCATTATTTCATTATCAAATTTGGCAAAAAAGGAAACTGCCATTTTGAAGTGGTGGTATAACGTTAACAATCTACACCTGCTCCCACACAGTCCGTCTATACCAATTTCTTGCAGTGAGGATTGATTTTAATACAGAATTCTTGCACAGGGGTCAGCCAGGAGATACTTGTTTTTATACCCGCACTATATCAATGTTCATTAATATACTCGCGGGACAAACCCTGTTACTACGAAACGCCAATCAGGGGTTCTTACACTGAACAAAAAATATATAAAAACCAGAGACAAGAATGTTCTCAATAGTGTATTACATAGACCTTACCGTTCCATGGAGAGAAACCCGGGGTCACAGATTCGCAAAGCCCCTTCATCAGAAAGGCACACAGGTTCCATCCCCAACTGAATCTTTAAGGGAACAACTGGTCCTACTGATTGCTTACTCGATTCCATTCAATGGAATCGTTCAGGCCCACACGATCGACCTTCTCGGTAAAAATCCATCTGGCCTCTTTCCTGGCCAAGATGTCGTCAATATTATATTTTTCACCTATCACCTTCTCCAACACTGTCCATTTCAGATCCCTGAAATTATGTTTTGATTCCCGGAAGTATTGGACCAGGCGTGTAGTCAGCTTCCCCGCTTTCAAGGTGCTTAGATGTTCTTGTATCCGCACCTTGACTTTGCGTGAAGTGAGGCCTATGTAATGCAACACACACACGTGATCCTATAGATCATGTGTGGAGTTGCAATTACTGAACTTGTTGAGGTACCAAGTTCTTCCACTTACAAGCTGCATGCTCTTCCACATTTCAGTAAAATCACATACAGAGCAACCGGCACAACGATAATGTCCTTTTTTTCTTTTTTTTCTTTGGCCACGAGAGCAACCGATGATGAGAATGTGAGCATACTGACGAGTACCATCCAGCAGCTCCTTGGGTGTGCGGAAGTGAGGTGCTCTCTGGCCTCTTCTCCCATTTTTTTGTGTTGCACACATTCACTTGATGGTACGATATCACTTTTGTGTGTAGGTTTTGTGGTTATTGACGTTGTTTTAAATTGAACAGTAAGGACCAGCTGGTAATGGTTAATTGGCCGTGCCTGCGGGGGAAGTTGAAAGAGTTTGTGAAAACTTCCTGTGGGTCTAAAAGAACACCAGGTGTTCTGTTCAACGGAGGTCAGATTTAATGTTGTTTATAATTAAAAAACGTTGCACAAAATCGCATAATAAGCAATTCTGAGAATTGTTTCTAATGGAAAAATTCGGGACTTTTGCAAATTTCGCTAGTGTACCTAAAATCTTGCCCCGTTAGTTACAAAGTAGCTAATTTTGATAACTGCAACACGATAATAAAAGCGAAAAAAGGGGTAAACGCATTGAACGCTTCCAACGCAGCAAAAAAAAAAAAAAGTAAATAAGCAATTAGTCAGGAAAAAATGAGGGCCTTTTAAAATAGCAAAGGGCGTACTTAAAAGACTACATTACTGCTCATGAAGAGCAGTGACAGTGAGCCTTTTAAGTTAAGCCATAGTGGAAAGACTAATTGGCAAACGCAGAGAAGAGCTGTGGAAGCACATGTTGGTGGGAGGGGGGAGTAAAAAGACATTGCAGGGAGGCAGGGAATGCAAAATAAATCATGGGAACAATAAAAATGTTGGGAGGGATGTGTGATGTGAAGAGCAGGGATGAACGAGTAAAAGCGAGGTAAGAGACACTAGAAAAGTAGTATGAAATGGGCACCCCAATAACAAACAATACAAGCGTGAGTGCAAAGAATGGTACTGTGGCGGACATAAAGGGGCGGATGAAGTGTATTGAGGGTGATGAATGGGATTGAGATCGAGAAGATACTGGTAAACAAAAATAAATTGGGACAAGGGGGCGATAAATTCATAGCTGCAACGTTTTTTATGTCCATGCATAACTAGCATTTGCATTCTAGTATTTTTTCTTTTCATTGTGGGATATGTTGTCCTAATTTATAATGGAATGAACAAGACTACAGGTCTCCGAATGCAATGAAAAACCTAGACTGGAATAGCTTTCCACGTGTGGTCCTGGGAAACTTAGTAGGGTGTAAAGGAGAGGTTGCCCTAAGTTATCACAGAAAGAATTGTTGGGTCAATAATCAGCCATGCGAGAGAGTGGGAAATCTCATGTTAATGAACATAAACTCAGTCTGGGAATTTTTGACTGCAAGAAATGTGCTGTTGGCCAGTTGTAAGGGAAAGGGGAAAGTTGCTCGGCCAAATAACTGTATTCTGTAAATTGTGAATATTAGGTACTTTTTAATATATCTTTTACTTTTTAATATATTCTAATATATTTGTGTTTAGTTGTATTGTGTTTAGTTGTGTCGAGCAGTACACACTAGCAAGCAGTACACCTTTAAGAAGCCAATCACAGCACTTCACATTATTTTTCAGTCTTCATCACTTGATCTTGCGTTAAAGGGGGCAGGTAAATACACTCTGCTTGTGAAAAAACTCTTGGTAACATTGTTGGAAGGACATATGTGTCGGGTAGTCTTTCCTCACATTGATTTTACCTCCTTGTTTCCTGCTCATTAGCCACAGCAGCTCCCTGCTGTTCGCTGTGTTTATTTTTTTTAAAGGAGATGATGGACGGAGTGCTGAAACTTTTCAAACACTCACCCCCAGGGTATGCCCAGACGTGGGTCCCTTGCTCACTTTGCCACTGGATTCAAGCTAGCCTGGCTGATGAGGGCTGTTAGCCTGAAACCGGTCCCAGGATGCTTGTTTCCGGTCCAGGGAAGACATGGCTTGGCAGTTAGGGCTGGACTGTTTCCATGAGGCACAGGGTCAGACTGATTTGCATATAGCTGTGTCTGAACTGGGGTGGCAAAATGAGCTAAAGAACGATGTTGGATTCAACCCAGATCTGTGACTGGGGGTGAGTGTCTGAAAAGTTTCAGCGCTCCGTCCATCATCTCCTTGTGTTTGTTTTATTTGTTTTAAACCACTTTGAAATTGGGGCTTAGCATTTCTAGGTGATCTTTTGAAGGCCAAACGTTTTTTTTATACATGTTATGTTAATCGCACTTATAGAGCGCACGGTTACCCTGGGGTGTCCTGGCGCTAAGCACTGCCTACTGGGGAGACGTGAAAAAATTGTTCTACTGGGAGAAGAGCCAAGTCTTCAACCCCTTCCTGAAGGAGAGGAGATCCGGAGCATTCCTGAGATGAAAGGGAAGCTCATTCCATGCCCGAGAGGCGCCAGTGATAAAGCTCCTGCCTCCCCAGTTGACTTTTTTAAATAAGGGGACAAGGATTTGTTTAGATCCAAAGGAGCGTAACCTTCTACCAGGCACATACCATTGGAATTTACGCACAAGGAAGTCAGATCCTGTTCCGTTGATAGCTTTAAAGACAGTGCAAAGAGCCTTAAAGCGTACTCTTTGTTTGACAGGAAGCCAATGAAGTTGCCTTAGTTCCTCCTTTACTGAAACAAATTTCGGGATTCCTGACACCAATCTGGCCGCAGCATTTTGGGCGAGTTGGAGCCGATTAATGTGTTGCTTTTGGGCGTTAAGATATAGGCCATTGCAGTAGTCGAGACGCGACATTATTAGAACTGTTACTACTGTCTTTAGGCTGTTTTCAGTAAGAAAAAACTTGATTTTTCTTATGATTCTGAGGGCTAAAAAGCAGGCCGAGATCACCTTACTTATTTGATCCCCCATGGTGAGTTTGTTATCCACCAATACCCCTAGGTTTTTTGCCTTCCTAGTAGGTAAGGGGCAGGATAAAAGAGCCTTCGGCCACCATTCTGGTGTCCACACACGTGGATTATTGCCAAACTTTATGACCTCAGTCTTGCTGGAATTAAGTTTTAGACAATTGGAGGACATCCAACCAGAAATAGCACCCATACAGTTGTGGAAGCGTGCCCCCGTTTCTTTTTCCACCCCCTCCGTCAATGACAACACTATTTGAGTGTCGTCCGCGTATGAGGTGAGCTGGAAGCCAAAGGATCTAATAACTTCTGCCAGGGGTGCCACATAGATATTGAAAAGCGTCTGACTAAGCGACGAACCCTGTGGCACCTCGCATGGAAGGGAGAATGGTTTAGACATATTGCCATCGAGATCCACCATCTGTGATCTGTCCGATAGAAACGATTGCAAAAGTTTCCATGCTCGGCCTTCTATCCCTATATCAGATAACCGGTCCATCAAGACTTTATGATGGACCGTGTCGAAGGCCTTAGACAGATCCAGCAGGATCAGTACGGCACTACCACCCTTATCCAAGGCTTCTCTGATTTCCTCCTTGGATTTTATTAGAGCAGACTCTGTACTGTGGTCTGCTCTAAACCCATATTGGGATGGGTCTAAGGAGTTACTGGACTGAAGGAACGCACTAAGTTGAATGTTCATGGCCTTTTCTAAAATTTTAGCAGGGAAAGGAAGCCGTGAGATTGGCCTATAGTTGTTGGGATCCTTAGGATCCAACGTTTGTTTCTTCAACAAGGGAAGAACAGAGGCCTTCTTCCACGTTTTAGGGAATATGCCTGAACTGAAAATTGTATTCAACAAGGGCGTAAGTGCAATTCCAATGATATCTGGAATTTGTTTAATAACCCATGCAGGACATGGATCGGTGGGGGCTCCAGAGCGAATGGAATTCAGAAGTTTAATAGTTTCTGATATCCCCAGGGGTGTAAAGTGTTTTAAAACCGGTGAATGGCCAGGACTTTCTATTCTGTCCATATACGGCGTCCCCTGTGCCCTGTCGGTTTGGGTAAACGAAGAAAAGATGATTTCTACTTTTTGTTTAAAGAAGTCTGCTAGTTTATCACAAAGTTCTGAACTGCTCTGACTCTTTGGGGCATTGGGGGTAGCAAGTTTCTTAAGAGTTTTAAAAAGTTCTTTCGAGTTGGACTTAGCTAAAACTATTTGCAAGGTGAAGAAGTTTTTTTTAGCTTCCAGTAGTGACTGTTTGTAGATGTTGAGACTGTGTTTATATAATTCCTTGTCGGCGCATGCATACCTTTTCCGCCAAGCCCATTCTAATTGCTTGCATGGTAGTTTTTGGGCTCTAAGTTCCTCAGAATACCAAGGAGCTGAGGTTTGGGCCCGTTTGGGAGACCACTTTTTTTCGGGGGCTATGAGGTTACAGGTTGTGCCAAGCCATTGCGTATAGGCTAAGGTGGCATCTTCCACTCCCGAAGGGAGAGGGCACAATGAACACCTCAGGGTGTCTTCCAGTTTCTTAGTGTCTACTCTTCCCCAGGCCCTAGATACAATCTCTTGGGTAGGCTTTATACTATCTAAGTGACACCCATGACTCTTCAGTTCAAATTGTATGGCATGGTGGTCTGACCATGAGAGAGGGAGAAGTGAAGAACAGACTAGATTTTGATTATTAGAGTATATCCCATCCAGGGTATGCCCTTTTTCATGAGTTGGGCCCTTCACCAACTGCTTAAGATCTCCCACCTCCAGGATTTGCTCCAGTCGGGAGGTGTCTGGATCCAGGGGTGCCTCCAGGTAGAAGTTAAAATCTCCCAACACTGTGTAAGAGTCTAGGTAAAACCCTTCCTCAAGCAAGGAGCCTATTGTGTCAAGAAATCCACTTTTTTGACCGGGTGGGCGGTAAAGCAGTATACCTTTAAAGGTGCTATACTGTGCTGTATGGATACTAAAAGCTAACGCCTCACACGAGGTGTTGGAGGCCGTGGAGAAGATAGGTTTCATCATATCATGATAAATAACTGCCAGCCCTCCCCCTTTTTTATGTGGCCTATCCACTGTATGGCAGTGAAAGCCTGGGGTGGTTGCCTTCACCAAGTCTGGCCCGGAGGCCCCATCTGTCCATGACTCAGTGATAAAAGCCAATTTTATCTCATTTTCCTCCAGTAGTAGCGCACATTGTGCTGTGCTTAATTAATGATCTAGCATTAAATAGGATGCATTTTAAAGGGCCTGCATCAGCTGCATTTCTCTTCTTGGCAGGACTGAGACCAGGCCCAGTAGCTGGCAGATCTAGAACGTGGGGAAGGTAGTGTTGGCAGCAGGGGCAGATACTTTCCTTGCTTTTACGTCGGCATGTAAGGGGATAGAAGGGCATCTGAATCTTCCCTTATCAGGATTAAGCCTGCAGAGCTCTTCTTTTGTATAACTCATGATGTCCGCAGCAAAATGGCCAGGGGGACCAGCCCTGAGTCCGGTCCGAGCGCGGACGGGTGCAGACGGGCTTGCCCTAGGCACGCGCGTCCGCGTGCCGACTAAATAGCCTAGCGTTCAACCACTCGACCGCTAACAGTAAAAATGGCATCCGCCGATTGGCTTCCCCTCCCTCCCTCTTTGTGCAAATAAGCAAGTAACCGTATTAGCAGCAATTTAGCAGCAACAAATTCACTTTTAAAACAGGCAATTGATTTTAAAATCAGGGTAAAACACAGTTTGTGGTAAAAGAAAACGATTACCTGGCGAGCATTGAACACAGCTTCGCCCAGGCAGACATCACTTACTGCCCTGTATAGCCTTGTTGGCGTCTGGTGCCCGTATTACTCCATGTATCAACCGTGGAAGGGTTTTAGGGCGGAGTTGTTTATGCCGCTCTTTGCCTGTGGTGGTGCTGCCCAGTGGCCCATGCAGCTATAAGCATGTGATTGATTGGCAGGGACGGTGATTTTATTCTCTACTCAAGCCTTCCATTTACACCTCACACAAAGGAAGTAAGTGTGAGCTTTCTTCGTCATGCCTAACTGCACTGGGCCCTCCTACAATTAGAGTAAACGCTTCCTTAGATTAATCCCTCTAACATTTCGACCCATACCCAGAGGTGTAGGCTTTCTTGATGGGTCTTTATTTTGATGATAGGAGGGGTTGTTCTAGAAAATCCCAGACTTTTCTACCAACTACTCAACCAGGACCAAATCCCGCCAAATTCACAGTTCAATAAAGTAACATTTGACACAGAGAGTCCCAATCAATGTAGATTTTGTAAATTATTGTATTAGAGATTCAAAATTAATCAAGATAAGCAATATTTTCAGCATTTCAGTTAGTAATATAACAGTTTAAATAAAAACACCCATCATTTGTGCAAGAATAGTTCTAAGTCCACTTACAGAGTTGCAAAGTCCTGCTACCCATGAGATAGTAGGATGATTCTCCAACTAACAGAAGTAACCTATTCTGATCCAGGGAAAAGAACATTTTAAGTCTCTAAGGACATGTCCTGTTAGCATAAAAGTTAAGTAAAGAGAAGAGTTCTAGTTTGGGTTCAGCATTAAAGTTCAGTCCATCTGCTGCCGACAGTAGCATCGACAAATAATCCAGAATCATCCGAATCAATCTCTATTAGCAGCAACTTTGGAAATAAAAGTAGTTTTGCTCTTAAGAGCCTTTGCCGGTCTGGCCACTTCTTTCTTCTCGGATCAATAAAGCCTGTTTTTATTTCTTTGTATTGCGTGCAGTCAGGAAATGTAACTTCTATGACTCCAAATCTGCAGATAGATCAAGTACTGCATTATAGGTGACCTGACGTATTAGCAGCATAATTGTCATATTTCAGACAATCTATCTTGCTCAGATGGATTAAAGAAAATGTGATATGTTGTGGATCCAGTTTGTCACTTAATCTGCTGAAGTTGGCTGACGGTCATCTATTAGGTGTAATAAAAGATTTAAGAGGTATGAATTGTATGGTTCAGATCTGTTGGTTTATTTTTTTTCTAAAGGAATAATTCCGACACCCACCTATAACCACTGGCTGGTGGTGATTGCATTAATAGAGGAATCAGTGGGACAGCTGGTGAGGAAAGATGGGGTTGGCAAGGAAAGAAGATTGGGGAGAACGAGAAAAACAAGTAAAAATACTAGAAATGCTCATTTCCCCCAGCATGAGGCTTAGCAAATGAAGTTGGGGCAATCCTTAAAGCTTGCACACACCCTGGTAGATCTCTGAAGACGTTGAGATACTTGTCCAGCAAAGCACTATTGAGGGGTGCCCTGTGCAGTGGGTTATAACACCTGCAAGTAAGTAGGACAGATACGTTCTTTGAATTTGTGTGATTAAAATGGTATGTAGGGGCCCCACAGTTTATCAGATATATTTTGTTTGTTCTCCTGTGAAACCGTTATTTTCTCCATACCCAGAAGCTTCTACTACATATGCTTCCAGTCCATGTGCACTGGAATTTTGTCTGTATCCCACCTAGCTGCACAGAGGGCCAGTGTAATTGCCCTCTCTTTGTACGATTACAGCAGGTAGGTTAACTCGTTCGGCAGCCCGTGGTGGGTGTAGCTGGTAAAGGAAGGCATGTCTGTATTGAATATTTTATTTATATCATTTAACACTTCATCCCAATATTTTTTTTAAGTTGAGGGCTTCTCCAGAGGAGGAGGGTCAGGCTTCCGGTGTTCCCACATTTACACCAGCAATCCCTCTCTGGCAAATGACTTCCACCTCACCATCTGTGCAGTGGTATAGTACCAGTAGTGGGTGATTTTCAGCATTGCTTCTTACACTGGTGTTGTGAAGGCGGACGTGTGAGTTCTGTGGATTTCATTCTTTGTCAGAGAAGGTACACTCCAACTTTTTCCCCCAACAGATGTGGGCTGGCGATTTGGTGGTATAGAGGCCCAGGTTGAGGAATCTATACAGATTGGATAGAGTTAACTTGCATTTTTTTTAGATTAGCTATTTAGGGAAGAAGCCTACTGGCCTGGAGTTAGAGCTACGAACTTTAGTCACGAGACGTGTATCAGTTACTTTGACTACTGTGTGTATTAATTAATAGCCATACCACGCGCACCTCCCACCTGTCCTAAACTGTTTTTGTGACCAGAAGACTACTAGCAGGAAGCACAGTCAACAAACATTTAAATACGTTCTCTGCACTGCAGAGAATAAATCATGTGTAACGAAACTTGGATGTTTTCAGTATGTCAAGATTTGTTTCACAGCTAAGATCTAATAGATATGAAGTACATGGGATGAATTCTGTTTAGATGTTCAAAATTGTGCCAGATTTGGCATGTGCTTGGCACATAAATGGTTCTTAACAAATGTTCAACAGAGAAATCACTTTTTTAGAGGATCATACAATATCTTAGTCATTTTTGTTGTTTGATGTAGCATACAATGCAGGACACATTTAAACCAATTATACTTAAAAGATAAAGGTTCCATCAGAATGGATCCTTTTTGTTTTGGTTTGATGCAATTCCAGTAGCTTTGAGCTATTGAATAAAAAATGCTTTGGTTGACGGAACCTTTTTTTAAATTGGTTTATTGAGAGGGCTTCTGGTAAATGAACTCATTTAGACATTTTGAAAACCAAACCTTACTTGGCTGAAGAGGAATGAGATTTTTCTCTGTCTGCCGTTACAAGATTCGTAGACTGTGATCAGTGGGTCACAAACAACCCGGCGTAAAAAACTTTTTGAATACCCCTCATTTGGATAAGATGGACCCAGATTAATTACAAAGTCATATTAACGCACTCAAAGTGGTGAAAGTGCCAACATTCCCGAAGAGAAAATATCAGAAAATAGTGACGTTTCAGAGCCTAGTGTGATGAGGTCTTGAGGAATCTAAAATATTTCAAAAACCATGGCCCATGCGGTGTCTCAGAACTTAATATCTCTGCTTTAACTGTGTTGACTTCATGAAGTTAACCTCTATAGTTTCCAGAGTATTGACATATACCTGTGCAGAACTGGTGTGCCAGATAATATCACTGCAAAAAGAACAATTGATGGACAGAATGCAGAACAATGTCATACATTCACCCCAGTACAGAGATCTGGGCCTAAATCCATCGTTTTTGTGCTCACCATGCCATTCCAGTTTGGACCCAGCCATATGCAAATCAGTCTTAACCCTGCGCCCAATGGGAACAGTCCAGCCCGAACTGCCAGGCCAGGTCCTCCCTGGACAGGAAACAAGCATCCTAGGACCGGTTTCGGGCTTTCAGCCCTCATCAGCCAGGATAGCTTGACTCCAGTGGCATGGAGAGCAAGGGACCCACGTCTGGGCATACCCGTCCCACTCGGGGTGACAAATGCACCTGTTTCCAGTCCAGGGAGGACCTGGCCTGGCAGTTCGGGCTGGACTGTTCCCATTGGGCACAGGGTCAAGACTGATTTGCATATGGCTGGGTTCAAACTGGAATGGCATGGTGAGCAAAAAAACGATAGATTTAGGCCCAGATCTTTGTACTGGGGTGAATGTATGACATTGTTCTGCATTCTGTCCATCAATTGTTCTTTTTGCAGATAATATCACTGTGCATGCCACATAAATTACCTTTATTTGCCTCACATGCAGCATAAATAGACTGTTCCATGCTGTCAAATTCATCCAACCAGGCTGCATATTTTGACTCAATATTTCTCCAGATTTCAAGTGCATGTCATGTTGTAGTGCAGATTCAAAATGGTAAATACAAACCTTCTAGTGCAAAATGCAAATTATTTGTTGGCATGTAACACTTGTCATGGGATAACTTTTGAGATTTCTAATATTGGAAACATCTGGCATTCAAAAAGTGTGTGTACCTTTTGAAATATGAAATCCAGCCCCTACCTCATCAGAAATGTTTACCCGAAGGTAAGTGTTCTTGGTTCTTACACAATCAGGAGGGTTTTTTTTGGCATGCATTGTGTGGGGGCTTTTCTGTTCAAGTCACGTGCCGAGTGCCCAGGTTGTCCTTAATGGCTTTTATATGTGTTTTAGGCTAGATGTCAAAACTTAGTAGCAAAGCCATTTGACAATGAAAATGGAAGATAAACGGAGACTGTCACTAATGTGTCTAAGAAGTTACCATAGCTCGCAAGTTCTGCTCTGCTGTGAGCTGGTGTGTGAAAGGTGGCTGTATCTTATTTAAAAAAATCAAAAAAAATCTCTGCAGTTGAACTAGCCGTAAAATGGTGGTGGAAACATTAATAACAAGATGTGACAGGCAGTTTCATGTTTGGTCTTTTGTTTTACGGATCTGTAAATCACATTAGCTGTCTGAATGTGTTCTGTGTTTGTTCTTGGTTTAGTTTCAGTCCAGGTATCATTTGGCAGTAGAACATCTTCACTGTTCCAGACACTTGTTTTGCTCTGTTGATAGCTTTTTGGTGGCGTCGTTTTCTACACTTTGTAACATGATAAATTCTGAATGCGTGTACTCTGAGTTTGAACTTGTTTGAGTTGTTAATGTAGACCGTGGCCAAAATCTGCTGATTAAGACGCACCTTTAGGGTTTGAAAGAGCAAGTTGCTGCCAGCCGAGAATTCGTCTGTGTTTCTCCTGAACTAAAGGGAAATCTTTAACTATTGAAACTTGTTATTCCTGTCCGAGTTAAATATCAAATCTTTTTTTATTATTAAAACCGCAACAAAACGTGTATGTTACCACAATTGCTTTGAACAAGGCCAGTACCTATTTGACTACTTGCAGCATTGCAAAAACACACTCTATTTGCTGTTGAAACCTAAAAATAATTAATGTCCATCTTGAATTTTTTTTTGTATCGCTTTTGAATTAGATCATTAATTTCCACTTTACCAGCGGTAATTCACAATTTCAGCTCGGATTAACACATAGCCCCTTAAAATATGAAGTTCTTTATGTTCTGTCCTTGGACAGTTCCTTATTTTATTTGGGGTGTTTAGAGATCGGAGACCAGTGCCTTTGATCCTTACCCTTGCCCTGCAGGCATGGAGCCGAGTTTTTAAAAAAAAGTTTTTACACTTAAATTTGCATTGCACCTTGAGGGTGTAGAAATAGGGGACGTCTAGAGCTTAAGATCCGGAATTCGTTCTTGTGGACCAGGTAGATCAACACGTACTAAAGGACTTATCCAGCTCAGTGTTAATTCAGTTTTATGGTGTGAGAAATTGTTGGACTTTTGCTTTCTTGGATATTTTGAATGTGTATGCAAAAGTTCCAAACTTCGAACGATTTGCAAGTCTCTTCGTTTTAGTGTTCTGTATTTTTCTATGCTTGGGGCCAGTCTCTCTTCCTTCACATAGGTTCAGTATTGGAATCACAATGCAGTACATTAAGACATCACAACACCCGCTGCCTGCTCTAATGTGAGGTGTACTTTTTGTGCTTGCACCTTGTGTGAATTCATCCCCCAGAACAAGAGGGGCCCCTCTGCACTTCCCAACACCAGCTGACTGCTCTTAAGTGTGAGATGTACCCTATGTGCTTCCATCATGTGCGAATACACTCTCTACATCCCAACACCAGTTTTCTCCTCTTCTTGAGATATACCCTATGTGATTCCACAGTGAGTGAATACATCCCATAAAGCAAGAGACCTCACTGCACATTACACCAGCTGTCTGCTCTTCAGTGTGAGATGTACCCTATGTGTTTCCACCATGTGCGAATACATCCCACAGCGCGAGTCCTCTGTACATCCCAACACCAGTTCCCCCCCTCTTCTTGAGATGTACCCTATGTGATTCCACAGTGCGCGAATACATCCCATAAAGCAGGGGTAATGGAAGAGGCTGTTTGGGAGCTCCTAACACTTGTCTGAGAGAAGCATCACATGCTGCCTGTAATCTACCTTAACACTAAAACTTTCCTTGTTTCGTGACCCTCATCAGCTCAAGCTCCTTAGTAGAAGTATACTTGATACTGTACTCTTAGGCTCGCACTATGGGCTTGATTAAGAATGTGTGACTAAGGGGGCAGCACCAGCTCTTGCTTTGTGTGTGCTATTCACACGGAACACCTGGCTGCTGTTGCACAGACACTCTTTTCATGGTTGTTGTAAATTTTAACAAAATGTTTGTTTTTGTCAGAAACAAACCCCCACATAGTGAGTTTGTTATTGAAAAACAACTCCCTGATGACCCTTAAACCTAGGGAGTTTTTCCCCCCCCTCCATGTGGGGGGGTGGGGGTGGGGGGATGGGTCGTTATTTATTTTGTGATGAACGGAAAAAAAAGGGTGTTGCACCATCCAACCTAAATAGGAGGTATGGTATAATTCCCTTTCTTCGACACCTACTTCATCGCACTGTCGTGGGGAAGCTTGCTGGTGATGGAGCCAACAGAGGATCTGTCAAAGGAAAGTTTGATGGTCCATCTGAATCTAAATGAGATGGGTGGACTGAGTGTTTGGTAGACCGGGTACTCCGTCACATTTTTGACTATCCTGTCCACCAAACTATAAATGTGGCCCTTAGTTTTATTTCTAAAAGACACTACAATATACTGCACTGTAGCATATAACATTGTCCTTTTTGCTCCTAGTGCATGCTCTCTCATTGTCGGTGCATACCAGTGCTACTTCAGTTGAGGCCACCAGTCTTCCAAACTAAATTCCATTTGCTGTTCTTGCAGTGCTCCCACGAATCAAGATAAGGATACTAATTTACTAGTTTCCAATTTCAGATTATTTCACCCTCAGTGTTTTAAAACTGTTTTTTCATATATGTACTTTATCACCTGCTAATTTAATTAAAATTTCTAAACTGTTATGGACCTACTGAGTAGGCATTGCGAGCCCCCAGGAGTCTGCGGACCACAGGTTAAGAACCACTTGTGCGGCAGACCATTGAGAAAATTATTACTTTTTATTTTTAAAGATTTGTAATGAGCCTACGCCACTGTGATGCTGTCTCCGAGTGGGTGAGGGAGAAAGGAATATAGTCAGCAGACTAAGTCCATGGTGCTAACTGTTCAGATGTCAGCATGCATTTATTCGATGGGGTGGCGGGGAGCTGAAATACCATTATTCAACCCAGTCCATTTTTATAGCTCCTAAATGCAAAGTATCCAAGTGCTTGTGTCGCTAAATAGTTCAAGGCTAAGCTTCAAGGAAAAGGTGGAATGGTAATCATTTTTCCATTATTCTACATAGGATATTTGCCTTGGGGCACGTGGGGGCTTGGTGCATAGTCTAGGTCCTGTAGACTGCAGTGTTCTAGTGCTCCACTTAAAAATGACTAGGCCCAACTCCTGCCGATCTCAGCACACCAGCCAGTGGGCAAGACCCAGTGATTAGCTCTTCTTTCTGTAAGTACTTTTGTATACGTAAAGATCCTGGGAATGCAAGCCTTGCCTTAATTTGAAGCCAGTATAAGGCCATGAGAATCCGAGAGCAGTGATGAAAGTTGGCTACACTGGCATAGTATTGAAACTTTCTGTAATCTATGGAGGGGCTCCTAAAACACGCTTTCTCATACGTGTATGCAAGAGCTGATAGTAGAGCTGGTAAGGGCAGCACATGCTTTTTCCTCAAGAAAAAGATCAGGCAAATGTAGTAGCTATAGTAATTTGTAAGGGCATTCACTTGATTCACCCGATGATTGCCGTTAGGATCTGTAGACTTGCCACCAGAAAGGCTTTGTAGAAGGATCCTAACTTACCTATAACCATGTGGCCACAACCAATCCTGGTCAGCTTGGTTTGAGCAGAATTGAGTGACAGTTATTTCTCGTATGTTTAACTCCTCAAACTCCCTAGAGATGATGTATATGTTTATTTTTTTAAATTTATTCCTTACTAGTTCCCCCTCCATGTCAGTAGCCCTCAAACTGCGAGTAAATTTTAACCAAGACCATGAGAAAAAGGGAACCCTCTGGCATGCCATCGCTTCTTACAACAGTTGTTCGCCTCATTTTCCATACGTTACTCTGTTGGACCACCTGTCTTGTCTGTTGGTTCGAAAGTCTTTGAAGCAGCCGATGTAACCCCAGCCAACCTAGACAGTCGACCCAGCAAGAGTTTATCAGTGGTATCAAATGTCATCAGTAGGGCTGTGGATCCAGTCGGCTAGCCACAGCGCTTCTGGAGTCTTTAAAGGAAACGGCTGCTAAATCTGTTCCTCTTCGTGGACGAAAATATGACTGCCTATCAGGCAGCAAGGAGTGACTTAAAGGTGCTGAAAAAGTTGGGAGGTTTACAAACGCATCTTAAAAGCAGACCTCCATGGTTCTGTTATTACTGTTCTGCTAGTGTATGAATAAACAAGAGAGGAGCTCTTACATATGCACTGTTGTTGATGGTACAATACACAGTGATTTGCCAGGATTTAGTGTAGGTATTCTAATGGTAACAAATATACCAGGTTCATGGTCCTACACAAAATAGAACAAGCAATGCAATATTAAAGTAGTGCATGTTCAAACTGTCACACTAGGAAAACATATAATGTTATTCTTAAATTAAATTCAGACAGTGGCTGCAATTGACTTATGCTTAAGATGGAAACAAGTGGTGTTGCAACTCGTATTTAAGACCTGCGTTTTTTAAAAGAAGTCCTTAACATTTTTTTAACTTCTTTATGCAGATTTGAGTACATTTAGTACTTTTTTTGCCCATTTATAAGCAGTACAGTAAATCACAAGGTTCCGTCTCTTTTCCACCCCCCTCCTTTTACCCTCCCTCACCATTCTAACACAAACAACCTATGAACGGGTTCAAGAATTATTCATCACCAATCGGCGGCGCACGCACTATAGTTAGGCTGTCCAATGCCAATTGTGGAGTTTGAATCGTACACATTCCTGACTCTCCAACCCTGTTGCATGTTTAATCTATCGGGTGCCCTCCAGCTCCTTAGTGTCCACCCTCCCCCGCAAAGTTCTCTATGATGTTACCAAATGGCAATTCACTGTTTTGCTAATGTCAGAACCAGCTGTCGAACTTTATATGGCATTTTTTACCCTTCGATTAATCGATCAATATAGGAGGCCTAATAGTTGATCGGGATGTAAAGGCAATGGGATCCCTGTCGCTCCGTGTGTCCCCACCTTTACTATATGCCAATATTCCAAAACGTCCGGGCAAGACCAAGCCGTATACAGGAACGTTGCTCCTTCTGCCCTACATTGAGGGCAGTCCTGTGATCTGGTTAACTATATTTTTGCTAGTGTATTTGGGGTCAGATGTGTGATGGTGGAAATTAAATTGTATTAACTTAAATCATGCAATCCCCCAATACCTTCCGAACCAGTTCGTATGTCCTTGCCCTGTGCCTATTGGTCCACATCCCAGGCACGTCTGGTCCTGTATAAAGGTCTAGGGTAGTCGGACTTCAAAGCCCTGTACGGCAACGTGATCAGGGCCTCCCTAAATTCCTTCAAAGTGAAGTCCGCTTCAAGGCCTTCCATGAAGGCCTCTGGTAGTCTAGGAACTCCCACACTCGCCACACAGCTCCGGACAGTATCGGGCGCAGCAGAGGGCACCTTCCTGTATACTTCCCTCAGATGCTCAGCGAAGCATAATTTATGGCTTTCTGAATGATTGCGGTTGTACTATCTAGGTGCTCCAAACACCACACGGTGACATTTCAACCTCCCTTAGCAGCACCCAGGTAAGCAGGCGGCAGGGTTTGTCCCGCTCCCTGTGTAATCTTTGGCAATAAGATTTAAGCGTGTATTTATCCAATCTATCCCAGGTGTCTCCGGCATGGTGCTTTAAGTCCAGCCGTTCCCATTTGGCCTCCAGAGATGCCCCTTACTTTCACAGTGCATTGGCCAGCCTCCCTTTCCAGTGCATCAGGTCCCTGTGAAGTTGTTTCTTCACCCCATACACTCAAGCACATCCCCCCCTTAACACCACCTTCAGTGCCACCCACTCATTTGCTCTACTGCCCGTGGAGCCCAGGTTAGCAGTCATATAGTCATCAGTTGCCTCAGAGAGGTCCATCAGGCACACCTCATTTGTCAAAATGTCCGGTGGCTGTCTCAAAGTCAGAAGTAGGCCACTCTGCGTCCCCCCCCCTATGTGCAGTTTGCGATCATCGTGGCGTGGTCGGAGAGGAATCTACCTAAATATATAGCAGACACTATTTTACGCATGCCCAGTCAACCAAAATGCTGTCAAACCAGCTATATGTGTTGCGGAATATTCCTTGGATGTCAGATGTAAGGCCCTCCAGACATCAACAAAGCCTGCATTTGCCATAACTTCAGTCGGGGCCGTTGTCATGCCTGGCATGGTGCTCTGTTTAGGCGGTGCCCTGTCTATCGCACCATCCAGGACACAATTTATATTTGCTTCTGTCAGAAGAGCCTGCATTTTATAGTAGTAGCTTGCATCGTCAGAATTCGGTACATAGGTATTCAGCATTCAAAGCTCCCTCTCATTCAGCACACCAAATAGCAGGAGATATCATACTTCTATATCCACCTCCGAGTAAAGATGTCGAAAGGGTCCCCCTGGGGCTCTCCACACTGACACCCTTATAGCGTACCCAGAATATGTGCGGAGTACAACTGTTCCCCCATTTCTTTTTTTTTTTTTTTTTGAGATTCTTGGCTTCCACCTCGATGAGCAAGCATGCAGTTGCGACCGTGTTGCGTTTCATGTATGTGAGTATTCTTGTACTATTATTAATATCGATAAGAGGGAGAGGAACAGGAAAATAGGCTAGTTCACTTCCCCTTGGTATATGTAGAAATCAAAAAGAGCTAGCACTTGGCTAGAAACTCAAAAAGTGTGTGCGAGGAAAAAACATTTGTTTTTTATGAAGGCCCTCACCCACCAACCTAGTTGGTGGCATGCTTCATCATCGGGCCCCACGCAGGGCACCAAGTGTGCCTCGGGTGTGCTGCAACGTCTGTTTACAGCGGAGCGGATTGTGTTAAGTGAGTGTGCAGTGGTGGTGTTGTGAGTGTAGGTTAAAAAACTGTCCTGAGGGTCCCAATGTCCACAGAGGTAATTTTAATAGTGGGCCCTTGGCAGTATTAAAAACAAGGCAGCAGATGTGTATGGAGATGACTATGAGCTCCCACATCCAATGGGGTCAACATGTTTCAGCCAGGCCTTGAAGTAGTTCTGGCTTTCATCAGGACCTTTATGTGAAGTGTGAATTAAATAGGTGGTTTACCAAATGTGTTTAACCTCCTAAGTGACACACTCGCTAAGGTGCGATATATGTAAGAGGATGTTTTCCTCTAGTTTAGTACCTGTGGGGGTAAAAAACGACAGACAAACAAATGGACAAACGCACACAATTAAGTTATTATCAGGTCAGGCACATCAACAATGTGTGATTTTATGCCGTTTTGCCTGTGAGTTAATCGCAATAAAACGGAAGTGTAGCGCGGTTCGTGTCGGCGCGTGATTTAAAATTATTGTTTTGATAATATGCGGTACCGTGGTAAAAGTTCAATAGCAAAAAAGGTAAATCGTGACTGTTGTGCTCAGGAAAGCATGGAAGGCGTTCACTTCTTACTCTGAAAATAATAGAGTTAAACTCCATGAGTCCCCGGAGGGGGTCCGGCTAATTGTCACACTCTAGTGATAGAAAAGGAGGAAAAACAGGAAAAAACAAAGGAGTGACACTTTGACCTATCTAGCGCCCTCATAATCCTATCACTTTAACGTCACTAGCTGAGAATATAATCATGATAGTCAATCTTCAGATACCCAATGGAAGTATGACTTATACAAATTCTTTTTATCTAAAACACTCTTGTTATTTAAAACATTTTTGTGGCCAACACAAGAGAGCAGTTTGCACATTAGGCAAACCACACGATGAGCCAGTTTGGCGTAAGCTTTCTTAGCGAGCACTCCAAGGGACGCTATACACACACAATGCTGGGTCTGTCTTTTGTTTTTACTGCCTTCGCTTTCCAGACGCTGCTCGCGCCTAACAGGAAACTGCCTCCAGCGGTGGAAAATACCTTCAGCTGCGGGACGAAGAAAGTATTTAAACCCCGCCCGAAGCCGGTCCTTTACCATCGGAGTCCCTGTGCAGACCGATTAGGTAGAGATACGGGTTACGAGCTATGACTAAGTAAGTGCGGGGGAACGGGGCGATGCTGTCACAGTGACTGTCCTTTTGGACCTTCCTCGTAAGTACGGCAGGGCCATGCCTCACTCTCCTTTGTTTTTTCCTGTTTTTCCTCCTTTTCTATCACTAGAGTGTGACAATTAGCTGGACCCCCTCCGGGGACTCATGGAGTTTAACTCTATTAATTTCAGAGTAAGAAGTGAACGCCTTCCATGCTTCCTTGAGCAGAACAGTCACGATTTTACCTTTTTCGCTATTGAACTTTTACCACGGTACCGCACATTATCAAAACAATAATTTTAAATCACGCGCCGACACGAACCGCGCTACACTTCCGTTTTATTGCGATTACCTCACAGGCACAACAGCATAAAATCACACATTGTTGATGTGCCTGACCTGATAATAACTTAATTGTGTGCGTTTGTCCATTTGTTTGTCTGTCGTTTTTTACCCCCCAGGTACTAAACTAGAGGAAAACATCCTCTTGCATATATCGCACCTTAGCGAGTGCGTCACTTAGGAGGTTAAACACATTTGGAAAACCACCTATTTAATTCACACTTCACATAAAGGTCCTGATGAAAGCCAGAACTACTTCAAGGCCTGGCTGAAACATGTTGACCCCATTGGATGTGGGAGCTCATAGTCCTCTCCATACACATCTGCTGCCTTGTTTTTAATACTGCCAAGTGCCCACTATTAAAATTACCTCTGTGGACATTGGGACCCTTAGGCAGTTTTTTAACCTACACTCACAACACCACCACTGCACACTCACTTAACACAATCCGCTCCGCTGTAAACAGATGTTGCAGCACACCCGAGGCACACTCGGTGCCCTGGGTGGGGCCCGATGATGAAGCATGCCACCAACTAGGTTGGTGGGTGAGGGCCTTCATAAAAAAACAAATGTTTTTTCCTCGCACACACTTTTTGAGTTTCTAACCAAGTGCTAGCTCTTTTTGATTTCTACACAAATATTCTTGTACTCACATTCTTGTAGTAATGTGGTAATTGCTTACCAGATCTGTATGTTCTTGAGGAATAGTCCAAGTGCCTCGGGCATTGTCAAGGTGCTACCAGCACTAATCTCCCCATGCTCACCTCTGGGCAAGGGGGCTAGAGAGGAACCAGTGCAAGCAACAGCAGGAAGCAAATAAGTAGATGTAGCTCAAATTTACATTATAAACACCAAAAACATTTCCTGCCAACAAAACGTAGAGGCTCAAAATAAAGATATAAATCAGTTTCTGCGCATTTAGACCTAGCTAATTCAAAGCTTAGCATAGTTCCCCAACTAGAACATTCAGATTTCTCAACAAAATAAACGTCTTTCTCCCCTTCCACTTCTTTGACCTCAGTCTTTTTAACTTGTATTAGGAGCAGGTATCTCCCCCACCCATCCCACCCTAGACCAGAGTCTCTAGTGCGTAACAGCGGACTCCCGCCTCTACAGGCCGTGTCCCGACAGAATCTCCCTCCTCCCCAGTTTTAACAGCAGGATGAGAACTACTCAACGGGTCAGTTCCAGCACTGTGCCAGGTAGACTGCCCCTCCATCTCCACCAGCAGAGCATCACTACATTATCAATCAGGCACCAGTTCCACAGGCTTCAGAGCATCAGCAGCAGTGTTTAGCATATAGACCCCCATGTCTCTCTGCAGCCATCACAGGGCAGAGTCCCCTTGGAGTCTAAAGAAGAAAGAAGCGCTGCCTCTGGTCAAGCCAAGTTAGGACTCCATGTTGTCAAGTTCCTTAGTGCTCAAGCCAGTCTCTGGTGGCTCAGCTGCGGTGTCTCCTCGCTAGTTCGAGAGAGTAAGGCTCTCCATCGAGGATGACACTTAGTCATGTCACATAGTGCCTTCCTCTTTTACCAGGACACGTGGGGGCTTCCATGTACTGACCCCTGTCGTGCCCAATCAACCATGCATTCCTCTAGCACATCTTCCAGATCTTGGACAGTCCACAGAGCCCCTCATTCCTTTCAGGCGTCGCACAGGCACCTTGTCCCAGAGCTCAAGCCAAGTCCAAACCTCCTCCAGTCGATCAAAGAAATGTTTTCTCATTGGTGATCACACGCAATCTAGCCACAACTGATATCTCAATTTCATACCTTTGAGTTTTTGCTTGACCTCCAGGTATGGCTTACCCACAGGGTATGAACCCAAAGTATATAGTCGGGATAGATTGTGATGTTGTGGTTTTCGTATAGCAGTGTACCCGCCTCCCTGTCTGCTTTTAAGATGCAGTCCCTGTCTTTATAATGGAAAATGCAAGCAATTAGCGCCTTGGGAGGGAGGGCTGCCAGCGCCCTGTGCACACGTTCCACTGAAAACATTGCAGAGAGGCCCTTTGGCCTCAGCGTCTGACGGATCCATTCCTCCAGAAAAGCTCTCAGCAGATGGGTTTTATGCCCCCTCCAGGAATCCCAGCATATGGATGTTATTGCGCCTGGAACACCCCCTCCGCGTCTTCACCCCTGACCTCCAACGTCTTTATTACTGTCTCCATTCTCGCCATTTTCTCTCGTAGGGCCGTAATCTCAGTTCGGAGGTCAATGATCGATTCCTTTGCTGCATGTACTTTATCAGCCTTTTTCCAGAGGTCCTCCTGGAGTAGATTGATGCCAATGGCCAACGCCTCAATCTTTCCCTCCAGGCCTGTCCTCGAGCCTTGTATAGCAGGCAACAGTTCTGCTCTCGTTGGTTCCCCCTATGATAGGCCA
The DNA here is from genome assembly GCA_963921515.1 of Calotriton arnoldi. Taxonomy (NCBI): domain Eukaryota; kingdom Metazoa; phylum Chordata; class Amphibia; order Caudata; family Salamandridae; genus Calotriton; species Calotriton arnoldi. The sequence continues at coordinate 144,711 of CAWUFW010007929.1, forward strand.
CCCTTCTAATCCGATGGGGAGCCATCACATCTCGTAATCCCTGTAGTGGAAGTTGGCGCTACAGTATACTGCGTGATGGTGTTCCCTGCTGAGGTTCAGTCACCTTGTGTTTGCTCATGGCCCTGCAGGAGTCACCAGTAACCCAGAAGCTTGCCCAGCAGTCAGGTTCCCCTTTTCATCAGATGCTCCAGTCACAAGGCAGCGCAGCAGGGCACCACAGTCTCCCCTAAGGCAAGTCCAACCGTAAGCTTAACAGGCTGGCAGATCCCAGCAGGCTCTCCCGTGCAGTCAGTTCCAGCTCTAGGACGTTTCAACTCTGTGTCCAGATAGAATTTTTTAAATAAAGTTCGCAAATAGTGATGGATGGATGACTTAAATTAATCTCAGCCACTGGTGTTTACTCGGGCTGCATTCAACTATGGTTATTTTGCCACCTTAGAAAGAAACCTGCCAAATGAAAATCAGTCTTGATCCTGCTCCACTGCAAGATCTCCTTGATTCCGCTCCGTGTTTTCCCGCCTTCCACGCTTCCCGCCAGCTAGCTACGGTAGCAGTAGCAGAGTGCGAGGAGGACGCCGCATCTACTCTGCCGAATCTTCGCCTCCTAAGACAGCTGCAAGGCCGCAAGGCTCCCGCTACGCAGAGCTGCCCCCCCCCCCCCCCACGGCCCAGAGCGGTCGAAGCATCGCTACGCTCCCGCAAACTCCCGTAGACTGCAACCTGCGGTGCCTGCTTGCCTCACCTGTGGTGCATGTGGTGTCTGCCTGTGTAAGGGGGGTCTAAACAGGAGCTGAGCCAAGCTGAGGAGACGGAGACGGCGAGCTGTGGAGCCCCGGGGTCGTAGCAGCTGTGAAAAGTGACTGTGAGAGCGACAAGAGGACGCTAGAAGGTGCGTGAGGGGAGAGCTACAGTAGAGTTTAGCTGTGCTGTTGTGCTGTGACAGGAGGGAGGGGCACTAAAGTTGGTGAAAGTAACTGACCACATTAAGGGACCGCCGCCAGTCACCTGTCCCTCAGCTCCACAGCCCCCCCAGATCAGACTGCAACGCGGCTGGCAGCTGACGGCTCCTGCGGCAATGAGAGGATTTGCGAGGTCGCAGTAAGAGCCAACACCAAACGAGTGAGTCGAGGAGCGCAGAGAAGAGAAGTGAAGCGAAGTGTACAGAGCGCAGAGAGCGCAGCCGCTTTTAGTGGCGGCCGCTGAGTGTTGAGCCCAGTTGACCGCGGAAGCGGCCCAACTAGGTTGGGTGCGGCTTGTGGTCAGTCTTGTGTGCCCTGCTCCTGCTCGCCCTTAGAGTGTGCCGTGTGAACATACTGCACGGCGTTTGTAAGAATCTCTGGAGAGACTTCTGAAGACTCATCTGACACATTCGTCAGAGTCTTTTATTCTACACTGTGCTTCCTGGTTAACCTTCATTCCTAAGGTGGAAATCCAACTGTTGTCCAAGCTCGCGCTTCCGCTACTGAGAGTGGTTGCCTGCCTCTCAGTTCTTCCAGCGGACTTTTCCTCGTGTCAAGTGAGGCACCATAAAGGAATCTTAGGAGTGAGACTCCATTGATGCCCACCATGAGATCAGGGAGAGACAGAGCAGAGGCTAAACCTAAACCAAAAAAAAGAAATCGACAGAACAGTGGTAAGATGAGTGAAGGAGCCAGTGCTCTTCCTGAAGAAGATAAAGCGCTGGATAAAGCGCTGGAGAGCAACATCAATACTGTCACGACGCCATTAAAAACACCCGCAGGCAAGAAATTAAAGATCACAGATTTCTTAATCTCACCAGTATTACCAGCGCAACGAGTTAAAAAATCATCAATTGCCACCAGCACTCAGGACACCAAAAAAAGGGCATCCTACTCAGTTGGCTCCATGTCCAACTTGCTACAGACACAGATCAACATTCTATCAGAGAACAGCCGAAGTCCTCTGAAGGTCCCCACAATGACTGCCAACAAAATAATCGTGATAGCTCAAATAAACGCAGGTGAAGCAGTAAATATTGGAAAATCAAATTCGCTTAAAATACCATCAGAGGCTTCAGAGGGAAAAACAAAGCGACGATCAATAAGCCTTGGGTCATTCTTTCGTGCACAGGGGACCAAGTTCGGGGGTAGCCTGCTGTCAGCCTCAAGTACGGATATAATGGGCATTGAATTAAAAAATAAAGAAATCTCAGCAAACCAAACAGCGGTCCAGCTTAAACACGCTGTTAATCCATTTTCAGAAATACAGAAGGCACAGAAGTGTATAACAAGCAGCCAGGAGCCACCACTGGAAGCTCAAATAACAAAATCAGCTTCAGAAACACAAGAAGCACAGGATTGTTTAATAAGCTCAATAAGTTGCTATGAGTCAAACGAAATTCCACCAATTGTATCAACAGGACTTCCTCATGACTACCATACCATCCTTTCACCAATCAAGGTCCAACTTGCGGACGGCCCTTGCTCCCAAACAAAGGGTGATAAACCATCAAAATCTGAATTAGGCGCATGCCTGGGAGGAGAACTAGAGGATGACATCTGGAACAAACTAGGGGAGGACATTTGTTCAAGCCAGCGAGTAGGTGCTAATCAGACAGAGTTTCCTACCATCACAGGCTCCATTGTGGCCGCCGTTTATTGGCATCATGGAAACCATATCCTCAGCACTACTCCAACACTCAGGAAAAATTCGAGCTACAAATCGATCTCCTGCAAATTTTGGCATCCCACGTGGTTGGCATAGACAGAAAAATACAAGATTTAAATTCACTTATCGAGCGGGTACAAAAAGACCCTCATACAATGTACCACGAATGCCAATGCTCAGGAATAATGAACCAACTCAAGGCCTTGCCCACAATCCTAACAGATATCTGGGCAGAGGTAAAAAAAACAACCGACCATCACAATACTATCGCAAGTATTTGCATAGAAAATGCCTCAGACCAACAGAAGCCCACGAATACCTCGGACAATTCAGTAAATGCGGAAACAAGTGCGGATGCAATGGAAGGCAATTTTAATAACTTTACTCTAGATACCCAGACAGAAATATCACAAGGCATGCCAATGCAAAACAATTATAAAAAAATACAAGAACATGATGATCGACTGATCGAAGAACCAAGGCCACAGATAAATCAGCAACAAAAATCTTATAACTCTTTAACAAAATGTGAACGAAAGAGATTGAGAAAAGCAAGGCAAAATAAGCAAAAAAGTAACAAAGCCACAGCACTCTTTACTCAGTATCAGGCGCAAGAGACACCACAGGTAAGCTGCCAGAATGCTAACTCGTCCGGGACAGTTCCCGAAAATGGGCCAAAGGTAAAAGAGGCAAGTACAAGCCTAATCGAAGAACTAGGGGAATTGAGTCATGAATGCGACCACAGTAGATTAAATATGTCCCCAATGGGCTTAATAACAGTGCAGTTATGTAGTCCAAATGACTCTCAGCCCACATATGGTCGCACAAAAAATCAAATTGTAGACGGTTCATTAAAACAAAAGATTCAAGCAGAACAAAAAAGCATATCTCAATACTTCCCTAAAATTACAAAGTCTCAAAATGGAAAAACCATGGCTAAAGTCCAGCAATCATTAATCACCACACAACGGCCAGAGACTTTGACAGTCCATTTGCCGGTATTAGGCAATCAGGCAAAAGCACAGGATCAGAAAATCGACCAGTTCAACCCAGTCAATAAATTAAAAACAAGCGCCCAAAAATCATCAGTAGAGGAAAAACATATAGGGGAAATTAAAAATAGAAGGTTCCTGGATACAATTGATAATGAAGGTCAAAACTATCTAGAAGGTTTCACATCAGTAGACATTATCCCGCATTACAGCTCCAGAGGGAATTATGACATCCTTAATCGGAGTGCTATTTTAAAACTTGCCAACTCAATCGAAACATTAAAACATTTGAAAACAAATGATATAGAAAGTATCCAATTTAAACCACTTCCAAGTGTAAAGGGGAAAGAAAAGACTGTGGTAACTTGGAGCGACTCAAAGAACGCTAAGGAATTTTGGCGGCATAGAGAAGATTTTGCCAAATGGGGAATTGAAATTAGAGTAACGGAAATAGAAAAATATCCAGGCCCGTTATGCCCGATGGCAGAGTCAAGATTACAAACGGACAGTGGACTACTTCGAGGGCAGTAGGTCCTACCAGCAATAAGGAAGGTTGGACCAATTTACGTGTCATCCACCAAGGATCATTAGGAGCAATCATTCAAACTCGGAAAGTTCTACCCCCAACACCAAGTGCCATGGAATTCAGGAAAAACGAAGCATGAAAATGCAATTTGAAACTATGCTCGTGGAATATAAATGGTCTAGGCAGCAAAATAGAGGATGCAGATCTATTAGTATTCCTAAAAAAATTGATATTTTATTACTTCAAGAAACCTGGTCAACCGCACCTGTTCAGATAAATGGTTTTAAAGAATTTCAACAACATGCCACCAAAGGCAGTTCCTTTGGTAGGGCAGCCGGCGGATTATCAATCTACCTTAGTACAAGTATACCATGGACTTATGATTTGATTGGGTCTGGGCAAACACGGATTCAGTGCATTAAAATAGTACTACCACAAGATATCTCCGCTCGTGCACAAGACTTTCAAGATGCACGGTCAATGGTAATTTGTAATACCTACATTCACCTAGGGGCAAAGACGAAACGAGAAAATTGCGACCCTCAAAGCACTGGTTAAATCTTTGCAATTCACTTTCCCACAGGCAGGAATTGTAGTGTCAGGTGACTTCAATATGTTCTTACTACAAACAGAACACACACAATATAAACAACAAAATAAGTTTAAAGGCAAACCAATCCCTCCACTAATAAACCATCGAAAAAAGGATAGTTACGGCCAGCTGTGTGCCTCGAATTTGGCCCAAATCGGTATGATTATTTTAAATGGACGTTTTCCACAAGACCAGCCAGCGGCTTCGACCAGAATAGTCACACAGGCCCAGTCAGTACTAGATTACACCATAGTGGATCTGGAGATACTGCAAAGGATCGTCAGTTATCAAATAATCCATAGACTTGAGAGTGATCATAGTCCGCAATCAATTGACTTCAGCCTTCAAATCGTTAGGGCACCAGCAAGCAATGACTTGTTGGAAATCCCCAGCCCATATAACTTAAAAAGACTCGCGTGGAACGGAAAGAACGCCGAAGAAATAATGACCTATTTAAAAAACGTACAGATAAAAGGAAAAGTACAAAGATCGGCAGAGCATTGGGCAAATTGGGAAAAGACAATCATAAGTCTAATTGATAAATTTGGATCCCAAAATAAAAACCACAGAAGCAAACCAAGGCCAATAACTTCCGAACCCCTTGGCTCCGTAATGTGTAAAAAAAAGACTCTAAATCAGGAACTTAGAAAGTTACGAGGAAAAGATCAGATCACGGGTGAAGACACAAAGAGACAAATTTACAAATTAAGGCAAATATATAAAAAAGAGGTTTGGAAAGCAAAGAATAATCAACAAACTGAAATGTGGTTAATATTACTGGAAACAAGTAAATCAAACAACAATAGGAAATTTTGGGCAGAAATTAACAAAATAGCAAACGGATCCTTCCGTGATCACAATGCAAACATATTAGAGATAGATTGGATACATTATTTAGCTCAAACCCAAGGGAACAACAGCAATTACCTAGCAATGAAAAAAGATCACACTATCCAATCCCAACAAATAAGTGAAGAACCCGACCAAAATTTTGAAGAAAATTGGATTAAAATTCATCAGGTACAAATGGTCTTACAAAAACTAAGGTCCACGGGTGCCCCTGGCCCAAACGGTTTGCCAAATGGGCTCTTTAAATATGACCAATTATTTTGGGCAGAATATCTTACCCCACTGTTCAATCACACTTTTCAAACGGAAAGTATCCCACCTTCATGGAGAGGGAGCATTTTGCATCCAATTTTTAAAGCAGGCGCTAGATCGGACCCAGCGAATTATAGGATGATTGCCCTTATTGACGTAGAGGCTAAAATATACGCGTCTAATCTTCAGACAGCATTGGAAGAATGGGTTTCCATGAGCAAGATCCTCCCTATCACACAGACCGGGTTCAGGCCGGGAACAAACACGTGTAATTTGTTAGCCTTAAACCTTCTTGTCGAAAAAGCTAAGGACAAATCAACGAAATTATATACCTGTTTTGTCGACTTAAAAGCAGCATTCGACACAGTATCTAGGGATCTCTTATGGCAAAAGATGGCAAATTGGGGCATTCCATCAAAGTTACTACAGGCCATCATCAACCTGTACACATCTACCTGGGTCAAGATAAAATTAGGGAATGGTGAAAGAACAGCAAAGATCCCAACGTACATTGGCCTAAAGCAGGGATGTGTGCTGGCCCTCACTCTTTTCAACATTTTTACTGCAGACTTGGATAAGAGGCTAAGAGAAGTCCAAAGCGATCCTCCAAAGATAGCACACCGCAGAATAAGAAGCATGCAGTACGCAGATGACATTGTCCTATGTAGTCAGACCCCAATGGGCCTACTGCGCTCAATTACAATGCTGCTCGAATATACTAGGGAGCACGGTTTGTTCATTAATTACAAAAAAACGAAGGTCATCTGTTTTTCATCACACATAGGACAAAACAAAAAGTTTAAATGGCATGCAGCAGGAAACACCATAGAACAGATTGTGGCATACAAGTACCTAGGAGTAGTGGTAGACTCAAGGTTCATATTAAAAGATCACCAACTAACCAGAAAAGCCCAGGCAAATAAATTACGCTTTGCTTTAAATTTACTAAAAACAAAACTGAAGTGCCCATCCAACTTATATTTATTAAAAGTCATTGCTGCTAAGTTTCTTCCAACGCTTACGTACAGCTCTGAATTATTCAAAGGACAAGATGCAAACTTTCTGAATCTCCAACAATCAGGGCTATTTAAATACATCTTTCAGATACCACAGTTTGTATCTCAAGCTCAAGTACGTCTGGAATTCGGGCTATTAAATCAGCACCCAGTAAGACAAGCAGCAATAATAAAAATGTGTTGGAAACTAAAGGCAGCACAAGAGGATTCCTTGATGGGTCACTGCTGGACCGAAATAAAGAATCAGACAAAGGGAAAAAAAGCCTGGAACACAGTATTAGAAGAAGCATTGGTAGCCCTCAAAATGCAAGAAGCCTGGAACACTAACTACAGCTTTGCAGCTTTTAAAAAAATAGCCAATAATGCGGCAAAACAAAAAGCCTGGATCCCAGACAAAGCCGCCCTAGCAAAGAAAAAACACGGCTGGATGGTATTACCCTCATATGAGAGATGTTCCCCCCAATCATACCTAGTTAATCATATAACAACAGCAATTCAACAATTGCTACTTCGAATTCGGTTGGGGGCTTACATCTCAAAAGATCAGGTTCCAGCATGGAAACAAACATGGCCAACAACACTATGCAGACTCTGCGGCAAAGTGGAAGAAACTCTGATTCATTTATTGTGCATTTGTCCAACTGTGAACAATCTGAGACGTTATTATTTATTACAAGCATTTCGTATACATCAAATTAGATCATGTCGGCCAGCAGTAATGTTAGTACTGAATAGTCAACTGTTACAGGTAGCATGTAGGGGCCACCAGATTCCTGCAGAAGGTCAGTTCCTTACTACAGAAATCTGAAAAATAGCATCTTGGAATCTTGAGGCATGTGAAAAGAATGATGTCAAATTTACAGTTTTCTTTTCCCTCGGTCTTGTTTTTTTAGATATTTTTATTATGCAAACATTGTATTGTTATTTAAGGATCTGCACACTGTGGCACATCTTAGAGTATGAAATCAAATGGCTATAATTTAAGGATTGAGGAGTAAATCACTGCACAGTATCTAATTCAACGTTAATATTGTAAACACAATAGCATACACTATCTGTGCATTCTTTTTTATTTTTTTAACATTATATGGATGATTTTAGTACAAAAATTGTAAAGGTTTTAATTATCTATATACAATAAATTTACTTACTTACTTACCATTGGAACAGCCAGACTGAACTGCCAGGGCTCCTTTGAACTGGAACACAAGCAACCCAAGGCCGGTTTTGTTTATTTGGCCCTTTTCTGTTGGGCGCATCTTGAGTCCTATGGCACAGTGACCACGGGACCCACGTCGGGGCATAACCATCACACAAAGGGCATCGGGCACACAATACAAAAATGTCTTATATTTAACATAAAAAAATTCTAAAATAATGCATTGAACTTTTTATACAGTATAACAGCAAGCTCAGGTTGGGTATAGCGAAAAATAAATTGTCATGTTTGTTTTAAATCTACTTATTACAAATTACACACTGCATATGAGCATCATAATTTATCCATTGAGAAATCCTAAGAAGGGATAGGTAGAAAACAGGAAACAAAATAGATGACTAGGAGTTAGGCAACCAGTCTAAAACGATTTGCGTTTATTTCATTAAGTGCTGAGCACTGATCAGATATGGAGGTGACCTGGAAGGAACTGGTACGTTGAACAGATCACAAGTAAAATTCCATGAGTTCGTAGACTATTTGTTGGGTATTTTTCGCATTCTCCAAGTGTGTGAAGTATTAGTTAGTTTCTTCTATTACTTTGTAATCCTCTTGATGTGCATTCGAGTACGGCCCATTGGTTGGAGTTATACAATTTTGAAGCCATGGCATCTTCCAGATAATTATAGGTTTGTCACACTTGCCCCATAAACCATAATCTGCTGTAACTTTTTATCACATTTCACCCCAAAAACTTTTTATACCTCAAACAGATCAAAAGTTGGTAAAGAAAGTCACTTGTTATTGCACAAACTGACAGGCTTTTATGTAAAGGGTAACTGGTCGCCTTTAAGTTGTTGATTGCATATCAGTTGTTGATTGCTGTATTCAGGTGTTAAACTAACACTGTGTTCATCAGTACCAAATAATTTATATGACCAAATCGTAAAACAGTGCTATAGACAGTGTCGTGTTATGCTGTCATCCATTTTTGTTGCCTCTTAATTTAGTCCACTCTGCCACATAATTTGGTCCTCCATTGCTGCATAATTCCAGCAGCCCTGATTGCGGTACGAATTTGCATAAACGCGTATCAAAGGTTATATTATCGCTTTGGAATTAAATATATAGCCAGGCGAGTGGCATACATGTTTTGGTTCATTGAACGTCCCTACGGGATGTCCTATGAAAGACTTCAAAGGCAGGGCTTGGCTTGGAGATGGTTACTTGCCTGACATAATCTGAGTAGACCTGTTTCACCTACTTACACGAACAGATAGTTTAACAAACACAGAAAGCAGTGAGGCTAACTTGCCGCTGATGGGAATGCACGCAGCGAACTCTAAACAAATCAAAGACTTTTGGTTATATTCGTCTGCAAAAGTACAGCAAATGCAAAAGACTGAGGGCAAACCCGGTCTTTCAGGTTATTACAAGCGGGTTCACTCTATTTGGAAATGTGCGCACATCGTGTTTATTTCTAAGCATTATTGAAAGAACGGTGTCCGTGTTTCTAAGCATTATTGAAAGAACGGTGTCCCTGCTGACGGGCAGTTGACAGTGTATTATAAATCCATTGGCCAGTCCCAGCCCTACTTCCTGATCAGGTGCGTAATCCCCCTTTCAGGTAGGACTCCCTCTCCCCCCCCCCCCCCCAGAATGGAAAGTCTTACGCGGGTGGAAGAAAATAAAAGAAGATGTCCTAGTTACAATCCTGCGTAACTCAGCTCCAGAAAACTCAGTGCAGGGTACCCTTGACCAGGAAAGCGAGTCCCTCGCATTTAGGATGAGGAATGCTGTTGACAAAGTTGCTCCCGCTCGTAGAGAGAGAGTGAGGCACAAGGGCAAAGGGGCGCCCTGGTTTAATGCGGCACTCAGAGAGGAAAAACAAATGCTACGTCGGTTTGAGAGAGCCTGGCGTAAAACATACGACCCAGGCGCTCTCGCCGAATACAAAGCTAAGTTTGCCACCTATAAAAAAGCCATCATAGCCAGGAAGGCGGAATTCTATGAATCCAGGATCTTGGCCGCCGAGAATAAACACAAGGAGACCTTTCGGATCATAACAGAGCTAAGACAGTCACCTGAACAGAGTCCCCTAGGTTGCCCTACAGACTGCAATAAATTTCAGACTTATTTTCTGCACAAAGTTAACGACCTCTTGGCAGTCATCCACCAAACCCCTGCTGTCCAGATCCCTTCTGTTGGGGCTCCTACGCTTCCTGCCTATGATATACCTCTTTTATCTTTCCCTGAGTTAGATTACGACTCTCTGTGCCCCCTCATGGCACGGACCAAATCAGGTTCACCTGCGGACCCTTGTCCACCTATGGTGTTTCGCTTGGCACTTCCCGCAGTGGAAAATGAGGTCCTCAATTTATTAAATCGATCTCTTAAAACCGGCCTTGTTCCAACCAGTTTTAAAGAGGCTAGAGTTAGACCTCTATTGAAAAAACCTGGGGCTGATGCAGCAAATCTTAAAAACTTTAGGCCTATCTCTCAGTTCCCTTTCTTGGCAAAAGTGCTGGAGCAACATGTGCTGAAAACCCTCACCCACCACCTAGAGAGCAATCAGCTCCTTCACACAAAACAGGCTGGTTTTAGGGCTCACCACAGCACAGAGCTAGTGATGTTGGCAGTCCTGGATGAACTTAGGCTGATGGCAGATACTAAAAAACCATGTGCCTTGGTTCTGCTAGACCTGTCCGCGGCTTTTGATACGGTCAACCATGGCCTACTCTTGTCGCGGATGGGGGAACTAGGAGTTCAAAGGGTAGCACTCCAATGGCTCACTTCCTATTTATCAGACCGATCGCAAAGGATCCAACTTGCTGACCAGGTTTCTGATTCTGGTGGGCTGACGTGCGGCGTCCCTCAGGGATCGGCACTGTCTCCCCTCCTCTTTAACGCCTACCTCTACCCCCTAGTGGCGGCTTTATCTGGTATGGAGTGCCAAGTCTTTAACTACGCAGATGACACCCAAATCATCATCCAGATTGCTAACTCTCCCTCGGCCCATGTTCGAATACAGAATATTCTGAAGTTCACAATAAACTGGATGACAGCCAATTTTCTTAAAATAAACCCCGACAAAACTGAGGTTTTGGCTGTCACCACAGATACTAACCCCTGGAGTGACCAATTCTGGCCTCAAGAGCTGGGCCCTACTCCAAAGCCAGCCCCAGTTGTAAAGAGTCTGGGGATAAAATTGGATGCCAAACTCCATGTCCCACCAAGTTTCTGCTGTGGTGGGAACATGTGTGGGGCTGCTAAGACTGTTACGCAAACTTGCCCCCCTTCTGTCGTTTACCGCACTTCGCATGGCAGTGACTGCACTGATTATCTCTCGTTTAGACTACGGGAATTCACTGTATGTTGGCCTTCCAGAGAAGGAGCTAACAAAACTTCAGGTAGTCATGAACGACGCTGCCAGACTGATTTTCAGGCTTCCTAGGAGGGCCCACGCTACCGCGCTACTACAGCAGCTACACTGGCTTCCAGTGAAGCAGAGAACCAGATTCAAGGGGCTATGTATAGCCCATAAAGCAATCCATGGACAGGCCCCAGCATATATTAAAGAACGCTTGGTAACTTATGTACCAGGGCGCTCCCTTCGGTCTTCAGATGCTGGGTTATTATCCTGTGCTCGCTTCCTGAGCTCCTCCAAGGGGGCAGAGCTTTCTCTACATTGATTCCCCAGCTCTGGAATAAGTTGCCGGAAGGCCTCCGCAAAGAACCAGCACTTCTCCCTTTTAGGAAAAAAATTAAAAACCATCCTCTTCATAGAAGCCTGGGGCACAATCTTGGCCTAAGTTAGGGCGCACTACTCAGTAGAGCTGCTATGGTGCTTTCTCTCACAGCGCTTAGAGACCAGTTGGTGATATGCGCTTTAGAAGCTCCAATTAACATATAACATAACATAACATTTATTGAGGCATTTAACCCCAGAAGGAGGCCACAAAGTAACTCGCCAGGGCTGCGCAGTTTCTGGGCCTCCTTACACCCAAATTTTATCTCTCTGGAATTTTTGACCGATGTTAGCTCGAAAATGTTCATACGTCAGTTACTGCGTATTCATTCATCCTTTGATTGCAGGTTTAAATCCTCCTTTTATAGTCTGTTATGACACCAATTGTAGCCGCTGAGCTACTCCTTTTAAAAAAAAAAAAAAAAAAAAAATACCTTATCCCTTCCTTCTTCCTCTCTCCTCTAAGTCCCGTGACAGCCACCGCCTCCCCAAGCTTCTGAGCAATGTCTGCAGGTCACCCCTGTTAATGCAGAGACGCTTCATTTTTAGGTCTCGGCTTGGCAGCGCGCATGCGCTGTCTCTCCGAGGCTTCAAGTAATCAGTATCAGGGGTGAAACTCCCGGGTACTTTCTCTTGCCATTTGTTAACTGTGGAATTGTTCTTCTTAGCAGGCTTATGGTTGGCTGTGCATGCGATAAGTCACTTCCGTTTTATCCGGAAGCAGCACCGCCTAACCACAGTTTTCGTCCGCTTTCATGTTTTAATTGTGTCTGAGGGGAACTTTTTTTTAGGATTTTTGCAGCCCAGCATGCTCACTTGCGTACATAATTAGCATGGAGCTCGTCACGAGCGCTGCGCTGACAATTCCGGATCAGATTTCCCTGGTAATTTAGAATTCTTCCCCGCACTTTACCCAGGAGGTTCCAGTACTTCGGGCAGCTGAAATTTCCGGGTTGAAAGCATGATGGCTCCGTTTCGTTTTAACTCCAAATGTGGCTGGTAACACATTTACTGTCTGGATCAGGAATACCAGGCGCTCGTGCAGCTGTCTGTTAATTTCTGCACTTCCATATTCATTATTTAAATATTGGTTGAGTCAACCAGGTCTTGGTTCGACTTAAAGCTTGCCACCAGATACACACACATCTGTGCCTCTGACACTTATTTAGGACTTGGTCAAGAGCATAGTACACCTTTGAAAAGACGTGGCTTTTCTCTCTTCGTCTGTTGGTAATATTTTGAAATGTATAATACCGGTCTTCTCAGCCAGTGAAATTAAGCATTTCTAAAACAAATCTCCTTCTTGCAGCTCCCTGGGAGAAGGTATAAACGTGTCACTTAGGAGTCTACGCTAATGGATTGACGGGGAGCACTGCTTTTAATGTGAAACAAAGAGCCCACGTCGCATCCGCGAGGCGCCCCTCTCCCCCTTGCTTTATGTTTCATTATAAATCTATAAAGTGTCTGCCGGAGTCCAGGGCTCTGGCTGAGTGAAGCCGTGATTGACATTTATGAAACCGTTCTACTTCCTTTTACCACTAAATGAAATGGGCAGTTACCCCAGGCAGCTATTTCAACTCTGTTACTTACTCCAATGTTACGGAAGTCAATAAACTTTAAACTACGTTATTCCGTACTGATTTCAATAGAATGAAAATGGTCACGTGCTTATGACTAACTAAATGTGGCTCCCTTTCTGGGTTAGTGTGCTCTGTACACATCTGAATTTCCACAGTTACATTTGTGTTTTAAATAATCCTTATTTTAACCTATAAACATCTAAATATGAAACAAGCTGCAATGAAAGGTAATTCTTAGGGGCCTCGCCCACAAAGCATGCTGGGTTCCACCTCATCTGAATACGTTTATTTATGAGTTACTAGTCTGCCGTCTTTCGTGGGTAACAAAACTTGCACAGGGAAATAACATCCTGCAGTATGTAGCTGACATTTAGCATCTGCCCCGGAGCATGGTCTTTCTTTTACTTAAGTGCCATTACTTTTATGTAGTCCAGTTTCATTGCATTTAGTCCTGTTTTAGTAATAATGCCTGCATGATTTACCAGCCAAATGCAATCTTTGCCCTGAATGGCACAATGCAGGAAAAAACCGAAGCTGTTAAGAGGCTGAATAGTAAACAAGCATTTGCAATGCAATAGGTCTCGCATTTAGAAACTTTGACCTATTGGTATTGTAAATGACAATGCCTTCAATTATTGCAGGTTTTTTAAACACATAAATAAAAGGCATTGCCATTTAGAATGCCAATAGCTCAATATCTTGCCATTGCGAGACCTATTGCATTGCAAATGCTTGTTTCTCCAGTTCCTTAGCATGTTGGTTGTGTTGTGTTGGAAACGTATAGAGTGCTTTGTGCCCCCTGATGAGGCCGTGAAGGGCTCTGATTTGGATAGGATTTCTCGGTGCCTTTCCAGACTGTGGGTGCAAGGACATTGATGTAATGTGTCCTGTATGACCGATGCTGGCATAAGGTGCGTGAGGATCAGGCATGGTGTGATGTATGTTGCTGTTCCATAGGCATGAGGTTGTGGAGAATGCGAGAACAGACCAATTCGCGCATACCGCCTGTTCAACTTATTTGACTGATTCTCTGCATCTTGTGATTGGGAAGAGCTAGGTTTTTAGTGCTGCAGAATTCAAGACAATTGTAGAATCTTATTGGTGCAGAGATCTAGTTCCAGAGCATAGCTGTCTGGATAGAAAACAAGCTGTAGCAGTTTGCGACATTTTTGAAATGTGTGACAGTCGAAAGAGGAGCCATCTGGAATGTATTGTTATTGTTTGGTGATGGGATTGGACTTTCTGGTGAAGTACGAGTGGTCCAGTGCAGTGGATTGTTGGATGAGCGATGCAACTTGTTTTGAAGGTGATGCATCTGGCTACAGGCCTCTAGTGTAAAGATTTGATACATGGTGTGATGTGACTCTGCATCAGTAGATGGAGAAGCTATCTTGCCGCTGCATTCTGCACTCTGTAATCTCCTGCGTATTAGATTGGGTGCTTCCAGGTAGATTCATGTTGGCATTAATTAGGTGAAACAGTAATTGCCTCCAAATTTGGCACTTTGGTTGAGTGTGATGGTTCATTAACTGCATCCTGGTGTTTCTTTTTCTGAGGTGTTTAGCTTCAGGTGCTAATTTAGCTTCCGGTGGTCATTTGCTTGTAGGCATTGCCTGATAGTAAAGGAGCCAAGATCCGATGGATTTTTAGGTTTTAGAATGATTTGCGTATCCTTAAACTAGTTCTTGTTCTAGGGTCTGAGAGGTAACAAGATAAGCTCAGGCAGCGGGCTAAATTAAACATTGATCAGGAGGAAAGCAGTACTTCTGTCTTGAATTTAAACGGTGCTGAAGAGAAAGGAGAAAGTGAGATAAGAAATCTGTTAGCGAGTTAAGAGCTTATCGATATTAGTACAATTCCTTGAGCTTCTGTCATCCTTTCTTTGTAGGAGCATAAAGTGATTAACTGTGTCAAAAGTCGATGAAAGATCATTCACCCCATGTGGCTGTTAGATGGAACTCCGTTTCACTGTCTGAGATCAGGTTATTTTCTTCAATGAATAAAGATACTTGATGGAAAGCAGATGTTTCTATGAGTTTTCTAAAGAATGGACCATTGGTTGATTACTCTCTTTCTTTTTAGGAATAACTTTTATATAAGCAGTTTGTGGTTTACTTGGGAAGGTTTAAGTTAAGCAGTGGCTTTTCCCTGTATGGCAGTACAGCATTTGAGGAGGACGTCCTTGAATATATAAACCAGTGACTGGTCAGCTGGTGATCCAACTAAACCATAGGCTTTTGTGGTATTGGTAAAGTCTTCAGGGATTAGAGGGTGGAAGAGGAGTAGCTTGCTAGTTAGATGAGTGATCGAGGAAATTAGTTTGTCCTTTTCTTAATGTCTATTTACAGTACTTTACATTTTTAAATGAAGTGGTCAGTCATAAAGTCACATAGTTCCTGGGAGGAGCTCAATTTTAGTTGGTGCATTTGGGGATCTGGAATTCTTTAATGTTTGTAAACAATTGCCTTGTTGCACAATTGGCTTCTGAGAAATGGGGCAAATAGTGACATTTTTTTCACAGTGGCTCTTTAATGTGTGATAGTCTTTATTGATGTAGGATTTCTTCCTCAATCTTTCAAATTGCTTTCTATTTGATGTTGATACTTTAATTTCAGATGTCAGCCTGCCAAGTTGCCTAAGGGGTTTTGTGCCCTGGAGGGATTTGATTGTCACATGGTTGTCAAGCACAGTTGTTAATTATAGACTAAACTGTTATTCAACCGACCAGTCATTTGGGAAGTACTATGCGAAGCGCAAAGTACATTTGTGGCTTGGTAAAAAGTGGCATCAGGAGTCACGTGTTTTAGGAGTGTTGTGAACATTTTTTTGTTTTTGCTTTTAAAACCTATTCAAGGTGGACGGTCCGAAGCTGGGGTAATGTTGCTAAATGAGTTAGGCCTGATTGTTTAGTTGGACAGAACTAATCATGTACAACATTTAGACAGCTCTTTGTTCTTTAATCTCAAATAGCGTTGGTGAGAAAATAGCCACACACTAGATTTCTAGATGGGTTATACATGACATTGTTTTCTCTTAGAGTTATCTGGGTAACCTAACTCTTTGTAGAAAGTGCCACTGTACCAGTGCTGAAGCCCACTTCAGTGCGTGTGCATATTCCTTTTGGGCCGAATCTTGCATCGTTGCCACATAGAATCTTTGTTAAAATGATTCTATGCTACTTGAATCTGTGCTTCCCACAATGCTTAGTAGTAAGTAATGAGTTGGTTACTTAATTGTATCTAGGAATTTCCAGAATATGGGCATCTGGAGGGAAAGCGACTTATTGGTGTGTATGTGTGTGAAGGGGGGTGGTTGTGTGTGTGTGTGTGTGTGTGTGTGTGTGTGTGTGTGTGGGGGTTGTGTGTGGGGGGGGTTGTGTGTGTTTTATGTTGAGGGCAGGGATAAGGTGTGTGCTAGAGTGTATATGTGTATGAGGGCTAGCGGATGTGTGTGTGTGTGTGGGGGGGGTTGTCCTGGGGGCCGGATGTGCAAAATGGAGTGTGTGGCGGGCCTGCGTTGAAAAATGTACACTAATGAGAGGGCATCAAAACACATGCACTTCCATAGAATGCTGAAAACAAAAGAAAAAAGTAGTTCCCTTATGTGGGGCTGTGGAAGGATACAATCCCTCCAAATATATGTACTTTTTGCTTCCTTCACCACAGCATACGCCATGGGAAAGGCGGTCAACCTACTTTACCCATTGGGTCTCTTCACTTGAGTGACTGCAAAAATCCTGTGCACATAGTTCACTTCTGCCTAAAATAGTTCCTTTATCTTCAGTAACAAACATGGTTCAAAGTGTACTTATTTTTAAATAAATTAAAATGGCACGAGTTTATTTTGCCTGCACTACAGTTGTCCAGTTAAATGGTTATTTATTTTCAGTCTTCTTTTAAAGTTGTAGTTATAAAATTATATTGTAGTTTTGTAGCTGCCTGCGATTTGAGTGCTTGGTTAGGTAATGAATAATTCCTTTTCTTCACAAATAATAATAAAATGTATGTCACCATTAAAGGCATATTATTTAAAAAGAGCATCACTAATAAAAACGCCACCCAGTGATGCTTTTTAATTTTAAAATTTGTATTGCAATCATATACCAGCCACGTTTAGGTGGTGGGATATTTTCTTTTTATCGTTGTGGAATATACCTGGAATAAAAAACACACCAGCATGTTCAGCTATGGGAACTTTGCAGTGCTCGTTAACAGAATCTTTTATATTTGTTCTCACATTTTGAAAACAGCATGTTAAATCATAAGATGCCTTGTAAGCACTTTTTGAGGTAGGACTCCGACAGTGAAGATGCTTGGGTGATTCATTTCTTCAGTCTAGGTCCAAAGTAATTAATACACCATTGTGAACTGTCGCATGGAAATATAGATGGTAGAAGAATCTCTGTTAATTGTTAGAGTGCTAGTTCTGTGCTTGTAGGACTTCATAAACAATTTAGCGATGTTAAAAAGTATTTGTAGCTGGGTCACAGGTCTGTGATCATTTTGTTTATCTAGCTGCCTGAGGTTGAACTTTCAGGTGCACATACATAATTTTGTAATGCTAATTTTTGTAATGCCAATAAAGTGTCTCATATAACTAGATAATTTATGGTGTCATTCCCTGGCAGCAGCACAGATTGGAGAAGGGCAACCTTCATGGATTGTTTGGTCTGGCTAAACAGTACAATTTTAAGCTAGACCTATTGGCATTGCCAATGGTTGTTGGACATATTATATTGTCAGATGGTATTGAACTCTGGAATACAGTCGGTTATCAGTCTGTGTTTGACTGACTTTTAGTTGGTGCTGATATATGATTTCAAGTATAATACCCAACAGGTCACCTCCTACAGCATATTTAAAAGTAACTTGTAGTCCGTAACTGGTGGTAGGGGGTTACTTATTATATGATCCCTGGTAAGTGAATGTTCTTCTGTGGGGTCCTACTCTAGAGTTGAAAACGAATCCTATGAAGAAACGGCTCCATTGTGATGTTGGTCTAGGCTGAATATATTCTGCATAGATACTTGACAAATAACTCAGCCAAGACATTGTTGTAAAGCGTTCAGAGTCATGTGAGTGTCTTATCTAAACATACAAAAGGTGATCGGAGGAATGCTTGCAATTTTTCAAACCACTAGACCAAGCCATATGCAAATCAGCTTTGATCCTGCTCCAATAGCAACAGTTCATCCAAAATGCCAAGCCAGATCCTCTCTGAACTGTATTTGAGCTAACAAGGGGCCTCCCAGACCGTCATTGCCCTGGTGAATTCTCTGAACATCGGGGCGGAGGAACTAAGCTGACATCTTGCTGACTGTGAGATGCACAAGCTCCCGGGGGTGGCTCAGTGAGCATGTCCTCAGTAAATCTGTACGCTGTTGCCAAGAATGCTCAATGGCCACCCTTTTGCTCCCTGGAGTTCCCGCCTCATAACTCTCTGGAAGACTTGCTCTATTTATTGTGTTCTCACCCCGGCCACTGATCCCACAGGTCCTAAACAGGGTCTGCAGGTACCAAGCTCAGCTCACCTTGATAGCGTGGATTGGGCGCAGAGTCTAGTGCCCTAACTTGCAGAATCTGATAATCTGTGCTCCGCTTTGACTGCCTAATTGGGAAGACCTGCTGTCTCAATCGGAGGGCAGAATCCTGCATTCAAACCTCCACAGTCTACATCTCTATACTTGGAGATTGAGCAGAATCCGCTGCATGGTTTCGGCCTTGCTCAGAAGAAAGTAGATGTTATTTTGGCTGCTTGTGGCTCATCGACAAAGTGCATATGGGCTAAAGTCGTCACCTATTATGAAGACAGTCCGGTTGATTGTCTCTTCAAGCCAAACTGTCTAATGTTCTTTGATTTGTGTCTGGCCCGGCAAGACTTTGCTGTGGTCCCACTAAAGGGTTACCTATCGGCCCGTCTGCATTTTCTTTATTTACCTGTTTAGCCCTTTTTATTCAACTCACCCGTTGTGAAGCATTTCCTTTTATCATGCATAGTGAGACCTATATTTGGTCCTTAGTTTTTTGATGTGTGCTGGCATTGTCTGTTCAGCCGCTGTTACCATATTTTCCCCAGACAAATTGGTACTTCAGACTTTAGCATCTTTTTTTTTCCAAAAGTGGTGTTTACTTTTCATGTGGAGCAGTTCAAATTTATCAAGTTTATTCACGTTTATTTGGACCAAAGATCCTCAAACATTTCCACAAATACATTAAAAAATATATCTAAAATCTCACATCCTTCTAAAAACACCAAAAATCATATTATACACCCAACTTCCCTTTCAGCTTAGCCCATAACCATATGCATCAAGTAGTATTACAATTCATTTCTAAAACCATTTAAAAATACTTTAACCCTTTGCATGAATTTCCCAATGGCAACGGCTATATCTAAATGGCTCAATTCTGTTACAAGGGTTACTGCCTGGGCCCTATCTTTTATATCATACTTCTTAAAAATTGGTCGTAAAAACTGTATTTGAATATCTAAAAACTTCTGACAGTCCATTAATATATGTAAAATGTCACATGAAGTGCCTAAAGTGCAGGTGCATTTTCCCTTATTATCTATCATAGAGCCTTTCACCCCATTACTTGCGTAACAGGGATTCACCCCAATTCTTAACCTTAATATTTCCCTTCGTAAATGCCAATCGGGTAACCTATCAACATAAGGGAAGCATTGATCATTTTTCCACGCGGTAGCCATAAAATGTGCTGAAATTTTATTCAAGAGATAGTCTTGGTCCTGTGCCCGCGAAATTTCTTTCCCCTGCACCCTAAGTTTCCTCTTGTCCATTTTCATCAGGTAAGTGTTGGGGCACAGTTTAACCTTCATCAGACAACATGCCTTTGTGATAGTAGCTCTTATCTCTTTTGCCCAATTTAATTCACTCATCTCAATTTCATTTTTGCACCATTGTGATATTTTTAAAAACCTCCCCTGTTCCTAAACGCTGCCAGAAAAGAAGTAGGGCCATACAAGCTAAAATGCCCCATGAGGTAATTCCCAATTCAAGTCTCACTGCCTGAACCATTGCCGGCTTAGGCAATGAGAATACATTTTTCAAAGTTTTACCCTCCTCAGCATCCCAACCATATTTGCCACTCAAGTAAAGTAATTCGGCACCATACAAAAACTGAGGGGGTACCATAGCTGACTAAGCTTTTAAAACCAGTCTATCAGACATCGCGCCATAAGCCGTATTGAATTTTTTCAATCCGCTGACCGATGCTGAAGATCTCAGCTTTAGTGCATCTAGGTGTGTATGCCATTTCAGTCTTCTTTCAAACCACATTCCCAGATACCTATATTCTACAACCTTTTCCAGCTTCTCAGAAACCAAGTAAACCCAATTTTCTTTCGGCCAAATCCCAGTATCTTTGTCTTGTCCATGTTAACGACAAGTTTTTTCAAACAACAGTAATCATGGAACCTACTTAGCTTCCTTTGCAGGCCAATTTCAGTTAGATCCATAATTACTAGGTCGTCCGCATATAATAAACATGCAATATGCTTTCCATCTTGTTTTGGGTTTGCCCCAATTACATTACCTAAAATTGATGGCAAATCTGCTAAGAACAGGGAGAACAGCAGAGGGGCCAATACGCACCCCTGCCGCAGCCCGTTTCCAATCTCAATTTTTCTGGATAGGCTTCCCTCTGTATCTAGAATTATCTGGGCCCAGTTGTTTGTATGAAGAGTTTGTATCAGTCCTAACAAATCCTTTGGGATACCATATCCAATTAAAGTCTCCCACAGCAGCTCCCGGTCCACTAAATCAAAGGCTGCACGGAAGTCCACGAAGCAGCAGAACAAACTTCCCCTCTGCTCAATCGACTTCCGCGCAATGGACCAGAGAGCGAAGCAGTGGTCGACCGTAGAATGTCCCGATTTAAACCCCCCCTGTTCAGGGGGTACAATCTGATTTTCTTCAGCCCAGTCCCTGAGCAATCCCAGTAATACTTTCGCGAAGACTTTTTCCCCTATATCTAGGAGATTTATTAACCTGTAGTTCTTTGGCGCTTTTAAATCACCCTTCTTATGGGATTGGTCTTATGATGGCTCCTCTCCAGTTTTCTGGAACAATCCCTAACTCTAAGATCTCTTGAAACATCTTTGCGACAAACTCTGCCCACCACTCGGGTCTTGTTTTTATTATCACTGCCGGCAGATTATCAGGGTCTGCGGCACGAGTAAGGTTCAGACTTGTAATAATTTTCATAATGTTTCTTGAGGTATAATATTCTTTTATATCATCCCTCACTCGGACCCATGCTATTGTACTTGCCTTGTCTAGTATTGGCCATGTCTTATAAATTTCTCCCAGGTAGCCAACCCAATCGTCTTCAGGGACCATACAATCTAGGGATCCTATTTTCCTACCGGCACTCTCTTGGACCAGCTTCCAAAACCCTTTCACATCTTTAGATTCAATTACAGTCAACATATTTGCCCAGCAACTATCTTTATAAGTTCTTTTTTATTCCTAATTAACTATTTATATTTTATCCTTAGTTTCTGGAGGGTCGATGATGCTTCCACATTATACCTTGTCCTCAATCTTCTGTCACTTTGCCTGATAAGTGCCTTGGTTATACAGCATTCCTCGTCGAACCAGAGACACTCATTTTTGTAAGATCTTTTACTTCCTAACCCCGGTTTACTTCCTTTAAATTTTACCCGTAGGCTTTCCACCAACTTGCTTATTGTATTTTCAAACCAGGCACTGCCATTTTTAGTTGAGATTTCTTCTAGGGGAATAGTCTGCTGGATACCCCTTAACTTTCCTATATGTTCTTCCGATATACGGGTCGTCAGCCGTTTTGGGTATTCCATGTGTACCTGAAGTGCCGACTCTCTATTTTTGCCCCTTGTTATATGTAACTCTAACCTCAGTGGATAATGATCGCTGCCTCCAATTTTTGCTACCTCGAAGTGTTTTATTAGGTCAAAGCTCCAGGCATGGGTAAACACATAATCTATCGGGCAGAGTTGCTGGCCATTCACAAAGGTACGGCTTGCTGGCCAATCCGTCTGCATTCTCCCATTTACACATACCATACCTAATGAGCCCATTAACTGTGTAAAAGCCACATCTTGGGGCAAGATCTCTCCACTAGGGAAATTGGCCACTTCGATATTATAGGATATTAACGTTTCCTTACACCAACAATCTATCCTACGGGGGTCCAATCTATGATTAAAGTCACCCAACACCAATAATACATCCTTCTGATAGTAATCACTCACAAACGTTATATCCTCTTTTAGTTTTCCCAGATTTTCGTTATATTCACTCTCATTTCCCTTCTGTATATACACATTTATGATACATATTCCTTTGTAACATGGTTCAGACTTCTGTAACAGCACCCTACAACCTAATGCCCATTTACACTGTAATTTCACGGCTTCCACCTTCCTGGCAATTTTTACAGAAATCAACGTTAATTGCCCTCCTGAAGGTCTGCCCAAGGGATTTTTCCTTGCTGCTTTAGAATATTGAGCAAATCCTTCGGTAACCAGGGTAGCTAGGGTATCGTCGCACAGCCAAGTCTCCTGTAGACACACAATATCATTACTCCTAACGAGCTTGTTAAAACTGTCCTGGTTCGATATTTTATTGTAACCATTTATATTCCATGATAGTATCGACAGGCTGTGCGGCGACCCATACTCCTAGTCGATCTCACTCAGATACCCCTCCTCCTCATATTCCTCATACTCTGGGGGTGCTAGTGCTCTGAACCTATTTCCAACAAGCAAATCTCTTTCGTGTCTTGCTATTCCTTTTTCAATTATGGTTATTTCAAGATCCTCCTTCTTATCCCAGCTTGAATTGATTAATCTTATCTGTCGTGCTCCTAATCCAGCATGGTTTGTAAGGAAATGCAGCCCCTGCCTTTCTTTCTGCATTTCCTCCCATCTTACCAATCTAATACCCTCCTTTAGCAACTCATTTTTAGCTTTTTCGACTGCAGTCTTTACTAAGGCTGAATAAAAAAGGACCTTAGTTACTTCACCCCCTTTGTTGTTTATGAGGAACCCTACTTCTCTAAGATCCTCTGTGCCAATATTACGGAGGCTTGCACATTTTGATAAAGAAAAGAGGAGTTGGGATCGATTTAGGGGTTTTAATTTCTTGGCTTTTTTCCCACCTTTGCCCTGGCTCAATGGCTCTAGAAGAACCCATAGGTCCGGGGTAGATTCTAACCTTAGACCATGTGAGCCCTCCAGCGGTGCAACCTCCCTTCTATCCTTTAGTTCCCCCCCCTTTATCCTTCTTCCTAAGTGCATTACTACTCCTAGGGCTACTAAGTCCTAATCGTAGCTTCTTACCCATCCTCCATTCCATATCTTTCCCCTCTTCCTCCCCTGGGGATTTTCTAAGGTTAATTTTACTATTCTTTGGTTTGCCTAGCTGTTTCCCATGCCTCCCCTGTTCAACTAGGGTACTGGCATCTATCTCTTTTTCCAGGGACTTTTTCTTATTCTTCTTAAGACTTATGGTCTCTTTCCTTCCTCGACTCCCATATTCCTTCTCAACACCCTTCCCTTTTCTCTGCCTCCTTGCAGTTATTCTTTTACTAGGGGCTATCTGCTCCCACCATGACCATGGGAGGCACTTCTTGTAATTCCTCCTTTCTCCCCGTCTTCTTATGATCATAGGGTATCGAGATATATATATACACTTGGTTCCTCTTTCTGTGGTAGGGCAGCCCTTATTGCTACTTCCTCCCTACTGCTTGCCCTTTCCTGGTCTTCTCCAACTGGCCTGACTATTGCAGGCATTAACCCTTTAATTTGTCAGTTCTCCTAGTATTGCTTTAAACTGTCCCCCTTGTGTTTTTAAAAGTTCGTTGTTTAGTACTGATACCTCTAACAAACCTTGTAGGGTTTTTTGGAGGATCCACATAACCTCCAGCATGGAGGCACTCGAGGTTCCAGTAACCTCTAGACTATGCATTGAAGAGCGCAATAAATCATTCCCTGTACCAAAGAGACTCCCTCCTCCATCTTTCTCGTTAAATTGCTCATTGGATCCAGTATTGTCTCTTTTACTCTGATCCTTGCTGCTTGGGGGTTCGTCTTCGCCTCCTTCCTCGTTATCTTGTTCCATTGACGGCTGGAAGAGTCTTGGCGAAGAAGACAGCCGTGGGTCCAGGGATATTTCTGAGAAGTTAAAAATGGATTGATTTGGGGGGTCTACGTCCAAGTCTACCAGATTCCCTGGTGTTGGTTGAGCCACGGCACTCATCTCCTTATCCGTCATGTCCTTCCCTTTAAAATGTCTCCCCAAAAAATCTTTTATAGAGTTTGACACTGATGAGCCTCCTTGTGTTACCCTTGAATTCGATGACTGCGGCGTTAGGGTCAAAGATTGTGCATTTCTCGGTGCTAGTTTTTTCCTTCCAGCAGTATCACTTAAGGCTCCTTTTATAATGCGATTTTCCCCCACTTCATCTGCTACTAATGCATTGGTCTCATTCTTTTTCGCACTCTTTGGGCCTTTACGGACCTTTGCTTTGCCTGGTGCCATCCTTTGTTCTTATCTTGCTTCCTACTTCTCCCTCTCCCAGGCTCCAATCCTACAACTTTAATGAAATTGCTTTTTCCTGATTCGAGTCCCCCACAGGGTTTCCAAAAATTCCCTTTTTTGCCAGCCTAGTGTCCAATAACAACCAATGTCCGCTCTTTTATCACTGATGTAAACATCCTATCTATCACAGATGCATTCCTTTGGCCAATTAAAACATAGACAGCTGCACCTCACTTACCTCCATTCCACGGTCGTCACCGCTCTCTCCGCGTCGTGCAGAGCAAAGTGGCCTCTGGGAATGAAAGTGAGAGCTGGAAGCAGGATCGTAATCGACCGGGAACAGAGGCGTGTACAGGATGTAGGTCGAAAAATTAACGCGTTTAGGAAACTGTAACTGACTCCTTGCCGCGTGAAAGCAATATTTACGGCTTTAGCCGCATTCGAATAATTATGCCTCGCTGCTCCTGCCACGTTAAAATAATGTTTTACGGCTTCGGCCGTGTTAAGAAAATGCCTCGCGGCTCCTTCCGCGTTGAAGCAATGTTTTCGGCTTCGGCCGCATTAGATAATACCTCGTGGCTCCTGCCGTGTTGGAATAATGTTTCGCGGCTTCGGCCGCGTTGAGAGAATGACTCGTGGCTCCTGCCGCGTTGGAGTAATGTTTGCGGCTCCTACCGCGTTGGGGTAATGTTTGCGGCTTAGGCCGCGTTGGATAGTACCTCGCGGCTCCTGCCGCGTTGGGGTAATGTTTGCGGCTTCGACCGCGTTGAGAAAATAACTTGCGCCTCCTGCCGCGTTGAAATGGTATTTGCGGCTTCGACCGCGTTCAGACAAGAGGCTCTCCGCCTACCTTAACCCCCACCGCGGCGGTTCTCCGCTATTCTCCGCTGCTGCTGCCTCGTCTGATGCCGATGCCAAGTCCGCGCTCGGCGGTAGCTATCGACAGGCACCTCCTGGCTCCTGGGTACCGGCTTCTGATAACTCTCGGTAACCGGCTCCTCACCACCGATTCCTCACCACTTGCTGCCGCTCGCTGCTCGCTCAGAGCTCCGCCTCCTGCTTCCTGGTCGCAGTCAATTTGTGGATCAGGCTTCTCTGTGTTGTCTCTGGCACAACATTGTAAGAAGGGGGAGATTCATCGGTTGGATCCTAAGTGGACCCTTCATTTCCTAAAGTTGACAGGACTAATGGGCTCCAAGGTGGACAAAGAACCTATTGCCGGGTTTTCTGATGCAAAGAAAGCAAGGGCATTCTTGAAACAGATTGTCCTTTGTATTAAGCTATGCTATACTCTTGCCAAAAAGGATCCTCTTGAGGGCCTTTGAGCTCATTCCACCTGGCTGAAGGCCGCAACTACGGCATTGACTAGAATGGTTCCCTTGTTACACATCTGTCAACCTGCTACATGGGTCTGTCCATACCTTCACTAGGTACTACTTTTATCAAATGTCTGGTCCAAATGGAGGGTCATCTCGTCCACTTCGTCCTACTGGACCTTCTAGTGTCTACTCTTTAGACTCCCCAACTTTTGGAGTGTACCGGTGGGATACTGGCCTGGACTAGCAGGCTGCTAGTTGGATACTGCCCTGGAAATGTGTATCTATGTACCAGACAAGGCGAGATTAATGTGTCAGTCCATTAACCCCGATTATGTGAGGTTACCCCACCGCTTTTATGTTGTATGCTTGACTGCCTATTGAAAGATGTTGTAATATTGTTTATCCCTAAGCCTACATATTGCACTTTCGAGATTGTGATGTACCACTTTCAATAAAATAACAAAGAGAGAGCGAGGAAAACAAGGGGAACGTCCTTCTCCCTGGATTTATTCAGTAAACAACAAAGTGGACGGACCCTATAGGGGATCCAAATGCTAGGATGACGCAATGTCATACACTGAAATGGGAAAAACCATTTTTTTTTTTTTTAAAGAACCCTCACTTATTCACCTTCTTTGGTCCTGAAGAAAGCCTCAGCACCTCTTCGAGGCTGAAACATGTCGACCATGTAAGGGGAATAAAGAAGATCAATCATATCTTCACAAATATCCCCACTCTGTTTTTAACCGTGCCCTAGAACTCAAGAATAAAGGTAACTATTGAGTATCCCAGAGGTACTTTTAAAACCACACCCTGAGCACTCACTCCTCACTCAAAAAACCAAAAACCGGCTCCGCTGTAATTCAGGCGTCGCAGCACAGCTGGGTTGCACTCAGCAGCCCGGCTGGGAACCCGATGATGAAGCATGCCACCAACTAAGTTGGTGGGTGAGGGTTCTTTAAAAAAAAACAATGGTTTTTCCCATTTTAGTGTATGACATTGCGTCATCCTAGCATTTGGATCCCCTATAGTGTCCGTCCACTTTCAATGAAGACATTTAAAAAAAAAAAAAACATTTGGAGTGTTCTGGCTTAGTATCTGTTCAATGGGTGATTAATATGCAGTTAAAAGTATCCATCAGAACAACCAAGTTACCTGTATTCAGTAACACTCTGTTCGAGGCATATGAGCTGCAGATCACACACTGTGCATAGATCGCCATCTGGTGTTGGGCCCGGATGTTTGCACTTTGTTGTTGTATTGGAAAGTCTTTGGAAGTCACGAGATAGGTGACTCCTCCTTTGGACAATAGTGCGCATAGGCATCGACTCCATCTTCAGATTGTTTTTTTCCGCCATCGGGCTCGGATGTGTTTCGTCGCGCTCCAGTTCGGTGTCGACACCGTTCTAACTTTCGACGCGCAATCCTTCACCCTTTCGTCGGTATTGTTTTCGATCGCGTTCCCCTTTTCGACGCGCATCTCTACAAACTCGAATTCTTCGATTCCAGTCGTCGACGCAGGCCTTCGGGCCTTACTGCGCCACCGGGCCTTTTGGCTCATGGAAAGGACTCCCTTTAAAAAGTGTCCTCAATGTGGATCCAAGTTTCCCCACGCCGATCTTCACGAGGTGTGTAACCTCTGCCTTTCGCCCGAGCACGAGGCCAAAGACTGTCCAGCTTGCGCCTCTTTCCGCTCGAGGAAAACCATACGGTATCGTCGAGCTCGAAGAAACATGGCTCGATCGCTGACATCCATACCGGACGATATCTTCCAGGAAGGCGTCGACGTACCGGAACAGGAACAACTCGAAGAGGGCCTCATCAGCGCCTCCTAAGCCGATGACTCCGACGTCGAAGACATCACTCCTGGGCAACGGGTCGTAAGTACTGACGTCGACCCCTCCCCATCATCCATTCCAGCAAAGGCTTCGGTACCACCTTCACCTTCGGGCCTAGGTGCACACCGGGACAAAAATTCCCACGCCCCGCCTTCGGGCTCGGCTAAGAAGTCAATAAATAAGCCTTCAGGCCGCTCGGGCTTGAGCCAGCCTACCCTCCGTGCCGACACCCCATCCCCGGCACCGAAACCAAAAGACAAGTCTACACCCGCACCAAAGCCCGGTTCGGCATCGGTGCATTCGGCACCGAAACCCAGCACCGAACCTTCGACTCCGAAAAAACCATCGGAATCGAGTAAACACCCAGTTCCCAGAACAGCTGGAACTCTACCTTCGGAACCGAAAAAGTTACCGGTACCGGCCCCGAAGACCCCATCGGAACCGATAAACTCCCGTTCTGAAACCTAAAGAATCCAAAACAACTCCAAAATTGGTGCCACACAAACCTTCGGAACCGAAAAAATCAATGCCGAAACACCACACTTCAGAGGAGGAGCTTTCTCAGCCTGAGCCAACCCAACAAATACTAGCAATCGACCCAGATACAGGTCGCCTTGTGGTTAGTGTTTCCAGAAAGAGGAAATTGGACAAACCTGCACCAGCTCCACTTCCTCTCAAGAAAAGAGACATTGCCACTTCTCCTTTTAGGATCCCTTCTCCACCCCCTCCTCCACACCACATCTCTCCTATTACATCTCCAGTACCCTCAGAATCTCCTCCACCTCAGGATGATGAGGACTCTTCGGAGTATGAAGGTGATGACCAACCCTTAGGAGAGCCCAGTCATCCTCATATTCCTACTGACCCATGGGACAACTATGGTACACCAGATGTCCCCGATACGCCACAAGATGAGATCTACCCATCTATGCCGTCCCCTCCAGAGGACACTATAGGATTCACTCAGCTCATACATAGAGCTGCAGAAAACCACGGTGTAGATCTACATATAGACCCTATAGAGGAAGACTTTCTTCTGGACACTTTTGCACCATCTCAAAGATCCACTTCTATTCTCCCAATGCTCAAAGGGGTAATCAAGCACGCTCCTGAAGTCTTCAAAGATCCTGTCAGGGCTAGAGTCATTAACCCCAGGGTAGAAAAGAAATGTGTCTGCCCCAGCTGACCCTGTTTACATTAAAGGGCAACTTCCCTTAGATTCCCTAGTGGTTTCCAACGCCAGGAAAAGGGCTAACTCCCAAACCTCAGGCGATGCTCCACCTCCTGATAAGGAGTCAAAGCTCCTGGACGCATCAGGTAAAAGAACGGCGTCCCAGGCAGCTAATATTTGGCGAATTGCCAACACACAGGCGTTACTGGCTAGGTACGATAGGGCACATTATGATGAACTAGCAACCCTATTACAACACCTTCCAGATCAATACAAACAAAGAGCCAATGATCTCATACAGGAAGGCAAGACTATAACAAACCCCTCCATTCGCTGCGCTCTAGATGCCGCAGACACAGCTTCACCGGCCATCAATACCAGTGTCCTCTTACGTAGACATGCATGGCTCCGTATTTCAGGGTTCAAACCCGAGGTCCAAACTGCCATATTAAATCAGCCGTTTGACCAACAACATTTATTTGGCCCTACTGTGGATTCATCTTTAGAAAAGATGGAAAAAGATACCGACACAGCCAAATCAATGGGAGCATTACAATCCCAAACTCCCAGAAGTTCCTTTCGTCGCTCCTCCTATAGGGGCGCCTCTAGAGGCTTTACCACGGACAACTCCTCCACGTCCTATAAAAAAAGTCCCACCCAGACCTCCGCTACCAGAGGCTATTACAGAGGAGGCTACAGAGGTAATAATAACAAAGGTAGAGGCAAAACCGTCAATACCCGTACTGCCTCCACCTCCAAACAATGACTTCCCTCCGCTCCCCCAGACCATTCCACTCCAGTCGGGGAAGATTACTACAGTTCCTACCTGTCTGGCACACCATTACCACAGACAGGTGGGTGAGACAAATCATCCAATCCGGTTATTGCCTGGAACTCACTTCAACTCCTCCAAACATACCACCCAGACAGCGTCCAATGTCAGCAGACCATTTAACGCTTCTCAAACAAGAGGTACTTTCCCTCCTACAAAAACATGCAATAGAACCAGTTCCCCTGCATCAGCAACACACAGGGGTCTACTCACTGTATTTTCTCCTTCCCAAGAAGGACGGAACCCTGAGGCCCATTCTCGACCTCAGACCATTAAACCTCTACATACACTCGGACCATTTCCATATGGTCACTCTTCAACAAGTCCTTCCCCTACTCAAACAAGGCGATTTCCTTGCCACCTTAGATCTCAAGGACGCCTACTTCCACATTCCCATTCACCCCGCCCACAAAAAATATCTTCGATTTGTAGTGGACGGTCAACATTAGCAGTTCAAGGTGCTCCCGTTCGGAGTCACCACAGCACCCAGGGTCTTCACAAAATGCCTGGCAGTCGTAGCAGCCCACTTAAGAAGACAACAAATTCACTTCTTCCTATACTTGGACGACTGGCTCATAAAAGCCAAGTCACATACCCAGTGTGTAAATCACACACACACCACAATACAAATACTTCACGACTTAGGGTTCACAATAAACCTCACAAAGTCTCACCTCCAACCCTCCCACATCCAGCAATATCTAGGGGCCACAATAGACGCCTCAAAAGGCCTTGCATACCCCAACCCAGCCAGGATAGCAAGCATGCAAGCCCTTATAACAAGATTCCAGTCGCAGCACTCCCTTCCAGCTCGGGTGTTTATGCAACTAATAGGGATGATGGCCTCTTGCATATTTATAGTCCCGCATGCCAGACTCCAGATGCGCCCCTTACAAGAATGCTTGGCACGTCAGTGGAACCAGGTCTAGGTCAGCTAACAGATCTGGTGTTGGTGACGGCCGCACACATCGCTCTCTGCAGTGGTGGAACACCCAAAACCTTTCCAAAGGGCGGCCGTTCCTAGAGCCAGTTCCACAGATTGTATTAACAGCAGACTCATCGCTCACCGGATGGGAGCTCATCTTTTACATCACACCATACAGGGCGTGTGGACACCTCAACAAAAACTACTCCACATCAATCATTTGGAGTTACTAGCAATCTTTCTGGCACTAAAATCATTCCAGAAACACGTATCACGCAAAGCTGTGTTAGTCCGGACGGACAATGTCACAGCAATGTATTATTTACAAAAACATGGGGGGGACGCACTCTCTGCAGCTCTCTCAACTAGCTCAGACCATATGGAGATGGGCTATTCCGCAAAACATATTCCTGTTAGCCCAACATCTTCCAGGAATTCAAAACCAGATGGCGGATCTGTTAAGTCGTCAAGCACAACAGATTCACGAGTGGGAACTTCACCCACAGGTTCTTCACCCGTTTTTCCAAATGTGGGGGCATCCAGACATAGATCTGTTCGCCACACATCACAACACAAAATGCCCAAGCTTCGCCGCCAGATATCCACACCCATTGTCCAAAGGCAATGCGATATGGATGAATTGGTCAGGCAGATTTGCGTACGCTTTTCCGCCTCTCCCACTCATTCCATTAGTGGTGCGCAAACTACAACATCAGTCACTAACACTGATTATAGTTGCTCCAACATGGGCCAGACAACCATGGTACACAACATTGCTGGAACTATCCGTAGTCCCGCACCAAAAACTACGCCTCTCCACACACCTGTTAACACAGAACCATGGAGAGATCAGGCATCCTGATCCAACACAGCTCAATCTAGCGATCTGGCTCCTGAAGTCCTGGAATTTGGTTACCTCAATCTCCCACCTGATTGTATGAACGTTATCAAAGAGGCTAGGCACCCCACCACTAGAGCCAAGTGGAAAAGATTTGTTATATACTGTACCAATAACACAATCAATCCTCTAGATGCGTCCATTCAACACATCATATGTTACCTGCTGCATCTTCAAAGATGTAATCTAGCATACACATCCATTAGGTTGCATCTCGCTGCCATAGCAGCTTACCTACAAAATAGACAACATTTGTCATTGTTCAGGATACCAGCCATCAAAGCATTTATGGAAGGCCTCAAAAGAATAATTCCTCCTAGGGTACCACCCTTTCCAGTGTGGAATCTAAACATCGTCCTCACTAGATTAATGGGCCCTCCATTCGAACCTCTACATAAATGTGAGCTCCAATTTCTTACATGGAAGGTTGCTTTCCTTGTAGCCATCACATCTCTCAGGAGAGTCAGTGAGTTACAGGCACTAACTATTCAGGAACCATTTTTACAACTCCATCATAATAAAGTGGTTCTCAGAACAAATCCCAAATTCCTTCCTAAAGTGATTTCTCCCTTCCACCTCAACCAATCTGTTGAGTTGCCAGTATTCTTCTCACAACCACAACCACAAACAGTAGCAGAGAGAGCTCTTCATACTCTAGACGTCAAAAGAGCACTCCTTTACTACATTGACAGAACAAAACCTTTTCGCAAAACAAAACAACTTTTTGTATCCTTCTCACCACCACATAAAGGCAATCCTATATCAAAATCTGGCATTGCGAGGTGGATTGTCAAATGTATACAAATTTGCTCTCGCAAAGCGTACACTATCTATTCCCCCTAAAGCCCACTCTACCCGCAAGATAGGGGCTTCCATGGCATTTTTAGGGAACATTCCCTTAGATGACATCTGCAAAGCAGCTACATGGTCTACACCGCACACATTCACAAAACACTATTGTGTAGATGTGCAAGCAAAACAACAAGCTACTGTGGGCCAGGCTGTACTCAAAACACTATTTCAAACTACTGCAACAGATACTGGTGGTCGCCGCTAATGGAGGATACTGCTATGCAATCTATGCACAGTGTGTGATCTGCAGCTCATATGCCTCGAACGGAAAATGCTACTTACCAGTATGCATCTGTTCTTGGCATGTAGCGCTGCAGATCCACACATGCCCACCCACCTCCCCGGCTACCTTTATCTGTTCCAGTATTATCTTAATTAGATACAACATACATGGATTCTCACAAACTCCATCATTTCCCTTCTTGGCGAAAAAACAATCTGAAGATGGAGTCGATGCCCATGCGCACTATTGTCCAAAGGAGGAGTCACCTATCTCGTGACTTCCAAAGACTTTCCAATACAACAACAAAGTGCAAACATCCGGGCCCAACACCAGATGGCGATCTATGCACAGTGTGTGGATCTGCAGCTCTACATGCCAAAAACAGATGCATACTGGTAAGTAGCATTTTCCTTCTGGTGGATAACAGCAAATTTCTCACTGTCTGTCCATCTCTCCTCTCTGTAGAGTGGAGTTTGTCAGGTTATGTGGTTCCAACTTAGAGGTAGCACACTCCCGACATCTTAATTTGTCAGTTACTGTGTGTCTGATGGCATGGAAGTAATTGACATATAAACGGACATCAGCACCTAAGGGTGGCGCCTATATGTGGCTCTGTTTGATCATTTCCTGAGATGGGAAGGAACTACCACGCCGCAATGGCACCACGTGCCAACGCATGGGAGCTATTGCAGAACGTTTTCTGGGTCCAATCTGAGAGCCTGGGAGTGTTAAAAAAGATAGGAATCTGCAATGAAGAGTGTTAAAGAAGTTAGATAACTTGTTCCTCTTGCATTTATTTAATTAATGATTAATTCCCTTTTTAACCGTAACATGTATCTTCTTAGTGATTTTTTTTCGCGTTGATAAGTTCAGTAGCAACATCTCATGCTAGACTGAAACTTCTGAACTGAGGCGTATCTTGTATTTAGGAGATGTCTTGTTTTCTACTCTGTTTCCAACTGAAATGCATATGTGGAGTTTTTATTTCCTTTGAAGCATAATTAGTTATAAAATCTATTTTGAAAACTTGGATACAGTTTCCTTCATCAATAGATCTTTGTTCTAACTTGCCTGGGGCATGATTGGAGGGCCCCTGAACGCCTTGCAGAGCAGAAAAACAACTTTTGTGTCCTGGATTTAGAGATATCTGATTTCGTGAGTGTTTGAAGAAACCTGTTGTCGGTAGACCTAGCTGTGTAGAGATTGAGAAGGCAAAATAGATTTGATTTAACGTGACCGTAACCCCCCTAAATACCCGAACCACACAGTGTTTCTGCTGTGAGTGCCAGTGATGCTATCTTAGATGGATTCGGAGCAGCGATTTTTATAGGGAAAAGGTTAAATGTTTCATGCAGAATTTGAACTTCACGTTCTTCCTGTGCACTTCTGCTGAGAATGTGTGTTCCTGAATTTTAAACGAGGTCAGGGTGAAATGGCAGTAACTTTGCATGGCAGTTTGGGCTGGACTGTTCTCATGGGGAGCAGGGTCAAGACCGAATTGCATATGTCTGGGTCCAAACTGGGGTGGCGTGGTGAACTAAAAAAAACATGGTTATAATCCAGATCTGTGACTGGGGGTGAATGTTTGACAATATCCATCATCTTTTGTGTTGCTATAGTTGCCCTAAGTGGGAAGGGTATGCCAGACGTGGGTCCCGTGCTCACTATGCCACGGGATTAAAGCTAAAACAAAAGAACAACAAACACGCATTGGCATAGCCAATAGGTCTCGCCTTTGGGACCTTATAAGTGTTTAGCCATGCAACACTTGATGTTGTTGCACCAAGGATATTGTGCTGGATAACTAAGCACTTATAAAGTCCCAAAGGCGAGACCTTTTGGCTATGCCAATGCTTGTTTGTTATTTTATTAACCCTGGTTTAAATTTTGCTCCTAATATTATTAATATATATTTTTTTTTAACTTTGGTGATGTCGCTACTTATGATATCATCAGGATCAAAAGCCACATGTCGGTACTTACTTTCTGTAATGCTATCCGGGGTTATGATATGTGATGTCACTTCCACTACCCCTCGCATTTTGGCAAATTGACGTCCGTGGTGATGGCTAATGCTGTTCAGCCGACAACTTTTTGTTTTGTTTAGCTAAGCAATTTTTCTACCACAAAATATCAAATCCTTGTAATATATTAAATTGTTACAGGATACTGTCACTTGGTGCACTTGAGTATTACCGGGGTAGTTTATTTAGTCTAAACATTTTCTAATGATTAAATCGAAAGTACATGTATTAAATTACAAAAACGTAAAATAAGATGGGTGAGGTGGTCACGCCTCGCATGGACTCTCAGCAGCCCTGATAACCAACCAAGCCTTGAGACCAGCCTTTCACCACCCAGCAACCTCTACCTCAGGGTCAGAAAAGCGCCCGAACAACAAGGAGTTTAAGCGCTATACAAAAGAACAAATATAGGCAATAGACACTACAACACTTGAGGGCGGATAAGAGTGGGGCCTGGATGCACGAGGGGGGGGGGGGAAACCCTCTCTCCTGCCTAAGATGTAAAGATGAGGAGGTTGCTGCGCTGCAGTCACCCGCAGAGCGCCTTGGCGATGCTCGTAGACCATGTACAGCGCCAACCTCCCACGACACGCGCTGCATTGTAGGTGCAGCAGTGAAACGGACTGTTGTCTCACCTGGAGACCGCAGAGGCCTGTGGGTGTGAGCACACAGAGCGAGTCAGGATACGTCCCAGCGTTCCAGCCGGGAAACGGAAAATGCACTTTAATCACCTCTACAGAAAACTCCCAGGTGTGCAGTTATCAAAATAGGACAGCACACGCTCAAGTGTTCCTTTCTTCTCACTTGCAGCGCCTCTTTCTGCATAAAAGAGAGCACGCGCGCACCTACGCACGCAGGCGCGCACGCACCGGACTCCAAAGACCTGTCACTTTAAATGATTGACGTTGCGGATCCGGGCCCAGAAATGGTACCTTTGTGTGCGGCCGGCCTTTTGCATTTAAACAGTTAGCAGCCACAGCACATATATATTTGCCATATTTATTGTTCTGTGTGTTTTGTTTTCTTATGTGCACTTGTACAGCGCCCACTCTGTCACTAGAATGGCCTTGTAGCGCTTTCGGTGGTCTTGGTATAAATCCATGACGTTCCACCCCGCTGGCAGAGGACTAGAGCGCGGGCATCCTTCTGCCCAGAAGCCAGAGTCAGACAGGTGTGGAGACGGAAGTGCTGGCACCGTATCGGTTCTGAAGGGGGGGTGGGGGGGTTCTGTTGAAGAGGCCTGGCCCACCCACTGTGCCATCTTGGCACATCCCCAAAGGGCAGGTGTGTAGCTACCATTGGTGCAGTAGGTGCAGTGGCACCAGGACCCAAAACATTGAGCCCTGATAATTATCGCAGCTTATCAACCCAACAGCAGTCAAAGGGCCCATTTTTCGTGCTTGCACCAGGGCCCGTGGCTGCTGAAGGGTGGACTATTCTCCGCGTGCGGGGGTGTATACACAGCGCCCGGCGCCTTTACCGTAAGTCCTTTTTTAGTCTGCCCGAGAGGCTTTCCCGCCTCTGCCCACAGCGGATTGTCAGGTCTCGTGTGACCGGGCGCTCACGCCAGTCATTAGCAGTGACATCACTTTCCTGATGCACATAATCTCATTCTGACTTTCCACAGCGTTTACAATCACAAATTTATATGGTTGCCTTTCACAGACGTGTAATGTAAAAAAAAAAAATCTGTTTTATGATCGCACACATTCCTGATTTGGAGATGATGGTCCCTTAATTTTAGCTTTCGCCCGCTAAACCTCCGTCCACTTAAGTGCAAATCAATATGGTACTTAAATTCCGTATTTTTTTTAATCAAAATCTCTATCTGTTCAAAGATGTTGGCATTTGCGGAAATCGTATTTCATCACACGAATAATATAAAGCAGTGTTTTAAATCCTTAAAGTTTATTTGAACTTGCATGGCCTCGCGTTTTACCACCTCTTTACACCTCCGCCAAAGATCTTTCAAGATATGACACCCTGCAATCTTTTCACTCCAATGTGAGATTCTCAGCATGGAAAGGACTCTCCAAGACGGCAGTTTAAACAAATGCCTGCAGCTCTACCCCTTTCCTCTTCTGACCGAGACCTGGTTGCTAGTGGAACGAGTTATCACGTGCTGCAGGCAGCATGAAAACACCCAAGTGTGATTGGTCTTTTGGCCCTTAGGTTCGTCTCTGTTAATGGGAACTATGCTGGCCGTTTTAGAAGGTTAAGTGAACGTTTTGACTAGGTTTATTTGCAGTTGGACTATTTGGTCTGACTGCCGGGGGCAGGAGAGTGGGGCGGTAGTATTAGTTTGCGGGTACCACACCGACGTCTGAATCTTAATACGCTCGACCGGCTTCTTTGCAGTCTTTGACATTTTACTAGTTTGGAGGCCTGTCGTCTTTCGCCAGGGCGCGTCTGAAATATGACAGTTAGTGCAGAGCTCATGGAGTAGTGGGCGCAGTAGTTGGGGTTTCACGTTAAAAAGGATGTAGTACGAGCCTGCTTTACTTGAGGACTGTGATCCCACAACTGGTGCAGCTGCCTGGTTCCATAGGCTGTGGGGTGCGGTCCATATTGCTGACAAAATCAAATACTTTTTTTAGAAGCACAGTTTTACTCGCAGAGTTACTTTAAGCTCCTTTATGGGTGCATGCGAGTGTCGTGGAATCAAAGGAGATGGATTTAAAAAAGACTCCTTTTATAAACCTCAGTTGGACTTTATTGCCGTTGGTCACTGGAGCATGTTTCACGTATGGGTTGCTTAGACTTCAAAGCATTTGCCTTCCGAGCTGCAGCTAAGCCGATGCAAAGATGCCTTTCTTGCCTATGTTATCAGATTATGGAAGGCAAGTGTTTTGAAACGCTGGCACTAAAGCTAAACTGTTCCTCGTGTCGGTGCTGAAAGTACAGTGACCCATCGGTAACGCTGAACCACGTTTAGTTCAGTGGGCCATCCCCATTCTTTAAATAACAAGCGCGGCCCCACGGCAGCGAAAGTTAAAGCGACGCTGAGGGCACCACTGAAAGGGGTTTCAGTGGCGCCTTTCCCTTGCGGGAGCGAGCAAAAGCACCATCTGTTTGCAAGTTAATTACAAACAGATGGTTTCAAAGCTCGCTCCCGCAAGGGAATCGCCAAACGTGCACGCGTTGCCATTGAAAGCAATGCAATGCATGCACGTTTTTGGCCTCAAACCGAACCGATTACAAGAGGTCCCCCTATGCAGCGCATACGCGCTGCTAGGCGAGACCTAAAAGGTATAATGTGGGGATGAATTCAAAACCCGAACCTCGACTTTGGCGCACGCATTGACTGTTGCTGCTCTTTGCTGGCAGCTTCTTTGAAGAGCCCCGTGGTACGCCGGAGTAGCTCTCTCAAATTTGAATGGGCGTTCACACCGAAGGAGATCCCTCCCCTGTCAAATTAAGGTATTCGTTTACCTCTGTAAAGGCCACTCGTCACCCATCTCAGTATTTTGATTATATGCATGCCTGCCTAAATTTGGGCTAGGGAGCCCTGCCCGACTGCGACTGGTCAGAAGAGTAGAAGAGGCACCTCATGGACAAAAAGTGAATTGTCTATACTTTTGTGGAACAGAATGACGTTATACCAGTTCCATGTCTGCACCTCTACCGCATCGCCCTAAGCACCTTCGTGACCCCTATGATGAGCAGTTTTTGTTCTTCCACTGTCCTGAAGAGGCCCGTATTCAAAGGGACAAAACGCGTCAACACTTTACATTGGAGGAGGAGTCCTTTGAATCTGAATGTAGGAAAATATTATTTGGGACACACATCAAAGAAACGGCGGCTAAATTTGGCCTCTATGTGAAAAAGGTCCAGAAGACTACCTCCTATGATGGACTGTACATACAACTAGGGAAACGGCCATATATACTCTAAACAATTGGAAGACGGCACTGAGTATTTGACTGTTATTTTTTATGTGATTTTATGTATTTGTTTGTTTTCATGTGTGAATTGGGCTACTGAATGCCCCTAATTGGAGATATTTTTGTGTTCTGTATGTATGTGTGTGTGTGTGTGTGTGTGTATATGTGTGTGTGTATATATATATATATATATATATATATATATATATATATATATATATATATAGTTTTTTTGTATGGGAATACACATGTTCCTCTTAAAATCAAAGTAATAAGAGCAAAGGTTACGCAACTTGTTTATCAGTGAGTAAAGAAATCATACCGAGTCATAAACGGACCGTTATACCAGTGATTCATTTGAATTCGGCCCCAAATTATACCTTTCTTTATTTTGTATGTTCCTGCCCAGGTATATTGGGGTTAATTGTGCAGACCCCTATTGAGGATATTAGGTGGATTCAAGCTAACATGGCTGATGAGGGGTGATACCCCGAAACCGGTCACAGAATGCTTGTTTTATGGTCCAGGGAGGACCTGGCCTAACTGTTCGGGCTGGACTGTTCCCAAAGGGTGGCATGGTCAAGACTGATTTGCATATGCCTGGGTCCAAACTGGGGTGGCATGGTTGAACAAAAAAACGATGGATTTAACCCAGATCTGTGACTGTATTCAGCATTCCATCCATCATCTTTTTGTGTTGCCACTGAAACAGCAGTAACCACAATTCGTTGGCTTTTCTTTACCAACTTTTGTTGTCTTTAAGTAGCAACAGTGATCTCTGTATGTAAAGAAGTAAAATGCTGTGAAGCAGTCATTTGTTAGTAAACTTGTCCTAAACTGTAGAATGTTGAACAGCTGATGGATAATGGTTTGCCCTTCCTTCAGTGGGTGTGAAGTGGGCTTCAAACTAAAGTCTATTTGATCCAGTACCCCACAAAACTGCTGCTTTATGAGTTCTGCAAAGCTTCATGTTGAGGTCATTTCTCCTACTCTTACAGAAGTATGCTAGACCTGACGTGACGCCAACATTGTGTTGTCATTGTAGAAACATACAATAGTTAACCATTTCCTCAAGCCAAATTCAGAACCTTACATTCTCTCCAAATACCTTCCAATTGCCATGCTTCCTTTATCTGCAAAAGTGATTGAATGAGGCTTGATTCTCTAACCTTCGGTCTACATGGAACAGTACAGATGCCTTTATTCAGTTCAAGCAGGCTCTCACCCAAATCTTGAGGCTGAGGTTGTGCTGATAGCTTCCCTGGATGACTTCTAAATGACTCTTGATGCAGAACTAGCGAAGCTCTCAACAGCCTTTGGCACGGAGTCCCACCCCATCCTGCTGTTTCGCATGGTTGAGGTTAGGTTACGGGCTTCCTATACGTCAAACCAAAGATGTGTGGTTGCCCTTTCCCCTTTTTATCCTTCAGAGACTTACCTTATACAGTCCCTAAGAGCATCTTATTCAGTCCTTCCTTATGTAATCATTAGTTGACCCTGCTCTCTAGGTTAATCAAGTCTTGTCTTTTAGTTTTTTATTGCTATGTCCGTGACAATTTTGATATTGTATGTTATTACTGCAGCTACTCAACAGAAATCGCAAAACCATCTAATAGAGATCTTTGACTGGATGCATAAAAGCGATCTTAGGATTGACATCAAAATGCCAAAGTCCTGATTCTTGTGGTGAAAAAACAGTATTATTTTAGTCAGGTTCCTGGTGGCCTAGCCTCTGCTGGCTCTGTCCCAGCCACTGGTGTTATGAATCTCAGAATCATTATTGACAAGGATTGTAATTTCAATTGTTAAATTTGCGTGTTTTCAGTATATTTGTTTCTTTGCTTCAGAACTCTTCAGGAGATTTTGCCTCTTTTTTTCCAATTGAATTCAGGAGCACGGGCTGTGATTTTCTTTGCCTGAACTACAGATATGTGTTGTATCTTGGATCCCCTAAATATTTATGAAGTGATGTGCAAGTTATCTCGAATTTTGACTGCCAGATTTGTACTTGGCCTGCGCCGTAGAGATCAGATCTTGGGGTATCCTCTCAGCTCTACTGGCTCCACCGTCATAAAAGGGTTATTTTAAAATGTCTTTGTGTCTTGAGCCACCATGCATGCTTACTCAGTCAAAGGTGCATCCCCTATTGGAATCTTGCCACTGCCAGTCTATTGATGGTCCCACAAGTTTACTGTGTGACTTTTGGAGGTAGAGCATTTTCCTCTCTGACTTGCAAAGGTGTAGAACATGCTTCCCAAACACAGCTGTTTTCTGTCAAAATATTCCACTTTCTGAAAGACCCTCAGGATATGGCTTTCCACTATCTCCATTTCTCTCTCGAATTGTTCTCCCTAGCTTCTTGCTCCGTTCAGATCCTAATTAGCACCAGAATGCTGACTAGGTCAATGGGAGACCTACAGATCATTGGTTAGAATCTGCACAAAGCCAGCTCACACGTGGATCCATCTATGGTTGATGAGTAATATTGAGCGGCATAATAATAGCAAATATTATTTGAGCACAGAGCTGTTCAGTTTGTGGTATGTACTGTAATACTAGTCACAAAAATTAATATCCTCCAAAGCTACAATTTTACATAAGCTTGCTAATAGTGGAGGAAAGTAACACAAGTTTTGATTTTAGTTGCTAAAGTCTTGGAACCAAACATGAGCAGTAACTATGAAAGGAAGAAAAATGAGTGCGAACACCTACAAATATTTCCTTGTGTTTGAGTGTGAGCAAAAGTAGCTTATTTCTACTTTGTATGCCACAGACGGTTGTTTTGGTGTCGGACAAGCCTGTGTAGAGAGAGCGAGGGAGATTAACCTGCCTATTCTTGTCTGAGTTAAGGCATTTTGAGTAGTTGACGGATCTTACAAAGACTTCTGAAGGAAGGGGTCATCTTGCAAGTATGCAGTTATGAGCCATTGGACCAGAGGAAGGTTCACACTACGTGATCGAGTTGATCTTTATTTATGTAAGCCCTGTATTCAGAGGAGCTAGCGAAATTCATGCCTCAGTGTGGTTTCTTTTGATATAAGTCACATATTTTTAGTGTGCTTGGGGAAGGTGAATGGCTTTGTGTAGAAGATGTAGGGAGCAGGAAGGATCAGTTATTTGGGATGAACAGAGAAAGGTCCCGCTTTCATTGCTTCTTTGAGATTCTTGCATTCACATATGCAGCAGTTTGAAGACCTCTCCTGAAATGGGTTCACAAGTATTTCAAATATTTTCATCACAGTTGGAAGCACCTAATATCTTACGGAGCAGCAGTACTATAAATTGCATTGCCATAACTAGTTTTGTTCATTCTATTGGTACATTATGGCTCTAAAGTCTACATCGGTTGACAGGCTGGAAGGGAAGTTTGTGGATGTTCGCCATTTAGGAGTATATAATACATCCATAAACTGGAGTCTTAGGGGTGGCCGTTACATGATGTACCAGCAAAAAAGCGCTGAGCCCTGCCTTGTTTCTCTGTGGAGCGATTACAGAATCGGGTGTACGTTTTTCTGTAGAGGCTACAGAACAGATATGCTAATGTGGCCTGGACAAAAACC
The DNA here is from genome assembly GCA_963921515.1 of Calotriton arnoldi. Classification (NCBI taxonomy): domain Eukaryota; kingdom Metazoa; phylum Chordata; class Amphibia; order Caudata; family Salamandridae; genus Calotriton; species Calotriton arnoldi. Next base: position 187,121 of record CAWUFW010007929.1, read on the forward strand.
ACTTCTTTGCAGGTTTTGATGAAAAACAACCGTGACCTTGTGTGACCATGCATTCCAACATCAGTTGCCTATCGAAGATGAGTCTTGATGCTTTTACTAAGATGTCGCTGTCATAAGATTGCCTGACGAGTCTTTTAAGATTCGATTTAGAATAGGCTTGAATGTAAGCCACTACTAGTGTTTTAGATTTCATCTTAGTTAAAGTTTACATTTTTGATTTATCAGTGATATGATGTGGAATAGAGATTCACGCATTTGATATTTGCAGGCTTGGTTAAGACTTGGCTTCAGAGGAGCCTCCTGCAATTTTGGAGTTGGGAAATTTAGTAAAGTGTGGCACACAACCTGGTATTGATGATCAACTCCGCGTATGAGTACTGCATTGAAAAGCACATCCAATCCGTGGCCTTTGTCAAGCACGAGATATTTAATTGGCTTGGAACAGTATTTGCATGCAATGGTGTGTCCAGGAATTTGCTCTTGTTGGAAAAACTGAATTATATGTTGATGTGCCAGTTTCAGTTGAGTTTTAATTGAAATTGTTACGCAAAAATGTTTTGGCTTAGGTCGCCGATACATTGTTTTCAGTGTTTTCTTTGCATTGTTTTCTTAATCCGCGTGTTTTAAGGAACTTGTAAAACGAGTTGTATGTACATGGCATAGGAATGTCTGGATTGAGCGGAAGCAGACAGGAAGGTTATGGTAGATTGTAAGTGTGCCATTGATATCTATATCTGATCAGCATGCAGCACATGTCAGAGTGTTGTGCCATGCGGCAGGAGGCGGGTTGGAGTGAGTTCAGCTGCTTGAACTTTGATTTGTTGTAGTGGCTTTTTACTGAGGCGTGTTTCTAGGTGTGACCACAAAATGCAAGCTGACAAGGGTCAAATACATTACAATGGCAAAATGCAAGTTTTGAAGCACATGCAAAAAATTGATATAAATTATTTGATAATATTCATTGTTTCTTCAGAGAGTTCTTAATACATAAGTTTCATGTTATAAATTAACAGCCAAAATAAAGAGCTTTGACTTGGCGAACAGGACTCTTGTAACACCTTCCTTGCCGGCCTCTCAGGATATTGTTACTTCTTCTTTGAACATACCTGTCAAACCTCACAACAGCAAACTGACTGATTGACTGACTGACCAGCTTGCAGCTAACACACGGCACCATACTAGCTTCTTACCTTGATAGTCAAAACTATCTCTGGCACTTCGCCATTCTCCCACTGTTCTGCCTTCACTTGGCCAGAGACCACCTCCTACTTGTTCCCAATCCACCACACACTCCTTCCCGATTCAGATCCTTGAGACTACTTGGACCAGTGCACTGGAAAGCACTTCCTTGTAAACTGCAGGAAAGTCTCTCCCTTCACACATTCAAGACAACCCACCAAGCTCATCTACTCCATCTTGACGATCAATAGGGCAGATAAACTCCTCTCCTATGTCCACCTAATACCTGACCACCCACTCTCCGACCAGCAGACACATTCTATGTAAGTTGGTGTGCATATATGTTTCCTTCATTGTTGTAGTATTCCCTACCCATGCTGAATCACCATCTCTGAATGTATCCTCCCTAACTTCTGAAGCCTTTGCCCTTTTGTGGTCCTTGCAATTCCCTGTGCAGCGTGTCTGGTGAGAATGCCCTACTCTCTAACAAATAGCCCACTTTAAAAATATGGAACAAGTCAGGCAAAAGGAATGGTTTTACAGACTGGGAATTCGGAGGCAAAAATATCAACGCCAGACCTTTTCATCTCGGTGCAGTTGGGCCAGGATTCACCGATCACTGCTGCGTTTATCCCTGCTCTCATTGATGCCCATGTTTAGGAATTGCTTCTTGATAGTTTAGGTTGTTAGTTTGTAGCCAGGGTATTACTTTATAAATCTAAGAGGGCTGTACAGGAGAAGTTTTACATTACACTGGAAGGACACACAGTATACGGAGGCATAGAAGTGGTGGTGGCATCTTGCTTTGCCAAGGGGGAACAAGTGGATATGGACAATACAAACCTGTTGGAGAGAGCAACACTGAGCTCTTTCCGGAATTGAACTGAAGAGGCAAACGTGCCTGCTGGGTTTGAATTGTGATTGCGTACCATATTCTGGGTATATAACAGGAGATGCTCTGGCGTCTTTTTTTTCTTTTCTTTTTCTTATGACAGTTTTCGGTTTGGGGATCCTGCAACCTGTTGTCAGTGTCCCTCTTGAGGGCTTGACCTTGGTCGTGCAGTATTAGTGTGTGGAATTGATAGCCTCATAAAAAGGGGATAGCAACACAAAAAGATGATGGACGGAATGCTGAACATTAAGCATTCCCTCCCCAGTCACAGATCTGGGTTAAATACATCGTTTTTTGCTCGCCATGACACAACAGTTTGGACCCAGCCATATGCAAATCCGTCTTGAGTCTGCTCCCCATGGGAACAGTCCAGCCTTAACTGCCAAGCCAGGACCACCATAAATGTCTACATGGGAGGCAAGGTCTTTCCTTTTGTGGCTGTATTTCATACAAAAGCATAGTGAGTATTCTATAGCAAGGGACTTGGATAAGGCCACCGCAACAACTGTCGGTTGGCCCATCTCCCATGAGGGGGGAGTACTCTGCTTTCTTACCAGTTTTACAAGGATTGCTTGCACCTGTAAACCAAGCTCTTTAATGGAAATTTAATTACAGGTCCCAGCATGCAAAGTGCTACCGGCTGAAAAAGTGGTGAAAACAAATCTAATTGACATGCCCATTCAAGAGGCCCACCCCCTGATGAGACTGCACTTGTGTTCTCTGTAGCCCCTCATTCTCTGAAGGATATTAAATGTGTGCTGATTTATAGTTATTGCTCATCCTTTTCTCCTGCTTCCCTCCCCAAGTTTGACCGAACACTACATAGAAAAATGTCACAAATATATTCTGTGCAGCACATTCTTTTCTATTTTCAGCAAGGATGGAAAATTGCCTCGGGCCTGCTTCTGAAAATTCTCCAGTACTGTACAATAGAGGCTGATTTGGCATATTTTCAGTTTGTATCTTCCCCTCCGGCATTCCGGCATCCGCATGCAAATGAAAGAGGCCGTGATGTCTGTCCATGGCGGGCAACGACAAGGATGGGCGCCTGCTAAAACCAGTAGATTAGGTTTTACTGTGCTAAATCTCTGCAAATAAATAAATACAAAATTGAACACGTCTGTACTCAAAAGATCTTTGTGTGCTCAACAGCAGCATCCACCCCACTTACACCCCGGACCCGACATCTACAGGGTAGTCAAATCCAGCCACGGCCCTTCCTAGTGGGCGAAGGGGCCACGCACCCTCACTTTTTGCCCAAAAAGAAGAGTGTCTGTCAGGCTGAACAAAGGTCACCATGCAGTTTATTCATTTGTCCTTCTTTGCCGTGCTCCCCATCTTTAGCTCCTTCAGCCCTAACGCTTCATGCTTGTTTCATGCTCCCACATGTTGCAATCTCCTTAGTCCAGTTTTACTGACTGTGTCCTTGTTCCTCGTGTCGTACGAGGAAGGGAGGATTGCACATCGGCTACTCTGGAGTACCTGTTACACTAGGAAGGAAAGCAAGCATTGATTTTCTTCAGCTTTACTAGTTCTCGAGATAAAGCTTCCATTGCTTATGCCATTCTGCACCTCTCCCGTGTGGGAGGGAAGCTTTGCAGTGATGCTGGCTGGTCTCCTCTGGTGCTGCCCCTATCTGGGCACAATAACTTTTTTTTAGTCCAAATCTTCAGTCACTTGTGTTGGATCTAGCTACGTGAGTGGCCAGAAACTCCAGCCAGCTGTGGTCGACCCTCTATGGGAATATGGTATAGGTAAGAAATGGGCTTGTATTCCGTAATAAGCTTAATTGGAGTCTCTGCTCAGACTCTGGACACACAATGGGATCCTGATCAAGTCTCAAATGTCTTTCTGTCTCGCATTAAGATGGAAGGTCTAGACATCGTCTGATGGACGAGACCATAATAGAGGACCTGGATACAGTTGACCTCCTTGTTTTACTGTCAGTGGTATCTGAAGCACTTTGTTGCAGGACCGACGTACCAAGCGATGCTTCTTTGTTTTCAGTTTCCTATCCTTTAGATAGTTTTGTATTAACCTCTGCTAAAATCTGTATGAAACCATAGTCACAAGGTTTGAATCCTGGTATGGCCAAATTATCTTTTCATCTTTTCCAAGTCCATAAAATGAGTGCCATTAACTTGGGCTTTACCATTTATCTCATTTTACTGTATGTATCGAAGTGACTTATAAAGGGCAAACATAGCTGCAATGTGACAAGGTAAATTTTCATGGAGCTTAGTGCAGAAGAGGGCTAAGGGGTGGGATAGATAAGCAGGACGAGGGTTTACCATTGAGAAGCAGGCATGCTAAGGAGGGGCATAGAAAGACAGAGCACTGAGCAGAGTGTCATAGTGTCAGGGGGTGGAGGATAGGATGGAAGGGGTGGTAGTTGGAACTGTTTAGGGGTGATCCAGCAAATTGAGTCATTGCAAAACCTACAGTGGCTTTTAATCAGAAAGTATTTATTTGTGCTATTGCAATTTGGAAATCTTAAAATCCTTGGGTCTGTGTTCACCTGGTTTGGGCCCTGCGCCTTAGGGGCCCTTTGGATAGTCTCATTCAATTTAAAAGTGACGTTATAAGCACTGACACAAAAGACAGGCAGCTGAGTTGATGGACGAGACCCCCACAGTCATCCTGGGTGCCAGAGGACAGGTGCAGGCTAAATTATGGGAGCTGTGGCAGGCACCAGAGACATGGAGACAAATGTCCTGACTCTTAGAAGGGGGCAGGCATTTTCCTGCCTCAGTCCAATACATCCTTTGTGCTTCAATTCAAAAGGCAACCTATTATTCTGGCTCACTTGATAATTTTTTATCCCACTTGCTGTCAGGTCAGCTAACCACTCAGAATCTCCAACACTTAACTTTTGAAGGGACCCAGTCTATGCCAAATGTATCTCCCTTCAGGTGCAGACTAGTACCCCAAAATAATTAGTCACCCCGATTCCATGGTGAGGTCTAGCATTCCATAATAATAAAATGGGATATATGTGGGGCCAAAAGACAGTCCAGTAGTCAATGACTGGCTGGCTGGCTGCTGCTTGGCTTAATTTTTCTTCCACCAGTGCTGGCCACAGAGAGAGGGTGAAGAGCAGTCGGCACATTTGTTTTCTCCAGGTGATAAAAGGGTCCATACACTATTCTACTGTCTTTAAGAGTCCTCTTCTATAAGACCATAGAAAGGCCTGTATAATCTGACCGGATTGGGTACATTAAATATATAAAGAAGACTTCCTGATCTACTGAAGGCTTTCTTTGTCTGAGCCAGACACAACAAACCTAGCTTCAGTGGGTGGCTTTGGATGTCCTGTCACTTGGACGAGAGAAGTACTCAAATTCAACTCTTTGAAGAGGTGCTACTTGTTGATGCTGCTAAGGTATACCGCTAGTAGGTTTGATGAGCAAGTCAGGCATTGACCAGCCTACCAATCGCTGCTGTGATTGTGCTGTTTTCATTCATGACTGACTGATGCCTGCTTCTATTAATATTGATCAAAATTAACTTGATGATAATATTAACCTTAGTAGGTAAAACGGCATCAGTATCCAAAGTCTTGCATATCCAAGACCTGTGCTCTCGTTGTAGCTCAATTGAGCAAGAAAATATGGCATAGAGGGCTCTGCTGTCCTCACAGGTAGTTTGTGTTTTCAATGAGCTCAAAAATAACATTTAACAAGCATTGGCATAGCCAATAGGTCTCGCCTTTGGGACCTTATAAGTGTTTAGCCATGCAACACTTGATGTTGTTGCACCAAGGATATTGTGCTGGATAACTAAACACTTATAAGGTCCCAAAGGCGAGACCTATTGGCTATGTCAATGCTTGTTTTGGGTAGGCATGGGCGATTAAGGAATGTATTTGCCAACAAGCACAGGATATTACGCTCACTCACAAACTCGAACCAAGTTGCCCAGTTTCAAATTTGGCAGCTCAAACAGTTAAGCCACATACTTTCCAAAATCTTAAAGCTGGGGTTTGTTTTTTAAATTCGCCAAAAAACATGAGCATTCACGCATAGCAAAACAGTGCAGAGGTGGAGGGCACAAAGAGGCGGTGGAGAAAAGTGTTTGCTTTGAGGATGAGCAGTTATTATTTTTATGTGACATGCCCCCCTAAAATACGACCTGCGACAAAAAAGAGAGAGAGCGAGAGACAGAGTGCGAGCGAAAGAGAGAGTGAGTGAGGGGGGAATAGAAAAAAAAAATGCGGCCCGCGCTGTGCTTAAGAACTGTGTTTAAACTCGCCCAAAAACATGAGCATTCACGCATAGCAAAACAGTGCGGAGGTGGAGGGCACAGAGAGGAGGTGGAGAAAAGTGTTTGCTTTAAGGATGAACAGTTATTTAGAGAAACCAAGCAGTGGTGCCGCCCATGCATGCTGTAGTTCATTATACTTTTTACATCAGCAAAATTGTTGCCATGTTATCATGTTCTTGTTTGAATGCTTTTCCACCATGGTTGAAACGTAAAGGTGGATTGGGGGTGATGTATATCTACCATATATTCCATCGATGGGACGGCCACGTAACACTTCTTGTATGTCTGGGTGCGAAGCATAGGTATGTCTGGAGTGTGCATTACTGCACATATCAGGTCTGTCCGAGTATGCATTGCTTCACAGCGCTGGAAAACTCAGGACTCAGCTTGCTGGGCTAGAAGAGCTCGGTTAGCACATGCTTGCATGTGGTAAATGTAGTCACAGCTGTTGCATGGATGTATACAGTTGGTTCTGCAGAATATGCGGTCATAAGTAGAGGAGAGTGAGGGAGCAAATGCCTAGAAGTGAAAGATGCAGAAGGGTGTTATTGAGAATAACACACTGCCAATTGGTTGGCCTTTGATTCTGTGATGCATTTAGGTGTGTGCATAAGGGTTTAGGTACTCCGACTTGGTTTACTACGTTTGAAGAGTAACAAATAGCCTGCTTTATGGCCGTTGTTAAAGGCTTACTCTTTATAATGAAATATCGCTGCGGCACATTATTTTTAACCTGTAGTCTGATTGTGTTTTCTCCACAGAGACAGGTGTTTGTATTGCGCAAATTGGTATTTTGAAGCTCAGCTGCCGTATTGTCTTTAAAATGTAAATTTCCAAGTCATTGTGTCACTTTCTACATTTTTAAAACTCTATACTGAATTTTTAGAAGGGCGAGTACAGTGCTTTGTACCAGAAGTAAATTTAGCGGTGGTGACTATGTATTTTGTGAAATAGTAACAAATTAAGCCAATCAGGAAGAAGACATTTTCAACATTCTTCTGTGCCTACATATGTAGGGGAGAGATATTATTGCCGTTGCAGCCCGCGAGTGGTCCGCGCGTGAGAGAGAGAGGGGGAGCAGGAGGTGAGCCCGCTAGTGGTGCGCGCGCGCGCTAGGAGAGCAGTCTGCTCATTTTCAAGCACTGCACTCGTGCTTGTGGTGCGCCGCTGCTCTCTCCCGCAAGCTGGATGCCGCCACAAGCACGAGTGTGTGCTTGAAAATGAGCAGAGCGACGGCTAAAGGCCCTCCTAAGCAGCGCATGCGCGCTGCGTAGGCGAGACCTAAAAACCTTGTTGAGGCTTTATTTTACCCCGCCAAGCAGTCTGGGTTGGGCAAGAAAGAGGATGACAAATGTCCTAGATGTGGAGAAGGTTCGGTCGATATGGCTCATATGTCCTACAGTTGTGAGAGGCTGCAGTCATTTAAAGAGTGCATCGAGTAATTCTGAAAAAAGCTGTTTGGTAAAGAGATCCATATTAGCTCTGTAATGATGCTCTTCAGGTATGATCAGCGTCGCGAAGGAGATGCGGGCCAGATGTATTTTATTTTTATCTCTATGGCTCTAGCTTGGCTCTTAATCGCTACGGTGTGTAAGAGTGCAGAACCTCCCACTACGCAATCATGGTTTGGGCGCTTGTTGGGTATCTACAATCTAGAGAGATCGCTATATAACTTCAAGGTAAGGGGGGCCAGGAGATGTGGCAAAAGGATCTGGTCTCCTATGATTAATTAGTTGGCTAATCACTTGGGCTATGATGACTGGTTAGCTTCTGAACAAGTTTATCAGGACGAGCAGCCATGGGCTAAAATGTAATCGAGATTGTGGTTTTTGCGATGTTATATTATTATAAGCCGTCATGCCCTTCTGTGTCGGAAGATAATGTATACTAATGGCTTTATGTACAGCATTCAACGTAGGAATTAAATATTTAGAATGTCTTGTAATTTAGATGTAAATGAATTTAATATGGTCGTACTTTTTGATATGGGTATTAACTTTATAAATATAATGAATTGTGCAGAAAGTCTTACATTACTGATGGAATTAATTTAGTCTGCTTACTCGTTTTTTTTGTAAATAAAAATAATTAAAAGAACCAGAACTACACTGGTCTTAACTTTGAATTGGTCTTCTAATTTCTTAGTTAAGTGATAAACACCTTTATCAGCTGCTTCCTCATCCACTTCTTCTAAAGTAAGTTCTTGTAAGTCTTCAAAAACTTCACTCCCTTGTATTCCAAGAATGCGTAACAAAACGTGTTTATGTAAAGGGAAGAATTTGTCACCCTCAATTGCAATGAGATAGGACTCCAATACCTTAATCCACTGTTCCCAAGGTAGGCCTTGTTCCCCAATGTCATTAAGGAATTGTGGTGGCTGGTCATTCCCAGAGCAGCCATGTAGCTAAATATTAGGAATAAGGTGGAGGAGGGCTACCTTGCTCGTAGATAAGCGAGATTTTGTTTTAAACTGACCCCTTAACTTATGTACAGAACTGAATATTCAAATGAAAATACAGTAAATAAGCTCCTTGACACAAAAAGGGTAAGGCAAATGTGAGAGAAACTGTATAGTTGAATAAAAAAACTGCACAAACTGTAAAACCGAGGGAACAGTAATAGGTTATGGGAGTCTGAGAAAAATTGAGATAACCGCTAGTCTAACTAGTTGCACAAAATACGTAAAATCAGAGCTACTGGTTCTGCAGCAATCATCACACAAAGAAATAGTTATACGATCATACAGTTGTAAAATACCGTCAGATGATATAAGGAGTTAGAGACAGTGTGCCGCACCTCCAGACAAAAGAAATCGAAGAGTTTAAGTGAAGCTTGAATGTTTCCATGTCACTTATAGGAGGTGCAAGTTTGCCGCTGAATTCTGAAGCCTGTGGGTGGTACTGGGCAGTGAGCTCAGCGTAGGCAGTCTTAGTTGAGGGAGGCATAGCTTCTAGGTGCATATAACTGAGATGGGAGGCGGCGTAGTGGTAGAGAAAAGGCGTCCCATCTGTCAGGAGAAAGACAACTGCCATCAAGATCTCCGACGGAGGTCTAAGCACATGGTGCAATGTACTAGAAGGGGGAAATGGTGCAGTTGTAGAGAAAGGCACCGAGTCCGTCAGGAGGGAGAGCCAACAATCAAAGAGGTCTCCGGCACTACTCCACTCTCTAAAGATCTGAGGGCGGTCAGATGACGGGAAACGGACGCAGAGAGTGGACGCTCTTTCCTGACACGGGCTGATTCGCTGCAGCACCCGTGAGTCAGAGGCCTTTCTGTAATGGCAGATGCGCAGTGACCCACACAGCTGTAGGCCACAGGTGGCAAGTCTCGTTCAGAAACGTTCTCTCCCGGTGGAAGCAGCCCAGCTGGGAGAAGAGCGGCCTCAGCGATGATGAGGAGAGATGACCTCGTATGCTTCACAGCATTCTTTGCAGCGCCGCTCTAATCCGACTGGTAGGCACCGGCTAGAGAGCTACCAACAAGGGGTGGAAGTGAAATCTACCCCGTGCGCAGATCCCCGCCGCCAATATTAAAGGAGTGACACAAATCAAGAAAATGACGAGGTTTATTCGAAAGCACCGCCAATCTCTGCTCAGGTCCGAAGCTACTGCCTCACACACAGCATTCTAATCCTCGGAATGGGTATGAGATTCCGGCTCTACTCATTGTACATCCTTACTTCCAAAGTACAGGTGGATCACATCTGCGAATTAACACCTACGTTACGTGCTAGGCACTGCAGAGTGGAACAGCTTTGCTGAAGCAATCCTCCTGAAATAACCTGCAATTTCCAAACTGCTGAGAACCCAGAGGCATTATCTCAAGGTGTCCCCACAAAACAAAGCAAAAATGTGCTCTCCTGCCTATCCCTTTACAATGCCTTTATTCCAAATTATTACAAGGTACTAAACGCTCAAATTGCTAAGAAGAGAATGAAAAGGGAGCAAATAGCTGGAGCAAGCAAGAAATAGACAACAAAAATGTAGAAACTGTGATGGGGAGTATGAGAGGTGAATGAAAAGAACAGCAAGAGGAGAGAAGTGAGATAGAAATAGCAAGAAGGGAGGGGTATAGAAAAATGAAATGGCATGGAGGCTAGGTAGTGGAGAAAAGGGTATGATCAGCCATTGGAAATGAAGACAGGGGGGCGGGGGGACTATGGAATACAGAAAGGTAAGGTGAGCCAAAGGGCGAGAGTTATATAAACAAGAGGAAGATCAAAGGCAAGGGAGAGAGAAAACAAGCAGCAGCTAAACACGCGAGTGGTGCGTGCCGCGCGCGCTGCACTAATTAACAAGCAGCAGCTGTTTTCGGGAGTGGTGCACGCGCAGTCTTCACTTTTCAAGCACTGCACTCGTGCTTGTGGCCCACCGCTGCTTGCTCCCGCAAGGTGGATGCCGCCACAAGCACGAGTGAAGTGCTTGAAAAAGTGAAGAGCGACGGCTAAAAGCCCTCCTATGCAGCGCATGCGCGCTGCGTAGGCGAGACCTAAAAATACCACAAAACCCTATTTCACTTTTGCACTATTCACTTATACTACTTGGGATTACACTGAAAAACTCGGAAAGGTATTGCGGTCCCTACTAATTTACTGGAGCTATTCCAAAGGATATAGATAGAGAGCATATCAAACTAGTTGGATGTGTTCTTAACCAATCGATGCAGTTCAAAGAGATTGTTATGTTAGAAAACACTCGAAAGCCCAAAATTTCCAAAAGTGTGTTAGCTAGATCACCACCCTCTCCTGGATTAACAGTCCCAAGCATAGAGATGGGTAAAAAAAAAAACTAACAATGAGATCAAAGTATGTCCTTGTCGCTGATTATGGAGTTGTCTCTGATATGAGGTGAGAAAAGTGCACTTGACAAATGAAATTCAAATGTCCAAGATCTGTGAAGTTTTTTTCCAGGCTAGCAGTAGTTCACTCTTTAAATGTCACTATGGAGATGCTTTTGGTCTGGATTGAGGTGCATTGCGCAGAATAATTATTCACTAATGTTACAAATTTGGTTTTGGATACTGGTTGAAATTGAGCATCACTAGAATATGGTACCTGTTTATAAGGTTAGAGGTGACATGTAGAAGATGATGCCAAGGCAGCACAAAATGTCAATGGCATTGTAAGCAGACTTCCTTAGAAGCCACTCGGCCATGGAAGAAAAAGGCCCAGTGGCTTCCAAGGAGGAAAAAAGCAGTCTTTAATCCCAAAAAAAGAGAATTTGACCGACCTTGGGTGCTAAAGCAGACCTTGTGAAGGACTGCGGCACATTGTCTCTTGGGAGCTAACAATTGTATAAAAATGGACCTAAATTTAAATAATTTGGTAGGTACACACACTCTCATACAGACACTCTCTCTCCCTATTGGTATTTTATTCTAAAGCATCTGGCAAATGTGTTAGATTTATGTATTGTTCCCATTTATCATAACCACTTTTCGAGCTAAAGGTCCTTTTAAGTGCCGGATTTTGCCTGACGTGGCACCAGCAAGAACTTTCCATTCTTGGTGTAGTCACTTCCCCCTTGTTTGCGTCTAGAACTGGTGTGCTGGCTGGGGATGTAGCCCTGCGTGATCACCAGCTTGCTGGCAATTTACACCAGCTTCAGCAGTTGCACTCCCCGCAGTAGAGACCTTTGATCAATGGATGCATTTTGCACTCCTGAGCTATGGCTCTCCTTCAGGGTCTGCAGTGGCCACCAGCAGGATCCAGTCATGCACATTTCCACCAGTGTCCCTGAGCTACCAGCTGTATGTAGCATGGTACTGTCTGGCCGTCTGAGGACCCAGGTGAACTCCACTAATTGCTGGCAATGTACTTCTCTATCTATGCCTCTTGACAGGTGCCCTAAGTGCAGTAGAGATCATTGATCAGTGAGTACACTGGCTAAGTTCGATCAGCAGGTCCACTGGCTAAGTTCGATCAGTGAGTCCACTGGCTAAGTTCGATCAGTGAGTCCACTGGCTAAGTTCGATCAGTGAGTCCACTGGCTAAGTTCGATCAGTGAGTCCACTGGCTGCGTCCGATCAGTGAGTCCACTGGCTGCGTCCGATCAGTGAGTCCACTGGCTGCGTCCGATCAGTGAGTCCACTGGCTGCGTCCGATCAGTGAGTCCACTGGCTGCGTCCGATCAGTGAGTCCACTGGCTGCGTCCGATCAGTGAGTCCACTGGCTGCGTCCGATCAGTGAGTCCACTGGCTGCGTCCGATCAGTGATCAGTGAGTCCACTGGCTGCGTCCGATCAGTGATCAGTGAGTCCGCTGGCTGCGTCCGATCAGTGATCAGTGAGTCCGCTGGCTGCGTCCGATCAGTGAGTCCGCTGGCTGCGTCCGATCAGTGAGTCCGCTGGCTGCGTCCGATCAGTGAGTCCGCTGGCTGCGTCCGATCAGTGAGTCCGCTGGCTGCGTCCGATCAGTGAGTCCGCTGGCTGCGTCCGATCAGTGAGTCCGCTGGCTGCGTCCGATCAGTGAGTCCGCTGGCTGCGTTCGATCAGGGAGTCCGCTGGCTGCGTTCGATCAGGGAGTCCGCTGGCTGCGTTCGATCAGGGAGTCCGCTGGCTGCGTCCGATCAGGGAGTCCGCTGGCTGCGTCCGATCAGGGAGTCCGCTGGCTGCGTCCGATCAGTGAGTACACTGGCTGCGTCCGATCAGTGAGTACACTGGCTGCGTCCGATCAGTGAGTACACTGGCTGCGTCCGATCAGTGAGTACACTGGCTGCGTCCGATCAGTGAGTACACTGGCTGCGTCCGATCAGTGAGTACACTGGCTGCGTCCGATCAGTGAGTACACTGGCTGCGTCCGATCAGTGAGTACACTGGCTGCGTCCGATCAGCTGGTACACTGGCTGCGTCCGATCAGCTGGTACACTGGCTGCGTCCGGTCAGCGGGTACACTGGCTGCGTCCGGTCAGCGGGTACACTGACTCCGTTCGGTCAGTGGGTACACTGGCTCCGTTTGATCAGTGGATACGTTACGCACAGGAACAGCAGCAGAGCTGCCAGCCACACGAAACTACCAGTGCAATGTCCTGCCTGAAAATGCAGCTGATTAAATATGAGGAAAGGTAGCCTGGCACCCCAGTGTTCCACAGGTTTATTAGGAGAAACATTGATTAAAACACGGCAGGTATATTGTGGCTATAATATGTATGTGACATCAGCATAGAAAGCGACAGAAGTCGGTTCAGCGACCATTTTGAAATCTCAGTAGTCCTGCAGGTGCTACAATAAGAAAACATATACAAGTCGCTCCTTTAAATGGATTGTAAAGAGTCTATGCACCAGGGGAGGGAAAAACTCAAGAAGAGGAAGACAAACCATTGAATAAGAAACAAGTGAATGAGAGTGACAATAAAGCCAGCCAGTGGTAAGCAGTGGGTTTGCTCTAAGCCCACTGTACATTTTTGGTATGGTCCCTAATACTGTCTGTTAGGCAAAACCTAAAAAAGAATCCCACTGAGGATGAAAGGCAGATGATGGTGTTGAACATACTTCGTTGACTAACCCATGAAACCTTAGGTAGCACTGCATTTCCTCTGGGTGACCATATTCTCTTAGTGTCTGCTTACTACTGTGCAATGACAGATGTTTGCCCGTCTCTCTAAAATGTGACGCCGCCTGACAATCTGCTTGCGCCTTCAGTGTGGGAGGGAAGCTTCCCCTAAGGACTTTGAGGACAGCTTGGCGGTGATAAGAGGAATATTTGTATTTCCCTACACGTTTTCAGCAGGCTATAGTAATTCACAGCGTAAAGCAACACTATATTTAATACCTTTAAATGCTGATTTTTCGTCTGGTTGAGACAGACTAGATTGACCAAATAAGGCTACGTCTGACTATTTCGAGGCAAAATACACCGACCCCGCCGCTCCCAAGCAAAGTGCCTAAAATATTAACTGCATAAGCAGGGCCTTAAGTGGGATGAAAAAACTGGGGGAGTCTCTGAAAGGGGCATGACCAATGTAATTAAGGGCGTAGCTTAAACTGGAAAGCTAAAAAGTCTGTGGTTGGCATAGTGTGCCGCCCGGCTGGTAAATTTGCTGTCTTATCATTGCATCCAGATAAATAATACAACAAGTAACATTCCACCTAAAACAAGCCAGGACTATTAGCTTTGCCAATAGTTGCACAAGCTAAATAAAAAACAACTTTGGCTTCGTTGTATATAACCTTGATAATGCTTCAGTTCCGAAATGATGAGACTGAAAGACCTACAACGAGTCTCTTTCAAGTTGCATCAAAGGCAGTAAAGGGTAATACTGCTGCAGAGGTAAGATTTTTTTTTTTTTCACCCTGAGGACTACGGCAAGAAAGGAGAGCCCGATAGGGACCCGTCTTAGCACCTGCTCTTTAGAATTGCCGGTGCTGAGCCCCGGCAGGACCCGGCCCACTTACAGCCCTTTGCATAGGTATCGTGTTTCACGTTTAGACCTTTACCTCGGAGGGAGGAGTGACTGTCTCTTTACAGACCCTCCCTCAAACCCCACAGGAGTCAGCACCGCGTCTTGTTTTGGTGAGGAATATGCAATTTAAATGTGCTGGAGTTGGAGAGCACACAACTGCAGCTCGTTGCAGTATATGCAGACAGATGCCTCCCCCCCCCGCCTCCCACCGCCCCCCACATTTATATTTGGAAGCCGCTCGTAAACTATGTGGGTTACTGCGCAGTTGCCGCGCATTTGCTTACGTAAACCATTAAGAAGCCGTTGCCTATAGTGAATGTCTGCTTTTTTAGAAACACCACTACCATTCGATGTGTTTTAGCATTGGGTCGTCGGATGCGCAGGGCTGCGTGCTTTCTGGTGGCTGGTTTCTGTTGCATTCCGAACGTTGACTTGTGTCATGGGATAATGTTTCGGAAGGAGGAGCTTTGGTCAGGAGGGTTTCACTAGACCGAGCAGATGTGTTGTGTGCCAGTTTAGACATTAGTCACACCTTGGACGCTTTTGCAAAGCCATGCCACACTAGAACACAGACTAGCTTCGTTGTCCACGGTGTTCGACTTTTCCGGGGCTGCATCCACACGCATAACAAGCATTGGCAAAGCAATTAGGTCTCGCCTTTGGGACCTATTAGCTTTGCCAGTGGCTTTACCATGCCGTTCAGCTTCACAGATGCTATGCAGCATGGCTTAAAAAAAGAGGAGAGGGGACAAGCCTATGACACGGCCAGCTGCTTTTGTAGGCTCACTTTCCCACAAAATAATTCAAGTGGTTTTTTTTACATTTTGTTTACCGATCAGAGTTGCATCTGTAAACAAAACGAAAAATGAAGTAGCAGGTGGGGTAGAAACAATGTGGTGAAGGGGGGGGCAAGACAGGAGGAGGGTTGGAATCAGAGGGCGAGGTTGGGGTAACAACACAGGTGTGAGGTGGTAAGTAAACTGGGAGAGAGGAATATGGAGGGGATAAGGCAAACTGACAAGTGCAGCATAGAGCTGGGGGGAGAAGCACACGAGAGAAACGTGGGTCGGGGGAGCACACGAAGGAGAGTGCATCAAAGGGGAGAGAAAGAGCATGACCAGCATGGCGGAAGCTGGAGGCACAAAAGTGAGACAGCTGAAAAACACTTGCACTGTTCTGGAGTGCTTGAAAAGAAAAAAGTAACGCCTGGAGAGGGACAAACCCACAAAGAGGAAGTAAAGAAGTCACAAGATAGCAAATAAGAAGCAAGCAAATGAGTGACAATGACGCCAATTAATGGTAAGTAAAAGTTGGGATCTACGTCCTCTATGAGCTGACAAAATATCTTGCAACAGGCGAGACCTAAAAATAGAGTTCAGAGCAGCTTTTCTGTACTTGAAATTGCTGCTAATTTAATCATTCATTTGAAACTTTCCGGCTATGCCAAGCTCCTGAGAATTTCATTGGAATTTTTTCCAGATTCTTTTAATGTACCTTTGGTTGAAGTTGAAGCTTAAGTATTATCTCACTCGATTTGGCCCACTTGACATGTTTTATAGATGATTGCTTGAGGAATGAAGCACGCGTTGCCCTTTGCTCCCTGCTCAGGGCACGATGGAGAGTCAGAACCTACATCTCCCAGATGCCCTCATTTTCGAGGCCTGAAAGAAACATTTCATGGTTTGCTAGGAAAGGGCTGTTCTAGTTTATTGGACAGCACTATGGTTTCCTTCTTGCAATTTTGACCTGGATGCCCTCGAGTCGCCAGTGTTGAGCCGATGTTTTGCCTAAACAGTTCGGGCTCATTTGAGGGAGTTGGCTGGAATTGCCTGTTACATTTTCATGTGAATGCTTATTCAAATTAGCATTATTGCATTTTATCAGCAGCTCTGATACACTTTTTTATCTAACTAAAGCAGCGATTATGATTTCGAGGAACTCTGATATGAACAAAGCAACAGAAATGGGGTTCATAAGTTATTGGTTTAAATGCAACTTATAACGAGTGTTTCTTTAATAGACCATTCATTTTCTTTGTGAGTGCTAGCATAAATTTAGCTTCCAGCTGTGTTCTCCGCAAAGCCACCTTTTCTATGTACGTCTGTTTTTATCTTGTAGCAATAAAACCTTATCTATGTTAGCTTAGCTCTTGATGCTAGGGGTACATTTATGAGGATTAAGTCGGGGGGCTCAGTTTTTTTCGAATATGGGGGTTTGAGCACGCAAAAACAAGGCGAGAAGGATCTGTTGCTTTCTTGTAGAGACAGTGCATACTGTTGAGGTCTCTTATGGTCAAGCAGTGATCTTTTCTTGCTGCTTGGGGCGTCATTGATGATACCGGACTTGATTTATGAAGCTTTGGCCAGTTTAGGTTATCGTTGTGAAGAGCTAGCTTTCCCACTGTTTTGCAGTTTGAGTGCAACAGCTGCTGTTATATAGTAGTACTTTGTGATTTAGTAGTTTTACAGCAGGAATGTGTACTGTTAGTTTTATGATTATGGGATTGTTCTTGCGATTATAGGTTCAGTGTTTCTTTGATGTTTTTATTGTCCTTGCCTTTTTGTGTATGGTTTTTAGTTGAACCAATTACAAACGTCGTTGATTTATTTAAAGAATGTATGTATGTGTATGTGTGTATATATATATTTTTTTTATAATCACTTCCCCACAGAGATAGGCTTGAGAGGTGGGAACAGCGCTTCCCAATATTTGGAAATTCTATGAAACCGCCCGGATTAGCGTGGTTAACTAATGGATATATGCACCGCTTAATGAATAAGTGTATATTATAGACCAGCTCAAAATGGGTGGGAAAGGATATATGCACATGCTACATGGAGGAAAGGTGGGATCCACACTAATCCATACATGGTATACATTAAACCTAGAAATGGGATGGGACCAAAGACTGACCCCTTAGGATCCTTCTATGACTGGGTGCAAGACGGTGGTAACACTGCCAGGGTTTAAAAAGTGGGATGATGTAGGCGTAGCATCCGCTAGAAGATGTGCGGAATGCAAACGGAATGGTACCCTTTGCACACCTACAGAAGGAATGTGAAATGTCGGCTTTGCAAAGTTTTCAGATACTGGCAGCTGTGGCATGCATTACAATCTCAGATACCCGGGCAGAAGTGACTATGACGGACTGCCCATTAGAGAGAAGATTAATGAAGGGCAGAATGATGATGAAAGCTATCTCACTTACATACAGCACATTAATGGCAAATACGCAAAGATTTATGTGGATTAAGGGAACACATTGGTGACTTAAGCAGCGACTAAGAACATGCGGTTAGATTTCCAAGAGAAGTGGCAATAAAAGCTATTTTCCGCCTCATCCAGCTCAAAATGCTGCACATAATGCATTACAGCAGGACACTACTGTGCTAAATGGGTAGAGCAGGAGCTGATATATGTGTGTGAAAATGGGTTCAGAAGGTCACATTTATACATATAATATGGGAAAACCACGAACGGCAGAATTATTGGAGAACGGTGGTAAAGAGATTAGAGGACTCCACTGATATGCTGAGGTGGATGCTTTTTGGGATATGGAAAGTTTCCGATGAAACAAGTTATAAAAGAATATTGATTAAACCTCTGTTTTATCATAGCGAAAAGATACTGCCCAAAAATGGGGAAGCAAGACGGGTCCTAAAATACAGAAATGGGAGATGGGCATGGACGGCTGTATGGTTGTGGGATGGGAATATCCCTAGAAATTCGAGAATGTAATGTAGGCTCTAGATGGGCAATGTAATTGTCAGAATGACATTGGAATGATGGTAAAATGTGCTCGATCCACTTGCTAAAAGAGAAGGTGCCAGATTGTTAGTATACATGATTCATGAAGACCTCTGGAGATGAAGAATCAAATGTATACACTGCTGAAGCTGTTTTGGTGTAATCTTATTACACCAAAAGCTAATAAAATCCTTTAATTAAAAGTGTGTTTTAATATGCTGCCTGCAAGGGGTACTTCTTATGCATGCAAATGGATAGTGAAATGTCTTCCACAGACTTCCCCAGAACTACACGACAGCTCGTGGGTGCAAATATATGAGCATGTGTACTTATTCAGAAGTACTTTATTTCCGCACTTTGAATTAACAGTGATGTGTTAGCAATGAATAAGCTAGAATGACCAGTACCACACTTATAGAAACCTGCTCTCTGTTTCTTTTTTAGGTCTCGCCTATGCAGTGCGCAAGCGGTGCTTTGGAGTGACCTCTTTGAATCACTCCGTACTTTTTTGGAAACTCGTGCATGTACTGCACTGTTTCCAATGCGCACTCGTGCATGTACGGCGTTTACCTTGCGGGAGCGAGCAGCGGCGCCATCTGTTTGCAATTATCGCGCCCGCCGCTGCTCGCTCCCGCAAGGTAAACGCTGTACATGGACTGAGCAGAAGCAGCGCCCCTGTTCCCTACCGTGACGTTTCCGGCCCCGCTCCAGTCAGTGGAAAGCCTCTGCAACTTAGCAGAACTCGGATGACCCAGTGCTTCAGCGGGGAAAGACGGAAAAGTATTATCTTAAACATACATTATTTCGTTTGTGGAATGGCCACAAAACCGAGCATTGTCCCATCTATAATCTTTTAACCCCACCCTTTGCTTTTCTCTGTGGCCTACATTTTGGTAGTGTATGCCATGTGTGTGCTACATTAAAGTCGTGCTGTTAGCCACTCCGGTGTTGACGAATCAAAAGAAATGTGTGTGTACGCTTTATGCTCGATTCGAACTGTTTATAAAATACAAACTTTGGCGTTCTTAGGGGCCAGATCAGCCGGCGTGATTTGAATGTAAACGAACCCAACACCACACCAATTTCTACACCCAGCTGAAAAGCTGAAAAAAGGCGGGGTCATGAGGGATATTGTGGCAACAAAACCGATGGGAAGCACCTCCAAGTATACAAAAAGAAAACACTATATACAATGAATCCATCATTAACACCCATTTAATCTTTCTCGTGTCAGTGGAACTGCAGATTTGTTGATGCTCACGAGCGTGCATTTCTGAATCATTACCAGGATTCTGACTTTGAAAGCAGCAACAAGAACAGCCATCTTATTTAAATTCAATTCATAGTTTTTGATGTGGCACCTCACAATCCCTAGGGGGTGTCGGGGCGCTTCACTTTTGTACCTCTCGATAAAGCGAGGACAAAATTACATCTACGAAACTATTTTAAAGGATTTAAAGGAAACCTTTTGAAACTTAAATGAAAGCATTTGAATTTCAGATTAAGGTGACGATACTATTTCGAGGAGAAAAATAGTATTTACCGGATGGCATTGGACCCCAGGATTAATTCATTCTCAAATAGGTGTAAGACTGGCGTGTTTATCAAAAACCCATTTCCTGCAACTAATGTGTTTTTTTTGCAAAAATCAGAGCGTCACTCGTTTAGTGAGAGTGTTGCACAATAGAGATGGCTGGCAGACGGCTGGCCAGTCCGAGGGTCCATTGGCTTTATTCGAGCTTCACTAGGGCACATTTCTTTCCCTTTCTTAGGAGCTACATTTTGAGCAAACCCCTTGCAGTCCAATTCTAGTACACTTTTGGGCCTCAATAGTCCCGATTTTGGTGGAAATCAGTTCTCAACATTTTGACGTGATTGATGGCAGTGAAAAACGTGCACGACTGTCACAGGCATTTCTTGTGGTTATGCCTTGGCTGTCACTGATTTCTTTGCAGTTGTCATTTTTGACAGGAAGCACGTTCCATTTGAGGAAGAGTGTGTGCAGGTTCAGTTTCAGCAAATGTGTTTTGCTTCTCTTAAGTGTTACCTTTACCTTTAGGAAACGGTCTGCGGCAATCTATGACCACAACCATTCTATACTCTGTGGTGAACGTGCCTTCCCAGTGTTCTTGTTGGCTGTGTGCGCAGAAAAGCATTTGAGGTACCCTGCCCTTTCCAAGCCCCCCGCCTTATCTGTTTCCAGACACAGCAGCAAATTTAAATAAAATCATTGCTTTACTAGCACATATCCCTTTTACTCCTTTTTAAATATATCGCATCGTGTGGTAAAATATAACCAAGATCTATAGCATAAGGGAATATCAGTTCACCGTCTCTGCAGTGTATTTTTCTTATCTTTTTGTTTTTTAAATTATACCATTAAACAAAGCACAAGGGTGTCACAGATGCTTTAAGTGTTCTTTCACCTTGTTGTGATACTTTTTCAAACCCTCTTACAGTTCTTTGCCTAATTTTGTTTTATTTCTAAAATAAGTCAGTCATTTAATGGAAAACACGGCGCTTAGGTATAAAAAAACAAATTGCATTATGTACAGTCTGTGTATTACTAAAATATGTTTTAAAGAAGCCCCATTTTATTGTAAACCTTTTTGTGCATTTTGTAGCACTCTATATTATACCGTTTTAAATAACGTACATATACACACAGGCTCTGACCTCGTAGCGCTAAATAAACACAAGTCACTATTCTCGACTGCACTAACCAAGATTTAATTCTGTTTACTGAGGCAAGCATGAATTCCTTAATCAGACTGCATGACCCAGTGTGTAGTAATCGTATAGCTCTTCAATCCGTCACAGCACCCAGGGTAATATGCTGTATGGTAAACACTTATAAGGTCCCAAAGGCGAGACCTCTTGGCTATGCAAATGCGTGTTTATTTTATAGTTCATTAAGGAGTAAAACAAATTAACAGTGTGCAGACATACATACACATAGGAGGGTCAAAAACTCCAATGTCACATAGGCATGTAGAAGTTCTGTAGGGTGGCAACTCTCCCTAACAAACAAACAACCTAAAATCAGTTCCCCCAACTACGGTACAACAACAAGTAAGGAGATTACCTAAAAAATAAAATAGTCTTCAAACATAAAGATAGAGGAAGGATTGACCAGGTAAGGAGTAAACTGGGCACTTGGGGAAGGGGTGTGGGGGCTGGGACAACAGAAGAGTGAATAGTGTTCTGCTGACATGATCTCAATGGCAACTCATCAGTGACGTAGCATAAGTACCACAACAACCACATGGCATCTTTATCAGTGACATTTCATGACGGGACTTCCTCTGTCCGGGCCGAAGCGACTCTCCATCCCACCGTGTGGCAAGGGGGAGAATGAAGAATGAGTCGTACGAGCTTTGGAGATCAAACGAAGCTTTATTTTCTGTAGTAGAAGACCCACGACCATGGACAAGTCCGAATGCTGCCAAGAACCCAGCAAAACTGCCCTTGCAGAGCTGACGTTCCTAGAACCATTCAGCCGGTTCCAAAGAACATAGAACACACATTAAAAGAGTACAACTTGAGGCAATGAGTAAAACACAAAAAGAATCTCTGAAAAGAATGAATGGCATACCACACACCCTCAGTGAAGAGGAGGGTCAGAAGAGGGAGCTCTTTTCTGGCTTAGTGAGCGAGATAAACCGCCTGCGGAGAGATCCCTTCTAGCAGTGGGGCTTGCCACATCACTGCCCCCCAGGTGCTTCCGATAAAACATGCAAGTGGCTCTAGAGTGCTAGGCGCGGGAGATAGACCACAGTCATCACTGAGCACAGGGCTTCTCTGTGTAGGATAGATAGGTAAGGAGATGGTGCAGGAGAGGGTGGCAGCTGAGACCTCCCACACCTAGCTTGATTGCACCCTCCACCCCCCCACCCCCCCCCACCCCCATCCACCGAAAGAGGAGGGGAAATAATGAAAAAATGGCCTCTTCGGTTGGCATAGCTGCCCATATAGTGAGTCCCAGGGAAGGAGGCGAGCGATAGATAATAGTAGTAAGGCCGAGGCGGGACGGTGCTGGGTGGAAACCTGGTGTCTATGGCAGGACAGTCCGGGATGGGTAAGGATTGACTTCACAGACCACTACTAGGACATGGTTGCAGCTGCAGATATTCATTCAATTCTATTGGTGACCCCTTACTGTACTCGAAGTTTCTGTTTTCTAGAAGCTTTTATCTTTCAAGGTGCATTGATTTCCTCTCATTTGGTCCACAAACTAACAACTGATATTTAAGAAAAATAATATTAATCGGTTTTGCAAAAGGTGCAGAAATACCTACGTTTAAGCTTTATGCGGGGCACTGCCTTCGCATAAGGCACACACACTTAGATGATTTGTATCATATGTTCAACCTTCTGTAGTTGAAAGGACGGGATCACACATAAGGTATTGAGAGTGTGCTATGTTAGCATTTAGGGGAAAGCAGTGGATTCTGTTAAGGGGCTAAGCTAAATGTGTAGTTCTGTGAACAGTTATTGTATGTTTTTATTCTGATTATTATAGTTTTATTCTGATTATTATATTTTTATTCTGATTATATTTTTGTTCTGATTCTTTGTATGTGACTTGAGTTTGTGAAATAAACTATTTGTATTTCACACTGCGTGTCGGCATTGGTCAGCGGTTCCATCACTCGAGTATAGTTGGATAATGACTGCTCCCACAGCAGGAGAGAGCGAGAAGTAGGACATTTATGACACCTCAGTGCTTCATTTTCTAAAGCGCCTCACTTTTTTCACTACGTTTATTTTTGTTCATTTTCTAAGTTTTACTACAGTGAGGTGTATGCCTTTTCGGTGTAATGCAATTTGTAAAGTTCGTGACTCCAGGGCCCAGAGGATGAGTTTCATTGAACTTTGAGGTGCCATTGCACCCCACGAGAATTTCGGCAACCCCCACAGTCCCACAAGAATCCCGGCTACCGCCGATTCAACCCCACATCATCCCCACAAGATTATTGGCTTTCTTCACCTGCCCATCCCCCCAAGAATTCTGATAACCCCATCCCTCCTCGCCAAATTCCTCAGTGCTCTGTTGAAATATTTGTAAATGTACAGTGTGGGAGTAAAGGGAAGCCAGGAGTGCGAGCCGGGCAAGTGCGTGCTTGTAACTGGTGTAGCGCTTAGTGAGGTGTGTCTCAACAGCAGCACTGTGTGTGTGTGTGTGGGAATGCAGCGTGTGCTCCAGTGAACTGAATCCAAGCACAGGGTTTGCATGTAAACAGCGCCTGTGATTAGCGGCTGTGGGCTCCGGGTGACTCGCACGCGCTCACGCCCTCTCGTGTGAGGATTATCCCAGCTCATTAGTTACCCTCGAGTGAGAGGCTGATGGTTGGGTAAGATGTCTGTATCCTGTTACACGACATTGGAGCTCTTTGAAAGACCTGCGCCCTTTTCTACATTTTTAGCCCAGGGTTGTTCATACGATGCTCTTCAAGGTTCCTTTTCATCGTACGTATACATGAAACCTTTTTTCAGTGTATGATGCCCGTAACTGGCAGCTTTGTGATACAAATGAAAAATGTCACGAAAGTGCAAGATCTGGAGACGACGGCACTTATTGTCACATGCGTTTGCAAAACCAATAAAAACATTCGAACAGTCATGTTATTGACTGTATCTTGTGACGCCTCCAAAAGAGAACCATACACCACTGTCAAATGTATTTTCTGCTTCAAACCAATGGAAAGGGAAATGATCCCCAGAGTGAGTAGAGGTGAACTGGACCCTGGCACAAGAGTGAAACAAATATAAGCAACAAAGCCTGCCATTTAAAAGGAATTGCGAAGGAACTTGGAATAAGATAGCCAGGAGCGCAGTTGTGTCTGGTGGCAGCTGTGTGAAGTTAGCCAGGCCACCTATGTTTTCACCAGACCAGTCCATCAGATCGCAAATACAAGTGTCAGGAAAGGAGAAGGATAGATTATCAGAAACGTTGTGTAGGTACACAAAAAAAGTAAAAAAAACGAAAATTGTGGCTACAGGAGGCTGTTGGATTTTTAAAAGATTTTTAGGAACCGGAACAAAATATTACGGCCTGTAATTTTATTAGATTTCATAGATATACGCATGAAACTGCCAGGCCTCCTCGTGAATTGTCTGGTACGTCATTTGCTTTTCTGAAATGACGTCTCTGGTGGAAGACTCTTAGAACTGCATCTGGTAGTTGACGGGTAACAACAGTAAAACATTTTTGGTGCTGGTGATTCATGGACAATCCCATTCCTGATGATCACAATGAATCTATGCTCATCATCCGATCACTAAAGAGAGCGGATGGAGAACAGGGTGTGCCAGCCGGTCTGGCCAAGCACCCTGAAGAATATTCCATTCTGTTGGGAGCAATGCTGCTGCATACTTTTTTTGGGTTGAAGTCTTTGCTTCACCAGAGCTGGTGGTTATGCACCAGGAGAAGCCTACCCTTGCAGCATTCACTGATATTTGAACACATACTGAGGCATCAGGCTGTATGAGTTATGTATCGCTTGCACCTCGGCATGACTACGCTCCTCTATAGAAGCAAAATGTGAGTTAATGTTTGTCGTGACTAAAATAACCATAACTCACTGGGACAGGAGATTTTGTGCTTTTCAGTACTGCAGTTGTACTGCAACAGAAAAACTATGTATCCAATATAAGGTGAACAGTACAGTTGGAGACTTGAAAAACAGGCAGCACTAGTAAAGCCAAAGAGCACATTCAGGAGTGATGTTGTATTGCTGTAGTTCATCCACAGCACACTTTTTAAACCCAGCTCCCCTTGGAACCAGTTTTGGGAATTAATATTTTTTGTTTTGTCTTTGGTGAACCTTGAGTTTGCAGCCTCAGCTGCTTTAGGTCACATTCTTTTCACATTTCTGCCATCTTAGGTTGGTCACAGTTGTTGCAACTTGTTTTACTTCGAAGTTGAGGTTTCGAGGTGACTCGTGAGCCTCGCTCAAAACTCACACTGCACCAAGACGAAGACTCCACCTCAGATGGGTTTTTTTTCTGCCATTGGGTTTGGACATAACTTTTGGCACTCTGGGACCGTCATGCTACAGAAGATCTTTGACATTGTAGTACCGGAATTCGCATCCACAACATAAGGCAGCCAGGTTCTACCACTAACCACTTTGTTACTGGTTTGGACTGAAAATATCCAAGGCTGGTCATAAAAGAATGTCTCGTCTATGGAATACACCCATTCAATTTTGTCCTCAGTGCAATAACCAGTTCCTGTGGCCAGACCAACATAGGGTTTGCAACCTGTCTCCCGTGAAACCATGAGGAATCGTCCTTTCAGCTTGCCAGGCATTCAGCTGCAAAAAAGATCTTCTGGTATCGAGGGAAACAATGGCAGACACACTATAAAATGCAGCACCAAGACTCTCCTGAGCCTTTTACCGTGGCTGCTGTCTAAGATATAGAAGATTATGCTTTGATGGAGAAAGGGGAGGGTTCATACATATCCAGGGCGGACATAGTCTAGAGCAGAGGTCTTCAAACTTTTGGATGCCGAGACCCCCCTGTCAACATTTTGAGGCGTAAGGACCCCCTCCTGACAAAAATTTCTAAACCTGTAGGCAGGGCTACTGGAATTATGAGGCAGGTGAGGACCAAATTACGTGACAGGCTTGACTAAATTGTGTGGGAAGAAAAGGTAAATGATGTTATGTGATGCCGCGTACACAGTAACACTGAGGAAAGATTTCACCCCATCAGTACCAGTGTATAACCAAAATACAGCAATTAACATCAGAAAGATTTCTAGTCAACCTTTGTGAAGGGCCTTCCACTCCGCAGGAATACGTGCTGCCACATTAGAAGCTCACTTGGCCCTGGCCGGGAGAAGCAGGGGTCCCTTAAAACCCTGGCGGTTTTGTGCAGAGTTAAGCAGTTTACCCATGCAGCTTTCCTCTCACCCCCTCCCTTCCATCCCTCTGTCCTCTCCTAACCCCGGATCCCTCTCTCACTTTGCAGGCCATTTTATTTCACCACTTTTTATAACTTCTGAACTCTCCCCATTCAACCTCTCACTTCACCTTTAACACTCCCAGCCAGGGCTGGTCCTAACACTGGTCGCACACGGTGCAACAGTCTTTTTTGGTGCCCCACCCCAGTTTCCTCCTTCTCCATGAATTCCTTCACTGCCACTCACCAACAATTCACCTAATCTCTCTATAGCACCTTTCTGACAAACATTTCATTTTTTTATAGCGCTACTCAGTTTACTCACACTCATTTCTGTGATCTGCATGGTACATATTCTTTGTAGCAGGAACGTTAACCCTCTGCACTGTGTGGGTGACGAGTGCCCATGTGAGTGCACGGTGAGCGATGCAACAGTGTGAGAGTAGGGTAAGAGGAGTGACTGCAGGGTGAGTGAGGTGGCTTATGAATTTAGGTGCGGATGCAAGTTCAGAATGGGACGAATGAGTGTATGGTTACTGATGGGCTTGTTTGAGTGAGTTGCATATTGAGCAGTGAGGGGGACAGGTGAGTGAAGTGTCACATGAGTGCAGGATGAGTAGTGTACTCGTGTGGCTGCAGGGTGAGGTATAGGATGAACAGCGCAAGTGCATTGTGAGTGCAGAGTGATCACTGTGAGTGCAGGGTGAGCGGGTGAATGGTGTGAGTGCATTGTGATCGCTGTAAATGCAGGGTGAGCGTGAAAGTGAAGGGCGAGAATGACGAGTGAGTTGTCTGAATGCAGAGTGCATTCCCAGACACTAGAAGTAACTCAGCATGTTATGGACAGCGGCGTAGGGTTTAAGATCCAAGTTAAACTATTGCTATTATGGCATTAATCGGGGATCGAGGAAATAAATAATGTGCTGATCCTGCAACAAACTTCCAGTCCTATGGTTAGGGTTGCCAGCAGATTATTTTGATGGCCCAGTCGGTACAAAAATAAGCAGTCACCTAAAGCTGTATTTTAAGCACTTATCTGTGCATACTTCGAACAGCAAATATAAATAGAAAGCACTTTTAATTGTGTTCTAGGGCTGCCTCAATGATCCATAACTGATAATTAAAGAGAACAAAGACAGAAAAGTCACATAACGAATGCATACATACTTTTTTATTTATAAGTCTATTTAGTGTCAAGAGGAGGTCTTTGCAGGCTCTTTAAACAAAACACGGCAGGCATTTTTCTTTTGGCAACCCTACTTTATATTCCTTTTCATGAAATGCATTCTCACACTGCAGCAGTAAAGGTAAAATACAAATGTAAGGAATAGGCAGAGTGGGGGCCCAGGGGTACTGGAACCAGGAAAAAAACTAAGCCTCTGTAACCAGTTTACAAAGGCATGTAAACATGCAAATGGTCTTTAAAGACCTGTGAAAAACTCGGGCGTGCCGGAGATAAGACTCCAGACACTGCCCAGCTGAGCCCCCAGCAGCTCGAGTTGCACTGCAGCAGCCCGGGCTGAGACGCAGGACGGGGGAAGAGGGGGGGCTGAAGCCCTTGGGCCTCGGCAGAAGTGTGACTGGGAAGGCGCGACCCCCTTTGCATCGCTCCACGGCCCCCCTGGGGGTCGCGCCCCACAGTTTGAAGACCCCTGGTCTAGAGGATGGCACTGAGCCTGACTTCCAATTAAAACTTTCTTTTGGGCATCCTTTGAAGCTCACACCATGGACAAAGACTACACATCACCTTCTCCAGTGAATCTTTTGAAGATCCTCTTGGATTCGGCCTCGAGAGGAGCCTCGGCCCCAAGGCTGGGTAGGGACTCAAGAGGGCTTTGCCTCATGGCCTGAGCTACCAAAAAGGCCTCCTCGGTCTGCACCAAGAACAAATCTAGAGCCATCTCTACCCCGAAGGTACATCTCTGCTCTGGCACAGCCTTGAAAAGTCGCCCATACCTGCCTCGAAGTCGAAGTCTGCTTCAAAGTCGATCTTGAAGCCTACACCTGCCTCCACATCGAGTGACGAAACGCCACCAGAAGAGCAAAGCAAGCAACCTGGCATTAGGCAGAGGAGAGTCTACATAGACCCTGTGACAGGACACATTTTAGCTCATGGAGGACTTTTTTTGTTATGGCGGGTAAGGAGGTAACCAGGACAACGGAGGGAGGAAGGGGGTACCAAGGACAATGGAGGGAGTAACAAGGACTATGGAGGAAGGGCGGGGAAGGGGGTACCAAGGACAATGGAGGGAGTAACCAGGACTATGGAGGGAGGGCGGGAAAGGGGGTCACAAAAACAATGGAGGGAGGGCGGGTAAGGGGGCAACACTGACAACGGCATGTGGTCGGGAGGGCCTGGGGCAAGCAGGCAGACAACAGGGTGGCGGCAGGCAGGAATTACAGGGAGGGGAAAGGTACATGAGCGAGACAGCTGTAAAACATGCACAGTCGTAGAGTGCTTAAACACAAAAAAAATAGCACCTAAAAAAGTGAGCAGTGAAGTGGCACAAGAAATGCGTTTGTGCTCCCGGTGACGCACAAACACATCAGGAGGAAGGAAGGCTACGGCAGCTGACTAATAAGAAACAAGCAAACAACAGTGACAATAAAGCCAACAAAGGGTAAGAAATGAGCGATCTCTAAGCCCAATGTTGGAAATCAAAAGGTCTTGCAAGCACTGACTTAGGTGAGACCTAATAAACAAATCCTAATTCTTTTAACAAGGTTTTTAAATTTAGAGACGTAAATGTACCTTTTTACGCACCTCGGTGCCACATAGGAGTGCAAAACGTTTTGTAAATTTGAAGCCCCGAAGTGCGAAGGTATCATCCTTCTTGGAGAGTACCAGTGCTTTAAATGGGCCGGTACTGAGTGCCGGCACTTTATTTTGAGAGTGAGAGTACCTCCACTTCTCAAGAAAAACGTAATACTTTTAATTGGAGAGTACCGGCACTTCTCAGAAACGAGCAGGTACTCTGGTACAGAGTACCTAACTTCTATTTCTCCATTTCAAGCACTGAGAGTATCACAAAGTATTCACAATCAAATTTAAAGGCACCACACCCAATGTAGTCAATGCGAGTATAAGAAGCAGTGCCAAATTCTCCCTGCAAGTTTTTGCCTCCGGGAGCTCAGAATTAGGTTCCATTTCCGAGCCTGACCTCTAAAGACGGGCGACCCTGGCTGTGGCGGTCTCTGCTCGCAGCCATTTGTCGTCCGCATGCTTTCTTTTGTTTCTTTTACTTGCGCTTCACAGACCAGGCAACTGTGCAAAATGGACTTACAGAAATAACAGGAAGGGCTGGTGACTGAAAACAAGCACACCCGGAGGACGCCTCCACCAATGAGAGCACGCAGGCAGCAGAAGGCGGCGGCCGGTGGAGGTCAGGACGGACGCACGTTATTAAACTGTAAAATGCTGCAAACCACGAACTGCGGCGCGCGGGTTACAGAATGCTTGGATTCGGCTGTTAAATGTTGTTTTCTTAACAAGAGCAACTGGCGATGAGGCGTTCAGGACACATCTGCCACCTACGAGCTACAAAGAAGCCTCAGACTCCAAAAGAAATCCTGACCAGTATTGACGGCCGTTAAGTATCTGTGGCTGTCCATAGCAAAGTCTCCTGAGCATCCTAGGTGAGGTCGCGAGACTAAGAAAAATGTTAGTTTCATGGCTTCAGACAAGGTGTAGACATATCTTTCTTAGGTAAGGTTACTAAATAACTGTCACCAAGGACGCAGTGCTCCAGTTCTGGTCTTCTATTTGAAAAATCATTGTTTTCTGTTGTGTTAGTTAAATTGGCTCTACCGGTGAAACAGTCCTACGGTTCCCAGAATGCATTAGGTTGTTAAATGGAAACTCAAGATGGGCGCATTGCACCCGTGTTTCATGGAGACCTTGGGTAACGGGTTTTGTGCAGGTCATCAAGCGCTGCCGGTTCTGTGCGAGTTACCAAGCGCTAGTTTTTTTTCTTCCCATGCTCTAACATTTTTATACCAAGCTACTCTTTTAGGTCAACAGTCTGTAATGTCCATACAGAGCACAGGGCCACTGTATTGCCCTGAAGTTTGGAAAAGTGTCCACAGCAGTTTTCTCCATGCCCACACGCGGTAGTGTCTTCAAAAGTACTGAACTGCTTAATTTTTGGTTGCTAAGATCTCGACTTGAGCTATCTTATGAGTCCATAATTTGGGGTTATGGTTGCTTACATTTTCTTGTGTTACCCTCCTACTACTGTGATGGAAGTCACGGGCAGGCCACTCAGCACTGTATCAGCCTTCATCAGTTCAGTGAGTCTCCTCAGTTCTGGTGAGTAACAGGTTCATTTGTGACTAGAGGAACTGGTACCAGAGCCCTGCAGCATCTATCCATAGCTACTGCTTCCAGCAAGCGTGGCCATTGCCAGTAAAATTAAGGTCAGGAAAAGGCTTTTGTTTTGGACTCCAGGAAGCAGAAAAGGCCAGTCATGCTTGAGGTTTTACTTCCTGATTCAGCCTGGAAGAGATGTGTAGAGATCAGACAGCTTAATGGATGGGGGATGGCTGGGAGGACGTGTCTGTATGATTTGTAATTAATGAGCTTTACGCTGAAAAGTTCAGCTCTTTTGGTCCAATGAATGGAGTTTTACTACTTAAGTAAATTGACATTTTAGTAGGGTAGTAAGAAGAGTTTTAAAGAGTTTTTTAACTAGTCCAGATAATTAAGTTTTGGGCGGATGGTAGTTTGCTTTCCCATCTCTGTGGATACTGTGCCGCAGAACGGGGAACAATTGTGATAAAACGTGGGTGAAATGTAAAATCCCATTTTTGCCCAGTCTTGCATCATACGCCACGGTGCTACTCTGTGGTATCCTACGGTTGCACTAGAAAAGTTCATATTTTTTTGATTTTGTATATTAGTTTTATGCTAACTCATATCTTGATGGCTTCCAAGTCTATTTTCAGTCTTACTAAAAAGTGATAGTTGATAACTGGTATTTTTCACTGTTCTAAGACTGTTGGCCTTTGTGATCTTTAAGAAATACTACTGTTCAAGAGTGACATTCACAATCAATCAGGGGAATTGTAAGCGCACTACTCACCCGTGAGGGTCTCAAGGCGCTGGGGGTTGAGGGGGGTGTAAGCAGCTCTGTTCAGTCGAAGAGCCAGGTCTTGAGTGTCTTCCTGAAGATGTTCAGGGAGGGGGCGCATCTGATGTCAATCGGGAGCTCGTTCCAGGTCTTGGCCGCGATGTAGGAGAAAGCTCTTTCCCCTGTTCTGGATCTACGGGATTTCGGCGAGAGCAAGGTCGGCGGATCGGAGGTTTCGTTTGGGTGCGTGGAAGGAGATTCTCACGTTGAGGTATTTGGGTCCGGTGTTGTGAAGGCATTTGTAGGCGTGGGTGAGTATCTTGAAGGTGATTCTCTTTTCTATGGGGAGCCAGTGGAGGTTCCGCAGGTGTTTGGTAATGCGCTCGTGTTGAGGGATGCCGGGACGAGTCTGGCTGCGGTGTTCTGTATGGTCTGGAGTTTGCGGAGGAGGGACTTGTTGATCTCGGCGTAGAGGGCGTTTCCGTAGTCCAGTCTGCTGGTTATGAGTGCGTGGGTGACGGTCTTCGTTGATTCGGGGGGATCCATTTGAAGGTCTTTCGGAGGATGCGGAGGGTGTTGAAGCAGCTGGAGGCGACGGCGTTGACCTGTCGGGTCATGGAGAGGGAGGAGTAGAGTACGATGCCGAAGTTACGGGCGTGGTCCATGGGGGTAGGAGGGCTGCCGAGGGCGGTGGGCCACCAGGTGATGTCCCATGCAGATGGGGAGGGTTCGAGCACGAGGACCTCAGTCTTCTCCGAGTTGAGCTTCAGGCAGCTGCTGCTCATCCAGGATGCAACGTCCTTCATTCCTTCCTGGAAGTTGAGCCTGGTGGGGATGGGGTCCTTGGTGAGGGAGAGGATGAGCTGGGTGTCGTCAGCGTAGGATACTATGCGGAGTCCGTGCTGTTTGACGATGGCAGCGAGGGGGGCCATGTAGATGTTGAAGAGTGTGGGGCTGAGCGACGATCCTTGGGGTACTCCGCAGTTGATTTCCGTTGGTTCGGAGAGGAAGGGTGGCAGTCTGATTCTTTGGGTTCTGCCGGTGAGGAAGGAGCGGATCCAGTCGAGGGTGGTTCCCTGTATTCCGGCATTGCAGAGTCTGGCGGTGAGTGTGCGGTGGGAGACGGTGTCAAACGCTGCGGAGAGGTCGAGTAGGATCAGGGCCGCGGTGTGTCCTTGGTCGAGGAGCGTGCGGATGTCGTCTGTGGCGGCGAGTAGAGCGGTTTCGGTGCTGTGGTTGCTGCGGAATCCGGATTGGGAGGGGTCGAGGGTGGAGTTTTCTTCGATGAATCTTGTCAGCTGGGCATTGACGGTCTTCTCAGTGACTTTGGCCACGAACGGGAGGAGGGAGATGGGTCGGTAGTTATTGAGGTCCGTGGGATCTGCTGAGGGCTTCTTGAGCAGGGGTCTGACTTCTGCGCGTTTCCAGTTGTCAGGATAGATGACGGTCTTGAAGGTGGCATTGATTGTGTGTCGTAGTTCTGGGGCGGTGGCGGCTCTGTGGAAGATGTGTGGCAGGCAGGGGTCCGTTGGGGCTTCTGAGTGGATGCCTTTCATGGTTGAGGGGGTGTCTTCGGTGGTGACTGGGGCCCAGAAGGAAATGGTGGGCTGGCTAGCGTTGCTGGAAGAGGATGTGGTTTCGGGGTCCGGCGTCTTGTCGTTGAAGTTGTCGTAGAGGCCCTTGATTTTCAGATGGAAGTAGGATCCGAGCTTGTTGCAGAGGCCCTGGGTAGGGGTGATGTCTGTGGTTTCGCTGGGGGGTTTGGTGAATTCCTGGATGATGCTGAAAAGTTCCTTCGAGGTGCTGGAGTTGGCGAGGATCTTGTTTTGGATGAAGGTCCTTTTGGTGGATCTGATGCGTTGGTGGTGTTCCATCATGGCGTTCTTGTAGGTGGTGCGATCTTCAGGCGTTTTGCTGTTTCTCCAGTTATTCTCGAGGCGTCAGCAGGTACGTCTTGATTCTTGGAGATCGGCGGTGAACCATGTGGCCTTCCTGGGGCGCTGTCTGTCAGTGTTACATAGGGGTGCAAGCTCGTCTGCGCAGTTGGAGATCCATTTGTGGAGTTGCTTGGCTGCGAGGTTGGCGTCGGTCGAGGTGGTGGGGGGAGTTGAGTTGCTCCTCTGTGACTTTGCTCCAGTTCCTTCGTGGAGGGCGCAGTGCAGGTTTGGGCGGTGTGGGTTTGTCGATGCGGAAGTGTATGCAGTGGTGGTCCGTCCATGGGGGTTGCGTGGTGTGGCTGAAGTGGATGTTACCTCCTGCGAAGATGGGGTCCAGGGTGTGTCCTGCCTTGTGGGTAGGTGTGGTGATGAGCTGTTTCAGTCCGAGGTTGTCCTGGAGGGTGGCGGAGTTGGAGTCGCTGGGGTTGTCGAGGTGGAAGTTCAGGTCTCCGATGAGTATGTAGTCCATGGAGGTGATGGTGTGGGGGCGATGAGGTTGGCGATGGTAATGGTGAACGGAGCACGAGGTCCCGGGGATCTGTAGGCGAGGGTGCAGTGAAGAGTGGTTCTGGGGCTGGTCTGGATCTGGAAGTGCAGGTGTTCAGTGGTGGAGAAGGAGGTGGAGAGTCAGAGGGAGCTCTTGTGTGCGATGGCGAGTCCTCCCCATGGGCGGTTGGGGCGGTCCTTCCTCTGGATCTTGTATCCATCAGGGATGGTGGTGGCGATGTCTGGGGCGGAGGAGGCGTTTGTCCAGGTTTCTGTGAAGAAGGCGACGTCTGGTGAGAGGGTGTCGAGGAGGTCCCAGATCTCTACGGCATGTCTGTGCAGGTAGCGCAAGTTGAGGAGGATGCATTCCAGGGCTTCGGTTGTGTTGGCGTTCGGTGTGGGGGGGTGGCCGTGGGGGTGCGTGGGGTGGTGAAGGTATAGCAGCAGTGACGGCAGGAGAACTGTCAGTGGGTGGTGCTCGGCGTGGACCGCTGGCAGTTGTTGCTCCTAACGGGGTCGAGTGCGAGGAGGGCGGCTGAGTCGTAGCGATGGATGGTGGGAGATACAGGG
Organism: Calotriton arnoldi; assembly: GCA_963921515.1. Taxonomy (NCBI): domain Eukaryota; kingdom Metazoa; phylum Chordata; class Amphibia; order Caudata; family Salamandridae; genus Calotriton; species Calotriton arnoldi. The sequence goes on from CAWUFW010007929.1 coordinate 221,574, forward strand.
TTCCTGGCACTGGTTGCTGACGGGCGCAGACGGGCTTACCTTTGGCGCGCCATTGGTGCACCAGCGGCACAGCCGCACTGCGGCCGGCATTAAATAGGGGAGGGAAGCACAGCTGGAAGGCGGGCGCGAGAACGGCAGGGGGGAGGGGCAGCGGGGGGGCAGCGGCGGGAAAAAGAGCAGCGAGAACGGGCAGGGAGGAGAAAACGAGGGCACAGGCACAAAAAACAATGAAGGGCAGAAAAGAACAGAATCACAGACAAAAACAGGCACATAATTTACAGTGAAAGAAACAGTAAAGACAGGAAAAGACACCACAAACAAAAAACGGGCACAACAAAGGCAGACAGAAGCGGAGCAGCAGAAGAGCAGGGATGAGGCGCAGGCGGGAGCCTGCGGGTGGAGAAGGGTCTCGAACACCTACCAGGAGCGAGGTGTCTGGGGCAGCGGCAGGCGAGGCTACGTTGGAGCTGCTTGGGCGGAGAGCGGGACCCTGGCCAGGAGGTCAGAGGTCCTGCTCTGACCTCAGGCTTGCTTAATTGTTAACTTATATCTGTGTGAAATGGTGGCGTCATACAGCCAACTGCAAACCACAGGATAGGATGGGTTCCCCAGTCCAGTAAACCACACCAACAGCAGCCAGCCAAAGCAGCTCTCTTCAATGTCACTTTCAATTCTCTCTAGTTTTCCAGTGAATGGATCGAATGAGTCTAAAAAGGGACAGTGACAAGGCAAGTTTAGTGCTTTTTGCTACCTTTTCTGTTCAAAGCTCTTGAAATACCTTCTCTATAGTTTGCAATGTGTTCACACCTGCCTAGCCATAACAGCCTGCTGGCAGAACTCCCAAAACCGACCTTAAACTCTGTTCAAATGCAGCTGTATGCTTATTTTCCTAAGTTCCTCTGGCGTTCTGATAATTTCTTGATCCTTTCTGCTTGAAGCTTGCTTACTTCTCAAACATGCTTCTGCTACAAGGCCATTCACTTTAATTAACCTAGCTAACAAACCCAACATCTTCGCCATCACCTTCACCCTCTTCAGATAAATCAAGTGCATTATATATATATATATATATATATATATATATATATATATATATATACATACATATATATATATATATATATATATATATATATATATATATCTCGTCTGGTGGATCAGTGGACTAATGCGTCCACTGTAGGGGCCTGTGTTTGACCTCGTGGTCACAGGTTCAAATCTCGGTGGGTTCACTCAGCCTTTCATCCTCCTGAGGTCGATAAAATGAGTACCATTGAGTTGGGTAACAATAAACATCTGTTATTCAGTGCCAAGATGCCCTCGGGTGAATGTGCGCTTTACAAATGCACATGTTATATATCACAACACTCCTGTTCATTATAAGAACGTTACTCAAAGGTATCGGGGTTACTTACATCTGTCTTTAATTACATCGCTTTCTCACGTCACAGCTTGTTTTAAATGTCATCTATTCTCCCTTGATTATGTGCATTTGTGCCCTGAACCTCCATAGCTTACTTCCTACTCTCAGCAAATATAGCAAATACTTAACCATTACATGACCATATAGTTAAATAAATCAGTGTGAACAATTTTTGCATATGATGAAGGACCTGGCAAGTGGGTAAGTTTACCAAGTATATGTTCTGTGAGGTAGTTTTCGAAACCGTTGAAAGATGGAGCATTCTTGATGTAGGATGGAAGATCGTTCAGTGTTCTAGGGCAGTGTTTCCCAAACTGCGGGTCGCAACCCAGCTGATATTTGGTGAGTCAGGAAAGTCCAATCACTAAAGAGAGAGGCCTTTAAATTATCTGTTTATCTTGTCCCTCTTGTGGTGCTTCAACGACAGAGTTTATAAGTTAGGCTATGTCTTCTGACAAGTTGCTGCTTATTCTTTTAAAATGGAATTGATGTTTACTTTTCTTTCTCTGACTGCAGAGTGAGAGGAGTTTTTAAAGTGAATTATGTGACCATCTTAGGATGCCTCTTTTTTTATTTTGCAACATACAACAAAAATATAAATACCTGTAAATGAGCTGTATACGTTCAGGGGTTAGGAAAGCAAAAATGAAGTACTTTTCCTTTGTAAGTCTACAGTGTGCTGGAAGCAGAGATTTTAATAGCCTTAAAACAAAGTCACTTTAATTGGTTAGGCACAAATTGTAAATATTCACAAACTTCATTTCCACATATTATTTGAGTGCTGTATGCTATATAATTTTATCATCAAAGCTGTATGCCTGCAGAGTCAGTGGCCTTTTCAATTGAAAATGTGCTATCACTACCACACTGCTTTAGTTACATTAAAAAATCACCCCCCCTTCTGTCCGTTAAAGGTAAGTGGGTCGCGAAAGTTTGTTCTAAAAAGTGGGTCTTGGTAATAAAAAGATTGCGAATCGCTGTTCTAGGGTCATTGGCGAAGAATGACGGTCTGATACTTAAATGTTTCTATGCTAGCACTTATGAGAAGACGATTCATTATTTTAATCCCACTCGACACTATGCTCCTTTAAATATTTCGTAGAAATACATTGTCCATCCTCACTGTTATGTGAGCAGAGAGGCTTTTTCCATAAAACGAATAAAGCAGCTTGTTGACACTTAACAGTTGCTTAATCTTTGTTCAACATTATTTCAAATGGAGGTCCTACTGGCCTTATTTAGTGTTGCAGATGGTTTGATTTTCTGCTTGTTGGCAATTATGTACTTGCTGCGTTGATTTAATTTAGGTGGTATGCAAAGCTTGTTTACTTCGTGACCTTCAGCAGCAGCAGGTACCATATAAACAGAAAGTGCCATTGCAAGTCCTGTATTATTTTCCTTTCAGTGGCAGGTAGCACAATGAGCTACTAAGTTGAGTTTCTACCTTTGTTTGAGAATGAATGGATGAAGGCAAAGTTTATGGAAAAACTCAGTTGTGTAATGTTTGTATCTCTTGATAGAAATAAGGTTCCTAAACATTCAGGAACTTTTATCAGGTTATGTATATAGACCCTTTCAGGAACTTACTCATCCATAGTGACTCTGCTGCATCATATTGTCAATATATATCATCTTACACAATGTAAAAAAACATCTGTGGGAATAACCATCTTTTATGTGGTTTCCCCCCTAGTTTTGCTGGATTTAGAACTCTATGTATTTACCACTGCTAACTAGGAGTAAAGAGCGTGTGCTCCCCATTTCAACATGCTGCGGTTCATGAAGGAGCATATCAAAACACATGGTCCAGACATCAGAAAAAGATGTGATATTTCTTATTCCATGGTTCTCTACCTGATGCTCTGAAACGTTCTGTGATATTACCTCTTTTGTAAATCGTGGAAAGGGGGAAAAGAAGTTACTGAACAACATAAGGCTTATGCAGAATGCTGATGTGTCACCACAACTTACATTCTGCCTTGAAACCTCCCAGGTTGACAGAATCGACCTCCGGAAACCCTTTTGGACCCACGCTCTGTAAACTAATGAGACGTTTTGATATTTTTCGATCTGCCTGCTGCCTACAACATAGTGCTCTTGCAATCCTCTTGGCCTGCTTTGAAAATGTGATTAGTTTAGTGATGACCTGATGCTACAGTTAGTAGGTCATGGTCAGATCCTTCACCTCATCAGTGGACATGCAACCCTCGTGGCCATCTGAGGTTTGCACTACAGCGATTTCTGTTTAAGAAATACTTATGGCTGCAGGCACAACTGATCTCAGAGCAGGGCCAACAGTATCAAATGTATACCAAGAGTACTCAAGTTTACCTACAATTGGACATAATTTCTCAGCAACAAATCAAAATCACAAAGAACCGTAAATGCATCTACTTCTTGTTGAAAGGGAGCTTCCTGTTCCAAAATGAAGTAAAAACCAACGATTGTGGTGTCAGGAAACATAGTACAGGAGACCAGTAGAATTAGGTGTAGCAGCAGTACCTGAATGAGTGAGGTATGAAGAAATTCCTTGTTATCTGGCTTGACTCCATTGTTAAAAACACCAACCATCAACTATTAATGCTTAAGGAAATACATTTTTTTATATATAATGAGCCATTGCGTAGAAATCACTGACCCTTTCACAACTGGGTTATGCATTCTAGTCTACATCACAGGCCCCCACAAAATATTTCAACAGCTCCTAAGGATTCGGAACCAAATACCAAGAGTCTGCCTATACATCCTTGCCCTAAACAACCTTTATTGACTTCCAGCTGCACAACAAGTGGAATGTAGGATATTTTGCCCAGTGTTACAAAGTATATTGAGATGCAAGCTACTAATAGAAGAAGAAACTCTCCGCACCCCTGATTGTAATTTGGCAAAGCCAGGTTCATCACACACCCAAATTCAGACAGAAGAAGCATAGAGGTAAAATTGACACGTTCATTTTCCCATCTATGACACTCACTGGAACCACCACCTAAGGGCGCTCCCAAGACTCCTCTATGGACCAACTTGAACTCTCACCCGAGAAGTGCTATCCAGCCCCAATCTATGGAACTCTGTCTGGGTTCAGACCAGTCTTTCATCTGTTCAGTATTCTCTGGATCTGTGTCTGAGGATCAGCCCTGACTCCCATCTATAGAGCACTCTGGATCTCCTAATGAGAGCTTTGGAACCTAGAAGCCCTACGCAGTGGCGTTCTAATCAATCTATCATTCAGGGATCCCCCTGTACCGTACCTGGGAGCTGTACCCGGCCTCCTTGCTTTTAAAACATTACAAAAACAGCAGTTGCAAACAACACCATGATTGCCCTATTCTGAAGGAAAACTGGCCTAATAACCTTGCACAGCATATTAGAAGAACTCCAGTCCATCACAAAATTATCAAAACATAGTACTGATGTTCTCCAACTGTGCCACCTGAAATAGAATATGAATCGGTGAATTTTATGCAAATTGTTCTTAGTGTTGTGAAGCAACCACAAGGTGACATACTGATGCATCATACTACATACATAAAAAAGTAACTAAGCTGATGTATACATTTCTGAATACAATAGAATGCTTTGGTACATAGTACCTACACCATTATAATCGAGGCCAAGCTTTAACACTGTTATTATCACCAAGGGTTACAAGGATTGCCTCCCTCTAGCTTTGTTTAGTAATCTGGAAGCTATTCTTAGCTAATCTTCCTTGTCCGTCCTGTACACGGTATCCGATAACGAATAGAGGATTGCTTGTGTTTAAAATATACTGTCCTTATGCGATACCTTGCTATGAGCATTAGTAGACTTGGCAGTGTTAAACCGGGGATTTTTGCTTTGTAATCAAATTTGATGCACTTTATTTGTGGTTTCATTTTATGTTCTGGTTCTGTTCATGATCTCTAGCCTCTGCTCCCTGGCTTTTTATGGTGAGTTGTCATGTTCTAGAAGAGTGCATTCATGTATATAAAAGCTCAGTAATATCCGATGTTGTAAATCATAATCGTCGTTCATTTTTGGGATAGGCATCTGAAGAGTACTGTCCATGTCAACTGAGCAAAAGTATTCAATGATGGAAAAGTGGATTTGGTCATGTTGTGTCCATAACTTTTTGAAGGAGTCCCAGTCCTGCCTCCCTCACTTAAGCTGGGAGCTGTTCATCATTTAAGCCAATGTTAGCAACTGGAAGTTTGTACCCTTAAAAAGTGGTCATGTTTACTCTTATGTGTAGTTTAGTACCTTTATTGTGAAAAACGTAATCTCCCTTCTTGAATACTGGGCTGCCCACAGGTGGTTGTTCCAGTCACTTTGCCTCGGAACAGGTATCCTGTTCACTAAAGGTCCCATGATAACATCCCCAATGAGAAACACTGCTGCTGACAATTAAAATGTCAAGTATTTGGGCTGGACTAAGAAACTTGACTGAACTTCACGATTGAACAATGGTTTATTATTTTGTGTTGTGGGCATTTGAATAGTGCATTTCTACAGTGTGTATGGTACTTGGGTGCTTTCGGCTCCATTACATTATCTGGGTTTCTTGTTGACTGTTTTGTAAGTGGTTTGTGGAACATTGTATTCATTTGTGTTTAGAATTTTTTCTGTTTTACAGTAATGGTTCCCATTGGATAGTGGCTGGATGGATCCAGTCATTGACCTGTGTGGTGCATTATTAATACACACAGTTGTCCATTGAGCAGGTGAGGTGGCTGTTAATGCACAGGTTTATCAAATGCCCCTCTGCTTTCTATACACACACATGCATCACTTTCCAGTACTCCTAACCTGTACTCTCCAAGAGCAAACATTTGTTCTGATTTTTCCATAAATTTTTAACTATGCAAGTGTTGGATAAACATATTCAAGCACTGCAGAAATAAAATAGCCCCATCTGGTGTTTCGATCATCACCTTGGTTCGTTTGCATCACAGTCCTGTGGCATGATTCTTAAACCAAGGAACGCAAGATCAACTGTGGGAGCACAACCCAGTATATTTAATTAAACTTGGCACAAGATTCATATATCACACGTAAAACAGAAATCCGGCTCAGCAAGTTCTCGTGTTTCCATTGTTAATATTATTTTTTTTTGGGGGGGGAGGGGAGTTTTATATAGTGCCAACTCGATCCAAAGGTATCTGAGCGCTTTACAAGAGCACCAGTTGTGTTACAGATGGACACATAATCTCCCCATGCTAAACAAAAATTTAAGTGATTTGCTCAGAATCACAGGATGTTGAGCGTCCCTGCCGAGACGAGAACCCGGTTCCCCAGCTTCTAGGTCGACCTCTCTAGCCATTAGGCCATATTCGTGTGTTTCTAGAAACTAGGCCAAATTATGTAAAATGTATCTACTTGATAGAGCTGTGCGGTGGTGTGTGAAGTCTTCCTTTCTCCCCTCACTAGCTACAGGACTCATTCACATGTCTTTCTTAGGGTTGGGCTAACTTTTTTTTTATTTGTAAGAGCCTATTGAAAGCTTTGAAATGGTTTTGATTTGCTTCTTCCGCATTTAAATAACTTTTTGCTACAATTTGTTCATATTGTTATTTAACACTAATAAAATGGTTCTGCAAAGGACCTGCTTTGCAGAAAACAGTTTGTTCTTTACCTGTGAAATACCAGTACACCTAGAAAAGCTCGATGAAGGGTAAACTTGCAAACACAATTTCCTCAAGCGTTTGTCATCGTGCATGGAACAACTGCAAGAGACAAATTTGTGAGAAACATTTCCACACAGTTCCACCTAGACTGCGCTTGATTGTAGAGTAAAAATCATCACGTTACACAATGAAATGTTCTCAAAGGTCTGAGAAAATCTTCGGGTGATGGTAAAGCGTGAAACTTCATGGAAGGCAAAAAAAGGACTTCGGCAGTAGAAAAACAACTTCACACACACCAGGGCCTCATTTACAAGCCCATTGCGCCACCGGTGCGTCACTGTTTTTGACGCACTGGCAGCGCAATGAGCCCCTTTCACACATTACTCTGCGTGATAGGGGCATTCCATGGGTGTTACTGTGGGTGTTCCCATGCAACTTCCAGTGACCCTGACAAACTCTTAGATTTTCAACGTTTTGTAAAGCTGGGAATGTGTCAGAATCCTACTCCTCCCCAGGGGAGGCGTAGGAGTGGCGCAACGAGGAGAAATACTTTTATTTCTCCTTGTTTTCCTCTTTCTATGCGTGCTGCATTCTGCAGCATGCATAGAAATAGGAAAATGCCATGAATGATTGTTTTCATGCAGGAAGGTGTCCCTTCCTGAACAAAAACAATCATCCCTGCAACAGGAAGCAAGGGTGTCTGCGTTGGCACATGGCTACTATATGTGCGCTGGCACAGGGAAGAAAGAGAGGAATGTGCCGTATATTGTAGATGCGGCGCATTCCTGTCCTTTTATTTTGACGCACGGCAGCGCAGCAGGAAGGCTTGCAGCGCTGCCGTGTCAAAATATAGTAAATGAGGCCCCTAGTGTTTGTATTACAGTTTGGTATTGCCTTTTCTATGAGTCATTACATTTCAGTCAAGCCATCACAGATTTAAGTCCACTGAGTGACATGTTTCCTAGTATTTGACATTGTTGGTGTTTTCAATATTTAGGTCTGTAATGAAGGAAAAACTCAGTTTAAGCAGGCTCTTTACAGTAGACTCTGTAAATACTGTTGAAACGCACTGTTCTGTGCCAACTGGAGTAATGGGTCGGGCAGCTGCTGTGAACGTACTGACCCGCACGCGTTTGCCAGATTTCACTTGCCTCTCCCTTGTGTGGGCCTCTATTGCCGTGAACTGTCTTGTTTACCCAGTATTAAAGTTCCCAAATTTCACACAAGTCCTTGTTATATTGTTTGATATTTTTCTATCCTTCTTTTCCAGTAAAAGGCAATTGCATTTTTAAAAACATTAAGGAGGGATGTTTTTTCCATCCATGTTCATACCAAGTGGCTGTCCAGCCAATTCTGGCTTTTTAACCCTCAAAACTTTGCTTTCAATATCTAATTTTGCTTTTATCATTAACATCTAGGCTCCATCACAGGTGAGACTGAGGTAAAGGTGTCGGCCAGTAGGCTAGCACCTCTTTTGCTTTTTTGTTTTTAAAATTGAGTTTTTGGTGCATGAAATTGTTCTTGCCTGGAGCTTTTTCACTTGGGGGCGGAGACAAAGGGTCTGTTAGAGCCCTGGTTTTTGGTGGCCCTCTTAGTTTGCCACCACGCTCACACACCCAGGGAATGGAAGCGTGCTAGCAGCGGACGCTCCCATACGTAGGCTGTGTCTGCCCCCGACATTTAAACGTGCCGATGTTTTGTCGAAGGTGCGCCTATGGCAAGCCCATCTGTGCCCGTCCATGCCTGAATAGGACCAGGGGCTAGGGACGCTGTTGGTCTGAATGCAGGGGTAGAGAAAGAAGAGAGTCCCTAGCTAAAATGTGGATACAGTGTTGTTCTGTCAACATGTACACTCTTAGTGGGGTTGTAAAGCACATTTAGTTAGACACAACAGCAATTAACATAATGTATATCAATTTGTGCAGGGCAACACACTATTTTTTATGCTAGTCTTACAGGACCCAATATAATAATGCCAACAAACAATGTCATAGAGATTGTATAAAATCAAATTTTATTCATCATATTATTAAAACCATTCTACATACATTTCACAGCAGCTTTGATCATAAATAAAAATAGATAAAAACAAGGTTAACATTAGGCAAGAAAACTACACAAAAATGCAGGGGAGCACCTCCTGACTTACTCTAGGCTTGCCTCTATAAATCTAGAGCCTAAGGTGAGATATGGGGAAGTCAAAGCGCTAGATCATAGATGGGAGGCAGTGGTGTTGCGCTTGCTGTAATTGGACATTTGGAAGCCTGAAGGGGGAGGAAAGGATGTTTCCTGACATGGCTCCCTCCAGCAACACCTGGGAAGGACACGCTGGGAGGTCTTTGTGACCTAGGAAGCTCTTTGTTGTGCTTTTGTGAATGCCCGAGCTCTGATTAAACATAGCCTGGAAATCAGCGAGATGATTGAGACAGCCCCGCTGGATTGTCTGTTTATCATGGAGATTTGGCCCAAGGAGGATGGAGGCCCGGATTTTGCTATTGCCACACCACCAGTGGCCATTATTTTTAGAGAACAACTTAATTGCACTCTAGAGCCCATTAACACTTCCATTGAAGGCTTCCATTGAAGGAATTAAAAATTAAAAATAAGAATTTAGTGAGGCTGGCATGTCTGTTGATCTATCGCCCGCCAGGTCCCAAAAAGCAATTTATTTCTAATTGGCACCAAGTGCTTGAGCCCTTCATTTCTGGTAACAACCTTACAATCCTGCGGGATTTTAACCTTCATTTAGATGAAGAGCAGGACCCGGACACCAGGGCTTTTCTGGATTTTATGCTTCGTTTTGGCTTGACCCAACGGGTCAAGTTTTCTATTCATAAAGCTGGACACATATTGGACAGGATTTTTTACGGTCAAGAGAATTTGATCACTAGCGAATGCTCGCAGTTAGACTGGACTGATCATAGTCTGGTTTCATTTATGGTCCATGAGGTACAACGCACATGGAGCATCGCAAAGAACATTAGAAACTGGGGAAAAATGGCTGTGGGGGAGTTCGCTCATGCCCTGGATAAATTGTAAGAGAAGGGCCTTTTGGGCTGGACTCTCATGCAGAAAATGTTAGTAACTTGGTCAGATCGGCGGTAGTAGAGGTTGCCCCCGCCTTACAAGAGTAAACTTAAAGGGTAAGAAGAAACCATCTGCCCCCTGGTTTTCAGAGGAGCTCAAGGAGCTCCAAAAGCAGTGTAGGAAGCAGGAGCGGAAATGGATATTGGCCCCAGAGCCGGAAGAGAAAATCAAGCTTAAGGAGTTTACCCTCAGCCATAAAAGGGCTATTAAAGAAACGAAAGTAGCATACTTCTCCCAGAGGATTAGGTCTGCCATTAAAGCCCAAAAGAACTCTTTAATTCAGGGCGCACCATTATGTGTCACCCCCGACGTATCAGGAGGCTGAGAGCTCCCAAACTTTTTGCAATAAAGTAGCAGAGTTTTTTAAAGAGAAAATTATGAATATCCAGGTGGACTTTGCAGCCCCCGCCAACGGTCCTGGTGATTCCAGGATTTAGTCACTATGGTGAGGTTGGGGCAGTCTTAGAACAACTCACCCCCAGTTGTTTGGCCATTTCCCCATTGCCTGCATCTAAGATCAAGACCCTGTTACCTGGTACTACCTCGGCCTGTCCGGACATCGCATGTCCGCCTAGGGTCCTGCAATTGGTTCCGGACCTTATGGCTGTGGCTACGAAGACTATCTACTTTGAAGTCCTTGAGACCAGGATGTACCCACAGGGCTGGAAGGAGGCAGTGGTTATCCCTCTGAAGAAGCCTGATGGTGACTCCAGTGACTTAAAAAATGTATGCCCAATCTCGTTGCCTGCTCTGGCGAAGGTTTTGGAGAAGTATATAAACCAGGAACTTGCCAAATATCTCCTTGAGCGAGAACTCCTGGAACACTTCGCAGAATTGTTCAGGAAGAATCATAGAACCGAATCGGCCCTTATTGCCACTGCGAACTCTGTCCTCAGGCAAATGGACAGGGGAGTGCGGCAGTCTTGGTTTTGCTAGACCTGTCAGCACCATTTGACACCATAACTCCATCATTGTTGGTGCAAAGTCTGCGGCAGGCCGGGCTAAAGGATGTAGCCCGTAAGCTGTTGGAGTCCTTCCTGTGTGATAGAACAATCGCAGTTAGTTTTGGTGACTTCAGAGCTACCCCCTTTCAGCTTCCCTGTGGAGTTCCTCAAGGTTTGTCCCTAAGCCCCACCCTATTTAACTTGTATGTCGCCCCCCCTTGGCGAAACTGGTACGTTCTTTCGGTTTCCAGGTATCGTCCTATGCGGACGACACACAGATCATCGTTCCCATCTCCAATGAATGGGTAGAGGTAGCGGACAGGTTTAAGGCGTGTATGCAGGAGATTAGCAGATGGATGAGGGAGAACTGACTCAAAATGAATGGGGAGAAAACAGATTGTGGTGTTTGGAGCAGACAGTTGAATTTGGACTGACCACTGGTGGCCAGATACTTGCGGTACCATACCTATCCCAGTGGCAGTGGCCTAAAACCTGGATGTGTTTGATAGCACCTTGACCTTCAACACCCAGGTCAATAGCATGGTGAGTTCTTATTTTTAGATAATCAGGATCTTGAAGAAGATACTGCCTCTGCTTCCAAATGAGCTCAGGGCATCAGTGGTTATTGCACTCATCACCTCTCGTTTAGACTACTGTAATGCCCTTTATTTAAACATCAACCATCTTTCATTAAACAACCTCCAAGTCATCTGCACGCTTGGTCCTAGGAGTACCCAAACACACCTCAGTCAAGGAAGGCTTGAGATATCTTCATTAGCAGCCAATAAAGAAACTGGTGTCTTTTAAAGCACTGTGTTTGACGCATAAAGCCCTTCACTCTAAGGCAGGATTTTCCAAAGCCGGTACTGGAGGGCCAGATCCATGCCAGAATTTCAAGATAACTACTTTTATCAAAATGGTGATATGCTAAAAATCTGGCATGGATCTGGCCCTCCCAGACCGACTTTGGAGAAGACCGCTCTAAGGGATCCAGCTATTTTAGGACAACTTTGAATTTGTATGTTATCAGGAGATCTCCGAGATCTGCGGGACGCCATATGGTAGCGGTTCCACAATGTAAGAAAGCCAGGTGGGGGGAATGCACCTTCAGTTACGGCTGCCAGGCTGCAGAACTCCCTCCCCGAATAGATCAGGAGCCAGAGCTCGCACATGATCCGCAAGCAAATTAAAATCTGGCTTTTTGCGGACTAGGCATGGTTACGGTATACATTTTAGTGGGTCTGCCTGCTTTGGGTTACCACTGTCCAGTTTGTCCTTACTCTGTGCATAGCGCTTTGATGCCTTTTGGTCTAATGCGTTCTAGAAATACTACAAATACAAAATAAGGTAGGCCACAACCTGATGACTGCCTGAAGGTGCCACTCAAGACTTTGGGTCTTTTACAGTGGGATTCCTTAAAGTTATGCAAGTGTCCATTTTATCTGTATGTGAGCTATGTGTTAGGACCTAGATCCCAGTTTACTTTGTGCTTGTTTGTACCAATCTGGAAGTTTAAAATATGAAATCTACCTCTAACTTGCACTTTGTCTCTTAACAATTAATTCAAGTGCATAAGAAAGGAAAGCTGACCATGTCCCTTGCTTTCCAAAATGTTAGGCATGAGCAGCCGATGCTTCCCGGTTGCACAGCAGCCGATGCTTCCCGGTTGCACAGCAGCCGATGCTTCCCGGTTGCACAGCAGCATGTGCTTCCCGGTTGCACAGCAGCATGTGCTTCCCGGTTGCACAGCAGCATGTGCTTCCCCGTTGCACTGCAGCAGGTGCTTCCCCGTTGCACAGCAGCAGGTGGCAGCAGGTGGCAGCAGGTGCTTCCCTGTTGCACAGCAGCAGGTGGCAGCAGGTGCTTCCCTGTTGCACAGCAGCAGGTGGCAGCAGGTGCTTCCCTGTTGCACAGCAGCAGGTGCTTTCCTGTTGCACAGCAGCAGGTGCTTTCCCGCCTGTTGGACAGCAGCCAGAGCTCCAGCACCATACATGATGCTTCGATGAGGCGCAGCACTTGTGTTCCCCTGGATCTCATCACTGTGATCTCTTCTCTACATGACCCTAAGCCCTATGGTTGGGCCCACTGGAATTGTGTGATTATGCAGCATTTTCCGCATAATTTTGAATTTGCTGTATTTACCATCATCTGCTGAAAAAATTTGATTTGAACAAAAAAATGTTGTTGGTAGCTCAAACGGATCAAAAGTTGCTAAAAACGATGCTTCATGTGTTGCTGTATAGTGGAAGACACTTCACAAAGTTTGGGTGGTCACTTTTCAGTTGCTTATGGTATTTGGGTGTTAAACTGTTTCTAATGAGGTGAAACATTGCCCAGTGTTGACAGGTGTGAAAATGACCAAAGAATGAAGTAACACTGTCACATAATGTGCTGCATTACCCCACATAATTTCTCTTTTCTTGACGTTTAACTTTAGTCAGCTGTGCCGCATAATTTGGTCCTTCTGTGTTGCTTGATCCCAGTGGCCCTGCTTATGGAGCATCCAAACATTCTTTCTTCATTCTGTCACGTGTTCCTATCCCTCTCTCCTCGCAGGGTCACTGTCTAATATGTACATTGATGTCTGTATTTTTGTTGATCTCTGCATCTAGTTGCATGAACAGTCCGTTGGACTGTATGAAAACGTGTGTCTGCGTGCGCTTAAGTTCCTATGTTTGGCTTTGACCATATCCTGTAGGAAGCCGCTCGAAGTGGCTTTATCCGTGCAGGATTCTACCTTTGTGGACACATGGTAACTAACTCCCGCAGCGTTTTATTGCTAACCTAGTTGGGTTTCAAGGGTGCCATAATTGTACGGCCTTATGATTATTAGCCTTGGATCTTTTTTGATGAGTTGGCAGCCGGGGTGTGGAGCACGGCTCGAGCGCCTCATTTGATTATTCTGTGAAAACTTTAGATTTATCAGCAAAAACGCGAAGAGAGTAGCTGGTTGTTCACGAAAATGCAGCCTTTAACAGTGCCTGGTTTGGAAAAAAAGAAGCCATGGTTAATCAAAATCTACTACCACCAGGGCCCGGTTTTAGAAAAAAAGGAGAAACGTGGGTAGAGAATTCAGTGAAAAATAGGGTGTGGTTATGTCAAGTCCAGCTTTCACTTCTCATTTTTTTGCTTTTTTTTTTTTTTTACAAAAAAAATATACAGGGCACAACTGTCTGTCGAAGCCACAGCATAGAAGACAGGAAATAATCAAGTCAGCGAGAGTAGTTTAATAGATTTCAGTATCGTACTGTGATGGGGTATTTTAAAATCGGGCATGCATCTTAAAAACAAACTGAGAACATGACCATATTTTCCCCGTTTCTTGTGAGGTGCGAACATAGGTTGCGTGACACTCATTTTAACTGTTTGTTAGACTTACTCGTTAACCTGGGATCAGCAGCAGCAGCCTTCGTGAGAAGAAATATGTATCTTAATTAAGCAAGCGTCTTAAACAGTTTGGTTTTTACAAATGGTATTGTATTGTAATTGCATTTATATAGCGCTTACTACCCCATATGAGGCGTCAAAGCGCTTTTTCGGCGAGTGGCATGCTACTCCGGAACCCATAAAGTATTAGTGGTGAATTGGTAGAGTGAAAATATGAAAGTAATTTGAGTGGTGGATATGTTAGTCAGTTATTTGGATTTTGGTACTGACTGTTTGAGAGACTTCCTCCTTTCAACAAATCTATATTCAAGTTGAAGTGTGATGTGCATTTTTTTGAGCGTTTGAGGTAAACTTCGATACTGATAAGTGAGTGTGTCTCCGCGAGAACCCGTATCTTTTGCTGTGCGTGTTTGTCATCTGTTAGGTCGAGCTCACCAGGGAGTGCAAGCTGTCTGGTTGCAAAGGACTATATGGACTTCCCAAGAACATCCAGAGGCTTGCAGCCCGCTTATTGCTTGCCATTGTTGGGCGCTACTGTCACTCTTATTTGCTTGCTTTCTATTCAGTGGCTTTCCTTGTTTGTCTTTCCATCTTGTTTGTCCCTCCCCTAGAGCATAGCCTCTTTATCATCTATCTGATTGGCTGGCTTCAACCCTTCCACTGCTCGCTTTTAGGGGACAATTCTTTTTCTTTACGCTTAAGTTCTCCATGAGACTGCATGTGTTTTCTAGCTCTCTCCTTCTCTTTTCCCATATGCTCTCCCTAAATGCCCCCCTGAGGTGTGTTTCTCTCTCATGTATCGTGCCCCCTAACCCCTCACACTCTTCCTTCTTTGCTCTATGAATTGTTAACTGATCTTGCAGCAAAGGTCCCCCAAAGCTCGAAAAATAAACTCATTGACTGGGCAGTGCTGAACTTCTCCTGTCTGCAAGTGTGAAACAAACCCCAGAACAACTTTGTGCAAGACACAATCCAAAAGGATACATGACTTTTTCTTTAATGTGCTGAATGACAAATCAAAGGCTCTACATTTCAACGCTCTGCTCTGAACCAGTTGCACTCAAGTCTGCAACTCTTCTCTGTACATCTAGGTGAAATTCTGCAGTTTCATCACTTTTTCTATGTGCTAGTCTTCCCTCTGCTCTTACACAAAACAGCCAATGGGCAGAAGAGCAGATTCATTTTGATGTGCATACAGTTAATAAGCATGGGGGCTGCCCTTCTGCTTTACCTCTTAAACCAGTTGAAGACAAAGCTGTAAACCACTGCAGTTAACTAATGAAATTGGCCTCACACCAAGAACTTCTCAGTCAACCACTGCTCAGAACTCCAGTTACATACAACCTTAATACCTAATTCCCAACTACTTGCTTCTCACAGCAGCACTATGTATATTATCATAGGACTTCACTGCTCTTTACACAGATCTCTGCATCCATGGAGAGCCACTGGCAGTCTCTCAAAAACTGAAGTTCCATGTGATCCTGGGCAGAGGGGCAGGCCAGTTCTCGCTAATATACGTTCTATTTTTACGCCTATTTGATATCTTTTTCGTTTTTGGATCAAAGGCTACCAGACAACAAAGCTGTCTGGTTGCAAACACCTATTGGGGACATGCTAGAAGCTGACCTAGAAATGCATTCCGCCCATTGCCTATCATTGGCTTTGCCTTTTGTCATTCACATTTGCATGCTTTTTGTTTGCTGGCTTTATTTGTTTTAGGCTGTCCAGCTTGAGTTAGACCCTCCCCTCCCGTGGAGCAATAACCTGTTTACCACCTCCCTGAGTAGCTCCTTGTATTCTTCCAAGACTCCTCGCTTTTTGGGAACTTTTTTACTTTTTGTGATGCACTTCATGAGAATGCATGTTTTAAAGCATGCTTCTCCTCCCCACCACTCTCTTTACGGCTTCTATTAGGCATTTTTTTTAAAATTCTGCAGCCACTTTTGACAGAAGCTGTGTTGGTTTTTGCCTCATTTGTGGGCTGCATTTTTATGCATGAAAGTGTGTGTTTTGTTTAGAGGTCAGTTTTCACAGTAGTTGCTTCACTAGCTGCCACAGCATGCCTTCCACTGAGCTGCCAGACGCTGCCATTTTATCTTTTAGGTCTCGCCTAGCGATGCAGCGCCATGCGCTGTTCGCCAGGCGAGATCTATTGTTGCCGACTTGCTTTGCGATGCGGGACAGGACAGGTGCACGCGTACGGCAAGTCCTGGACAGGAGATGTGCACGCGTATGGTGCGAGCAGGAGTTGTAATAATGCCGCAAGCCGTACGCGTGCACATCGACTGTCTGTGCTCAAGCTTAACAGACAGGAGATGTGCACGCGTACGGCTCGCGTCTTTTTACATCTCCTGCTCGCACCATTCGCGTGCACATGTCCTGTCCAGGCGCGGCGTCCAGCATGCCTCAACCCCACTCACCGGCTGTTGTGGGGACTCTGCGCTGCTCCCAGGCTGGTCTCCTCAATGGCAGGGGGGACTCGCCTCTTCACCCGGTCACTGGCGCAGCAAAACGCGGGGCTCCGTCTTGCTCACAGGAGCCCCGCCTGAAATCTTGCTCCGGCCGCACCATGCGGCATTCACGAAGGCGGGGTGGGCTGCCGCCGGACTTCCCTCTGCGGGGTGGGCTGCCGCCGGACTTCCCTCTGCGGGGTGGGCTCCCGCCTCGCTTCTCCAACACACAGTGCTCCCTCAGCTCACAGGAGCCCCGGACACTTCTGGCCGCGCGCTCCATGCCCCGCCCATGCCCCACGCAACTGACCGTCGCAAGCCTTAAGCAGTTTCGCTTTTTAATGCGCACGCACGCTCAGCTCGTGATGTCCTCAGTAGGTAAGAACTTTCCCTGTTGCTTTTGGTGCTGGTGTGTAATGGAGTTAGTTGTTGGAGCTGATGTGTGGTGGTTGTTTTTTTGGTGTCGGTGTGTCTTTATGTGATAATGGTCTTTGTTCTTCATGCCTAAGGCTGGTGTTAGTGGTTATTTCTTGTAGCGTGTTCGGATGGTGTTGGTGGGTGGCAGTGGTTGTTATTATTGACATGTGATGGTTGGCTTTGGTGTTCACATACATTGATGGAGTATTGTAGTGATCTTTGGTGGTGATGCTGGTATTTGGTGTTAATGTGTCATCCTCGCAGCCCTGCCAAGTTTGCCAGATCCATGTGTGATTTGCTGCTCCAGTCCATGTTTTTTCTTTGAATTCTGGGCCTAGTAGTCTTGTTTCTTTAATTATTTACCAGGCCTACAAGTCCCAGAATTCAAATTAAAAAACCTGGACTAGAGCATCACATCACAAGTGGAACTGGGAAATGTGGCGGCTATGTCCTGGTATAGGGTCTTCAGTTTTGTTGCGTGACTTAAGATGGCAGTGACGAGAGAAAGTGGTAATTTCCGTAGGTGCTTTGAATTTTGGAAGGAGAGATATAACAGCTTGAAGAGGAACACTTTTCAGAGTGCTAAATTCGTTGCTCTAGCATTTGATAAACCTTGTGTGGCCTGGACTAGGCTTTCGTCCCTCATGACGTCACTTTAGGTTGTGTGACACACTCTCCAGTAAAGGTCTTGTGGTTTTGGCCGAACGAGGTTAAACGTAACCCCGGTTCCATATTTTTCTGTGCAGCAAATGTAATAGCAAAAGTTATGTATTTCAGCTATTTCCAACGGGGCAAGTGTTTGTTTCTTAAAAGAAAGAGAATGCTGAGGCAACCACAGCAACATGGCGTCCCTCCTGGCTACAAGGTGCGTCCACCACAGCGGCAGATGGACTTTCGACAAAGAATTGGTGGGAGAGCCCTTGACCAAGTAGGCGCCTTCTAGATCGGGCTGAGGAGAGGCCTTCACCGGCCCAGCAGACCCAGCGCCTGTCTCGGTCTCTGTGGACTTCAGTGTGGTAACACCCGCAGAAACCAATGTCGGGGCGGAGTCTGTCAATGGTTAACTGGTCTCCGCAAAGATCTTTTGAAAAGATAGCTCTTTGTGCCCCGGTACTTCACAAGCAAGCTTCTGATTTATGTGACAACTATTCAAATGCGAAAATCCGAAACACTGTGAGGTCATTTTGCATCACTGAGACGGGTATTCAATAAATCAACGGATGGCGCCTGATGACCTCTTAAAGGATCCAAGTCACAGCGTACATACATCCTGGCTGTGAAATATATAGATCTTATTGGCAGTTTTATATAGCGCGAACTCGACCCAAAGGCATCGCAGCGCTTTACAGGAGCACCAGGTGCATTTCAGATGGATAGCTGCAATATGGAACCAAGCATTTGCAATGCAATAGGTCTCGCATTTATGCAGTTTGAGCTATTGACATTGTAAATGACAATGCCCTTTATTAACGTTTTGGTTTTCAAAGTATAAATAAAAGGCATTGTCATTTACAATGTCAATTGCTTAAACCAGCGTAAATGCGAGACCTATTGCATTGCAAATGCTTGTTATTACTGTTAAGATTTGTTTGTCAATTGGCAGGTGAAGAGAGCATGGTATTACCTTTATAGCATGCAAACCAACATCCCTGGCCCATTTGCTATTTGACCAGGGGTCTAAAAAAAGACAGTTTTTTCTGTTTTCACTTCTGTCTGCTTTTAAAGTTCTTAACGCTGATAATGAAATTTGTTCCTCTAACACAAGAGAAATCCCCTTGACACAAAAGAAATCCCAATGGTTTTATTTCTTAAGAAAAGTTTCTGTTACTTTGCAGTAGGTAACAGTTCTATTTAGTTTTCTATTAGGATGCCTTTCTCAGGGGTGTGGAATTTAATAAAATATCTACTTGTCCATGGGGTAGGTTGCTTAATAAATCTACTTGTCCTGTAACAAAATCCACTTGTCCCTTTGGTGCTATGTAGTGCGGCGACAAATTATGACAGCAATCTCATTATTTAAGAGCTCTGATATAGCTCCTCTGATTCTGCCAGGGCTCCTACCATAGTAGTGTTTGAATACTTGCAATCCCCTAATGTTGCCACGTTTCCGCAGAGCTACATACTGGGGCTGAAGGTAGTGGTAAGCAATAGTTCAAGGGTTCAGGGATGTGGAATTCCTATAGCCCGTCGCCCAGGACATATTGTTTGGGGTCAAGGGCAACAAGTTTTCATGTGTATTTTGTCCTTGGGACAAGTAGGCCCAACCCCCACAACCCCTTTGGCTGCCGGTTTACAGTACCACATTATGGATCATGGAAGGGCACTGTCTGCAGTTAAGGCAATCTTTTTGTCCATATGTTTATGCTGTTCAAACTTGTATTTATGGTTCATTAATTGAAAGCCTTTATTATTAGGGTGAGCTCTCTAAGTAAATTTTGTAAGCTCTGACTGCACTACTGACAGTGGCTCCAGTATAAAAATGTGCACACACGTTTTTAAAGTTTAGCAATATGAGGCTATGTATAATGCTCCCAGAATGCTCTCTGATTTGATGCAAACATTTGAAGAAGCTTGAAAGCAAGATTGATGATTCTTTGCTTTCAAAATAAAATGTTCATAAAAAAAAAAAAATGAAAGCAGGACAAAAAACATTTCGCTAAATTACTGTAAAATGTCTGGTACCATTTCTTTGCAGCATCATTTAGTAACATGTTTTTGATGCATGCTACTATTTCCCAAAAATATTCATAATGGAAAATCAGCGTAACCAGTTTCAATAAGATTATGGGAAACAAAAATAAACAAGCATTGGCAAAGCCAGTTGGTCTGAAATTGGTGGTTAGCTATTTAGTTTTGTCAATGTGTGACTTGTTTTGGCATGATTTTTGTAAAACCTCATTGGTGTGGGAGCTGCCTGGCCCTCACCATTATAACAAACATTGGCAAAAGCAAAAATTGTTTTTGGTCTCAAAAAGCACACACTGCCACAGAAGTAACTGGCACTGAACAAAATTAATTTGTGTGCAGATATGCTCCTTCTGAAAGAGCAGAATGCTGTCACTCACAGTGAAGCCAGCCGATACAGAGAGAGAGACAGAATTTTAATAAACGTAAAAGGTCATGGGCAACGCCAGACCAAATTAGGGGCCCAATAATTAAAGAAAGTCTCAAAAGTGCACCCATGGTATATGTCCTTGCACTAAGTGCAGCTATACGCTTTCGTGAATTCCCAAGAATTTACAGAAGTAGGACAAGAAATAGTACTCCTAGAACATATTTGTGAACTGCATTTTAGCATGAGCAAATATGCATGTGTAGATTAACTCATGCGAAAATCTGAGTGTTTGCAAGTTCGCTTTCCTCCAACCACTTTTATACCACCTCTGGAAGAAGATTTACATCTGTCATTGTCAGGAGTAAATTTCCAACATTTCTCAGTATGGGAAAAGATTAGAGAAGAGTTGTTAAAAACCCTTAAAACATGCACGTTAGTAGGTTTGCACAGACTCAGAAATTTTACAGTAGTTGAGCTAAATGTTTTTTTTCCTGCTTTCATTTTTTATGAACATTTTATTTTGAAAGCAAAGAATCATCAATCTTGCGTTCAAGCTTCTTCAAATGTTTGCATCAAAACAGAGAGCATTCTGGGAGCATTATACATAGCCTCATATTGCTAAACTTTAAAAACGTGTGTGCACATTTTTATACTGGAGCCACTGTCAGTAGTGCCGTCAGAGCTTACAAAATTTACTTAGAGAGCTCACCCTAATAAAGGCTTTCAATTAATGAACCATAAATACAAGTTTGAACAGCATAAACATATGGACAAAAAGATTGCCTTAACTGCAGACAGTGCCCTTCCATGATCCATAATGTGGTACTGTAAACTGGCAGCCAAAGGGTTTGTGCTGCAGGGGGTTGGGCATACTTGTCGCAAGGACAAAATACACATGAAAACTTGTTGCCCTTGACCCCAAAACAATATGTCCTGGGCGTCGGGCTATAGGAATTCCACTTCACTGCTTTCTGTTGGATGCCTACGTACTGTGAGCAAGCCTTCCTTTGATCTCTTGGAATGTGCTTTCCACTATGTACAACTCTTCAGCAAATGTTGGACAACTCAGTTACTTTCATTTATAGTTTGGCAATTGAATATGCTGAGTGTTGCCCTTCTGCATTTACTTTGTTATTATATTAATGCATATTGTTTTGTTTTCATAATGGTAGCTTTGTCCCAACACACACAAAGTTGCACATCATAAAAAGATGCATCTTTCCAAGTTGGCTTTAGACCCATCATGTAAGGGAGACCACGTACTGTTTTTTTTTTTTCTTCAAATGCGCATGTTCTTAATAAATCCTCCATGAATTGGATTATTAGGAACCTTATATAAAATAGTACATGTTGTAGGCCACTGGCGATTGAGCCAGCAGTAAACAGCAGCTCAAAGGTCACACCTGCCTCTAGTTGCTATGCCAGTTTATTAGCTTATATGAATGACTTCACCACGAAGATGCCTTTGCAACGAATAGTGTGTATGTGTTCGTGTATGTATGTATATATATATATATATATATATAATTTTAAGATTAAAATAAAAATTTTTGGGGGGGCAACCCTGGTTTTTATCATTTTCCTTGTGACCTACCTTTACTGCTACCCACCCCTAAAATTACCCTTACCGCTACCCACCCCTAAAATTACATTTGCCTCCCTTTACCGCTACCCACCCCAAACCATAAAATGACTTGTAACACCTTGTTACGCTACCCATTCTTAAACCCTAAAATTACCCTCATCACCCTTCACCACTACCTACCCCATAAACCTTAAATTAACATTACCACCCTTTACCACTATCCACCCCATAACCCTAAATTTACCCTTGCCACCCTGTACCACTACCCACCCCTAAACCCTAAAATTACTGTTACCACGTTTTCCCAACTACCCACCCTAAAATGTAAAGGTAGCCTTACCTTAGTGTTAATTGAGATGATATATATATATCGTGTGTGTGTGTGTGTCTGTGGCCCAGATTGCAGTGAAGCAGCAGAGTCCAGGAAGTGGTAGAGAGGCAGACTAGTGCTGTCTCTTTCCTAACAATTTAAACAAGCATTTGCAATGCAATTGGTCTCGCCTTTGGGACCTTATAAGTGGTTATCCATGTAACATATTATCCTGGGTATTGTGCCGCTAGGGATTGAATAGCTATAAAATTACTACACACTAGGTCATGTAGTGTGTCAGGAATACATGCTTGCCTCTGCCGCGCGCAGGGATGGCGAAATAGTGAACATAACCGAAAATTGTAAGGGATCTAGGGGGCCAAAGGCAAGTGTTAGAACCAAAGTCTGTGGTTAAGTATGGTAACTGAGGCCTGCAGACAGATTCACTAGAAGCTATGGCTGTAAGGGATCATGGTCACAGCTGCAAATGGAGACAGGAATGTAGACCAAAGAACTAGCTTACCAGCCACTGAAGGTGATGCCGCACCTCCAATCTGCCAGGATAAGAAATAAAAGAACACATTTCTACCTTTCATGAAAAGTTATACCACCGAATGTTGGGCTATCATAACGTCATACCAGGAGATGCTGCAAAATGTAGGCCTGTTTTACCCGTTAGCAGAGCAAACTAGCCCCCACCCATTAAAGTGAATACTGCAGAATACAGGGCCAAACTAACTACCTTGAAAGGAGATGCAACATAACATAAGGAAATCCTATTTGCAATCCGCATCAGAGCTGTATACCTGCGACTAGAGGCGATGGGGAGAAAACAGGCCTATGCTATCTGCCTTTCGTGATAACAGAAACACATTGCATTTTCTGCAATGCAAAGATTATACTAAAGAGCACACATCTGATTTAAAAAAAAAAAAAAAAAAAAAAGATTATGTGATGATGCGACTTGCCGTTAGAGATAAAATGTTAGACTACAGAACTACCCTACCTGATATCACGTAATGCTGTGGAATATTACCTCACCTCACATCAGAGGAGAATAAAATGAAATGTGGGATTTCCCCACACGACATCAAAGCTGATCCTGCATAGTTGGTGAGTACGGTGCTATATCTGCCGGTCATAAGCGAGGGCAGGTAAACAATTGGGGAGAGGTTGTGGCATTATGGTCAGAGCTGGGGAACCAGGTTCGAGCCTGGGTGTGGGCTCAGCTTCCTGTGATTCTGGGCAAATCACTTAATCTCCTGGTGCCTACCAAAAATGAATGCGTCCTTCTGTAACGTAACCGGTGCTCATGTAAAGCGCTCCAATACCTTCGGGTCGAGTTTGCGCTATATAAATCTGCAAAAAAAAAAAAATTTAAAAAAAAAATCTCTAACTTCTTGCATGCTGGAGCAACTGCACGACACTCTCCTAGCTAGAGTGATAGATAATAGCTGCAGAAGTCGGCCGTGTATGAGCAGGCTAGTCTTCTATACATCGTACACAAATTCCTGCACCCACCGAACCCCCTAGATTCAGTAACTGCCAAGCGCAAATCGAACCACTGGTATATTCTATAACATAGAACGCCATACATTACCATCATAACACAGCCTTGCGTGACATAGCATGGCAAAACATGACATAACACTCTCATGGGTGCACAGGAACTTGATGCAAATCGGAGCGCTTTACCACCTAGCTAGATGTATGAAGCGCTACATAAATAATTCAAACGGACGATCCAAGAAGTCCTCAAAAGGGGTACAAATTACAATAC
Organism: Calotriton arnoldi; assembly: GCA_963921515.1. NCBI lineage: Eukaryota > Metazoa > Chordata > Amphibia > Caudata > Salamandridae > Calotriton > Calotriton arnoldi. The sequence goes on from CAWUFW010007929.1 coordinate 245,615, forward strand.
AGTAAAAAGACAAAATATATAGTAACATAACACAGGAGTTTAATGCGACTTCAGATTACAGATTGTCACTAAGGAGGATTAACCATTTTCACTACGAACACTGCTTAAGAAATTAACAACTTCAGTTAGTACCAGAGACTCCTGTTTCAAGCATGCGTGTCCCGCCAGCCACCCTTTCACAGTGTACCGGTAAAATACAACGCATGCCAGGGCCATGCTCCGGTCACTCACTGTGCTTCTGCTGCGCCGAGGTGCTCACACGCACCACCCTCCACACACACAGCTACCAAGTGTGAGCACGTGCAGGGAGCAGCTGTTTCCTTCGTGGCCGGGCTGTGCCCCTCAGCTGGTCACATGCCCCTCCTCTGACAGACCCCGCAGCCACACCAAGGGGGGCCGGGATTTGAAAATCATTGTCTTCCTTGAAAAACCTTCTCTTAACTGGGGCACATAACTAAAACCCTGCTGGCACAGAGGGCGTTTCTCTCTTTGCACCCAGTAGCCACTAACCAGCAAGCAATTCACAAGCTGGCAGCTCACTGGGCAGGAATGTCAGGAAGCTTGCAGTGTGTTGTGAAACTGATCGCACAGCTCTAATAAAGTGATTGGTTGGGACTCTAAGGCTAACCCTTTGTAACAAAATTTCCAGTTATGTATGTATTCGTATCTCGAAATCAAGCGCCCGAATATGATTTTCATTTTATGTATATTTATATAGAGCTTTCAATGCCCCTTGCAACCCCTCCTGTACAGTTAACCGAGTCTGCGACCCCCTCTTTGCCGCAGGTCATTAATAATGGTGCGCGGCTGGCATTAAAGGAAAAGCACGGCACGAGTGCGCTTTAAACAAGCATTTGAAGGCACAAGCGGGGAGGAGGGGGGGGGCGACGCGAGTGGTGCGCGCGCGCCACAGCGAGACATCTGGTTTTAATTATCGCGCCCGTGTCAGGGCACGATAATTGAAACCACATGGCGCCCGTGCGGGTAACCGCAGGGAAAAGGCCATGACGCACGAGCGTCTGGTCAGCTTTGAAATGCCCACTACATAAAGTCTTCGCCAGAAGCAGCGCTTGCGCGCTACTCTAGGCTCGACCTAAAAACGATTTTCCCTACCTGTGATTGCATCATATATTTTTTTTTCCCTTCAACTGTCTTTGCCTGTGGTTGTTACAGTTTAAAATTGTAGTTTTAACCTGTCCGGGATTGCATACTTTGTCACCTGTTTTGTGTTTAAACTTGTGGTTCTTCCTTGCCTGACTGTCTCAATTTAACCTGTTGAATTGTGGGATTTGCAGTCCTAACTCTGTAGTTTTTTTCCCCCTCATTCCCCGTGACTTTCAGTGTTTCCCTCCGTTTTTTTAGGTCGAGCCTCGAGTAGCGCACAAGCGGTACTCTGCGAGACTAAGTTAGGGGCTTCTGAAAGCTGACCAGACGCTCGTGCGTCATGGCCTTTTCCCTGCGGTTACCCGCACGGCAGACATCTGTTTCCAATTATCGTGCCCAGACGCGGGCGCGATAATTGGAAACACATGCCGGCCGTGCGGGTAATCGCAGGCAAAAGGCCATAACGCACAAGCGTCTGGTCAGCTCAGCAGGCTGCTGCGCTCGCTCGCCCCCGCTCCTCTCTTGTTTCTTTCTTTTGCAGAAAATCAATTTAATTCTGCTGCAAACCATGGTCTCTCCCTGCTTGTAACAAAATGTTTCATTCGCGTCATCGGGAGAGGAGGTTCTGATTTTAACTTTGCCAGGTCACTCAGCTGAGCCTCTTTTAATGTGCTGTCTTGTTTATCTACAAAATCTGCTTATTGTTTTCGTTCGTGTTTTCATTAATAATGTACATGATTTTCTTTCTGCGCCAAATTATGTGCACTACCAGCCAATGTAAGTGTTTTTTAATGTGATTGGTGCTGTGCAAGTAATATTCAATAACTGCACGTTTATGTAATGTCAGGCTATGAAAAATAGTGCGCTTCCTTTGTCTTTAAACATTATAAAAGACATACGTTTTGGGGAACTGCTAGCTTTTTATTCATTTTAGTTTTAGCTACAGAGCTGTGAGGGTTGGAGAGTGATCTTTTGGGGTTTTCTTTAGAGACAGAATCTATGTCAGTCTAATTTCAAATTTATTTAGATACTTATGATTATGCTAATTCTTTAGATTCATTAACTACTTTTTGTTTTCTGTAAAACTATTTTTGAATAAACCTACGAGGTTTACAACTTTAGAATTTAGTTGTGTGCAGGTTTGATTTATAGCCTTGGACCAAGATTCAAAAGCGTCAAAAGATGTCTGTATTAGGAGGGTCACGTTTAGTGATGATCAGGGGGTCCATGCATGTGCTGTGCCCCATGCTGTATATTGTGTTTAGTTAGTGTGAGTGCATGGATGTGGTGCCCCTCCTGGGAGGGATGCCTATCCATTAACTAGCACATGGCAGAGTGCTTCCTGCCAGTCTCAGGATGGCATGGAAAGCTGTGAGAACTTGCAGCGTGGCACAGATGGGTGCTACATTGATGACAAATGTATTTAGGGAAGCTCTATAGAGTGGTGAAGCAGGTGAAGTGACCACCACACCCCTCTTCCTGTGCTCTTTGTTCAAACACCCCTCCTTCTCTTCCCCTTCATGGTAAGGCTCTTCCTTTTCTTGCTCGAGAACAAGGAGGTGCTCCACGGTGACATGTTGGCGCACTATGCACAGAATTGATAATACATGTGAGTCTTGCTGGAAAAGAATGCACTATGCCCAATTATTCATTCAATTGTTCCAGGACCACATAGTGCTCGGATGTGTCCTTCCTGGAAAAATGCAGGTGGTGTTCAAAGCACTAATAAATAAGTGTATCCTGCTGGAAAATAGTACATTATACCAGGTTCTACTTTTTCTTGCCCCAAAACTTCGAGGTGCCCTAGGATGCTGAAAAAGTAGCATGTGGTGCAATAGAAAGTGAAAATACTTATGTTTCTTGTATGCAAATTATAGGATGTTCCCAGTTCTTATCCTGCTCTGTCTCCAGAGCCTTGAAGTGATCTAAAATACCTATAATAGGCCACAGTGACTATAAATAAATGAATCTGTCTCTTATCCATGAAGGATAGCGTTAGCCCGGCTCTTTCTTATGTCCTGCCAGAGATTCGAAATGTTCTAAAAGGGAATAGTCTCAACATGTCGCCGATATACATAATACCAATAAATAACCAGCATTGGCATAGCCAATAGGTCTCGCCTTGGGGACCTTATAAGTGTTTAGCCATGCAACGGTTGATGTTGTTGCACCAAGGATATTGTGCTGCATAACTAAATACTTATAAGGTCCCAAAAGCGAGACCTATTGGCTATGCCAATGCTTGTTCTCCCTTGCTCTGTGCTAAGACCTGTATATTAACAGTCCACCCCCAGCTCCCATTTTGTGTTAGCAAGTGAGTGAAAACAGCCCCCCCCCCCAGCAACAGGGATATTTCTACATCAGAGAGAGAACAGAGGGGGCTCTGACACAGCAGTAATCTGCTGTTTAAGCTGTGTTTAATAGGGACTGTGCACTTCATTTTTTGGCCAGGAGAGGAAGTAACGTTTTATACAAACAGTATTGTTAGAGGACAAGTTTGGTAGGCCCTTACCTGCAGAAGTCCAAAGTGTGGATTGAGCCTGTCTCCTAGGAGATTTCTGAATAGAGGAGCAGCTTCCAACTCCCTGGCCAGCAAACCTTGTCTGAGGTTGCTGGGACCTTATATAGTCTATTGGTTGGTACATGTGTGCACTGATTGGTGGTTGTATCTGGTGTTTCTATTGGATTAGAGTTAGTGTCCTCATTGGTTGGGTATTTGAGGGTTCTGATTGGTTTCTGGGTATGTGACTCAATCAATGTAGGGTGGGACTAGGGCTAGGATTTCTATTGGAAGTAGGGACTAGGGCTTCCTGTGTGATTGGTTGTTGGGACTAGGGCTAGGGTTAGGCCTTTAATTGGAAGTAGCGATTAGGGCTTCTGGTGTGATTGGTTGCTGGACTAGGTGTGGGACTAAGAGTAGGGTTAGGCTTTCTATTGGAAGTAGGGACTAGGGCTTCCTGTGTCATTGGTTGCTTGGACTTGGGTTGGGACTACTGGTAGGGCTAGGGCCTCTATTGGACATAGAGATCAGGATTTCTGAAACTGAATGGGTGCTTGGAGTAGGGCTAAGATTGGCTGTAAGATCCTGGTCTCCTATTGGTTCTAGATTTTAGGGCTAGTGTTGTGATTGGATAGTGTTAGTGCTAGGGTTCCCATTGGCTGAAGCGGTCACCTGATTAATAGGGCTATAAAAGGCCAAGGCTTAGGGCGTCTCAGCCCGGGCATCGAGGTTAAGGGCAGAGAGGACAATGGCAATTGCCTGTTTGAGCCTGTTAAGGGCAGAGAGGACAAGGGCAATCACCTGTTTGAGCCTGTTAAGGGCAGAGAGGACAAGGGCAATTGCCTGTTTGAGCCTGGTCGGGACTAGGGCCAGAAATGCTGCCCATTTTCCCATTCAGTAATACCCAGCCCACACCATCCACAAACAGAGCAACACACTCACCACACCAAATATACACCACACACTTACTAAAAACCAACACTATGCACAAATCCATGTCTCAGCACCCACTACAAAACCACACGAACCACACCTATACACCCTTCTATCCCAGCTACCACACATTTCCGCCATCACCTACAAACAATACACAACTCTATCCTATACCACAAACCAATTCACTCATCACTAACACAACCCCATTCCACACCATACTTAACTACATCCCATCGAAACACACACACTCCCTGCTCGAATTACTCCTAATAGACCACTTTTTATCAATAACAAACATATAATCAGCCATCCATCATTTGTCCAACCAACACCCTCCTCTTCCTTCTACCATAATAACACAAACGCACAACACATACACTGCACGGCACCATACTTTTTAACTCTTGCAACAAACCAGTCTAAGACAAACACTCTTACCTCTACTTCATTCCCTCCTACACAAAACATACACTCTACTCATAAACACATCACCACCCCCTCTACCTTACAACCTCCTCTCACAAACAATACTATACAAACAAATCCATTGCATGAAACAAATACACCAGCACCTCTTTTCACTACTCCTCAAAAACAAAACATACCACGCACACCAACACAACAAGATCTTCCAAGCGCAACACCTCATAATACTTACCATCACAAAATACAAACATACACCCACCTTTCAAACCACACAAAGGAACAAACACCAATACCAAGCTTTCTCTCTTCCACCACATCCAACACAGATACAGCAACACAGCAACTCTCTTCCAAACGCCTCTCATCCATTGGACAATTTAGAACCTTACTACATGACCCACATGCTGCACCACCACCCCGGACTCCTACACCTTCTGCCCTAAACACACGCAAACAATATAAGCGACGTGCCACACCTCACAACTTTGCTTCCCCATGTCTACTGCACAACAGTGTTACACCACGAAAACAAAACAGCACACCAACTCACTCTCAAACAGTCTCCACCACCTACACACGCAGACCCATCAAAATGCCTTCTTAGCATGCTGGATGAGGAACATGATACAGAACAGCTACACGATTGCTATCCTAACACAGCTAATACCAGCACTAACAACACACCTGCTATAAACCCTCACAATACTAATCACTCTTCTACAAAAAAAAGTCTCACTATCACCAAAGCCTATTCTCTAAACTGTCTACTAATAAATGCTTGATCCCTCTCTAAAAACAAACATCACATCTACGACCTTCTCACTGATGCAAAACCAGACATACTATTCGTAACTGAATCATGGTTGGGAGATGATATGGCTCCAGTCCTGCATGAAGCCGTTCCTCAAGGCTATCAAACGATCACCCAAACTCGTACAGGCAAAAAAGGAGGTGTTCTAGCTGTTGTGTTCAGGCAAACATTACATATCACTAAAGTTGACGACATCACCATAAACAATTGTGAGGCTCTTCTCACCAGATGCAATCCTACACCGTCTTCCTCCTGTAACTTCCTGCTCCTTTACAGACCTCCACCTAGCAAGGCGACATTCCCAGACGCACTTCTGTACACAGTTTCAAACCTGATAACAATACACTCTAACCTATGCGTTCTGGGGGACCTCAACATTTGGTTTGACAAACCCAATATGACCCATCCAAAAACAATAATCACTGGCCTTGACGCACTAAACCTGCATCAGATTGTCCACAAACTCACACACATCGCTGGACATCTCCTAGATGTCATTTTTGCTAATACCGAACTAGTTACCTTTCAAACTATAACTCCAGTCACATGGTCAGACCACCACTTGCTTGCTTTCCAACATAAAGCAACACTAAGCGACACACCTAAAACTACCTTACATCCATCCACCTATCGACCGTGGAACAAACTCAATTTGTAACACTTAGAAACGCAACTAACATCCAGTACAAATCTGGAAACAATAAATTCTGTTCAAAAACAATATGAGTGGCTACAGGAAGCTGTTGACATCCTGATACCACTCAAAACCACACAACAGAACGAAAGAAAAAAAGCGTCTTGGAGAAACATAGAGATAAAAGACATAAAAAACAAATTCGAAAGCTGCAATGTACTTGGCTCAAAACAAATGCCAAACAAGACAAACTTCACCTACAGAAAATTAACAGATTATACAAGTCAGCTATCAAAAAAGCTAAGAAAAGGTACTATTCAGACAGAATTCAAAATGCCAAATGTGCAAATAAAGAATTCTATAAAATACTCAATGAATTTCGCAAACCAAATTGCCTAGAAGTAACTCATCCTGTTACTCAAGATTTCACAGACAAACTGGCAAATCATTACACTGACAAAGCAGACACGTTGGACTCATACTTAAAACAGAGACAAAGCACCAGCACTAACCCTTTGACAAAACAACAATCCAAGAATACTCTAATCCAGCCTCTCCATTCCTTCCAACACATCTCACACGATGAATTTATGGACCTGGTCAAAGCAAGCAGGCCTGCCGGCAGCCCTTCTGACCCGTGTCCACCACAAACTTTCAAGACAATTCTTTTAACAACCTCTGCTGCCACTCCAGTAAGAAGAATCATCAACGATTCCTTAACTACCGGAATATTTCCAGAGGAACTCAAAAAGTCATACATACGCCCTTTACTGAAGAAAACAAACTTGGACCCGCTGAACCCTGACAACTACAGACCCATTACAAATGGACCTTTTCTGGGCAAACTGATAGAAAGAGCAGCATTCGCCCAGATGTCACAATTCATTGAAGAGAATGACATACTTTCAGACTTCCAAACAGGTTTCCGTCCGGGAAGAGGCACAGAATCTGCCCTCCTTGCCGTCTGGGATGACCTGAAGAACACAGTAGACCGCAACGGGGTTGCTGTGCTTCTCCTCTTGGACCTCTCTGCTGCCTTTGACACGGTTGACCATGACACTCTGAAACAAAGACTCTATGAAGCCGGCATAGAGGGGACTGCTGTAGACTGGATCGCGTCCTACCTTCGAAACGGAACTAATGTCATCCATACCCCACCTTTCTCATCCAAACCATACTCCACAAAAGCAGGGGTCCCTCAAGGCTCTATCATCTCGCCCATGCTTTTCAACATCTACATGAAGTCATTACCGGTACTGATCAATCAATTTCACCTCACGTGCTATAACTATGCAGATGACACACAAATACTCCTTCAACTGGAATGCCCCAAAGACATTGCAAACTCCCCAATTTTCAGTTGTCTCAGAGCCGTGGATCAGTGGATGACTTGGAGCCACCTCAAATTGAATGCTTCCAAAACGGAAATACTCATGTGTGGCGATTGGAAACATTATGACCCGCTTGCCGCCTGGCCTGATGAACTGGGATCACCACCTAAAGTATCGAAGGAAGTAAGAAACCTTGGAATGACCATGGACTCTGAGCTATCGATGAATGCCCAAGTGGACAAACTAGCAAGATCAAGCTTTGGCACTATAAAAACGCTGCAACGAATTTTCCCTCACTTGGGATTTCCACACAAGGTCCAAGCTACCATCTCCCTTGTTCTGTCCAAACTCGATTACGTCAATAGCCGCTACCACGGATCACCTTTAACGACCATGAAGACTACAACGGATTCAGAATTCGGCTGCCAGACTACTCTTGCATATCAAACCGCGAGACCACATCTCACCTGCCTTGAAAGCCCTGCATTGGTTACCGGTTGCCAGAAGATCCACTTTCAAGCTGCTTTGTATCACCCACAAATCAATACATGGAATGGGACCGCTCTTCATCAGGAATAAAATCACCAAACACATTCAACAAAGGAACCTCCGCTCTAAAATGGCACCTCGCCTCAAAATCCCAAGATACAAGAAAAAAACCGTGGGTGGCACATCCTTCTCTGTTCAAGCAGCCAAACTATGGAACTCTTTACCCCGCAACATAAGATCCATGGACAGCCACCTTATCTTCAGAAAACTACTCCAGAATTGGCTCTTCCCCACATAAGCACTGTACACAAACAGAAATTTACAGCATATCCCTCTGTATATAATCATTTATTTTTACTATAGATATGTACCTATCTTTGTGTATTGCTTTGTATAAACATGTAGAATAATTGTTTTAAAAAAAACAAGAAAACAATTTAAATTAATCTACAGATACCTGCCTCCTTTATGCATCTATATACTTTCAATGTACTTATGGATCTATATATTTATCACTTTCTTCTAATTCAGCATATCCAATGCACTACCCTATTTCTCACCCTATACTTCTCTCAATATATCTTCTAACCCAACTTTCGGACTCATCTCAAACTTCTTTCTACTACTCTTTCCAATGCACTACCCTATTTCTCACCCTATACATCTATCAATATATCCTCTACACCCACTCTCTCATTTATCCCAAACCCCATACCACTACTATGATCCCCAAAATAACCCTTTCTAGACTCTCCCTTACTCTACCCCTCCTTGCATCATCTGACACCTCTCTTACTATACCGATCCCCAAAACAAACCTTTCTAAACTCTTCCCTCTGACTCTTCCCCTCCACAACCCCTTTTTACTCATCCAAAAGCCTCATCCTACTGCTATGACCTCCAAAAAAAATAACATCAAAATCCTTCACTCTCCTATCCCTCGTCTATCCTTTTCAATCAAAATAACAGACTAACATGTTCACTTCTCAAATTTCATATTCCACTATACTAATTCACCACTAATCCTTTATGGGTCCCAGAGTAGCGTGCTACTCGCCAATAAAGCGCTTCAACACCCAATCAGGGTTACAAGCGCTATATAAATACAAACCTCTTTCCCTCTTCTATTCTGCCGCTACCCATCTCTATCCAAATAACTGAATAACATATACACCACTCAAATTACTTCATATTTCACTATACTAATTTTCAACACCAATCCTTTATGGGTTCCGGAGTAGCGTGCTACTCGCGAGAAAAGCACTTCAACACCCCTTCAGGGGTAACAAGCGCTATATGAATGCAAACCTTTCTCCCCCTTCTATCCCGCCGCTATCCTTCTCACTCCAAATAACTGACTAATATCCACCACTCAAATTACTTTCATATTTCACCATACTAATTCACCACTAATCCTCTATGGGTTTCCGGTTTAGCGTGCTACTGCCCAAAAAAAAAAAAAAAAAAAAGGCCCTTCAACACCCCATCGGGGGTAACGAGCGCTATATAAATATTTATTTATCTCTCTCGAGTTTTATATAGCGCTGGCTAGACCCGGAGGTATCAGAGCGCTTTACAGAGGAACAACAGGAGTTACAAGGAAACAAAACCACAAATAACGAATTATAAGTTACAATAAATTAAACAATTGTTGCACAGTCATTACAAAGAGAGAGGCAAATCTTAGGGGGAGAAAAGGCAAAGGGGGACAAGAAAAGGATTGTGAGAGAAGGTGAGAGGAGAGAAGGGAACCTGAGTGGGGGTTAAGGCAGTCCAGCAAGAAAAGAGAAAAACGTTCAGGGGTCATCAGGGGGAGTCAGGAGGGAAGGGGGGGGGGGGGAGGACGGAGGTCAAACAAGATGGCGGGTCAGGGTCGCGGGAAAACGACAGAGACCAACACCAAAATGGCGGGGTGCACAAAAGTCGAAAATCCTGAGCGAAAGACCAGAGAGCAGGATTGAATTTAGTAGAGTCAGGGGGGGGGCGAAGCCACAACCAAAGGTGGACGAAAGGCTGTAGAGGGCGTGCACAGGCTCAGGACCACGGGGCATCGCAGTCGACGATCCACAGGGCGAAGATCCGGTGAGACAGCCTGGGGGTTGGGGAGCAGTCTTGGAGAAAAGGGAGGTAGCAGCGAAGTCCGGGGGAGGTGCGCTTCTCAGGTACAGGAAGGGACGGCAAAACCCAGGAGCGTCACACCACTGCGCTGAGTAGATTATTCGCCACTGTACCCCCGTACCTGGGAAGGACTCACGGGTCCAGATGTTAGAGCTGAGGCGAAGCACACCCAAGCAGACGGCCAGGATGGAGGGAGGCAGCCAGGCAATAGCGGGGACTGGGAGAGCGAGCCCTCCCCTTGGTCGGAAGATAGCAGGCAGGATTTCGGGTGCACCGGAACAGCAGCGCTGTGGCACTCACCGTTGATACAAGCCATCGCGGCAGGGATCAGGCGTCGGTGCGGACTGCTACTCCCAACCCGAAGGGCAAGGGGACGGTCCGGAAGGATGAAATCTCGCCCCTGAACACTCAGCCGCCATCCGGAGATATCCGATTAAGCCTTAGCCGCGCCAACGCTCGTCCCGGTGTCAACGATCCGCGGCGATTCAATCCGGGGGAGATGGGAGGAGAAAGAAAAGCAGCAGAGGGAACGAGGAATGCCATGCTCCAATGACCGGCTGGGTAGGTGACGGCCACGGGAGAAACCCGAGCCAGACTCCTCAATAGCCGAACCAAGCGGCTCCACCGGGCATCGGCCATTGTGTCTCGAGGTCCGCAGTAAGAGCAGAAGATGCAGTTCAGAGTCCGGAAACGGGAGAATGGAGAAAAGCAGTCACGGGAGAACCCAGGTGAGTAAAAGGGGTCCTAGGTGGGGAAGAATTCTGAGGAATAATTGGGATTTAAGCCAAAAACGGCAATCCCTGGCCGGGAGCTCCCGGCCGGAGCTCCTCACCTGGCGGCCATCTTGGACCAGGGATACAAACCTTTTTTCCTCTTCTATCCTTCCGAATCCAAATAACTGACTAACCTATCCACCACTTTTATTACTTTCATATTTCACTATACTAATTCAACACTAATCCTTTATGGGTCCCGGAGTAGCGTGCTACTCGCCGAAAAAGCGCTTTGACGCCTCGTCAGGGGTAGTAAGCGCTATATAAATGCAATTACAATATATATATTGGCTTCCTCGGTATTGGCGAGACCCCCTCCCTGCTGTGGGCTAAGTGACAGGAAACTACACCCGGCGTATGCTGGGAATTGGTGTTTTACTCTGAACGAGCAAGTCGCAGATAGCCCCCGGATTTCCTTGATGAGGCTCCGAATCCAGTGAAGTAACGGTAAACGAGTCGGAGGACGCGGACGCCGGCTACGAAGCAGGAGGTAGGAGTAATTGGAATTATTCCGGTAGGGGAGGTGTGCCAAACCAAGTCACTGATATTTTTCGCACGACTTGGGTTCTAACAAGCTTATAACAATTCTTTGCCGCCATGACCGCCAGCGCGCTACGGAGCCGTGAAGCGGCGGCTGAAATGATGTTTGATGATGCCCCAACAACAACAGTTCAAGTGCCGGTGCAAAGCGGCCCGACGAATGGGGGACACATCAATGTACGAGATATGTTTAAAAAACTGGAGAAATTAATGAGACTGGAACAATCCAAATGGTGGGAGCACAAATCCCTGGGTGGATATTTACAAGTGGGACACATTCCCAGGGGTTTACGCATAATGATTGCCCCGAGTTATGAGAGCCCTGACCCACAAATGTTAAGCGAATGGGCTGAATGTAACTTAGACTCTTCAAGAAAACTGGTTGAAATCTTAGTTAAATATGCAGAAAGTGACAGATTTAAGTTTCAGCAACAGATTGATGAATTAGAAACTGAAATTAAGAAATTGGAAGTCACACCTATGATAACAAAATACAGGGATGAGATGCTCACTAGATTGGCGAAAGAAGATATTACAAAAAAACGGAAAACGTATAAATTCCAAAGAGATAAACAGGATTACGAACTGGGGCAGATATTTACATTCGCCAAAAAATGAGTCGTTCAAAACAGCGAAAAAATATTCCACTCTTGTAAATCCTCAAATCAGTAGAGGAGAACAAGCTACATCATCGACATCGATGTCTGAGGCAAGTTCTGCACCAGAAAGTGAATCGGAAACAGACCAAAGAGGGCTATCAGTTAGATTGGGGTTTCACAAATTTACCCTGGGGGAAGAGGTCAATTGCCTAAGACAAGACCGGAAACAGACATTGCGCCCACGAAAGCAGAACCAACAAACAAACAAAGATGCAAGCGAGGCGAAAGACGGAAATGCAGCAGAAGGCGTAAAAAAAAAGAAGCCTTATCGCAACAAGAGATGGAACAGAAAATGAATAAGTCAGCCAGTAACATTACCAACACAGTTGTAAACCTGTCATCTATGGTGTTAAACAAAGCAGAAATTCAGCTGTTGGAACTGGGTCTATCGTATTGTCCAGAAAAGAGCTTCAATTATGCGCAAACTCGCATGGATATATTCAAATTTATTCGGAAGTTTAAATTGAAAAAATATTATGAAACCAACCGCAGAGAAAGCAATGTGAACTTAAATCAAGTTTCAAATACACAAACAGGCGATTACAATCTCACTGCGGGAGATGCTGAATTACTGGCAAATCTTCAAGCTTTAAGACAAGAAAGTAGCAGTGAAAATATTATGCCAGTAAGTGCGAGTCCCATATCATATGCAACAGTGACTACGAAATTTAAACAGAAATCAAAGTTCCAACCGTTAACAACAAGAGACGCCCTAGATATCTTCAGTGAATCGGTAACAAGTGAAATTAAAAATCTCAAGATCCAAACCAACAGAACTGTTAAAAAGTACAATTTCCAACAAAATGCATATAATAGACTGATGAAAAAACTGCAATCGAATGATCAAATAATTCTTAGAAACTCTGACAAAGGAGGCAATTTGGTCATATGGCCAAAAGACATGTATATGGCAGAAGCAAATCTACAACTGGAGGACAAAAGCTGCTATAAAAAGAGCAATGTACAAATAGTTCGGGCAGCATGGAACGAATACTATTCCAAATTGAACGGTTGGCGAAGTGCGGGTTTACTCAGTATGGATGAGTTTAAATTTTTAAAAAATGAACATCCCATTATGCCCGTTGTATATTTTATTCCAAAACTGCACAAAAATGTTAATACACCTCCAGGTCGACCAATAATCTCGGCGAAGGGCAGTTTACTGGAAAATACATCTAAATACATTGACTTCTTTTTACAAGACTATGTCAGAAGTTTACCCTCATTTGTAGAAGACACGAGTGATTTTCTAAGGCACATCAATGACTATGTATGGCAAGCAGATGATTTATTAATATGTTTAGATGTAACATCTTTATATACAAGCATATATCATAAAGATGGGGTAAGGGCAACTGAACATTATTTAAATTCCAGACCCTTACAGCTGGCCCAACACAAGAAGATGCTAATTACAATGATTATGTACTGTCTAAACAATAATTATTTTCTGTTTCAGAATCAAATCCTACAACAAATCAAAGGAGTAGCTATGGGGGCATGCTTTTCCCCTAGCCACTCCTGCCTCCACATGGGTTGGTGGGAGGAAATGGTTTTGAATAAACAACACAAACAAGTTGTGGATAGCCATATAAGATTATGGCTACGCTATATAGATGATTTATTTGTCATATGGCGGGTAACAAGAAAAACAGCAGATGAGTTTGTCAAGAACATCAATCAAAATGAGCTGAATCTAAAATTTACTGCTACTATAAGTGACTGCTCAGTATACTTCCTTGATTTGGAAGTATACATAAAAAATCAGAAGATTGAAACCCGCCTCTATCGTAAGCCAACAGCTGGCAATAGTCTCCTACATGCTACTAGTCATCATCCTCAGCATTTGATCCATAGCATACCATATGGAGAAATGCTGAGGATAAGAAGAGCATGTAGTACAGAAAATGACCTAAGGGAGGCTCAACAGCTTAGTAAAGAACGATTCATTGAGAGAGGCTATAAAACTAATATCATTGATATAGCGAGGAGAAAGCAAATCGACTAGACAGACAAACATTATTAACAAAAAAGCAAAAGTAACAAAGGATCAGAATGAGACTACTAGCAATGAAACCAGACTAATAGTAACATACAGCCAACAACACAACTCACTGCGCAAAATTGTGTACAAAAATTGGTCGATAGTGCGCAGCGATCCGGTAATTGGTAAAATGATGCCAAAATATCCTAGTATTACCTATAGGAAATCGCAATCCATGAAAGATTCAATAGTAAGCATCAGCCCTGAAATCAAACCATCATCCAATTGGTTAACTGCTCGCAGAGGATTTGTGAAATGCAACAATTGCCGAGCGTGCAAATGTGGGATTAACAAAATCATGTATAACACCCCCTTTTCACAGTATCCAATTAAGATATCCAAGTTTCTAACATGCCGGACGGAGTATGTGGTGTACGTGTTGGGTTGCCCTTGTGGGCTGCAGTATGTGGGCAGTACTAAACTACAGGCCCACAAATGTATACTGCAGCACATGAGGGCAATTACCAACAGTGACCCCACATATCCGATGGCAAGACATTTTAAAGAGAAACATGACAATAATTTGGATATGTTAACATATTTTTTAATTGATTCCATTCCTGTGTCTAGAAGAGGAGGCAATCGTGAGCCCAAACTTCGTCTCCTTGAGACAAAATATATTTTAGAACTAGACACTAAGACTCCGAATGGTCATAACTCCAGTGAAGACTTCCATACATGCTTATGAACAAAATAAGGATGGTAAAATACGGAAGGTTCTTTAAACACATCGCCGCAACGACATTATGTCATAATGAAATTAACACAGATATTTTAACAGCACACATCTTTTATGTATTAACTAGTTTTAATGGTAGCACTTTATTTATTCTTGCACTTTAAATTGGAATTTAGAGCATACAGAAAATGTAATCAGTTTTTAAATGTAGTAGTTTACATAAATGTGCACAGGAAATCATAAATAATAATGTTTGCAAAACCAGAGACACAACAACGTAGATAAATTGAAAGTCCAGGTAGTATTACTACCAGCAGATTAAACATGAATTATGTACAGTTTGCAAGAAAATATAATGTAAAGTAAACCTGTAATATGCATAATATATGATTTTACAAACTTTATTTTCTTTTCTTATTGAAACAATGTGGACTCAAATAGGATTTAATGTGACGTGTGTTTTAACAAACATTGTTTTTATACATAGAAACGTTTTTAGAACAATGACGTTGGTATTTTACCTAAATTATTCTATGAATTAATTTTAGTATTTAAACCTGGTTTTAAATAAGTGAAAATCTTATTTATGGCAGCATTTTGCACATTGAATTGTAGATGGCACAGAATTTACTGAACAGGAAAAGTATGTTGTTTATGTCCATGTAGTTTAAGTGTCACGTGTGGGCACACTTGCACTTTAAAAATATCGTGGCAACTCCATAGCGCGTCATGTGATCAAGGCCGAGTGAGGCCGAAACGCGTCATGGCGAAAATGGTGGCAAAATAAATTAATTCATGCACGAAATTGAGGTCTCGCAGTCCGTTTTTCCCAGAGGAAGGGAAATGAGAAGGAACAGCGTTGTGGGATATATATATATATATATATATGTGTTTGTTTATATAAATTTACCTTAAATATAGTTGCTTTGAGTGTTAACCCCTACGCTGCTAGGCCTTTTCCCCCCATGTGCTAAGCCTTTTTTTGGCTATTTGGGGTAGTGCGCGCTTAGGCCCCTGTAACTTTTTGACCACATAAGGTATCCACGCCAAATTTGCGTCCTTTTCTTCCAACATCATGGGGATTGTAAAGGTACCCAGGGTTTGTGGATTCCCCTGGAGGGGTCCCAGAAATTAGCCAAAATACAGCAACATTTTGGGTTTTTGGGGAAAAATGGGAAAAAAGGGCTGCAAATGAAAGCGTCTGGGTTTTTCCCTGCAAATGGTATCAAAAAGGGTTTGTGGGGCTGAAATCACCATTTTCCCAGCTTTTAGGGAATGACAGACTTTTGTCAGAAAACCAACATTTTTTACACAGTTTTGGCATTTTTCTGGGACATAGCCTATTTTTGCTATTTTTTGTGCTTTCAACCTCCTTCCAGTTAATGGTAGAAATGGGTATGAAAGCAATAATGGATCCTGGAAAGCTATACATTTTAGAAAAGTAGACAAAATTCTGAATTCAGCAAGGGGTCATTTGTGTAGATCCATCAAGGTTTCTTTATAGAAACTTACAGTTAAATATAGGAAAAATTGAAAATTAGTTGAAAAAAACAGCCTTTTGTGTCAACGTTTTCACCTGTAACTTCTTCTAATTATGACAGCTCTTTGAAAGCAATATACCGTTACATCCACTGGACCTTACTGGTTGTGGGGATATATAGGACTTGTAGGTTCACCAAGAACCCGACGAACCCAGAGCCAATAACTGAGCAGCGTCTTGCAATGGTTTTTTATTATGTACCGGGTATATAGCAATTATTGTGGGAAAATGTATACATGGAAAAATCGGTATGAAAGACACCTATGTATTTCTGAAATGGGAACAAAATATAGAGTTTAGAAACAGTAGATATTTGCACATTTCCGAAATTGGGAATACTCATACTAGCATGAGAATTATCAGTCATTTTTTAAAATGAGTTATTTTTTACACAATGTCTTTCATTTGGAAGGCAGAATGCATCGAAAGTCAATAGGTAATAACAGTTGCTTTACAAATCTGAATTACCCTAAGTCTCCCGATAAAAATGGTACCTCACTTGTGTGGGTAGGCATAGTGCCCACTACAGGAAATGGCTCAAAACCCAACGTGAACACACCACATTTTCACAATGAAAAATTACCCTTTTTTTGCAAAGTGCCTAGCTGTAGTTTTTGAACCCTAGCTCTGCCGGCACCTAGGGAAACCTAGCAAACCTATACATTTTTGAAAACTAGACACCGAGGGGAATCCAGGATGGGGTGACTTGACTGTCTCCCACCAGGTTCTGTTACCCAGAATCCCTTGCAAACCTAAAAAATTGCCCAAAAAAACACATTTTCCCCACATTTCTGTGGTGGAAAGTTCTGGAATTTGCGTGGATCCACAAATTTCCACCCACCCCGCGTTCCCCAAAGTCTTCCGAGAAAAATGGTACTTCACTTGCGTGGGTAGGCCTAGTGCCCGCGACAGGAAACGGCGCAAAACGCAACGTGGACACACCCCAATTTCACAGTGAAAAATTACCCTTTTTTGGCAAAGTGCCTAGCTGTAGTTTTCGAACCCTAGCTCTGCCGGCACCTAGGGAAACCTAGCAAACCTATACATTTTTGAAAACTAGACACCCAGGGGAATCCAGGATGGGGTGACTTGACTGCCTCCCACCAGGTTCTGTTACCCAGAATCCCTTGCAAACCTAAAAAATTGTCAAAAAACCCACATTTTCCCCACATTTCTGTGGTGGAAAGTTCTGGAATCTGCGTGGATCCACAAATTTCCTCCCACCCAGCGTTCCCCCAGGTCTCCCGATAAAAATGGTACCTCACTTGCGTGGGTGGGTCAAGGACCCGCGACAGGCAAGGGCCCAAAACCTATTGAAGCGACATCAAAATTACCTATCACAAACCAACCTGGTTTTGCATGGGGGGGGTCCCATGAGTTTTTGGCCCGGGGCTCGGCAGCCATCTAGGGAAACCTACCTAATCCACACATTTCTGGAAACTAGACACCCGGGGGAGTCCAGCGAGGTATGGCTTGCGTGGGTCCCCCATCGTTCTCCTACCCAGAATCCCCTGCAAACCTCAAATTTTGCCGAAAAATTCACTTTTTTCTCACATTTCTGTGGTGGAAAGTTCTGGAATCTGCGTGGATCCACAAATTTCCTCCCACCCAGCGTTCCCCCAGGTCTCCCGATAAAAATGGTACCTCACTTGTGTGGGTAGGCACAGTGGCTGCAACAGGAAATGGCCCAAATCGTACTCTGGAGACTTCAAAATTACGTATAGCAAAACTACCTGGTTTTGGGGGTGGGGGGGGCACCTGAGATTTTGGCCCCGGGCTTGGCGGCCATCTTGGGAAGGTACCAAACCCAAACATTTCTGAAAACTAGACACCCGGGGGAGTCCAATGAGGTATGGCTTGCGTGGATCCCCCAACGTTTTCCTACCCAGAATGCAATGCAAACATTAAATTTAGCTGAAAAAAACACATTTTCCACATATTTTTGTGTGGAATCACCGTGCCGGCACAAATGTCCTACCACCCAGCGTTCCCCTTGTTCTCCCGAGTAAAATGATACCTCACTTGTGTGGGTGTCCAAAGCAGAATTGGCTAAAAACGTATTTTTTTTAAAAATGTAGCGCTTAGAATTCTCGATGCTATACTCTAAATCCCTATGTTTTGGGCTCTTCCTAGCCACAGGCCTTTGGCCCACCCACACAAGTGAGGTATCATTATACTCGGGAGAACAAGGGGAACGCTGGGTGGTAGGACATTTGTGCCGGCACGGTGATTCCACACAAAAATATGTGGAAAATGTGAGTTTTTTCAGCTAAATTTGAGGTTTGCATGGCTTTCTGGGTAGGAAAACGTTGGGGGATCCATGTAAGCCATACCTCATTGGACTCCCCCGGGTGTCTAGTTTTCAGAAATTTTTGGGTTAGGTAGGTTTCCCTAGATGGCTGCCGAGCCCCGGGCCATAAACTCATGGGACCCCCCATGCAAAACCAGGTTGGTTTGTGATAGGTAATTTTGATGTCGCCTCAATAGCTTTTGGGCCCTTGCCTGCCCACACAAGTGAGGTACCATTTTTATCGGGAGACCTGGGGGAATGCTGGGTGGGAGGAAATTTGTGGATACACGCAGATTCCAGAACTTTCCCACACAGAAATTTGAGAAAAAAGTGAATTTTTCGGCGAAATTTGAGGTTTGCAGGGGATTCTGGGTAGGAGAATGATGGGGGACCCACGCAAGCCATACCTCGCTGGACTCACCCGGGTGTCTAGTTTCCAGAAATGTGTGGGTTAGGTAGGTTTCCCTAGATGGCCACCGAGCCCCGGGCCAAAAACTCATGGGACCCCCCTTGCAAAACCAGGTTGGTTTGTGATAGGTAAGTTTGATGTCGCATCAATAGGTTTTGGGCCCTTCCCTGCAGCGGGTACTTGGCCCACCCATACAAGTGAGGTACCATTTCTATTGGGATACTTAGAGAAATGCTGGGGGGTTGGAAATTTGTTGTTACTTTCTGCAGTGTGAAAATTTGGACACAATAATGCAAGGAAAATGTCACAGTCACATTTTGAGGTTTGCAGGACATTGTGGGTAAGATAACTTGTTGGGATCCACAAGAGAGACATCACCATGCACTGCCATGGGTGTTTAGTTTACGACAAAAACTACAGTTGTTAGGTTATTCTTAGATGAAATGTACAGCTTGGCAGAGAGACAAAACAGACAAAGATTACTGCACAGCCATCTATTCCTCAAGCACACACACATACTGGTTGGATTTGGCACGAGGGCGAGTGATGGTTCAGTATATAAAATTTTATTAACAAGAGATTTCACAAAAATGAAATGCACTGTCAATAATTGAAAGGACAAAAAACTGAACCAGTGACTCGCAGCTCGTGAGCTGTAAAGCCACTTCAAGGCACCAACCGCTTTACAGGCCATTCACACACCTTTCATACATGATACACACAAGACCATTCACACCACCAGGCACAAAACCAACACATTACAACATTCACAAAAAAGGACAAGGTACATCCTGCTTGACAAAAACAGAAAAGACACATTTTTATGCACAACCACCTATTCCTCAAGCACACATACATACTGGTTGGATTTGGCACGAGGGTGAGTGATGGTTCAGTATATACAGTTGTATTAACCAGAGATTTCACAAAAATGAAATGCACTGTTAATTGAAAGGACGAGAAACTGAACCATTGACTCACAGCTCGTGAGCTGTAAAGCCACGACAAGGCACCAACCTCTTTACAGGCCATTCATACACCTTTCATATGTGTGACACATACAAAACCATTCACAACGCCAGCCGCGGGCCCAGCACATTACAACACTCACACCAGCAGACAGCGCCATTCAAGGGCCCATCACTTTCACACGCCCACATTCCTGACACAGCAACCACACCAGCTCACGGATTGCGTTGAGTGGCGTTTGGCTAGCAGTGTGTGTAGTGACCAGCAGCTAGTCACTACTCACACACCGCCAGCCAAGCGCCAGTCCACGTACACCGCCAGCCAAGCACCAGTCCACGTACACCGCCAGCCAAGCGCCAGTCCACACACACCGCCAGCCAAGCGCCAGTCCACGCACACCGCCAGCCAAGCGCCAGTCCACGCACACCGCCAGCCAAGCGCCAGTCCACGCACACCGCCAGCCAAGCGCCAGTCCACGCACACCGCCAGCCAAGCGCCAGTCCACGCACACCGCCAGCCAAGCGCCAGTCCAAACACACCGCCAGCCAAGCGCCAGTCCACGCACACCGCCAGCCAAGCGCCAGTCCACGCACACCGCCAGCCAAGCGCCAATCCAAACACACCGCCAGCCAAGCGCCAATCCAAACACCGCCAGCCAAGCGCCAGACCACGCACACCGCCACACAAGCGCCACTCCACGCACACCGCCATCACATTTAGGATTTTTTTTTATATAAATAAGAAAACACAAACAAATTGCAAATAGATACAAATCTACTAACACAAAATCTGAAACTAAATACACTACACAAATGCCAACCTTGAAACTGAACAAAAAATATTAAACAATAGAGGCCAGGCAGTTCACTTTACCACTCATGGATGCTCCCAAAAATTCTCTTGCGTGTGGTACATTCTAAAACAAGCAGGCACACACAGCCCAGGGTTAGGACACTCGGGGCAGTACATACGAGTCTCCTTCCGCATACCTCTTCGCCAACAGACTCTACATCTCCTACTGGGAAAGTCTTTTGAGGGTGTGGGAGGAATGTGATCAGGAAAGTGGCGCTCTTTCAATCTAGCAACATCCTCCACCACTCCAACTCTAGGAACACTTGCCTGTTCCACAAAAACAAGGCTGCCTATTACAGACTCCTGAAACTTAGCAAAAGTCATCTTTGACTCAGGACAAGAATCCTGGAACACAACAAAAGCATTAAAGGTTGCCAAGTGGAAAAGATGGATAGCCAACTTCTTATACCAAATGTAAGCCTTACGAAGAGCAGCGTAAGGTTCCAACCCTGGATCTACTCTGTCAACACCACCCATGTGCCTCTTATAGTCTAAAATGCACACAGGTTTGCTCACTTCAGCAATGTGACCCCAAACAGTCACAGGTGCAGTGCTTTCATCATGGATGGTAGTCAGCATGTAGACATCTCTCCTGTCTGAAAACTTCACAGCTAGAAGCTCCTCGCAACGCAACGCAACGCACTGCACTGTCCCCGCACAAGCTTTTGGCAAACAAGTTCTTTTGGGAAACCTTTACGGTTAGAGCGGATTGTGCCACAAGCAACAGTGTCCACTTTGGCCAATTCCCTGAACAACCGCACACCAGTGTAGAAGTTATCTACATATAAATGGTGGCCTTTGTTAAAAAATCCTCTACCAAGTTCCCACACAATTTTCTCACTCACTCCAAAAGTGGACGGACAACCAGGGGGTTAATCCTGGATTCCTTACCGGTGTACACCCTGAAATTAGAGACATATCCAGTCCTACTGTCACACAGCATATACAGCTTAATTCCATAGCGTGCCCTCTTACTAGGAATGTATTGCCTAAAAACCAAGCGGCCCTTGAACAACACCAAAGACTCATCCACTGCAATTTCTTTCCCAGGAGCATAGATCTCAGAAAATCGATCAACAAAGTGATCAATGACAGGCCGAATCTTAAAAAGACGGTCACACTCAGGGTGATCTCGTGGCAACGCTAAACCATTATCGACAAAATGCATCATCCGAAGCAGAAGCAAACACCTATCATGACTCATGACTGCCGGAAATATAGCCGTTGCCATCAAGGGACTAGTAGACCAATATGAAGACATTGATGGCTTCCTTAGCAAGCCCATCAAAAAAGTTAAACCCAAGAACTTCTTCATCTCTTCCAGATTTGTGGGAGTCCACCGGGTAGCTCTAGAGTGGGGCTTAAGGCTGGCACTGTTGTCCCTCAAAAACTGTTCGGCATACAAATTAGTCTGCTCAACAATCTCTGCCAAAAACACATAGTCCATAAACAACTGAAAAAAATGTATCGGCAAAAAGTTTTCAGAATTCACTCTACACCTTGGAACACCAGTAAAGTCTGGCAATGCCGGCTGCACCATGCCTGGGGCAACCAAGAGGTAAGAACTTTCAACGGGAAGCCTTGCAGCCCCAGGCTGCAGCCAGATGCCTCTTGCCGCACTATACCAACGGGAAGCCTTGCAGCCCCAGATGCCTCTTGCCGCACTACACCAATGGGAAGCCTTGCAGCCCCAGGCTGCAGCCCAGATGCCTCTTGCCGCCCTACACCAACGGGAAGCCTTGCAGCCCCAGGCTGCAGCCCAGATGCCTCTTGCCGCACTATCGGCACATCAATGTCCTCCTCTAACACAGGCACTTCATCCGCACTAAGAGTAGCTTCATCCGCACTGAGAGTAGCTTCATCATCCGATGATTCCATGTGGAGAGAAAACTCACTGCCTGAATCGTCCCCTGCCTCCTCTGCCTCAGATGCAGAGTCAGTCTCTGAACCATGGTCAGAGGAAGACTCAAAAAGCATACCATCAACCTGCTGAGCAGTAATCCTGCGGCTAGCCATTATCCTTACTAAGAAAGGAGACTGCACAAACAAGTCAACAACAACCAACACTGTGCAAAGCAAGTAAGTAAAAAAGTGTGCCTTTATCACAAAGATCTATATACTCAAAAACTATACGATTCACTTGCAAGAGACAGCTACACTCACCAGCACCTACTCTGCAGAGACACAGCAAAAACCAACGATATCCCACTAGAAAGAAAAAAACAAAACCAATTACTCACAAGACAACAAAATACACATCGAGCACAAATGCAAAAAGTTTTTGACACTCAAAAAACAGAAGCCAAACATACTGCTATTATTACACCATTTGCAAAAAACACATTCATGCAGAGAAATAAAACTAATTTACATTGTACAAAAAAAGTCTCTTACCAAACACATGCAACTACACAAACAGCAGAACCCCCAGTAACGAAACCGCAACCTGGAACAGTCTAAAGAGCAAAAGCCTTGACCTAACAAAAAGGGAGAAATAAAGCATTACAATTGCAATTCACAAGAAATAAAACAATTAACATTATAACACGCTATGTCACTACCCAAATGGGGGCAGAAAGGCCAAATAAACGGGCATGAATACACATAAAAAAATATATGTCCCCTGGAAGCGGCCAATTTATTTATTTTTAAATCCCTGGCTCTAGTGGGCTTTTCTGCCCCCCCCCCTCCCGGGCCAGAAACGCCAAAAAATGCAGGTGATCTGTCCCCAGGGGGGGCAGAGAAGTCTTAAAAATTATTTAGGCCCATAAGGAAGCGACCTTTGCCCAAGGGGTCGCTTCCATTTAAAATTTAAAACTCTCCCTGGTGTCTAGTGGGGTTTTCTGCCCCCCCCCTGGGGGCAGAAAGGCCAAATAAACAAACCGATCTGCCCCCAGGGGGGGCAGAATATACTTTTTTTTTTTAATATGGCCCCTGGAACCGACCCTTGCCCAAGGGGTCGCTTCCAATTTAAAAAAACAAATTCCCTGGCTCTAGTGGGCTTTTCTGCCCCCTGGGTCCAGAAACGCCAAAAATCAGGCTCTGTCCCCAGGGGGGGCAGAATATAATTTTTAAATAAATTTAGCCCCTGAAAGCGACCCTTGCCCAAGGGGTCGCTTCCATTTAAAATTAAACAAATTCCCTGGTGTCTAGTGGGGTTTTCTGGGCCAAATAAAAAAAACGATCTGCCCTCAGAGGGGGCAGAATATACTTTAAAATTAATTGGGCCCCAGGAAGCGACCCTTGCCCAAGGGGTCGCTTCCAATTTTATAAAAAAACAAATCCCTGGCTCTAGTGGGCTTTTCTGCCCCCCCCCCCCTTCCGGGTCCACAAACGGCCAAAAATCGGCCGATCTGTCCCCAGGGGGGGGGGGGGCAGAAAAGTCTAAAATTATTTCTCCCCCTTAGGAAGCGACCCTTGCCCAAGGGGTCGCTTCCTTTGCACACAAAAAAGGAATCCCTGGTGTCTAGTGGGGCATTCCTGGTGCACGATCGCGACGCTGTGCGCGATCGTGCACCAGGAATGCCCAGCATTGAGACATCAGGGGAGAGGAAACACGGTTTCCTCTCCCCCGATGCCTCAAGGCATCCAGATTTGCCCCCCCCGCCCCACCTGAGCAACAAAAACTTACCCTCCCTCTGGACGCGCTGGAAAGAAATGATTTCCAGCGCTTCCTGATGACGGCGCGCGCTATGCGCGCTGACGTCATGGGGAAGCGTGGGGGGGTCGGGGTGGCAGCGGAAACTCTTCCGCTGCCATCCCCCTCTGTGGGGGCAAGATCGATGCCCCAGGCGGGGAGCGCCAGCGCTTCCCCCCCCCAGGGGCTGTGCTCATGACGGAGCGGTTTCGTCATAAGCACAGTCCAGCCGATGCTCATGACGGAACCGCTCCGTCATGAGCATCGAAGGGGTTAAGGCATCGGTGTGGTAAAGGCTGTTTCCCGTTTATTATTATTTCAGGATGGCATTTTTCTGGCACAGATTTGCAGCAATAACCATATTATGTAGTTATAGTCACAAGACTACCAGTTCAAAATATTTTTTTGCAGGATTTATTGGGCCAATAGATGCATACTCTGTTAATAGCCCTAATTTTGGTTTTGAAGCAAGAGCTTTATTTAACAATCGTTATATTGCGCTTGACACCGCAGCAGCAAGTGCTTTGTCGGCTGATTTCTTAAAAAAAAAAATTATGTCGGGAAGCGTATAAATGATTATCTGCCAATGAAATAAACGTAACCCATGATGCGAGTTTGACTAGTTGGGCTTCACTAGAATTACCCCGGAGGAAGTTAAGATAGTACACTATTGTCATCTGCAAGAACAACTAAGGGGACAGCCACATCACATACAAAGCTGTGTATGTTTTATTAAAACAGTGAGTTACTGTTTATGCTGGTCAACATGATTACTAACTTGGAAAGAGATGCGTTTTAGTTTCTACTTTTAACTAACCTTTGATTCTTCATTTTTGCAGTATTTGAACTAAATCCTGCTCTATATCCGCTTTCTGCATGTTTTGTTACCCACCTGAAAAGGCTATTTTTAGGTTGGGCCTTCCAGACAGCAGATGTTGTTTGGTTGCAAAAGACATGTTGTGGTCTTTCCAAGAACATACAGGGGTTTTGAGTTTATCATTAGTTTCTTATCTGTCACTCATTTGTCAGCTTATTAGATGTTTTTTGTCAGTCTTGTGTTTGTCTCTGCTACGAAGCATAGCTACTTTAGTCACATCTTTGATTGGATGGCTTTTGTGCGTCCTCTGCTTACTTTTAGGGAACGACTCTTTTCTTTTTGTTTAAGCACTCCGTAAGAATGCATGTGATTTCCAGATGTCTACCTCGTGTGCTTTTATTCCCCTTGCTCTCTGTCCATGTGCTTCTCTCCCTCCACCCACACTTCAGTTGCTCTCTTGCCCTTGTGCTGCTGCCCCAGCATTCACTGTTGCTTTATTTCACTGTGTGCTTCTGCCCCACACACTCCACGTTGTTCTCCTTCACCCATGTTCTCTTCTACTTGTTGCATCTCTCCGCTCGCTGTGTTGCTCCTCCCACTCCTTCAGCCAACTCATCCATTCTTTATTTAGCTATTTTTAAAAAAGCACTTTGAGCTCCACTTTAAAACAGCACGTTCACGCTACTTTTTAAAAAATTCTAGATCTATCTCGGATCTGTAAATAAAAGGACAAAACAGTGCCCTTTGTAAATGCTTACATTTGTGTCGAACCCATAAGTGTGCCTACCAAATGAGTCTCGTCATTAGGTTTTTTTTTTCGTTCAAGGTGTCAGTGACATTTAGAGTAACTCTTATCTGGCTTCCAGTGAAGCATAGAGTTGATTTAAAGAGACTCCTTTTGACACTAAGTGATATCAAGAAACTGCCCCAGGTACCAGATTAGATCATTGACCCAGGTGATGCTGATCCCCTGGAGATGTTGTAATGTTAAATCTGGGATTGGGGGGCAGGAGCGACTGAAAGAGCTCATGACGCCTGTCGATAGAATGTCCTGCCTCCTCTTAACCGGGTTCAACACTATCCTCTTTTTGAGCTTTTCGAAAGCAATCAAGATTTGGCTTTTAAAGATACCCTACATCTAGGTTATGGTAAAAAAAAATTAAAGCTCATGTACATATGATCTTTTTGTCACCATTGACCCATACAACCCAAACTACAACATTAAAACAAGATAGAACGACTGATTTAAATGCTATATTTTCAACTGTTTTCTCAAATGAGATAGGAAGATTTCAGAAAGCAAAGATAAGCATATAATTCCACACCGTTTATGTTGCACAGACCATGCTCATCACTATAGGAACCCAATCTGGCTTTAGAAAATAAAACATGTTAGCAGAGTGCACATTTCTGCCAGGACTATACCAGAAAATTTGAAGTCCAGAAAAGTCACACAGGTTAGTTTACAGAGGGCACTGTGTATGGCAATTATTGCGCAAAGGTTATGATACAGGGGGCCTGTAGTCTGAGGCACCAAATACTCAGTCTGGGCAATACCGTGTTGCGCAATTAGCATATGATCCCAGGAGAACCAAACACTCCGACTTGAGCACACCGGCTCAGGCATACGGGCACCGGCCACAGACTCAGGCATACGGGAGCCAGTAACGAGGCTGGGTCACAGGACATGTGGTATCACAATCAAACGCTCACAACACGCCTGGGAGACATCAGGCTGGGGTACAAAGGCATGCAGCAGGAGTAAACATCAAGCGGGGCAACTGTCTGGGGTCACGAAGCCAACCTTTTATGACTCTGTGTAGGAAAGTAGGATCTGCTTTTATGGTTACCCCCACTTTTTGCTTGTAGTAATGCTGTTTCTGTCTAGAATCCTGCTAATCAGGACCCCAGTCTCTGTGCTTTCTACCCTAAATTGGTATGGTACGTACTTGGGTACATCCCAGATTGGACACTGGTGTACACTTATCAGTCCCTAGTATATTGTACTATGGTATCCATGGCATAGGTATACCAGGGGTCCCCCATGGGCAGAAGCATGTATTATGCCACCCATGGGAGACCACTCAATTTGTAACTACAGGCCTGCCATTGCAGCCTGTGTAAGCTGGTGCTATCACCACTTAAGAAAGATATAGGTTTCCATATATCTAAGGTCACTGCACTTAAAAACTATGTCACCCCCAAAGCAGGCCTTTCAATCCTGAAGGCAGGGTGCTCGGTTCCAAGTGTGAGGGTGCCCCTGCATGAGCAGGACACCCCTACAGCCTACGTAGTCCATTATCCCGGGTTGTAAGTGAGAGCCATATAACGTATAGAGGGGCACTGCATCATTTCGCGATGACCATCTCAACACTGGCTGTAACAAACCCTATCATGTTTGATATCAAACACGTTGGAATCATAAGCTCCTCCGGGATGCCCTCAGTTCTCCTGGTACCAGTTTTCTAGACCCAGACAGCACAACATGGCTGCTGCTGACCAGAGACATGATTTTGCCCTCCTGCTGCTGAGCCAAGCTCGAGCAGGGGAAGGCAGAACAATAGGTATCCTGTCACAGGGAGGTGACCACCTCCCAGACAGGGTTTAGTGTATTGGGGCCAGGTTGGAGCGCTTGCCAGCGCCGCTCAGTCTGCTTGAAGGGCACACTTGGTGCCCTCCTTGCATAGTCCATTTCAAACCCGCTCAGGGAGCCATTGGCTCCCGCTCTGGCGCGAAACTGAACAAAGGACATGGGAATATCCTCCCCACTGTCCGACCCCTCCCGTGGGAGGGAACCCTGAATCGTCTCAACCCTTTCCTTAGGGTACTTAAGAGCTTACCTGAGGGTGGGTACCTAGATTCGACATGGGACAAGATTCATTTCAAGACACCACTTCTTCAACCGTCTGGACACTCTGGACGTCAAGGCTGCAACTTGAAAGACCCCTGCTGCTCCTGATCTTGTCGCCCTGCTTGTCTGCTGCAACGTCCGTGCCTGTGCACCATACAGGAACCTTCCTGAGGGCATCCAAGACACCTGAAGGAATCTCACTTGAAGTGAAGGAGTCACTTTCCTGCATCTGCAGGCACCGCAATTAAGCGGACCGGTCTGCTGATCCTGGGCTCCCACGGACTCCAAAAGGCTTGGCAACGCAGGTGGTGGTTCTCCACATCCCTCGAGGCCTGCCCGGTCCTTTCGCCAAGTTTGAGGCCAGTGTCCCTCGTCGGAGCCGCTGGAACCGAACCCCTGTGCACAGTGTTGACTTGCAGTTGCAAAGGCTTGTTGGCTTACTTCCACCAAGATCTTAGGGCTCCAAGTAGCCCCATCCTCAAGCATCTCCAGTGACCAAGATCTTCGTCCTCACCGCATCACTTGCACTGTGGGCCTGCATCTTTGGTGGGCTGCTCAAGGTCCTCTTGCGACTCCAGTGCCTCAGGCCTGTGGGTCCTCTTGAGGGTTATCTTTGAATTATGTGGGCTCCCCTGATTGATCGGGGCCTGCCCTGACTTCCCTGCTTCTGGTGAGTCACCTGGACCTTGCTGGTCCTCACACTACACCTTCTTCGCTTTCCATGTTGTTTGCAGTTGCCAAGGCTTGTTGGTGCTCCCAACGGACACTGACCCCTCAACTCTCGACAACCGACATTGGACAGCTCGTGAACGGCTCCTGGTCTTCCACAGCGTCGCCTGGTCCTCACAGCTGCAGCTCTAAGGTCATCATCGTCTCTCCTGCAGCACTCAACATTGGTGGGCATTCATCTTCTGGGCCTCCTGGTCACTCCTGAGTGGCATAAACTCTGTCCCCTCTTCTTGCAGGTACTTCTCAGCTTGAATTCACCTTTGGGTTCCACCGGACACGTGCATCTTCCTGAAGTCCTCCATTGTGTTCGGCGGTTTCCGACACCACATAAAACATATGCACCTGGCTTCCCTGGTGTAGGTATCCCAGTTCCTATGGTATCCACGGGTGGAGTGGCTCTCCAACCTTCTGTCTTCCACGGGGTTTCTTCATGGTCCACTAGGAAGGGCCCTTTAAAATTGCAACTGCGACTTACCCATTGACTTGCATTGATCCCGCGATCACGTTCCCACTCTGCACACTGCCTCCTTGGGACTCCTGGTTACTTACCTTGGGTGGTTCCTTGGGTCCCCAGCACTTCTACGTCTTCTGGGTATAGTCTTGACTCAAGTTGTGGTTCGCATACCAATATTTTAGTATATGCTTTGGTCTCCCCCTGGTGACCACTGTGTATTACGTGGTACTTACCTGTTTCTATTGAAAAGTATTGTGTGCATTGTGTATTTCTCCGGCTAGGAGATATCTGTATGTGTGAGTGAGTGTCGTATAATAAATACATATTTTTATAAATACACTGTGTGGTTCTTTTTCACTTAATCTACACCTATAAGATTATGTTCTGGAAAAACAAGCTGCTTTACACTCCTTCTGGACCAAGCCTGAAGGCTGCTCTCCACAGCTACCACTTGGAGAGCTTTCTAAGGTTTTCTAAGACCACTAAAATCACCATAAGGGTTGTCTGGATTGGTGCAAGGGGCCCACTTACATGAGTGTACAACATATACCAAGCCAGCTTCTCACACTCTGGCACTAGCCAGCTCTGTTGCACCTGGGCTGTAAGTGCCTCCTGGAGGGCTCCTGGCTCTCTGGGTCCAATGTGACTTCATAGCAGTGGTTCTTTCTGAGCAGGGTGTAGCTCATCTGCAGCAGATCGGGGTCCATTGTGCTGCTCTGCCCGGGCACAGCTATGCTGGATACTGGTGACCTGGTCCTCGGGGTCTCTGCTGTGCCAGGACTCCAGTGTTGCCCTCCGTAGGATTTATAGACGGCTTTCGGTCCCTGCCATCCATTCTCTGGAGGCAGAGGCGGTCACCGGGGCGGGCACCCGCTCTTGTGTCAGCTGGCAGAAGATTAGTAGCAGGGCCGTAGATATCACGAAGAGGGTCGTGCATCATCTTGTGGACTGCCCCTGGGAGGTTGGAGGAGCAAGGGAAGTGTGTGAGAGAAGCGCAGTCAAAGGCCATTCAGCTAAGCTCTGTCAGCAGACCCCCTTCACCCCCCACCAAAAGGAACGTGTGTTGTAGAACTGGCTGCTATGTAAAGGAGGCTGGGACTGCTATGATACACAAGCTGAAGTACGCATTTCTAAACAAGCCAGTTAAATAAAATAGTGATAAGTGAGAAAACACTGTGAAAACGGTACAGATTATCTGCGACACACAAATGAAAGAATCAGTTGGTCCCAGCATCAACAGATTCTATATTAAAACCATTATTGTATATAGCACTGAGAATAAAGAAACAACAAAAAAACTAAAGTTTGCTAATGTACCCCAGTCGTAGACTGAGTCAGCTTTTACTAGTGCTCAATGTCCTAAATCTGTTACTGCTTCATTGGTGGACAAAGAAAAATCAATTATTCTGGATATAGCCTCACATAATCCTACTTCAGAAACAGACTCTTTGAATAATACGTCTCCAGTGCGTACAACATTAGAAGCCACGTTAGAGAAGCTAGAAAAACTATTTTAGTCCCGAATGCCAATTAATTTCATCCAGTAGTTGAAACTTTGAATGTGATAGTTTTTCTAGTTTTGATAATTCTAATACTGGTTTTAAAACAATTGATTCACTTCAGCCTGTAGATTATTTTTAGTCAAACATTTACTGGATTATTTCTTATCTTGGAAAACCAGGCTTTTATGAATTGTCAGGCTAACCTGGACATTTTCTTTTATATTTGAGCTTCGAGTCATCACTACTAAAGATATTGAGTTAGTGAAATTTAATGTGCATTTTAAAGAAGCGCCAGCAAATTCAGAGTCCCTGGTGCATTTCTACTCTGAATCCCTGATTTCATTAATTTCGTAACATAATTCTTCAGTCCATAAAATGGGAATAGATATTTTTCTGGTATTCATTAACAATTTACCCTCTTGCTGTATGGTTTCACATAACATAGTCTATCTAGTGCATCAGCACTACTTAACATTTAATCTAAAATCTTCTGCTGCTAATTTTATTAGTTAGTAAACAAAATGGCAGTAGGCTTGTCAGAGAAACTCTTGGGGGAAGTAGGGATGTGGACAGTCTAACAAGTGAAGAAACAAACTGGTCCTGGCTTCCAGCTGTTCCAAGCACAGGTCGCTGCTCCTTATCTTGATTGGAAATTTTGCAGTTGGAATGTTGCTGATATAGAATTACTTTTTCCTTTAGGTGATGTAGTATTGCCTTTTGCTGATGCTTCCATAATATGCTTACAGGAAACTTAGTTAATAAAGGATTTCAATATAAATAATGTTAAAGTATTTTCTAATTCAGCCACTCCTGCACGAGGAAGGCCTAAGTTGCACATCTGCACTTTATTAAGATCTATCTTAACCTGGAAATCCACTCAATTGATGGCATTGTTCCAATTTTCCCTGATTGTTTATTGGTCATTAAGTTTTAAGGAAATTCTGAATTAATTGTATTATTTGGAAAGTATATTTTTCCCCATCTTGCAGTTTTTTAACGATATTGTCCCAGCTACGGGATGCTTTAGTTACCTGATGTGATACATTTTTAATTGCAGTCTTAATAGTAGTAGGCGACTTGAATACATGAATAACAAATCACACATATATCAAATATGGTTTTATATATTTAAATGTGACCTGGGATTTACCACCTCCGATCTTGCCAAATAAAAATAGCAATAATATTGGAACCGGCTTATTAGCTTGGGCACTTGAGTTAAATCTGGCCCTCTCCATGGTAGATTTAAAGATTCCGATGTCGAAACTATGTTGGCAAAGAGGCATTCAGTGTTCACTGATTGATTATATATTTATCAATTTTCCAGATTCGAGAAAAGTAAGGCAATTTGAAATTAACTCAAATGTTTGCAGTGATCATCCTCATCTCTATATTACCTTAACTATGTCGATTTCTTTATTTGAAAAAACTGGGGGGTAACCTATTTGAACTTCGCTGTTGCCCCAGCGGAATAAAAGTCATTTTGAAGAAATGATATTATGGTTCCAGCATTCCATTCAGGATGCTATTAACATGAATGTTTTTGAAAATATATTGTGCTCCTTAACGCACCTAATTCATTAGCTCAAATTATTCTACCTTTCTTCCAGAATGGACATATAAAGTCCAATAAGAAAAAACTACACACAAGTTGAACAGACACAAAGTATGGTGTTTAAAATTGATTTTCATTGCACTCTGCCTCCCTCCTTTCGTTGCTGCCCCCCCTCCTTTCGTTGCTGCCCCCCCTCCTTTCGTTGCTGCCCCCCCTCCTTTCGTTGCTGGCCCCCCTCCTTTCGTTGCTGGCCCCCCTCCTTTCGTTGTTGCCCCCCTCCTTTCGTTGTTGGCCCCCTCCTTTCGTTGTTGCCCCCCTCCTTTCGTTGTTGGCCCCCCTCCTTTCGCTGCTGGCCCCCCTCCTTTCGCTGCTGGCCCCCCTCCTTTCGCTGCTGGCCCCCTCCTTTCGCTGCTGGCCCCCCTCCTTTCGCTGCTGGCCCCCTCCTTTCGCTGTTGGGTCCCCCTCCTTTCGCTTTTGGGCCCCCCTCCTTTCGCTGGTGGCCCCCCTCCTTTCACTGGTGGCCCCCCTCCTTTCACTGGTGGCCCCCCTCCTTTCACTGGTGCCCCCCCTCCTTTCACTGGTGCCCCCCTCCTTTCACTGGTGGCCCCCCCTCCTTTCACTGGTGGCCCCCCCTCCTTTCACTGGTGGCCCCCCCTCCTTTCACTGGTGGCCCCCCAACTTTTCGTTGTTGCGGGCCCCCTCCTTTTCGTTGTTGCGGGCCCCCCCTCCTTTTCGTTGTTGCGGGCCCCCCTCCTTTTCGTTGTTGCGGGCCCCCTCCTTTTGTTGTTGCTGGCCCCCCTCCTTTTCGTTGTTGCTGGCCCCCCTCCTTTTCGTTGTTGCTGGCCCCCCTCCTTTTCGTTGTTGCTGGCCCCCCTCCTTTTCGTTGTTGCTGGCCCCCCCTCCTTTTCGTTGTTGCTGGCCCCCCCTCCTTTTCGTTGTTGCTGGCCCCCCTCCTTTACGTTGTTGCTGGCCCCCCTCCTTTTCGTTGTTGCTGGCCCCCCTCCTTTTCGTTGTTGCTGGCCCCCCTCCTTTTCGTTGTTGCTGGCCCCCCTCCTTTTCGTTGTTGCTGGCCCCCCTCCTTTTCGTTGTTGCTGGCCCCCCTCCTTTTCGTTGTTGCTGGCCAGCCCTCCTTTTCGTTGTTGCTGGCCCCCCTCCTTTTCGTTGTTGCTGGCCCCCCTCCTTTTCGTTGTTGCTGGCCCCTCCCCTCCTTTTCGTTGTTGCTGCCCCCTCCCCTCCTTTTCGTTGTTGCTACCCCCTCCCCTCTTTTTTGTTGTTGCTGCCCCCCCCTCCTTTTTGTTGTTGGCCCCCACCCCCCTCCTTTTTGTTGTTGGCCCCCACCCCCCTCCTTTTTGTTGTTGGCCCCCACCCCCCTCCTTTCGTTGCTGGCCCCCCCACCTGCAATAGCTAAAAAAGCGCCATGACGCGGACCTCGCTGGCGCGTCATAGCACTTTTTTTTGGTCCCACCTAGGCAGCACTTGCGCTGTCTCTTAGAGACTTGTTGCATTTAGTTATGGACTTGAAGCTCCTCTCATTTTCCACCCATCTTTTCAATTGCTTTTGATTCGTCAATAGGCTTAGTAGTCCCTCCTTAGTACCGCCTTTTCTACTTTTGAAACTTCCCATCTGGGCTGGCCCTTTTACTTGTGTTTTTTTATTTATTTATTTTTTAACCCAGCCTTGTTTCACCGCTTTCAACCGCTCACAACAAGCAGCAGGGGACGCAAGGGCCCATGTGTAAGTAAAACATTTTTTTTTTTTCTATCACCATGCGCTAGTCCACGCTTTATCATTACCATGGCACCCTCTTTACTTTAATATGTACAGGCGCCATGCATTATTATGGCACCCGCTTAATTTAGTTTAATATTCAAAGGCGCCACGCTTGATCACTGCACCGCTTAATTTAATATGCATGTGCACCACGCATGATCACGGCGCCCCCTTAATTTAATATGCACGGGCACCGCACATGATGTTGTAGCACGGTGTCCATTTGATCATTATTTTCTGCGCGCCTTGCATGCTTTCAGTTTCATTTTTGATTAACAATGGCGGCCGCCGCCACACCACTCGCGAGATGCCTGGGTTTTTTGTGGTTGAGAAGCGAGCGAGACAAATGAGTTGACATTTTTTTTCTCTTCTTTTTGGGAAGTCCAGCCTTAATACTCCAAACCTCTTTTGGCAACGTTCTAATACTGATACCAAGATCTACAATAAAGTATGACCCAACCCCCGTGTACATTAAATATGAACCTCGTCTGAATCTCCCCAAAATTCACGTCTTTAAGCCACATTTGAAACTGATTTACTTTCATTTACATGATTGATTTGAATCTCTCACTCACGTAGACAGAATAGGTTAAAAGGGAATCCCTGAAAATCCTAAACGGGCATATAAATTACACATAATATTAGACTAGGTACTGCTATTAGTTGCGTTGGAGTTTGTTGCATTTCGAATTCAAAGGAATTTCGTTTTTTCCTAAAGTATTAGTAATTTTCGCACCCAATGAAGCGAGCATATTTAAAAAGCATTACTAATGCGTTCAGTTTCTCAAAGGGCAAGTAACTGTATTCTTTACTCATATTAAAAGAACCTACTGTTATTTAGGAACTATAAA
This sequence comes from Calotriton arnoldi, assembly GCA_963921515.1. Lineage (NCBI taxonomy): Eukaryota > Metazoa > Chordata > Amphibia > Caudata > Salamandridae > Calotriton > Calotriton arnoldi. Next base: position 280,886 of record CAWUFW010007929.1, read on the forward strand.
GCATCATGCTTTTGCAATTATTTTATGGGAAGTCTCATCACTGGACAAAGTTGTAGCCACTCCCACTGAGAGACTAAAGATATTTTGTCAGTCTTTCTTCTGTTTCCATTCTATTGATTCAATACTTCCTAAAAGAGATCTGTCTTGTATTAGTTTGTGGAGATTGGCGTCTCGAAATAATAGCCTGTAGTAAAGGATATGCCTTCCTATAAATGCAAGGGAATTGAATTGTAATTGAAGCTTAAGCACTAGCCCAACTATGACAGCCATTGGTTGAAGACGTGCCCCTTTTGTACAAGCAACAGGTCAGTGACATTGTTTTGAGACATACATTGGAATCTTTGTTGAAATATGGTGTTTCACTTTTGTGCCTCATGCTAAACAAGCATTTGCAATGCAATAGGTCTTGCATTTGCGAGAGTTTGAGCTATTGACATTGTAAATGACGATGCCTTTTTTTTATGTGTTTTGAAAATCTGCAAGTGGTGCATAAACACGCACTTTGTACTTCTAGTTCTTGCTTATAAGAAGCAAGGTTGGCAGTAACTGCGCCTCTTTTGCTACCTGCCTTGCTTATGGTAAGAAAGCACTAGAAGTACAAAGTGTATGTTGACGCACCACTTGCAGGTTTATTAAAACATATAAATAAAAGGCATTGTCATTTACAAAGCCAATAGCTCAAACTTTCGCTAATGCGAAGACCTATTGCATTTCAAATTCTTGTTAATTCTTGGGTGGGGGCAATACAGAGGAGAGGGGCAGGTGGGCAGTTAACACGGACCTGTTGGCTTTGCCAATGCTTGCTTTTTTTCTTCTTCTTCCTGACCTTGGGAGCTTGTTAGCGTCGAGGGAGAGCAGCCCACCTGCATGAACCTTACAAACCGTGAGAGTGGATTGAGGACGTGAATGCAGTCCCTTTGTTATCGCTCTGTATTTCCGAGGAATTTCCCATCCCCCACCTCTCCAGCTCGCTGGAGTCGCAAAGCTGTGGGTTTTAAGAGCGGCTTACCTTGGCGTTCTGCGCGCAGACGGCCTCGCATGGGGGGTTTAGGTGGATTTTCAATTTATTTTAGATTAATGTTTTTGAATGTGTTGCTGATGGTCTCACAGGACTTATTTCCTAAGAGGTGGGACCCCAGTGGGCCTTTGCCCAGTGTGGGAAATAATGAGCGCATGTTGCATGAAGTGGTGAAACCTCCGCGCCCTGAGCAGCTGCACATTTCCACACACTCGCGCGTTCTGCCAAATGCAGGCATTCTGTTTTGTGGCAAGTATTTTGCGTTTGCACAGGGCACGTTTTAGTGCATGTTACGTATTTGGGACAATTGTTTCGCAAACGGCACTTCTCTTCTTTTGAATCGCACGAATGTATTTATTTTCCTCCGTTCCCAAATTCGCCATATTATTTTAATAAAATCTTTTCTTTGAGCTACGTTAGCTGTCCCCGCTTTAACGCGTTTATCCAAATGCAACGAAGGCATATGTAGAACTTGTTCGGAAAAGACTGCCGTTTCATTTCTGTACAGGAAGGATCGAAGAGAGAACAGTCCTTCATTTGGGACTTTTGGGTGTTGGCATTCTGTTTCGCTATTTGCTGTTTTTGGTGCAGTGAGCTACAGAAAGAATCGATAGACCACATATCGCACGCACCTGTCACTGTAGGATGTCTTCGCCGTGTTTCAAGGAACTAAATCGACTTCTATTTACTGTCCTTGGCTTTTTTGCCCACAGCGTCACGTTGCAGGATTACACGCATTTGGTTCCGACAAAGTGCAAAACATATTTTTTGTTTCAAGTTGTTATCGTCTATATTGGTGTTGCTACTGCCCTTTGCTCCCTGTTGCATGAGCTTCGTTAGGTTTTGTATCCCGTTGGTATGCACAAGTGTGTGTTCTATTGTTGTCCATCCAACAGCACGCCTGCCACTGACAGCGAGTTACAAAACAAAGGTATTGTTTTTGTTCGTCATAGTTCCCCACATTGTACTCTAGTCTTTATTGATGTAATAATAGTAAGCAATTAAGTCAGTTTGCTGTCACTAAGATGCAGTCCGAGAGAACCTATAGACTTTGATGGTTCCTCAGTGGTAAGGAAATAATGCTGGGCCCATAAACAGAAGGGACATTTATATTTAAAAACATACAACCAAAAAAGGCAGACTGTTGTAGTGCTAACGACTGGGGACATCTTGCAAAGTATTCCTCCGGTATTGCAGCCCCTCCCATCTCCCTCCATACCGGACATATGGGAGCTGTTCCACATTGTGGGCTATTCTGGTACATTTAGGGGAGCAACATGCTGTGATATCAAGAACTTAAGTGGACACTTCCATTCTGACTAGACTGGTACTGTGAGATGACCCACAGTCCAGTTTTGACACACTCGCCTCGTGCCATTTTGAGGTTAAGCAGGCTTTGGTAATCTGTTTTCCTATATTGTTAAGGGGATTTTGCTTTTCAGAGGAGTGGTGCTTTAAACTTATGCCAGTGTAAATCTTAACGTTTGTTGTACATGTTCTAGGTAATTATTCCAGGCTTATGCTGCCATTTCACGCAGACCACATTGATCGAATTGTAAATATTTTATGGACCTTGGTTAGGAAAATAGTGAAGGAGAACAGAGAGCAGTTTCATAGAGATCACATAAGCTGTCTGTTCTCTCTTGGAGGCATTTTTGGGAAGCCAGGCATAGTTTAGGAGAGCAGTACACACCTCGGGAATACGTGTGAGACATCAAAGAACTAGCCATGGCTGACTGGTTGTGGGAAGAGATGCAGTGCAAGAAAGTGTTAGAAGTAGCCTGGTGCCACTGGCACGTTTAATTAAGCCCGTGTACGAAGATCACATGTAGTTCAGAAAGAGATCACCCAAAATATGATTCACAACTAGAATCTGGACTTGCCACAGAATTGACTCAACATACTGATCATTGCAACAATGTAAACTTTGACTCTACTATTTCATGTCCCACCTCCGTGTGATCTGTTCTTTCCTTTGTCCTGCTCAGTTTCATTCCCAAGATAAAAGGGGGTTTGAGGGGAAAGTATCCTCACCTCAAGTTCCTCTTTGCTTTTCCAGTCCCCTTTTTTCAGCTCAACCCCTCTGCGCTGTTATCATTTCAGGATTGTTCCTTGTTAGTTGCTTTGGTTTTAAGTTATTAGCCTTGGTCATGTTGCACCAAAGTGCACTCCTTCAGAAGTTCGCTTAGGTCGGGGTTTTGACTGTGCAGCTGTCAGAAGACCCATTGCTAACCATATACGTGGAGTGGACTCTGCGTCCTCCTATTTCAACAATCGCCTTTCTTCAAACAATCTTTCAGCTGTTTGACTTGAGAGTTTGTCAGTTATGTCTTGGCTCAGCCCAATGCAGTATTCATGTCTCTCTTAATGCTATTGGTTCTTTGAGCTTATCCTCCCACCTCCACTCTAGTGCTTGCCTTAAGCTGCAGGAGCGGCCACTTTACAAGCCTTGTTTCTTCACTCTTACTGGTTCACTGTCAGGTGTCTCGCTCGAAGGGGCAACGCTGCTTGCGTACAGCACATTAAACCCAGACCTTTTGGCTGTGCCATTGCTTATTTTATTGTTTGGTGATATCGAGTAGTACTGGTCCTAATTTACACTAAACGTCCAAATCCATATTTAAGGCTGTCACTCTAGTGAAAAGTACCTTTAAAAAAAAAAAAAAAATCTTTATGTATGCGTTTCGCCACAGCACCTCAATGAATAACGGTTTAGACTACAATAATAATTAACTTGTGAAGTATGCCTATTAGTTGAGGGCAGGAAAGGAAATCTAAAATGACAATGATGAGAACATCCTGGGAAGCCCATGGATAGGATTTAGCAGAAACACCACAAAGTGGAAGCAGAACCACTAGGAAAGGGTTGCCTTCCAATATTTAAGGAAAAACTGCAAAAGCGAGCTCATGGTGAAGGAGTACGAGCCAAACACATGTGACAAGCTGGGCATAATCCCAGAGTCGGAACATACACAGCTCCTTCAGTTCTGTGCTGAAACCTGCCAGTTAGATTTTTGATAGACCTGGTTGTTCAGTCGGTTGGAAGCGAGCCCTCGGCCTCCAATTTATTTTGTCAATTGTCTCTGGAGCACCAAGAAGCCTTGATCAATGTAAGCTATACAGATAAATGCAAGGTAGCATAAAATACAGGTCCTTCCAGCAGCCTGAAAAGCGAACGAGCAAACCCTATATTCTGTAGGATATACCCTTTACCCCTACAAGTATTACATAGCCGAATAGACCGTGCCATCGATGCACCTTATTTTAATTGTGTTATGCCAGAACCCGATGAGCGCCCAGATATGCATGTTGATATATTACATTGTATGGCCAAACATTTTATAAATAAAGTTAAAAAAACAAAACAGATGCACCTTATTTACAAGAACCACACATACTCCATCAGCCTGCCCAACTCCTGTTACCATGAATGCACCCCGACTAACCAGCTCCTTTTGAGGAATACCTCCATTTCTACGTGTTCTAAATTTTTGCTTAACTCATATAGACTGTGTGATGCAACACCCAAACCTGACCCGATTTTACTATGACTATTAGATAGCTACAAAATGCTGTATTTATTATTAATCAGCTTATAAAGTTGAACAAGACTTTGCAAGCATTAATCTATGAACACAAGCTGGTTGGAGATGCTCATACAAAGTCCTTCTAAATATATGTGACTAATCCAACATTTTGGCAATGAGGTAGTTTTGTATAAAAGTAACAAAGTTGCGATTGGCATACTAGAGTAGACACCCCCACTATCTTAAGTGCTCCAGCTTCTTTAACACCTTTTTTGTGAATGGTTGTTCTGGAAAAGAGCACTAAGGCACAAAGGGGCTTAATTATCAGTGTGAATTTTGTGCGTTCAAGAGAGTCTTGTGTCATTGATGTTGCTGCATGTGGCGCTATGTGGTTTTACAAAACCATCAACAATCATGTGATCTCAGATATATTAATCAAGGAGTTCTTTTTACTTCATGTATGTAAGCTATTGTGGGCTTTTTCTGGTGAAATTCGTCAAGTTGTGCTTGTTGACAACAGAATCCAGCTTAGCTCTCCTGTGTGACATGCTACTCAGCCAGCAGAACATATTTTGACCCATGCTTTGAGTTTAATCATTCACTACAATTACTATGACAACACAGAGGTTACTTACAGATTATTAACACTTGCTAAAGGCTTGTGGAAACCCTCCCTAAAAAGATGTAGAATTTAGCAGCGCCAACAATCTCACCATTAGTTGTTTCCCATCTTTCTGTAAATCCACTGGATAAAGCCCCAGTACCTTGTGGTAATGTGATTATCGCTGCAGCACATTGCCGCTGTATTTAGTGTTGTAATTGAGGTTGTTTATTTGTTGAATGCAAACTACCCTCCCCCCCGCCATTTATTGACCAAGAGCATCCACACCTTCACCTGTCAGTTATGGTAGAGTTGGTGTAGCAGGCAAGGCATGCTTTTTCCCTGAAATCCTCAAATCGTACCTCTCTGCTCAAGCCAACAACCATTGTGATTTGTTTGGAAAGCGGCCGCACATTACATTCTTTGTTGGATGCAAACATTCTTTTGGCAGTCCCTAAAATACCCTTCTGATCCAGTAACTACTGTAACAGCAAAACTGTTAGGCCCTTATGTCCACTATGCAGTCCATCTTTATTAAGTAATTCAGCAAGTTAGAAATGGAGGGAAAGAGTTAAAAGTACAGGTTGGTTGATCCCTTCACAACCAAGCCAAGCATATTCTCAAAATTTAGTTCAAATTCCATGTCATGCTGTAAATGTGCCAAGGAATCTTCCCTGTCTAATGTAACTTGTGTGCTGCGTAATTTCTTAATATAATATTACATAACTGCGATAATGAGAAAGGGGAGAGCACTTTGGGTCTATCAAGTCTGTATGGGTTCTGGTCTACTTTGATATTTCATGCCCTTCTTGGTGACAGCCCAGTGTTTGCCTTCATAATACTAGCCCAGGCTGTTTTATAAAGTTACTGTTTTAACCTCAACCACTCCTACGAAAAGGTAAGTTCTTTTTAAAAATTATCATTAAGGAACTACCCTAGGCCACTACTGCAATGCCTGTCTTTTGTTATGGACACTTGTTCTTCTTCTGTTGCTATATGCCCATTTGCATTTCTGCATCCCTATGGCATGTTATGTTGGGTTTCCAATACATAGGCATGAATGACAACAGAGGGGAATTTGAATGTGAATGTATATGAAAGTGTAGATGTATGTCATTTAGTTATATGTAGAACTTCTTCCTTGGACTAATGCGCCATTAAAGAGATTTGTATGTAATCTGAAGATGTATTAGCCTCCATGTCTTTAATAAAATCCAGGTCCTCCTGACACCTTACTTGGTGAATCTCTTTTTTATGTCTAGACTGGAGGCTATGTTATGCATGTTCAGAGCTCGTTTAACACAGCATACGCCTCATGTTCGCCAGTCTTCAAATTAAACTTTGCAAACACCTGCATTCAACTAGTCTGTTGCTTTCAATGTCCTCCAAATGCCTTTATGGGTAAAACTTTGCCCTCCAGAGCTCCTCACTGTGTATGAGCCACAAATGTATCTAAATCCACACCAGCCTCATCCCTCACCCAGTGGACCACTTTAGCAATTCTACCTGGAACTACTGGCCTATGAGGCTTCACATATGACAAACGCAACTGATAAACACCATCCGATTGAAACTCAGTCATCCTTCTCTTATATTCCAGTAAGCACTGGATTAACAGAACGTAGGCTTCCCCAATCCTGTAATGAAAAAAAGAACTCCTCCGTCTTTGTTCGTTGGGGATGAAAAAAAAAAAACTCACACCATCTGGAGAAACGCATTTATTATCCACAGCCAAAGCACAAACAACTTAAGCTTTGCTAAAAGATGAGACCCAGCACCATTCCTAATGTATAAGACAGCTGTCACAAAAATAAAAGGAATTTTCAGGCCACCTTTCAAAACCCCCAAAAAAGTAACATCCCAACTGAGTTATAAATCGGAAAAGCAATCTTCTTAAACTAGTGCCCTTCATTTTCCTGCAAACCAAAGGACCCCTTTCTGCTGAACTACCATTCATTAAACGGTGTGCCAGACCTATAGCAATTTATCGTTCAGTAACCAAGACCCTTTGGAAAAAGCTCAGAACAAAAATTCACCAGCTTCACCGCAGATGTATCCATGAGATGGAGATCTCTTTCCAAGCACCAGTGTATCCAACAATGTCATGCTCCTTGGTACGTTTCCATAGAACCAGGGGCCTAAGGCTCTGATGAATTCTGAAGCCTCCTATTGAAACTTTCCTGAACCTCTGATATCTTCCAAACAAGTAGGCTCAGGACCCCTGACTCCACCAGCGCGTACTCCTCTCCACCTATCCCTAATCGCATCCCCTAAGGAGTTGATTTTAATCAAGGTTCTTCCACTGAGAATTCCAAAACCAGTTGGAACCAAGCCTGACTCGTTCAAAAAGTAGTGACCAACTCCAGCTGACAACCTTTCCACCTCACCTCCACCAGAACTGCCTGAAATGTAGCAAACAGTAGAAACACATAAGCCCTCAGATTGTGCCAGTCCTGGAGAAATGTGTCCACTGCATGAGTTCCTGGGTTGAGTCTCTAACTGAAATAAACATCCAACTGAACAATGACTCTTGAGACAAACATGTATTTCCCATTGACCCCAAATCCAGTAAAGCACCATACCACTCCTCAAATCAAACGTCCATCACTGTAATCCCGAAAAAGAAACAAATTCCAAACCGCTACCTGATTTTCCTGGCCTGAAAGGTATTCTCCTCACACTTCCACTTTGTCCTCCAAACAGACATCCCCAAGTTCTCTCTCCAAGTCCGACTGACTATTTGTCCTTCTGCTTCCCAAACAGTTGATGTAACGAACTGTTAAAACATTGTTCGGCTTCGTCACAGCTGAACAACCTTTTAAAGAGCTCTTGATACACTTCAATGCAAAAATGCCTACTATCATCTCTGGACAGTTTAAATGTAAATCTCTGTCCTGCCCTGTCCATTGACCCTTTTCTCGAACTCTTGAAAATGAGCCCCCACAACCAAAAAGACTTGCATCAGTTTCCAAGACAAATCCTGGACTCCTTCAAAAATCAACCCTCCATTTCATGGCTCTAAATTTTTGACCCATCATTTCACCTCCAACAGTGCCTCACTCGTCAAATCCACCTGATCTCCATACTACATCTCCTTGTGCAAGCTTGCAGCCTTCTAACGCAGAATCGCTTGGAATGATGAGGGCCTGAAAAAGCTGCCTTACTTGAGGATGGTCAAAAACCAATCAATCTAGCTTGAGGTAAAGGTACCTAAAGGTAACTCTTTTGCACTTCAAACACTTTGACTCTGCATTTATCTTCCTCAATTCTATCAAGGCAACCATAGCACCACATAAACTGTGTCCACTTGAAAACCTAAAAACTCCAAAACCTGTCAAGGTATTAACTTGGTTGTTCTTGACAAAGAAACTCAAGCCTCCCAACAAACACGCTGCCATGTCCACTTGAACCACTAACACTTCTCAATCCTGGACCATGAACAGGAAATCGTCTAAATACAAAATCATTCCTACTCCCCTAAGTCATAGCTAGCTTGTGACCAGCCTCAAAATCTTGGTGAAACTCCAAGGAGCAGAAGTCAGACCAAAAGGAAACTGGTGAAGGAGACCTGCCCAGAGAAACAGAAGGTAACACTGGCTTCCTTGCTATGGAAACCGTAAATTACGCTTCCTTTAAGTCTAGCTTCATCAGCCAATCTCCATCCTATAGATAAAATCTATCAGCAGATGGATACTCCATCTTGAAATGGCGATAAACCACAAACTGATTCACGTGCCTCAACTTTGCCTTCTCTAGTCCTTCTCTACCAGGAATGTAGTTCTTATAACCCCTTAGAAACCCTTTCTCTCGCTCATCCACACTAACCACAGCTTCCTTCTCCAACAACGAACTCATCTCTCCTCTTCTGAAAATCTCAATTTGTTCTGGCTCCTTGACCTGCACAGTGGCTGCAACAAACTCCACCATATACTCCTGTACCCTCTCCAAAACCCAGCTGTTGCTCTTAAACTCCTGAATGAATAGACATATCTTCCATCCATCTTTCCATTGATAAAACAAGTTTGAATTTTTAGACCTACCTTATTGTCTAACTCGTCGTACTTTGCCTCTCCTCTGCCAACCCCGGCTTGATCTTCCGCCTTTAAGGGGAAAATCCAGTCGCCAACTAGAATCGACCAAAACTGCCTCAGCCCAGCAGCTGATAGTGGGACCTTGTGGACATTTGGACAGGGAATAGTCTTCTCCCAGCCCTTGCAACACAACTAGCTCATAAAACAATGTTGAGTTGTGGGCTTTATCAAGAGCTCTAAATGTAGAAACATATTTGCTGATGCTCTTAATGAAGCTTTCCCCAAAAAGAGACCCTTCGGTTCCCCACTATTTTTCTTTTTTGCCAGATTGGTTAACTTGAGGCCGATAAACAATAAAATAGCTTTCCTACTTTTTTACCAAGCGATTCGAAATAGCCTTCCTGAAAAACATATTACCGTTGGCTATAATCTGGCAGGAGGGCCACATGAACTTCCAACACTTGATAATGGACCTCCTCAGCCATATTCAAAATTTTATCCAGAGAGCCTAAAACGTCTTAACATTTTATACTAACACTCCCCAGCACACGTCATAGATCTGTGATAAAAACGATGAGTAATGCATAAACAGTAAGCATAATTTTCACAAAGATTACAGATACTCTCTGTTTCTTCTTTTTGTTCTCTTTTATTTTTTATTAATTCAGTAGGTCTTAACATTTTAGCCTGCCTTTTTAAGACTCCTACTAGGATCGTGACCAAGGCGGAACAAGATACGAATCTGGTCAGGGTCCAAATCTGGCATCGAGCATGCCCCATTTCCAACCACAGGCCTGGAACACTCTGACCTCATAACTGCTCAGACCTCTGTTTCCAGTGGTCCCCCACTGCTTTATGTACTCACCTGCGTGGTCTGTAGGCCACCACTCCGCTCTTCTGGGACGATGGTTGAAATCCTAGGGAAAACAACTCTTCCTCCCTTGGGTCTCTAACAACCCCCTTTTCAATAAACTTAACTGTAAATTCATCAAGATCCAAATGTCATCCGTCACTCTCAGTTTGGTCTAAAACCTACGCATCATTAAATCTGTCCCCATGATCTCTCAAATCAAGGGACACGCCTATCCACACTTTCTCAGGTACAACCCAAGACTCCTGTGTGCAGCCATGGCTACCCTCTTGATGCAGCAATGGACACCTTTATTTCCCCCTGGTACCCAGGTTTTCCTCATTTTGCCTCTTTAAGGCACTGCTCATATCACCTTCCAAATGCTTGATATCTGAATGCACTTACCACCTACTTTGTCTGCTCTCCTTAGGGACCAGAACTCCTCATCTGAACCTTCATTCACTTCTCACTAAAGACAGACTTAATTGCTTCCTTTATAGGTCTTGAATCTTTCTGAAGTAACCATCTGAGGGTGTCGCAGTTCTCATTAGGTACATTGCTCATAAATTTATATGTATATATATATATATATATCTCCTTTAACAATTCGAAATGCAGTGATTACCTTCTGAAAAATGACTCCTAAAAACAGGCATTCTGTGGAAATGTGGATATGCGCACCCCCCATACTGTAATCTCAATTACCGTCAATGAAATGCACCCCAATCCAAAATGGCCACACTCCCATCCTTCTTAGTACTTTTTAAGGCCCCTAACAATAAGCTGGCGATACAGCTGAAAGCAGCACAAGTTTCCCCAAGTTTCTTTCATGTATGTTTTTAATAGTGTTAACTGTTTTTAATAAAAATATATTTCATCCACAAAAATAAAGTAAAAGATTTAGTAATCTCAATTGCAAATAGTATGGTCTTCATCAATGAGTAGTAAGTGCAAGTTGTATTGATTTGAGTTTAAGAACATCCAGAAACAATTGGTTTTCGTAATTCCATGTATTTGTTAATTAGGCATTCCTTACATGAAACCCCGCCCTTTTTGGATAATTAAAGATAAATTATCACATTAAACGATATACGGTGTATATTTTCCAGCATTAATAGTTACCTAAATCCAGGACGGTCCTATGAGAAAAATAAGTGGTCAGAGAAGCTTATAATTACATTTAAAGAACAGAGATTTCTTTTACCTGTTTTCTCATGTTGTCGTCATTTAGTTAGGCATTGCGATTAAAAATGTTTACTTTTTTTTATTAACTAGATATTGTGTAGACTACCTGCCTTTCATGAAAGGTTACTTAAGTTTAAAGAAAATTGAAATTCGTCTCGGCTGACTAACCCTGCTCTTTCCCACCTGCATTAGGGGAACAAAGCTTCTTTGTAGTCAGAAGAAGTTGATGTGGATTACTGTCACATGAGAGGGGAAGATAGTTTCTTCTGTCCTGTGTAGAACAAGTACGGATTGTAAAGCCTTCACTTTTGTAGCATATTGTTCATGAATAAAAGTCCAAGGGTCACTAAAAGTCTTTTATTAACAGCGAGTCTAAATTAGAGAACAAATGCAATAGTGTATTACATGTTTCTACTGCTGAGAAGCAATGGTTTGTTTTCTACTATGCATGGAACTGGCACACTACGTATGTTGTATATACCAAAATGCATTCTACTCCGAAAATGTAGTTTGTTCAAGCTCATAAGAGGAAAACTGACCTTTTTGAATAAAAAGCAAAATCTTAAGCCACTTTTTTGTTAAATATCCGAGTCTTCGTCATTGCTTTTTTTAGTTATCGAATGACCTCGAGTCCTAAAGAAAATTAAATCTTTAAAAAGAATCCAGTCTACACCTGTGTAATGCACTCTTTTATATTGAGGTACTTAATTCAGTAGTACTGTTTAAATCCACATACATTATTTTGGTGCTGAATGATGTGATACAAAACCGTACATTACAGACGTTCACAGTTTGTGCTTATTGCATGTGCTTGCTGTGAAAATGAGAGGTTACCTAGGGTAAAACGCTGGCCTTTGGACTGAGCCCCTTACCCATATGACAGTGTGCACCAGGATCTGGGCAAGGGAGGTAGCCCCTCAGTCTTCAGGGCCCAATTTAGCCTTGGGGGCATACTATATATATTTCTTCTTTAAATCTGCAGACCTCAAAAAGACCCAGCTGACTCAAGATGGTGTCTAACTTCATTTGAGCAGGACCAACGTGGCACCACAGGATTCAATGATTTTTTCCCCCCACACTTTCTGTAGGCTAGATTTACCCTTCCATAATCCCCCTCCTCAATATAGTTGTGCATCTCCAGCAAAATAGGTTCATGATTCCCGTACATCACGAAACAAGGCACAAGGAAGGGTATTCACTGCTATTTTGGTTGAATCTCAAGATGATGCAGCCTGAAACATATATAAATATATATTTTCTAAGTGCAAAATCTGCCCTTCTTTGATCTCTCCTACTTTACTCTTGGAGTCAGGGATGGTCCACTATGGCCCTTTACGCTACCATTATTTTCTATGTTGCAGGATTCACTTCTATAGACTGATCCTTCTCATTATGTAATGGCGGCTGGAAAAAAAAATCGGTCACCACCAACGAATCCCACAACTATGATCCTTTCTGAATAGGCGGAGGATGAAATGGCCAATGGGAAGAAGGATTCTTCTTCCAATTTGATTCAAGTATTTGTTTTTTGATTCTTTCCCACTGATTCTTCTCGAATATGGATTTGTGAATAATCCATGAAATAGCAGTCAAACACTGAAAATATTAACTCCTCAAACATGACTCGCCGCCTTTTTGTACCCTCAAACATCAAATCTCAAAATTGTTTTAAATGCAGTTCTATCTTAGTCTAGTAGTTTTTTTTGTGGCGCAGAGAAAATATTTGTGTTGCTTCAAATGGGAAACACTCATTTTAGATCACCACAGACAACCTTGTTCCCCTCTTGAGCAAACTGGATAAAGTTTATCCTGAGAACCTGAGTTGGACAAGTCGCGCGTCTTCCAAATTTTATGTTGATTTGTCAAATTGCATCAAAGTTAATAGCAGAGGCACTATCACCGACTCCTTTCTCTATAGCTATAGATGTGTGTGTGCGCGTGTGTATTTGCATATATATAGATATTTTTGGAAAGGAGCGAGTAACAGTTTCTTTACATCTGTGTGCAGTTACTGTTCTACAAAAGTCATCGGCCACTGTTGCTACTTATCTAATAGCTCACAAAAACAAGCATTTGCAGTGCAATAGGTCTCGCGTTTGCGAGATTTGAAGCTATTGGCATTGTAAATGACAATGCCTTTTTGATAAGACTGAAAGCAGCACGCTAGGCGGATTTCGCGCGCCTTAAATTGCTTCTCTGTTAGCGCTAGGGCATTCTTTTAAACAAAATAGTTTTTAACCTGTAAATTGTGTTTACCTGAAATTTGATATTCGTTACTTGCTTTGCACACCGCACTTCATTCTTAAGCCTGTCCCCGGTCCACCACGGTCTCTTAGTGGCCGATTGTTGTGGAGGGACGTGGCTCCTCCCCCTGCCCCCGTCACTTCCGGACAGGGCACGGCATTTAAACCAGATGGGGGCCTGGCCGCGCAGAGACTGAAAGCAGCACGCTAGGCGGATTTCGCGTGCCTTAAATTGCTTTGCTGTTAGCGCCTGGGCATTCTTTTAAACAAAATAGTTTTTAACCTGTAAATTGTGTTTACCTGAAATTTGATATTCGTTACTTGCTTTGCACACCGCACTTCATTCTTAAGCCGGTCCCCGGTCCACCACGGTCTTAGTGGCCGATTGTTGTGGTGGGTCGTGGCTCCTCCCCCTGCCCCCGTCACTTCCGGACAGGGCACGGCAATTAAACCAGATGGGGGCCCGGCCGCGCAGCGGACGCGCGCAGAGGGCGCGCCAAAGGCAAGCCCGTCTGCGCCCGTCAGCGTCCCGGAGGCGGCTGGGGCTGGATACTCTGCCGGTTTCGCACTACAACCGAGTAAGGTATTAACCTACGACAGGGAGACTCTTATGGAGCTGGGCTCCTCTCCCAAGTGTAAGAATGTTATCGACATGTGGGAAGGTGATTTACTACCGTGTTGTCAGTATTGCAGCTGGTAAGCCACAAAATACACCCTGAATAGAATGTTAGCGCCCAATGCACAGAGAAAGTATGCGCCGAATCAGGGTTTAATGTTAAAGAAACAAGAACACATTAATGCTTTGCTGCTTAATTGCCGCTCGCTAAACAAACATGATCTACACATATATGACATGTTATGCGAGACCAAGCCGGATTTCCTGTTCTTGACTGAAACATGGCTATCTGATATGTCGAATCTGACTATAGCCACAGCCATTCCCCCTGGTTACTCCATTTTTAGGAAGGATTGTGTTGGAAGCAAGGGAGGTGGAGTTGCTATTATTAGCAAATTGGACATAGCCATCACTTGCATTCCCATGGAAGAAATTGAAGGGGCTGAGTGTCTTTGTTTCCAGGCTACGCTTTCCCCCCCCCATCAGTGCATAGCGGGAGTCCTTATATATAGACCCCCGGGTCACGCAGGGGTTTTCTTGAAGTCCATCAGTGACGCTATCGCGCCAGTGGCCTCCAGATTTAAACATTTTCTTGTCTTGAGTGATTTCAATGTACATATGGACAAACAGGATATCCCGGAGACTCTCTCTCTGCTGGAATCCTTGGATGCGCTTAATCTTGTTCCATATGTCTTTACCCCCACGCATGTTAAAGGCCACACCCTTGACCAAGTATTTGTCAACTGCAATATCCAGACAGAGGCTCCCTTACCTCTACTATGGTCAGACCACTATCTGGTGGGTTTTAAGTTACCAAAACTAACGAAGCTTTCAATGACCCAGGTCAAGCGGCCGTCTTTTACATCTAGGCCTTTTCATAAGATTACCCCGGCTGCCCTCAAATATGAACTCGACCAATACCCTCTTACGCCGAGTGGCAACATAGAGCAGGATGCTGAGGCCCTTGTAAAGTGGATCGCGCAAGGAACCCTGTCCCTCGCCCCTTTAACCCCGTGCTCTACTAAAATTGCTAGATGCTAAGCCCCCTGGTTCAACGATACCCTGCGACAGTGTAGAAGGGACTGTAAACGTCAGGAAAGAGTATGGAGGAAAGATTTTAACGTGGAAAATAAAAGGAATTATAAAGAGGCCTTAAGAGAATACCACAAAAGGATACAGGAAGCTAAGAGTTTCTTTGCATCTAAAATTGAGTCCGCTGGAAATAAAAGCAGAGAAATTTTCAGTATTGTTAAAAGCTTCTCTTCGCCTAGTGCTGCAACAAGGCTCTCCCCTCCCTCAGCTGACTGGATCGGAAAGTTAGCTAACTTCTTCTATACGAAGATCTTAACAATTCAATCCTCTTTTTATGGCTTGGATGGGAAAGATGTGATGGCTTCCTCATTAACCGCCTCCCAGAATCAGGATGGTAGGGCCTCCCTTTCCATCTTTCCTCCCTTGTCCCCCGAGACGTCTTTATCAATAATAAAGGGCCTCATATCCGGCTCTCCTGTGGACCCGTGCCCTGCCAAATTCCTGGCTTCAATGGCAGAGGTTCTGAATCCCACAGTGAATAACGTTTTGAACGTGTCTCTTCTTAGCGGTCAGGTCCCAGTAAGCTGGAATAGCGCGAAAATTATCCCCTTATTGAAAAAACCTACGGCCGATCCCATGGTCTTAACTAACTACAGACCGATCTCTTTGCTGTCTTTCTTCGCAAAGACAATAGAGAAATATGTTCACTCTGTGATCAGCGACTTTGCTGAAGCCAATAATCTTCTCCACCCGAGTCAGTCCGGTTTCAGGCAGAACCTTAGCAGAACCTTAGCACAGAGACGGCTTTGCTGGAGGTCTCCTACTCCATCAAGGAGACCCTGGATAAAGGTGGCAAAGCTGTCCTGGTACTTCTAGACCTCTCTGCGGCTTTCGATACCGTGCCCCACGGTCTCCTCCTGCAGAGGTTACGGGAGTGTGGACTCGAAGGCACGGTGTTGAAGTGGTTCTCCTCCTTCTTGGAGGATAGAAATCAAGAGGTCTGGTCGCCCCCGTTTTCGGCCAGTGTGCCGCCCTTGAATGTCGGCGTGCCACAGGGATCTATCTTGAGCCCTGTACTTTTTAATCTGTACATGGCTCCCCTGGCGGAAGCGGGTGAGGCTATGATTATATCCTATGCCGACGACACTCGACTGCTGTTTACTTGCAAGAAGGGGGAGGAGTTTAACGGGGAGAAGATTAATAAATGTTTGAGAGAAATCTTTGCCTGGTTCAGACATAACCATCTTAAATGTAACCCGGAAAAGTCCGAAATTATCTTTTTTGGTACCCCCCCTCTGGACGCCTGGAAACAATGGTGGCCCACGGATATGTCTCCCCCGCCCCAGTCAGCAGTTAAGATTGTAAAAAACCTGGGAGTGAAAATGGACTACGCCTTATCTATGACACCTCAAGTACAGTTGGTAGCGGGCACGTGCTTCGGTCTCTTGAAAATGCTCCGTATGTCTTCCTATTACCGACCTCGCACAGAAAGACGGTCGTTCAGGCCCTTATCACCTCCAGATTGGACTATGCCAACGTCCTCTATCTGGGCCTTCCGGAGTTTATACTCAATAGACTGCAAGTCGTGCAGAACGCGGCAGCCAGGGCAGTCCTGAGACTCGGACCTAGAGACCGGATCTCCCACCACCTGAAGAATCTGCATTGGGTGCCTGTCCGATGCAGAGTACTTTTCACAGCACTGGTCCTTGCTTTCAAAGCTCTGCATGGCATGGGGGCGCATTACATCCGCAGAAGAGTTTCATACTACGTACCTGGCAGATCCCTTAGGTCAGCACACCAACACCTAATTGTCATCCCTAAGTGTCTCAGAGCCCGCCGTGGCGGACACTCGTTCCAAGTGCAAGTGGCTAGATTCTGGAACAAGCTGTCTTCCGCTGAGGCAGGCCACGAGTATACTGGCTTTCAGGAAACAATTGAAAACCTGGCTGTTCCAACAAGCAGTATAATGGCCGACCGCCCCAGGACCGATGCTCCATCTCTGGCCTCTGTATCTTTGTCTCAGCGCCGGGATACTCTACTGAGTAGCTGTGCGCTCTACAAATCCATTTTTAACATAATTAACACACAAAAGGCATTGTCATTTACAATGCCAATAGCTCGAACTCTTGTAAATGCGAGACCTGTTTCATTTCAAAGAAGCGCCCGCCATTGTCTTGGGCTGCTCGGAACGTGAAAGTGCACATGGCGTGCTGAATGCTGCAGGAAAGCCGGTCGTGCCTGCAGTAGGAGAAACTCATTAAAGAAAATAGTGCTTATAGACTAAACCAGACATACTGTGTAACAACAGAAGTAAAAGGGCCAGTCCTCATGGGAGGTTACAAATGAAGACAAGGCGGTACTAAGGAGGGAGTAACAACCCTATTAACTAATCAGAAGCCAGCATTTACGAAGGACAATGACACAAGCCAATGAAAAATATGGGCGGAGAGTGGGCGGGGCTTCAAGTCTATACTCGAATACAGCATGTCTAGCAGAGCAGCACATACGCTGTCCAGGCTCGACCTAAGAAACGGACTTAAGACGTAATGGGTTCAAACAAAACTGCTGAGTTCATTTTCTTCATGTTGTTCTAATTTAAAGAAAATCAGTAATCAGTCAAGCAGATGTTTATACTTCTATTTCTCTGCTACTTTATGTGCTGCTTTCTTAGCTGAGCGAGCTGCCATATGCTATTCGAAGTATATAGAGGATGGTTATATTGTTCAAGTGGACAGAAGTACCCGTGAAAGAACAGACCGTGCTATCAGCACTGCCCCGTCATAACCTGTACATGAAGGGAACCCACTAACCATACCGTGAACACAATCTTAAATAAAACCCTACCCCCAAGCGTTGCTGTGAGCTAGGTTTGCACCATGTAAGCTCCTAAAATAACACCTGAAATATATGATGTGATGGGTGGAAATGGCGTGATCTGTTTTGGCACACTGTTCCACCATAGGCAGGTCTTGGACGAGTGCAAGGGTATTCCATTACTTTACAGACCCCGTGTAGTGTGCCTAATTTCATGTACTGTAAGCAAAAATATGAATTACGCGCGAACAGTTGATCAGGTTGAACCTTAAAGGTTTGTCAACCCTTCTGGGGTGAAGAGGTTATGGGGCCTGAGTCAGGGTAACATGAGAAAGCAGTGCACATGGTTATTTTAAGTTTCACGAAGGAGTCCAGAGCTCTTTCCTTTCTGACTTAAGGTTATCGTGTTGCAGTTTCTCCTAAGGCCAAAATCGGCCTGTTGACAGGAACCGAAGAATGCGTTTGTATTTTAATAAAACCAGTGCACTCCCCTGTTTTTAATTTTCAGAATCCGTTTGCCTGCTTTACGGGACAGGGAAATGTTATTTCCTGCCTTGACGGATATTTTTGTTTTGGCCGACAGAGGTGCACTCATAACCTGTTCTTCAGAACATGTATCTCGAGATTGCTTAACATCCAATTATTAATTACACAAGTCACTTTTTCCTACATATTTCTCCTTCTTTGCTCGGTAATTGGGGTGCTTAAAATGATGTGTAAAGAAATCATTCTGTGAGATGGGCTCAGGTTTAACCTTATTGTGAATAGTCGAGCTCAAATTCACCTGCTTTCAAGAAGGGCTGCCCTTAAGATGGCGTGTGCAGCATGTTTTCACTTCTAATCTCTTATGCAGCCCTGCTGTAGATCGTTTTATTTCATTTGTCTGTATGTCGCCAGCTTGTGCAGAGGAAAGCTAGTCTTGAAAACTAGAGCCCTGATGGCCATGTAAATGAAGGCGGGTCAAATAGTCAATCTCCTCATGGGAACTTGACCTGTGATGCTTTATTGATTAATGAAACTAAGACCCCATTTTGGAGAGTTCAGATATAATTTTGCTAACAAAAGCTTTTCTCTCATTTCTTTCTACATTTTCACTACACTTTTGTTCATCCCCACGCTTAGAAGTCATTGATCCTCAGTTGCAATCGATCTGCATTTGTAAAGAGCGACACTGTCACCCCTAGGGGTATCTGGGCGCTGTGTTCCGTCGAAGAACCAGATCTTGAGTTTCTTACTGAAGTCGGCCAGCGAGGGGGCAGTGCTGAACTGGAGGGGGAGGACATTCCGAGTCTTGAAAGCGATGTAGGAGAAGGAACGGCCACCGCTGCGACGGATGTAGGGGGTATGTGCGAGGGCAAGTGAAGAGGAGCACAAGTGTCTAGCGGGATGGTGGAAATTCAGTGGATTGGTGAGGTAGTCAGGTCCTAGGTCGTGAAAGGCTTTGTAGGCAAGCGTGAGGATTTTGAACTGGCATCTCTCCTGGATGGGGGAACCTGTGGAGGTCTGTCAGGTGGGGGGTGATGTGGGTTGATTTGGGGAGGTCCAGGATGAATCTGGCTGCCGCGTTCTGTATGGTCTGGAGTCTTCCAAGGAGCTGGGTTTAGATGCCGGCATAGATGGCGTTACCGTAGTAAAGGCAGCTGGTGATGAGGGCCTGGGTGATGGTCTTTCTGGCATTTGTTGGGTTCCATCTAAATATTTTGCAGAGCATGCGAAGTGTGTGGAAGCAGGAGGAGGAAACTGTGTTGACTTGTCACTTAATGGTCAGTTGGTTGGCGAGGATGATGCCGAGGTTGCAAGCATGGTTGGTGGGTGTGGGTCCGAGTTCTGTGGGCCACCAGCTTTGGTCCCATTCGGAGGTGTTCTTCCTGAAGATCAGTACTTCAGTTTTGTCAGAGTTGAGTTGGAGGCAGTGGTCTCTCATCCATTTGGCTATGTTGGTCATGGCATTGCAGAAGTTGGTTTTGGTGTTGGAGGGGTCCTCGGTGAGTGAGAGGATCGGTTGAGTGTCGTCTGCGTAGGAGATTATGTTGAGTCCGTGGGATCTGACGACGTCTGCTGGGGGGCGGGGGGGTCATGTAGATGTTGAACAGGGTGGGGCTGAGAGATGATCCTTCTGGTACTCTGCATATTATGTCTTTGGGTGTGGAGGTGAAGGGAGGCAGTCGAATGCTCTGTGTGCCTCTTGTAAGGAAGGAGGTGATCCATTTGAGGGTGTCTTGCTGTATGCCTATGTTGTAGAGTCTCTTGAAGACGGTGTTGTGGGAGACCGTGTCGAACGCCGTGGAGAAGTCGATGAGGATCAGGGCCGCAGTTTCTCTGCGGTCGAGGAGTGTTCTGATGTAGTCTGTGGTTGGCATGAAATCCTGATTGAGAGGCGTCCAGTAGGTAGTTCAGTTCCAGGAATCGGAGAGCTGCTGGTTGATGGCTTTCTCAAGTACTTTGGCCGGGTAGGGGAGCAAGGAGATCGAACAATAGTTTTTGAGATGGTTTGGGTCGGCAAAGGATTTCTTTAGGAGGGGGGGGGTCTGACAGCTGCGTGTCTCCATTCGTCCAGGAAGGTTGCTGTAGAGATTGAGGTGTTGAGGATGCTGGTTTGGATGTTGAAGTTGTTGTATTTGTTGGTGATCTTGCTATGGAAGTAGTGTGAGGGTGTCGCAGAGTTCTTGGGAGGGGTGGTTTGGATACAAGAAATAGAATATTTGGGTTCTGAAACTGTAAATAGTAAGCCATCTCAGCATGTTAGGACTGTGTGTGGATGGAAGACAGATTTCACCAGTGCACATGGCGGTGATTGTAGATCTACTTTTTAGGTCTGTTGAGACCACTCAGCAGTATCTTCTTACCCACAACCAGGATGTGTGGCACTGTTTGTGGCCTGATATGCAGAGCAGTGCAAGAAAACACCGGAAGCATGGGCCCCATCCTGTGTCCATGCCTTCCATTCGTTCACACTTTTTTTAGACGTCATCTCAAAGCGACATTCATGGCTTTCTCAGCTAACTTAAATCAGGGCCTGGGAAGGCCATGTGGCAGCTGAAGATGAGCAGTCCAGTGACACAGGGATCAAAGAGGCACCTAGGAAAGGGGACAGAGAAGAAGTCCGAATAATGGCAGAGTAATGTATGGCAACAAGGACTGCCATGAAATTAATTATGTTTATGAAAGGGAATAACATAGTGAGGAGACAGCCTCCTGAACCCTGCCATATTTCCCTAAAACGAAATGCAAGTAAATGAGGAAAGATCACTACATTCTCAAGGTTCTACTCTGACACACTGTCGTACCGACATGTATCATTAAAAAGTCGTCTAAGCTAAGATCCACATGATGTCCAGTGCTTCCATATTATACCCTTTTTGGATCCATTTCTGTGTCTCGGTTCCTCAAACGCCCTCCCCACTAATTCTTGTACTCCTTCAAAAAAATGTCATATGCTTTCCAGATGTGTGTGGTGCGTGCAAGTAGGAGTCCCGACAGTTTGTGAAAGCAGATGCGATTGTTGAGATATACTCGGCCGGTGTTATGTACGTCCATGAAAGTGTGGGTGAGGAGTTTGAATTGTGCTAGTTTGTGTATGGGGAGCCAGTGCAGCTCCTTCAGGTGTGGCAGGGCTTTGAGTTATGAATGGTCTGCAGCCTTCTGGTAAGGTTTTTGTTGATCTTGGCTTAGTGGTGGTCCTGTAGTAAGGCTTGCTCTGAACCAGGGCATGTATGATGGTTTCCCAGGTGCTAATTAGGAGATTTATAAATCTGTAAAATAAATAAAATAATGAAAAGTACACAGCAGTGTAATGGAGGGATACAAAACCGTTGTAGTTAAAAAAAAAAATATATATCCTCTGGGCTCATTTGTGGAAGGCTGCACAGGTTTGGACAGTACCACAGCCTTCGATGGTGGTGCAGCTGTAGAAGGGGGACACCAAGTGAGGTGTACTTTGGAAGGCGGCATAGCCTTGCAATGCTCGTGTACCCGCCAAATGGGGAGGACACCAGTAAAGGAAACAGAAGCACTAAAAGAGATCAAAGGGAGGAGGGCCTGAGTGAAGAAGCAACTGTCACTCTGTTGGATCAGAAATCAGGGATACAAAACTGGGGCGGGAAAGGGCGAGTGGTGACTGAGCAGCAGAAAATGGGGGCTTTCTGCAATGAAACAAAAAAAGCACTAACAGGAAGTGTAAAATCGAAGTCTAATATGTTCACCCAGTATGTATGTACACATAAATACCAGGTAAATCACTGTCCTCTCAAAATGTGGCGTTCAGTGGTGGTGCTCTGTAAAACAGAAGTATTAGAACGGACTTCTGATACTGGCACAGCTGCAGGGCAGCATGACATTCGAGATCTGAAAAGTGTAAACCGGAATCTGTCAAGTGACCATTTATAATTTGGTAATACTACGTGTAATGCTGGCTTACAAGTGAAACCCGATCATCGGCTCTCGCTGCGTGCTCGTAGCGCTCATAAAATTCACAGTTGCCGACGCTGCCAAGTTTAGTTTAACTTGCAACTCTTACCAATCTGTCACTAGAGAAGTAGAAGTCGTATTTCAGTAAAATGTTTGGCAATGTTGTATTCTTCCTCGCTGTATCCTTTTTTTGTTTAAACTTTACACTGCCTGCGGAGTTATGTATTCCCCCTTTACTTGAGGTTTGTTAGATGTGTTGTCATGTCTGGGACGTGGGTTCGTAGTGGAAGCTTCTGGCGGTTATTTTTCGGAGTCCTTGGCCTTCTCGAGTAGTCTTGACTGAATACTTCAAATGTCACACCACTGCTTCTTTTAATCTCGTTGTACCCTCTTAGCCTCCCGACTACGGCAATAGATTTCTACATTCGATTTGTTATGTTTTATGAGATGTGTTTCTCCACAACACCCTCGGAGGCCGGTTTACCCAATGCTGTGGTAAACGTGCTGTGTGAATTTTACCGTATACATCTGTGCCCCGCGGCTGGGCTCATTAGATATCTGTTCTCCTCGACCACGGGTGGGGCCTACTCTTGGGGTGTGTGTTTAGCGCATTCAGCCAATCTGCCACTAAAAGCCTGCACTGTTTCTCCTCGGGGTGGGGGCACTCAGATTGCAAATGCCCTCGCCCCCAAGAGATCTGCCCTCTAGCAGACGGGCACCCTCCCGCTGCGGCATATGTACGTGCAATACGCCAGTCAGCCGGAATGAATGTCTGAGGAAGTGACCAGCTTGGTACAGTAACGCGGCGTTTATTATTTGAATTTTATTTTCACAGTCACACTTGTAATGGTTGTTTCTCCCCCTCTTACTGTAGTCGTGACATGGAGAATAAAGACACCCTGCGGGGGTTGCAGAAAATGGACGACCGCCCAGAAGAGCGCATGATCCGGGAGAAGCTGAAGGTGACCTGCATGCCAGCCTGGAAGCATGAATGGCTGGAAAGGCGCAGCAGGCGAGGCCCAGTGGTAAGTGGCGGTCACGATTCTCATCTTCTATGACACATGCTTGAGGAGAAAAGAAAGGTATATTTAGCCATATCTCTGTTGAATTTAGTTGTAGAAATAGAACACCTTTGCAGATGTTTTGCTGCTGCTTCTTTTTTACATAAATATTGTAAAGTGTTCGTTGCAGGAAATATTTTAATATCGAATTTCTGTGATCTGGCGAATGCGGTCGTGCCACAGTTTGACGTTGCAAGGCTGCCATCTAGAGTAACTCATCGGTACAGGGACAAAAATGACTGACTTCTGGCCTGCTTGTATATATATATTTTTTCCTGCAAATAATTTTAAGACGTAGTTTTTTAGGTCGACCCTAGCGGCATCGCGCATGCGCTGCTCGTTCTGCGAGGTATGCAGTAGTCTAGTAGTATGCTGTGGAAGCCTCGCCTTTTCTCCGTCCATATTTTTGATTTGCTGGTGTCATTGTCCTTGGTAAATGCTGGCTTCCGATTGATAATGAGGCTTGTTAGTCCCTCCTTGTTACCGCCCTGTCGCCATTTGTTACCTCCCATGAGGACTGGATCTTTTACTTCTGGCGTTTCACGGTCTCCTTCATAAGTCGGTAAGCACTATTTTTTTTATTTTTTTTATTTGCAGCGCGGTCTGCTTTCACTTTAGGGGCTGCGCTTGTTTATTTAATAAATTTGCTGCACGGGCCGAAAGGGAGCGTTTCTACTCACTAATCTAACAAGCATTTGCAATGCAATATGTCTCGCATTTACGCAAGTTTGAGCTATTGACATTGCAAATAACAATGCCTTTTATTTTTGTTTTCGTTTTTAAAACCTAAATAAAAGGCATTGTCATTTACAATGCCAATCTTAAACTCGCGTAAATGCGAGACCTATTGCATTGCAAATGCTTGTTTTAAATTAAGTCTCCATCAACAAAAAAATGTTTTCCCACTTTTTTCTAGAATTTCTCGGAAGTTTATAAGGACACACTCCGGTTTGTAAGTTTTTGATGTGGCTTGAAGGGACTCCTTTCAGATAACTGCATTGCCATTTACTGCAATTACTGTACATTAATGCTAAATTTGGATTTTTAAAAAAATCATTTACTCGCTGATGTGTTTAGAATGTGCACTAGTATCAAGATTGACAAACAGTCGAAAGAGCTATGTTAGCAGCGTGTCCTTATAACGTGCTTATCGGAATATTTTGCCGGTTCCTTTCACTAGTGAGATTTTCAAGTAGTAGCATTGTTCGTGTGCTTTCCAGGGTGTCATCTGCTCGGGGTGTGGATTGGCTAAAACAATGGTAATCAGTGACTAGAGTTTGCCTTCTGAGACCTCTTCCTAAACTTCATACACATCGAAGTGAACGACCTTGGTGGACGGCAAGGCTGTTTTCATGTTTTGCATTCGATTCTGTGTATGGATTGAGGGGTGGCTCTAGTGCAGTGGTCTTCAAACTTTTTGATGACAAGACCCTCCCATCAAAATTTTTTAGGCATAAGGACCCCCTCCGACAATTTCTAGAACCTGGTACTCCTTATTATTGACTATCATAAATGTTCTCCAGAGAAACGTTCAATCTGTGGTTGCACCTCATTAGTACCAGTGTAACACCCATATATAGCAATAAGCAAGAAAAAGGTGACCAGTACAGCTTTACAAAGGGCCTTCTACTGAGCGACAACACCTGTTGCTGCTTTTTAGTAACTTTTGAACCTTTTGAGTAAATACATTTTTTTGTTAATATCAGCAGATTATGCGGCAGATGATGGATTATGTGGCAAATCTATAATTATTCTAAAATCGCTGCGGCCACACAATCACATAATTCCAGTGGCCCTTGGTATAATAGATTTAATGCATGGGCTACAACTTTATTGCACGGCATTAGAGGAAAACCATACTATATTTCATGGCATGCTGACGACTTGGCATTTACAGCTGCATGTAACTGGAGGTAGCTGAACATCATTCATCATAATTAAAACATATGTATGTTTTTTAGGTCTTTCACCGTCAGGTAGTTACATATAAAATAACGGGCAGCTTCAATGAATAATAAATACATTTTAAAAAGTTGTTACTCGGTGGGAAATGCATTATAATACATTATGAAACCTCTATTAGTTAATGCACTGCAAAGGTCTTTGTGAAACCAGAGAGAGACAGAATTAAATCATGGTTAGTGTATTGGAGAATAGTGACTTGTGTATTTTTAGTGCTATGAGGTCACAGACTGTGACAGAATGCACTGGGAATATGTAAGTCTTTATTTTATACTTGCATTACACACAGTATAAGATAGACCGCTACAAAATGTGCAAAATATTTTACAATAAAATGGTGCTTCCAAAATATAGGGGTTATTTATAAGCCCTTTGCGCTGCCGGTGCGTCACTTTTTATGACAGGTTGTGCAGAGTGCAGACCCATATCTACAAGGCCATGCAAAGTGACTTTGCGTGGCTTTTCATGGCCTCCTAGATATGGTGTACGGCAACGTAGCGCAAGTCGATGCGTTGCCTTACACTGCGTCAGGGGGGCGTTCCATGGGTTTTGCGGTGGGTTTTCCCATGGGTTTTGACACATTCCAAGATTTACAAGGATCTGTAATCCTGAGGATGCGTCAAAACTGTACCTGCCCCAGGGGATGCATAACGAGGAAAAATATCTTTATTTCTCCTCAATTGTTTCCTCTTTCTATGTGTAGCACACATAGGAAGTGGAAAAAGCCTCCATGGGTTGTTTTTGCGCAGGAAGGCGTGCCTTACTGCACAAAAACATTCCTGCCAACAATGAAGACACCCTTGCACCATGGTGCAAGGGTGCCTGTGTTGGTGCTAGGCACCAAATTGTGCGCTGACAGAACGGACAGGAATGCACCGTATCTTATAAATACAGTCCATTCCTGCCCTTTTGAATTGGCATGGGGCAGTGCAGCAAAAATACTTGCGGAGCTGCCCTACACCATTTCATTGTAAATGAGGCCCAAAGATTTTAGTAATATCCAGACCCTATGTAATGCAATTTTTGACATAACTGTCCCTTCAGCACCTTCTCAGGGATAGTAAACGCTATGTAAATAGAATGACAATTAAAAGCAAGCACTTCTAAGCTCAGTTAACTCTGTGCACTACCTCGCAAAAAGCTTCAAGTGATTCGATCAATTAACTGCAATTGCACTCTCCTGTCCTGAGAAATCAAAGCCAGGCAGACGGCTAAAAACACCTTTCTGCCAGTGTGCTGCTGGCCTGAAAGAAATGCAGATGTGCACAACGAGTTAATCTGCAAATCCTTTACATTTGCAGAATAACTTGTTGTGCACATTTGCATTTCTTTCAGGCCAGCAACACACTGGTAGAAAGGCGTGTTTAGCTGTCTGCCTGGCTTCGATTTCCCAGCACAGGAGAGTCCCTGAATGACACTCTAGGGAAAGCGTCTGGGACGTTTTCTTTGAGCAAATGAAGAGCGCAACCCCCTTCCCAGGACTCCATGGCCCCCCTGGGGGTCGCGCCCCACAGATTGAAGACCTCTGCTCTAGGGGATTCAAAGAAACCTGTTAAGGCGCTGTTCCCATTGCTCGCCTCTCCTCATTTATGAGGAGTTAGTTCCTTGTTTGGGGACAGTGAGTGACCGCTCCCTAACATAATTGTGCGAGAGTGTCGGAATCTACTCATCGCTGTTTTCACAAGGCGACAAAGCAGGTCTCCCAGTTTGGCCTCACCTGGGTGAGAATCATCACCTTCACTCTGCTCTAAACATTGTAGTCCTAAGTTAAAGCATAAGTGCAAGTCCTGTGGCTTGAGAAGGGAAAGTAAAATCCGACACTGCCTTCTTGAAATATGGAGTCCAGAATGTCCCTTTATTCCACGAAGCCTGGTTGGGTCGTAAAATGTGTAACCTCATTCAGTAAATGGAGGGGTGCTAGAGGGCGCCAAGCAAGATGGCCGCACTAACGTGAGGCTCTTGCGGCTCGGGACGATATCCTCCTGGTATCCTGCTCATCCCACTACCTGCACCGCTGAAAAAGCACCCATCTGGGTAGCGGACCCTGCCAGTGGCGACATTATGGGACGCTGCAAGACTCGCACAAGCTAAATACCTGCGACTATACCTCTGGACCCACGCTGCTTAAGATGGCTACCGCCATACCGGATCTGCGCCCCTCCTAACTGCAACAACCTGCCAGTCCCCGAGAGGTCGGCGCTGCTGCCGCACCAGACACCCCCGCCGACCCCTGCGACCTGCTCGCCTGCCCGGGGCCCTACCGCCCGCATTGATGCACGGACAACTGTGACGGTGGAGATTGTGTCGGGGGCCCGCGTCGGTGGCGGCCCTCGCTTGGAGCCGTGGCCGCCGCTGCACTGCCTGCCAGCCTTCTTCCGAAGCGGAACGCCCTGTGGCCAGCCACTTCGGCTTAACCATCATCGCCTTCTGGCCCTGCCTGCCCGGTGAGTACGCCTCCCCCGGACCCTGTGCTGCACAGCGCTCACCTTCCAGCTGCGGCCGCTGGTCTTCCCGCGCGGGCTGCTGGCCTGCCCCGGCGCCTCCTGCACTACCTTCGACTTGTTGCGGGGCCGGCGCGGCCGAGGCACTCGTTGCGCTGACTGTCGCTGCATCCTGACACCCCCGCCTGCGTCGCACCCGCCTGACCCCCCATCCAGCCGCACAGATATGGGCCCACCGCATCGGGACTGCTCTGATCACCCGCGAGCCGGCTGAAGTTGGAAGAGTCTGCCTTTACTCCCAGCTCCTCATCTGCGGCTGCCTCGGGGCTCTCTCGCCTGTGCTGCGCTTGACTAGCCCCCTCTCACTGCACTGGGCCTGCTGCACTGGGGGCTGATCCGGGCGCCGCTGACCGCACCTCCTGCTGACGCTGCCCGGATGACTTCGGGCTTGGCCCTTGACGCAACTGCCTGCGCTTCTACCTAGCGCCTGCCAGCTGCGCTACTGCCTGAACCTCAGTGGGCCTGCCTGCACCCTTATCTCCGGTTGCCTGCTGACACATCGCCAACAGGGGCGCCCCCACGGGGGGCCCACCGACACACCAGCCTCTGCTCCCTGGCCCCGCCGCCTGCTGGCCCTTCCTATTGAGACTGATGGACACCACTGCGTGACTGCTCCTCCGCCTGAGTAAACCGCGCAAAGTCTGCCCGGAGCGCTGGGTGCCCATCCCCGTCCCTTCCTCGCTGCCCCTCCTGACCTCACTCTCAGCCTTGGCGGCGCTGACGTGGGGGGCAGACATACCTGCACCGCTCTTGGCCTGGAGAGACGCTTTGCGCCGTACCACTTCCCTGGGAGACCCGCCGATCGCCTCCTCACCTCCACTGGCGGACCCCCGACCCACCTAGTGGGCCTGACCGGACCTCCCCTGCCTGGCTTCGGCCCTACTACGGAAGCCTCCAGGACGTACACACTGCCCTCTTGCCTGTCCCAACTGCAATTTCGTCATGGGGAAAGCCGACGGCAAGCAACCCAAACTTAACTTTGAAGCCCGGAAATCCACCAGGATGCAGGCTGAGACGGAGGGAGAACAAGCTGGCGCCCCTGAACAACCTACATCCACGGACGATCTGAAGACCTTCTCCTCGCGATTCAATCTAGCCTGTCTTCAATAGAAAGCAAAATGGACACTATGAATGCCCGCATAGACACCCTAGCACATAAAAGCGGCCAACATGAGGAACGCCTTAAAGAAGCGGAACACCGCATTTCTGGCTTAGAAGACACCACTGCCACGGCTGGGAAAAAGGAGCTAGATATGGACAAGGTGCTGAAACTCATCGCGGCGAAAAATGAGGACTTGAAATCACGATCGCGCCGCAACAACTTGCGAATTCTTGGTGTGCTGGAATCCGCTGCCACGGGCAGGATGGAGGAGTACGTTGAGCGTATGCTCACCACCACCTTTGGGAGAGAGGCTTTTTCGCCGGTGCTCATAGTCGAGAGGGCGCACCGGTCCCTGGCCCCTCACCCGGTGCCCCTCCTCGCCCCATTATTGCGAGACTTCTCAATTACAGAGACCGAGACGCCGCACTGCGACTCGCTAGAGAACGCGGGAGGGTGCAGTTTGAGGGAGTGGAGGTTTCCTTATACCCAGACTTCACCATGGCAGTTCAAGAGGCGCGCAGGAAGTTCTTGCCTGTGAAAAAGAAGCTCCAGGAAAAAAACATCGTCTACGCCATGCTGTTCCCTGCGCGCCTCAAAATTAACCATCAAGGGAAATCCCATTTCTTCACTAATCCTCAGCATGCATATGATTTCCTTAAAGCCCTGCCCGGGGACCCCCGGGGACGCGCCTCTTCCCCCCCTCCGATCTGCTGCGGAGAGCAACACGTTCGATGTAGAATAGCGGCTCGACCTCACTATGTGACAGCATCTAGCGCCGCCTTCTGACTGACTACACAGTGTTGGGCCCACTCTAAACTCAGTCTGGAACAATATGTCCCCGCGTAATGGACCACTGCGCGGACCCTAGAGTGCGACTCCTGCGGCCGCCGCGGCTGCTCTCCTTGCACGCAGTACCCACTACGGCCTGGCTGAACTGATGAGAATTTCTACTGTTCTTCCCGAGCGCCCTCGCACACGCGAGGTATCTTGTACGCCCTCTTCCTGCCACCCACCCAGGCAATCCCTATACAGACTACTTGTGACATGTTGGCCACCCTGCGGACATCCTTCCCGGTTGGGAGGGTGGAGCAGGAAGACCTTGGGGGGGGGAGAGGGGTTGGATTATGCGACACAGCAGGTTTGGGCTGCTGATGTGGGAGGGGGGGATGTTTTTAAACCGCTTTCTGCTATATTGTTCAGCAGCTATGTACCTAGCTTGTTTGACCTACACGAACTACCCACTATTGCAACCCTGATCTACTACCATGGAGACCCGGCCTAACCCCCCTTCTTATAACTTCATCACCTGGAATGTCCGAGGCTTGGGAGACCCTCGCAAACGTCGGCACATCCTCTCATACTTAGACCGCCACCACATCCACTGTGCCATGATTCAGGAAACCCACTTAGGCCCCACAGCCCCGGCTTCATTCGCATCCCGCTGGGCGAGTTACAGATGCTTCTCATCCTACTCCTCTTATGCCCGGGGCACGGTCATACTAATTAAGCGCACACTCCCCTACACACCCATTGGCTCCTACATTGACCCACAAGGCCGCTACAGTATCCTCTGGGGCCGATGGATGGCTCAGTCTATAACACTAGTCTCCTGTTACGGGCCGAACACTGATGATCCGGAATTCTTTCAGGTCCTATGGGGGAAAGTGCTGGATATCGGTTCAATGCATGTGGCATGGGGGGGAGACCTTAACGTCACCTTAGATCCAACACTCGATCGCTCACATCCGCAGTCCCACCAATATTCCAACGCACATCACACCCTTAATCACATCATCCGTGACCATGACCTTGTAGATGCCTGGCGCGCCCTGCATCCCCAGGGTAGAGACGGAACATGTTTCTCCACGGCCCACTCCTCCTGGTCGCGCATTGACTGCTGGCTCCTCTCCAAGGGACTCACCCCATGGCTATCGCGTGCCTCTCACCTCTCCCGCACTTACTCTGACCACTCACCAGTCCTCATCGCTCTTACACCTCCGCACGAGGAGTCGCCGTACCTGTCCTGGCGCCTGCTCCCGCAGACCCTGTTGGACCCGGTGTTCAAAGCTGAACTAGAGCAAGAGATCACTGAATTCTTCCCCCGAAATGATACCTCGGTTATGCACTACTCCACCGTTTGGGAGGCCTTTAAGGTCACCGTGCGCGGCCTTTGCATTGCCAAAAGCGGAGGGGTGCTGAGAGACATCCGCTCTACACTCCGCAGATTAGAACATGAGCTTAAACAAACAGAGGCGCAGATACAGGCGGCACCCACACCGGAGCTCCAGATGCGTCTGAAAGACCTGCTTATTGATTATCAGGAAACGGCGGAGAGGGAATGCAAATTTAGGGGCAAATATCATCAAGCGCGTCGATATGGGGAGGGGGAGCGGCCAGGACAGGCGCTGGCGTCTTCGATTCGCCCACCTAGATTCTCCAACACTGTTCTAGAAATCATAGACGAAGACGCTCAACTCCATAGAAACACCTCCGATATTGTCGCCGCGTTCCGGTGCTTCTCTAGAGCCCTGTACACTTTGCAGCGGCGCCAACCCGCCGACTTTACTCCCTTCTTTGAAGACACTGCGATCGCCTGGCTAGGGGATACTCAGAGGGAACACCTCCTTGCACACTACGAGGATGAAGAGATAATATCCGCCATTATGCAGCTGCAATCAGGTAAGGCCCCAGGGCCAGATGGCCTCCCGGCCGAATTCTTCAAAACTTACCGCCATATACTTATCCCCGCACTGCGGCAAGTCTATGAGGAGGCTCGCGAAACAGGTATCCTGCCCCGGACAATGCGAGGGGCGTTAATAATCTCCATCCCGAAGCCGGGCAAGCCAGCCACGCAATGCGATTCCTATAGACCCCTCTCCTTAATAAACGTTGATGCTAAAATTTTAGCGAAATTGATTGCGAATCGCATTAGCCCTCTCATGACCGCCCTAGTCCTCCCGGACCAGTCGGGGTTCGTACCCTCCAGAGGCACGTCTCACACTCTGCGCACTCTCTTTGCTATCCTCCAGGATATCGACCCTGACACGAACGCGGTGGCTGTCTTTCTTGACGCCACCAAGGCGTTCGACTCTTTGGAGTGGGATTACCTTGCATTTGTTCTTCATCGCATGGGCTTCCCTGCCCCCTTCCTTGCCTGGATCAACCTGATGTACACGGGCCTGCAGGCCAGTGTCATGATCAACGGCGCCCGTTCCACCTCCTTCACTATAGCCAGGGGTACCCGGCAGGGGTGTGCCCTCTTTCCCCTCTTCTCTTTGCCCTGGCTGTAGAACCTCTCGCCGCCAAAATCCGACAGCACTTCCGAGACCACGCCATAATATATCCAGAGAGGCAAATCCTTATCTCCCTCTATGCGGATGATATTACTCTCTACCTCCGGTACCCGCAGGAAAGCCTGAACCCAATCCTCCGGCAGTTTCTCCTCTTCGGCCACCTTTCTGGGGTTAACATAAACTGGAAGAAATCACAGATCTATCCCCTTACTGACGCTACCACGCAGTTTACACCTGACTATCCCCTCACGTGGTGCGAGGATAGCTTAACATACCTCGGCATAGCAATTACACGTAATCGGAGCGATCTGATGAGGGATAACTACGGGCGCGTGCTTGACCTCCTAACGGAGAAAATTACTAGGTGGATTTCCTTACCACTTTCGCTGGCAGGGAGAGTCTCTTATTAAGATGGTAATTTTGCCCAAGCTACTCTACCTTTTTATTAACATCCCGTATGCCCCTAGCTGCCACTTCTTCAAAGCGCTAAAATCTCAACTCATTCGCCTCACGTGGGGAGGGAAAAACGCTAGGCTGCGTTGGGACGTTCTCACCCGACCTGCTGAAGCCGGGGGGTTTGAGTTTCCGGACATGGAGCTCTATTTCAGCTGCACCCAGGCTCACTTCGCGGCATATTGGATTCACCCCCCTCCCCCCCCCCCATACATGCCCCATCTGGCAATGGAGGACGGATACATGGCCCCGACCCCCTGCTCCGCTTACTTAAGTGCACCGGCTGTATCGAGGCGCTCAGATTCCACCACCGTACAATGTACCCTTGGTGCCTGGCGGGACCTGGCTAACCGCCTTCACACTACCCTCCTATACTCCCCCTTGTTGCCCCTATGTGGCAGACTAGACCTCCCAGTCACCCGGGAGGGAGGCTGTTGCCAACTCCTCCGAAGGCTCTCTATCAGGACCTGGGGAAACCTATATGTCACCAGCAAATTCCGCACCAGCGAGGAGTTCTTTGAAGAAACGCTGCCTACCCCCCTGGACCGGTTTTTATATATCAGGCTGCGACAAGACGTGAGGGCCATCACCCCGGACTTTCTGCAAGAACAGCCCATCTTCTCCCCCTTGCATATTCTCCTGCAACAGACTGCCCCCACTCATGTTGTGTCGGTACTCTATCGTACTGTCCAAAAGGATTGCACATACAAAGGCCCCCCGGCTAGGACGCGTTGGGAGGAGGAGCTTGGCTCCTCCCTTACGGACGACCAATGGTCCTTCTGCTGTCGCCAAACAAGGGATGTATCGGCTAACAGCAGATTGCGCATAACTCATTATAAGTACATCCATCGACTTTAATATACACCGGCACGCTTAAAGCGCCTATGCCTCCGAGACACTGACCACTGTGACCGCTGTGGGGCTGAAGGCGCGGACTTCCGCCACTTAGCATGGGACTGCCCTTGTGTACGAAACTATTGGGTGGAGGTTCTTGCAGCACTCGACCGAATGACTGGGTTACACATCCCTGATGATCCAATGATTGCACTCCTAGGTTACACTGCGGCACTGGAGGCAGCGGCGCAGAAATATATTTCCCTGGCGCTACTACTCGCCAAGCTGCGAATCACTTGCAGATGGGGCAGAGGGAGAGCTCCCAAATTTAAGGAATGGCTGCGTGATCTCATTTACTGCCAAGATCAACTTCACATCTATGCTGAATTGCTACCGCCATCCTCCCGCCCGCGTGACATATGGGCCCCCCTCCAGACATACCTTCTAGAGCAAGCCACCACCTCCGATACGGATGCTGAGCCCACTACTGGGGGAGGCAGGTCTGAGGATACTGCGACCTAACACAAGTGGGTATATACATGAAACCAAGCACAACACTTAGGGGCACAACAGGGTCTATACAAAAGGTACTTCTAAAGTCACCCAGGTGATTGACATGTGGGAATGGTCAACCTACACCTTCAGTCAGTGGGAAGCGGTAATGTTTGTTGGTTCTGTTCTGCATTGCGACTCGTAAATTATGCATACAGCCTTGCTAAACTAGCTGCCCATTTCTCTCACCTGACGCGGCCGGCCCGAAGTGGTTGTAGGCGGCTTGCTGTGTATGGCCCCCTAGCTGAGACTATACTCCTTTTATGTTTCTTTGCGCTGCCGGCCCGTCTTGGGATGTAGGCACAGTGCTGTGTTCGTAACATCTGAAATACAATAACGTTTTTTTGAAAAAAAAAGAAAAAACCTCATTCAGTAAATTGCAATGCACTGAAATATGATTTACTTACTAAAGGACCTGTCAGAGTAAAGAAACTTTCTAAAACATAGCAGAGCATCTTCCCATCGTATACATTTGGAAAATGTGGAAGCCCAGGGTTGCAAGATCGCGCCATATTGGTAGGATAGTTCTCATCCAGGGGATACTCATCAATAGTCATAATCTATGAATAATCCCCGCCCACGTGCGGGATCCCGGAGTATATAGAAATATATATATATATATATATATAAATATATATATACACATATGTGAAACATATAAATGCAGCCTAAAAAGTTTCCAACATGGCAGAACTGCCGAAATTACATAGGTTTGCATTGTAAAACAAATACTCTCCTAACCCATAAGGAAAAGAGTACATTCACAGCATAATTGTGATATACCAATGCTTTATTGCCACAAGGAAAAACTTGTAATTGCAGGCATTCGCCTGTAGGCTGCATTGCAGAGTAATAATGAAACAAGACAAAAAGAAAAACTGGCACCTTGCCTTTAAGGCTTCCAAGGGTTAGGGTACCGTGCCTTTAAGGCCTGCCAGAGACCCTCTGCTCCCATCATGCACCACAGGTGACAGTTAGGTCAGTTCTTTTTTCCGGCTCCTTCTGTGAGGATCCTGGAGTTTTTGCTCTTCAGTTTTTGACTGAAAGATAATTTTTTGATATTAAACCTTGGAATTTTTGACAGTTTCTGATACCTAGAGGTATATTCGGCTGGCTTTTGGCATTTTTTTGTTCCAAAAATCTTTCCAGTCAGAATGCCTGCTTTATTTCGGAAATGTCCTTCCTGTGGCAAGAAGATGGCACTGTCAGATCCACACTCGGTGTGTATTGTGTGCCTTCCATCGTCACACAATCCTGACCAGTGTTATCATTGCCAGAAGTTTTCGAAGAGGACCCAGCGCGATAGAGAACGCATCAAGCTTCATGCCCTACTGGAGAGGGATAGAGATAGAGCTCCCTCTTCAAGTAAACACCGAAAACGGCATCGCTCCACCTCTCCTGAGTCCAGGAAGAAGCAAGTGCCTGAATGTTCGCCGTCGACGTCGAGATCGCCGTCGAAGAGGCCGAGACATTCTTCAACGTCAAGGGACAAGCCAAGTAAGTCGGCGCTCAGCACTTCAGGCTCGAAGGCTGTGGGTACTGAGAGACTGTCCAAAACTCCGTCGACGTCGAGGCTTCCGTCGACGTCGAGGCACACTCCGCCAACCTCGAGGGGATCGACGTTGAGAGTCTCGCCGGCGAAGACCATGCCGCGAGGGGACATACCGACGTCGAGGCATTCTCCGCCACCCTCAAGGGGGTCGACGTTGAGAGAGTCACCGTCGAAGGCCATGACGCGAGGGGACGTACCGACGTCGAGAGCATCGTCGAGGTCCCATCATTCGACGTCGAGGAGGTCGATGACATCGAGGAGGTCGACGTCGAGATCCCCCCATCGGCGCCCGTCAGGCTACATCAGGGCCCCCCATCGACGTGGGCGGTCGACGTCGAGACCTGTTACTGATCATTCGCCGTCGAGGAGATCGGGCGGCAGCGTCAAGGGCGACGTCGAAGTCTCCCCGTCGACGCCCACAGTCGACGTCAAAGTCCCCCATCGCCGTGGGCGGTCGACGTCGAGATCAAGATCAGAGCGCAGATCGACGACGAGGGTGACGCAGACCTTGTCGACATCCCGTTCGACGTCAAGGCAGTCATCTCCAGGGCTGAATATTGTACAGATTTCACCAGAGAAATCTCCTACAGTTGCTGAAAAGAATCTTTGCGGCCTGTCCCCTCGCTGGCTGCAGGGGGTCGGAACAGGTGCCCGCAGAGGTCCGGGCTCGGACGACTACGCAACGAGACTTTCTAAGTCGCCTTCCAGAAGACCAAGGTCGCCTTCTACACGCCGATCTCGGTCAGGAGGTCGTCACAGCTCGCACGATCATCCACATAAGAGGAGGCGCAGAGCATCTTCTACCTGTTCTTCGTCTTCCATTCGGCACTACTCGCCAACTTTCTCATCTACACCACCTTCAAGGGTGTCTCCTATTGATGACATTGGGACTTTCTCTGACGTACTGGGCAGAGGAGCTAATAAACTAAACATCAGTTTATGTACTCCTGTGATCCCTACATCGGTCATTTTCGAGACATTGCACCATCGTACAGCTCCCAGACCGCTGCTACCTCTGGTGCCAGGTTTTTTAGAACCAGCCATGACCACGTTCCTTACTCCAGCCACAGTGGGATCAGTTCCGTCGAGGATTGCAAAAAATACAAAGCTCCAGACCAGGATCCCTTGTTCCTTATGTCTGATCCTCCGGCGGATTCAATCATTGTGGCAGCCGCCAGGAAAGCGCACTCCGCAGCCTCATCCGCTTCTGTTCCTCCAGAAAAGGACAGTAAACAAATGGACTCTTATGGCAGGAAGATGTGCAATACTTCGGCATCATCGATGAAGATTGCAAGTGCTTCAGCCCTTCTTGGGCGCTATGATAGGTCTCTTTGGGACTCCCTGTCTAGGTTTACCGACAAGCTTCCCAAAGAAGATAGACAAGACTTTCATGAAATCTTGCAAGAGGGCGGCTTAGTAGCCAATCAAATCATCAGCGCGGCGGCTGACGCCTCAGATCTCGCCGCACACGGCTACTCACAGGGCATCTGTTCACGGCGCTCAGCGTGGTTGCGCCTCACAGGTCTAAAACCGGACGCCCAGAAGAAGATCCTAAACCTTCCTTTCAACGGCTCCTCCTTATTCGGTTCTCATGCTGATGAGGAGATGACAAAGATGAAGGCCGAGCTAGACACAGTCAAAGCAGTTGGACTGGAGAAGCGGAAGGAGTTTCGAAAACGCTTCCGTCAGAACGACAAGCGGCCCTTCCAACAGAGGGTTCAAACCCCTCAATGGTCCTCCCAAAACCAACAAAAGTTCCAATACCAGAACAAGCGTCCTGGCAGGGGCAGAGGGAACAATAAGCAACAGCAGTCCTCCTCCAAGCAGCCTCCTAAACAGTGAGACATTGCTTCCTACGCACCCGTTTGCCACTCCGGTAGGAGGGAGTATCGTTTTTCACCTGGAAGAGTGGGAAACAATAACAAAAGACAGATGGGTGCTAAATATTGTACAGCATGGCTACTTGCTGAGGTTCAAGACCCCTCCTCCGCAAGTTGCCCCCCATTTGACGTGCCTTCCTCAACACAATGTATTGTTACAGGGCGAAGTGTGTACCCTCCTCTCCAAAAAGGCTATAGAAGAGGTCCCACCTCACCAGCAAAATCAAGGGGTATACTCACGGTACTTTCTGGTCCAAAAACGAGGAGTAGCCAAAGAGTACAGGCCCATCCTCGACCTGCGCCTGCTGAACAGGTTTATAAGAAAAGAAAGATTTCGGATGCTAGCCCTGCACCAGATTTTCCCACATCTTCATCTGGGAGACTGGATGTGTGCCATCGACCTGCAGGACGCCTACTTTCACATTCCTGTTTCAGTGAAACATCGCAAGTTCCTCAGGTTCCAGGTGTCTCGTCAGCACTATCAGTACCGAGTACTTCCATTCGGTCTCAAATCCGCTCCCCGGACGTTCTCCAAGTGCATGGCGGTGGTAGCCGCTTTCCTCCGCAAGAGGAAAATCTTCGTCTACCCCTACCTAGACGACTGGCTCCTGAAGAGTTCAACACCTTCTCTACTCCAGAGCCATCTCACTTACTGTCTCAACCTGCTTCACTCACTGGGGTTGCAAGTCAACTACAAGAAGTCAGTTCTCAACCCCACGCAGAAAATACATTATCTGGGCGCATCCCTAGACACCGCAACGGCAAGCGTGTGTCCTTCGGAGGAGAGGTTGTCCTCAATGTTGATCAAGTGCCGCGCACTTCTCAGCACTATACATCCT
Organism: Calotriton arnoldi; assembly: GCA_963921515.1. Taxonomy (NCBI): domain Eukaryota; kingdom Metazoa; phylum Chordata; class Amphibia; order Caudata; family Salamandridae; genus Calotriton; species Calotriton arnoldi. The sequence goes on from CAWUFW010007929.1 coordinate 319,239, forward strand.
ACAGCAAGGCAGGTGTCATCACTGCTGGGATCGATGGCCTCATGCATCTTCATTGTGCCAAATGCCAGGCTTTACATGCGGCCTCTACAGCAGTCCCTCGAAGATCAATGGACTCAGCACTCAGGCCGTTGGGAAGATCGTGTCTCTCTTCCTCAGGCGGCCAGGGACTCCATCAAATGGTGGATGAAACGTTCTCACCTTCTGCAAGGGGTCCCCTTTCACCAAGTACCTCCGACACAGACTGTAGTTACAGATGCCTCACTGCAGGGTTGGGGAGCGCACATGGGCCAGCTTCAGGTACAAGGTCTCTGGTCCGAGACAGAGAAAAGTTATCACATCAACTTTTTGGAGCTAAGGGCAGTCCATCTGGCTCTCAAGTCGCTGTACCCGTCCCTACAGTCCAGCTCCATTCAGATTCAGACAGACAACACAACAACAATGTACTATCTGAACAAGCAGGGAGGCACCAGGTCACGGGTCCTGTCTCTGGAGTCACAGACCATATGGAAGTGGCTTCTGGCGAGGAGTCTCACGATCGTAGCCGTTCACCTTCCAGGAACCTTGAACGTGCAGGCAGATGTTCTCAGCAGAGACTTCGTAGAAGCACACGACTGGGTGTTAAACGAAGAAGTCGCTCAGGACATTTTTCGGCAATGGGGAGTGCCAGACATCGACCTGCTCGCAGACGCGGCAAATACAAAATGCCCCGTCTTCGCGTCCAGATTCCCACAACAAGGATCACGGGGAATGCACTTTTGATAGGATGGTCGCAGACATTGCTGTACGCTTTTCCACCTCTCCCTCTGATCCCTGCGGTCATACAGAAGTTTTACAGGACCAATGCCAGAATGATCCTGATAGCACCAGAGTGGCCGCGCCAGTGGTGGTATCCGGATCTCCTGCAGCTGTCCGAAGTCCCACACCGGAGGCTTCCCTGTCAACCGGACCTGTTGACCAAAAACGAGGGGAGAGTATTTTATCCCAACCTCTCGTCTCTGCGTTTGACTGCATGGCTCCTGAAGTCATACAGTATGGACATTTAGACCTTCCTGCTGATTGTATGTCTATTCTCAAGGAAGCAAAGAGACCCTCCACTAGGAAATCTTATGCTTTCAAGTGGAAGAGATTCTACCTGTGGTGCAAGGACAACCAGTTTGATCCGACTAAAGGTCAGGAGCAAGTGATTCTTCCCTACTTGTTATACTTGGCAAAGTCAGGCCTACAATATCCCTCCATCAGGGTTCACCTAGCTGCTATAACAGCTTACAGGAAGTCCCCGACCCAGGGTTCATTCTTTCAGATGCCAGTGGTAAAGGATTTTCTAGAGGGTCTCAGGAAGGTTTACCCCCCAGTGAGATCTCCCTCTCCTCCCTGGGAACTTAACATTGTGCTTACGAAACTTATGGGTGCTCCTTTCGAGCCTATTCATAAGGCATCGTTGCAGCATTTGACCTGGAAGGCTGCTTTTTTGGTAGCCATCACTTCTGCACGCAGGGTGAGTGAGATTCAGGCCCTGTGCTGTAAGGCACCTTATACTGTTTTTCATGCCAATAGGGTGGTGCTACGTACACATCCGAGCTTCCTCCCGAAGGTGGTCTCGGATTTTCACATCAATCAGGTTATTACGCTGCCCACCTTCTTTCCTAAACCTTCAACTCCCCCGAGAGATCATTACACTCTTTAGATCTCCGGAGAGTGCTGAAGTTTTACCTTGATAAAACTCACACACTTAGGAAGTCTGACCGGCTTTTTATTAACTACGGTTCTACTAACACCGGTCTAGCTGCATCTAAAAGATCCATCTCTCGATGGATTGTCTCTTGTATAGCTTTATCCTACCAGTTAGCTAACAAGACCTTACCAGGCAGACCTAAAGCGCACTCTACCAGAGGGAAAGCCTCTACCACAGCTCTCCTTCGCAATGTGCCAATGTCTGAAATCTGTAAGGCAGCCACATGGCGGTCGGTTCATACCTTCACACGTCATTACTGTCTAGATTCTGATGCACAGGCCGATGCCCAGGTGGGGCAGGCCTCTTTGAGGAATTTGTTTGCATGATTGCAATTTGAATGTAATGTTCTGTATACTCCGTTGCTCGTCCGCAAGGTACTGGGTATGGGCTTGCTACTCTATTCATAGATTATGACTATTGATGAGTATCCCCTGGATGAGAAGGATTAGTTACTTACCTGTAATCCTAGTTCTCATCCAGGGGTATACTCATCATAGTCATAAGCGACCCTCCCTCCTCCCCGGACGAGCATCACTGGAGTTCTTCTATGTTATTGCATCCTCTACTCAGGTGTCTCTACATTATACACCGTCAAAAGAACTGACCTAACTGTCACCTGTGGTGCATGATGGGAGCAGAGGGTCTCTGGCAGGCCTTAAAGGCACGGTACCCTAACCCTTGGAAGCCTTAAAGGCAAGGTGCCAGTTTTTCTTTTTGTCTTGTTTCATTATTACTCTGCAATGCAGCCTACAGGCGAATGCCTGCAATTACAAGTTTTTCCTTGTGGCAATAAAGCATTGGTATATCACAATTATGCTGTGAATGTACTCTTTTCCTTATGGGTTAGGAGAGTATTTGTTTTACAATGCAAACCTATGTAATTTCGGCAGTTCTGCCATGTTGGAAACTTTTAGGCTGCATTTATATGTTTCACATATGTGTATATATATATTTATATATATATATATATATATATATATATATTTCTATATACTCCGGGATCCCGCACGTGGGCGGGGATTATTCATAGATTATGACTATGATGAGTATACCCCTGGATGAGAACTAGGATTACAGGTAAGTAACTAATCCTTTTATTCCATTCCCGGGTTTCCTCTTACAAATTATTCGTCCAGTCAGACTCCTGGAAGGAAACAAAGGCTCTAACCTCCCCCTGCACTAAATTATGGTCATCTTGCACCCATGTGGATATTGTTCTTGTTGATGAAAGATTGTGAGTGAGGATTTGTTGGGAATCGTATTCAATTGAATGACTTTTGACATTATCGAAAGGGACACATTTGTTCTAGCTGATGCCCTGAATAGTTTGCAGATGAACCAAACCTTCCAGTTGAACCGTGGTAATTTTACTTGGATCAGGTGCCCAGTAAATTAATTTATAATCTTTGTTCAAAATCCCACCTTATTGACTTTAGACCTTATCACGTTGAGTAAACCTTGTAACAGCCCAGTGCTATTATTACTAAGTTGTCATCCTGCTTGTTAGGTTGGTCTAGCAGAACTTGCGCTGTCTCTTCGAGACATGCTGTATTCAGGATATGCAAAGCAAACACAACGAGATGATGGACGGAGCGCTGAAACTTTTCAGACACTCGCCCCCAGTCATAGATCTGGGTTGAATCCATCATCATTCTTTAGCTCACTTCGCCACCCCAGTTCAGACACAGCTATATGCAAATCAGTCTTGACCCTGTGCCTCATGGGAACAGTCCAGCCCGAACTGCCAAGCCATGTCTTCCCTGGACCGGAAACAAGCATCCTGGGTCTGGTTTTGGGGTAACAGCCCTCATCAGCCAGGCTAGCTTGAATCCAGTGGCAAAGCTGAAAGCCCGAAACCGGTCCTAGGATGCTTGTTTCCAGTCCAGGGAGGACCTGACCTGGCCTGGCAGTTCGGGCTGGACTGTTCCCATTGGGCACAGGGTCAAGACTGATTTGCATATGGGTGGGTCCAAACTGGAATGGCATGGTGAGCAAAAAAATGATGGATTTAGGCCCAGATCGCTGTACTGGGGTGAATGTATGACATTGTTCTGCATTCTGTTCATCACTTGTTCTTTTTGCATTTGTCAACCCGAGTGGGACGGGTATGCCCAGACGTGGGTCCCGTGCTCTCCATGCCACTGGAGTCGAGCTATCCTGGCTGATGAGGGCTGAAAGCCCGAAACCGGTCCTAGGATGCTTGTTTCCAGTCCATGGAGGTCCTGGCCTGGCAGTTCGGGCTGGACTGTTCCCATTGGGCACAGGGTCAAGATTGATTTGCATATGGCTGGGTCCAAACTGGAATGGCATGGTGAGCAAAAAAACTATGGATTTAGGCCCAGATCTCTGTACTGGGGTGAATGTATGACATTGTTCTGCATTCTGTCCATCACTTGTTCTTTTTGTATTCAGGATATGGGCATTAAGCGCCGCCCATGCTTTTTACTGGCGCCTTTCAGTGTCTTTTGGAATTCTGTTTATTTCATTGGGCTATTTGTTTAGTTGTCCCTCTTTAGTACCTCCTTCTCTTCACTTGTAGCCTCCCATTAGGACAGCCCCTCTTACATGTGTCCTTACTCTGTATGTTTCATGAACTGTTACTGAGCAGTATTTAGTTAATTTATGCTTTGTTTGTAGTTGCTGTTGGAGGCACGACATGCTCTCCTGCTTTTGCAACCCGCCGTGGTGTCTTACTGCATTATGACTTCCCCCTTAGTGCCATGCTCAGTAAGAGTGCCTGGAGTAAAACATTGTATATTTTATTTTTGCAGTTCCGCAGATCGCGCTTCATCTTTACTTTATAATAGCGGCCAAACACTCTGCTTTTGGGCACACCACGCTTGATCTTTAAAATGGCAGCTGTGCTTTTATTTCCGTCTGCACGGCTCAACTTTTCAAACATTTATTTATTACCAGCTCGCCATGCCACGCTTTCACTTTCATAAAAGCGCCCACGCACCTGGTTCGCAAACTTTGCCTTCTACTATACAATACCTGAGCTACAAACCCTTATTTCCTTGCTCAGCAGTTCTCCCTTCTACTAGCCTCTGAAAGACTTCCTAAGCTGCTACCTCACGTGACCGCTTCAGGTCCTCTAAGGTGCGTTTACCTGCTTTCACAACTTGAACTGTGCACCCTTATAATTTATCTAGCAGCTTCTTTATAAGGAGTATTTTAACAAGACAAATACTTAATTTTAATGTTACCAGATTTTACTACGCATGACAAATGCCCTCCCCTTACAAAGCCACTGAGATGCTTTTTCTTTCTTCCAGGGCCTCTCTAGGTTGGACTCTCGTGTATTGGTTTTTGAGATTGTGGTGACATTTAGAAAAAGTAACATGGTAGTCTTTTTTTACGTTCTGAATTTAAAAAAAAAATCTTCTGCCTGAGTAGGCAAATGAGACATTCTACTCCGCCACTGCAAACAAAAAATAAATTAAAAACAAAAATTATTATTTACAATGGCAATAGCTCTAACTTTCACAAAAGCAAGACCTATTGCATTGCAAATGTTTTTTCAAATTTTTACTAGCAGTGCAACTTATTTTACATGGCATAGCACCTTTCCATAAGGAGCAAGCTTGAGACCTAGTCTAGTTTTATTGAAAGTGTGTAAAGGTTTTTACATGGATCTGTCTTTTCCCTGGAGTTCATCAGATCATTGTATACATGAAAGTATTGGATAGCATTTCATTATTTTATGTTCCAAACCATAACAGGTGTTTAAAAATAAGTGGCTCAGGAAAGACTGATATTTATCTGCCAAGTACCTCTGACGTTTATACATTTTAATTGGAGCTAGACTCTTAAGTTTCTCAGAACAATAGTGATTCCAGAACGGTAGAGCAAGCCATGTTCACAAACTGGTTGCAGAAGTGAGTTATAACCACTTGTTGCAACTTTCACTCTGTGACCTACTCTGTGAGCAACTCTTAAAAAGGATTATTGCGTTGCTAAACTCTTGCACATTCAGGCTGTTGGTTCAGCCATTACGCATGATGTGCAGTATAAATTCTCCACTGCTTGGTAGTTTAATTTTATCATTTGTTGGGCCCGTTTCTATAGAGCCCTTTCTTTGGTGCCACACAGTGTCTTTGCAGAGGCATACACACTTTTGTGTGCTCCTCTTTTGTAGCAGGAAGGGCTCTCGAGTGCCCCCGTCAACCAAAGAGTACATACAAACAAAGCTGCTTCTGCATGGAGATGGTGCACATACAGCACTAGCGGGTACTGCTTTGGGACATGCTGCCAAGTACAAGAGGCTCCAGTTGCCTAACTTTCTGCCTCCCATTATGCCCCAGAGAAGTGGTCTGGGAAGCTTCATTAGCTTAGTCGCAAAGCGCGGTGCTTGAGAGCTCGTAAAAACTCTTGAGCAATCTGATTGGTTATCTCCAAGTGGAACCTTTGAGAACCCACCTTTCTTTCTTGACTTGGTGTCCAAACATTAATCAGAAAGCGTCTCTCGTGGTGTTGTTCCCAAAGCAACATTTGTGCAATAGAGATGGTTTCGCATACTATGTGGACAAAAAAAAGATAATCAAAACATAAGCAACTATTTGTAAATTCTAGAGCTTCCACTGAGCCTTGTGACCACCACTCACTCCGAGGGCATTCTAATGTTGCGTTCGTGATGGAAATAAGAGTAACAGCAGTTTTGTTACCCGCTTTTTAAATTTATACATTAACATCTAAGCGTCTTTATTCTGTTGTACTGAATTTACTTATGTCTTTTCCTCAGAGCACTGATGGTCACTATGGTCTAAAACCTGTTGGCCTATTTTGCCTGAAAAAGGAAACGCCCAACATCCTGTGATTCTGGGCAAATAACTTAATCTCCCCGCGCCCAACAAAAATGAATGTTGCCCATGTGTAACGCAACTGGTGCTGATGTAAAGCGCTCTGATACCTTATACCTTCGAGTCACGTTCGCGCTATACAAAACTCTGGGAAACCATTTGTATTGAAAGAAGTCTCTTCAGCTAGGTAAGTTAATCACATCAGTACTAAATACTTTTCAAACCTTTGGACTTTCCTTAAACTAAATTATGGAATAGTGCCATAACGACTCTCTCTAGCTTCTCACACTCGAATACACACAGAATGCATCAACAAATAAGTCTGTACGGCTTTACAAACAACTCAAAGGCTTGTCGCCAATAGAAATCCTAAGCTGAAAAATATCCAAACTCTCTCATGCTAGCTAAATTCTAATACCAATCACTGCTCAAAAAACACATTTCGAAGCAAAACGTTGTTTTGTTCAAGGTTGCCTTACATGCAACCACCAGTTCTATGATAGTTATGCACACAATTAATGTTGGCAGCCAATCCTGCAGGGAAGAAGCTCAAGAAGAAGCTTCAAAGATCTCCTTATCGCCTAGGGAACTTAAACCAACAGTAACTGGCTCCAATCTCACCTCTGAAAGGGAATCTGCAATTTGGTGGTCGTGAACAACCAAGATTTCTGGACTCGACCCCCTTTATTTATCACTTCCTAAGATGGCAGCAAAGACGACGGCCAACAGGAACTCTCTGGGAAGAGGGAGAGGTGCTGGAATTTGATCGAGACTGGCGTCTGACAACTCCTTTCACCTTGTCCACTTCTTTGAATTTATCCAGCTCTTCAATTAACTTTCGATTCATGCTTCTTGGTTTATGAGAAACCTGTGCCACAGATGGCTACCACAGTGAGTTAAAGCTGCCAGATTGTAAAGTGGGATTCACTGCCACATCTCCCAAACTCTTACTATCTAAGTCTAATTCTGTAAGTCCAGACATTTTGCAACCTCTCCAGGACATCATCATCAGTCTCAGAAGCTTTTGTTTATTCTTTTAGGGGTGGGGATTGGAAGAAGGGTTTAGCGTGGGCAGAATGTCTCTTGGGCAGTGCCTGGCACAAAGCCCCGTCCCATGGCTGGGGAGAGTACTGGGCTCAATGTCCTGCCCTATAACTCACCTCCACAAGTAACCTCCACTCACACTAAGATTTATTTAGAAAATGCCAAAGTCTGCTTTCCATTAGTAACTTTAAAATATGATGTCCTCCCACCTATCTCTGTACAGTAAGACCTCTGTAGCCAGCACTGCTCATGCCATATTTCAGCGTCCTTTGTGGCACAGATGTAAACCCTACACATGCCTTGTAATTCTTGAAAAATACATTGTCCCCCCCCTAATATGCTAACTCTAATTCACCCTGCTTGCGAAAAGAGTCCTTGCACACCATTATTATCGCGCCTTCCTCTAATTCACTTTTATTGTAGTATGTTACTATGTAAATGTTCATGCTTGCTTTTTACTATGTGTGTCTGCGAGATACAAATTTCAAATTCTTTGTACATGGTAGTCTGTTACTCTCTGTGACTTATTCTGTGCTATACATATACCACAAAAAAGGAAACCAGATAAATATTTTGCAGTGAGGAAGGAAAAGTTACTTGTAAACCAAGGTTTCGATCATGGGTAATTAATCAGAAGAAATTTGTAACCTCAGTAGCCAGGATCCTTACTTGATTTCCCTATCGAATAGAACCCCTCACACTGAGGTTTCATTACAATCTGCTACAATGCACCATTTGGGTGTCCTAAAGTGACAGTGGCAAAGTACTAATCTGATGTGGATGGCGCATATCTGTTCCCATTTCTGATTTCTTTTTTAGAAGAGAGCAGGAGATGCATTCTCGGTCAAATTCTAATTGATACAACTTCTTGCAGATTCATCACCCTAAGAGTATGCTTCCAGGTGTCTAGACAGTTCTGTAATACTTTCTTTGCCAGCACTAAACTTCAACACTGCCAGATGATGCTTGTGGTTTGAGCCGGAACTCTGTCCGTCTGAAATGACAACACTGGTGTATAATCTGTGCCAACCAGCTCACTGATGTCCGGTCCTGTTTTTCTCCACCCTGTCAATGCGTTTGGAGCTCTTTCTCCATGCTTCACCAACAAAATTTCTTCAACAGTGACTATATCAAAAGTCTCTTCAAAGGATTCAGGATTCAAGCCCTGATGTAAGTGCAGCAAGCTGATGTCTACCAGAGCCGCATAACACCTGCATGTCGTGTTTTGAGTTTGATCATGGCTCAGCTGCTTGTGATTCATGTTCCCCGATGCACTCAAAGGCCATCAGTGAACAGAAACCCAAGTTACTTTTGTCCGAGGCCTTTAGAGACAGTCCAGTGCTTACCCCTTCCCCTAAGAGGCAAGTCTGCTGATATGGAATAATCTCCCAAGTGGTTTTTCCTGAAGAAACATAAAAATTACCCTAGATATGTGAAATCCTCTTCTTCCTTAAGGAAATAATCCTGTTCACGTTAGGAGCCAATATGCCTTTCTCTGATGCAAAGCTCTTCCTTGTCATCAAAGCAGGTTTCTGAAGGTGCTAAAGATCCAGCAAGAATTCTCTTCCTAGTTTACTGACCTATAGCAAATTGAGGGCATGTTGGATATAGGAATTACATGGATGCCCTGCGGGCTACGCTTCTTTGGGCTTGGTGACTCCAGTGGCTCTGACACATGCCTCCATACTCTGAACCTTCACATGCTCCAGTCTCTGCATCCATCTTACAAAAAAACACATCATCATGTCATCTCCTGTTCATCCGTCGCCGTCCATGGCGCTGCCCCCTGAGCTGATCATAGTGCTGCGCTCTAAGCTATCGCCACCATCTTCAAAGTCCGCTGAAATAATCCAGATGCCAAATGAGAGACTGGGGAGCAGTCTCTTCCTAGAGTGAGAACTTTGCCCAGAAACCTGATATAGATTTTTGTTGCTTGGAAGATGAGTGTGAGGCTGAAAATCTACTTTATCATCCTTAATGCGAGGCTGGCTTTATTTTGACCTAAAAAATGCTAATAGTCTAAATACCTTTCTGGAAAAAGACATCCCTTGCACTTCTGGTTCCCGATGGAGGAAGTAGCCTCCTTTACCACAGTAATGTGTAAAGCTGCAGCAAGTCTAACACTGAATTTGCAATCAATCAATCAATCTGGGTTTTATAAAGCGCGCTACTCACCCGTGAGGGTCTCAAGGCGCAAGGGGGTGGGGGGAGGGGGGCTGCAGCTCAGAATCAGTCGAAGAGCCAGGTCTTGAGGCTCCTCTTGAAGGTGTGCAGAATGGGTGAGCGCCTGATGTTGACCGGGAGCTCGTTCCAGGTCTTTGCTGTGACGTCGGAGAAGGCTCTTCCGCCTGCTCTGGTTCTGCGGATGCGTGGGGTCTCTGCCAGGGCGAGGTCGGCGGAGTAAAGAGTAATATTTTGACGGAAATCTTGAAACCCACTTCTTCATTGGCAGAACCCTTGCTCGCAGTTAAAGAAAGCACTACTAGATCCTGTTTTGGGTGCCTGAGAAAACCCCTTCTCAAACCAAGCAGTCCACAAATTTCCAGATGCTACGGACACCCTCATACCAGTCATCAGAGAGCCTGGTTGTCAAAGTTTCGTGTTCTAAACTGATCCCCAGTGTATGCACCATGGGCCCTCTGGACAGGGAATGTTAGCAACTGGTTGCCATGAGCCTACAGGATTTTGCATTTGACATTCATCACCCTAAGAGTAAGCTTCCAGGTGTCAAGACAATTCTGTAATACTTTCTTTGCCAGCACTAAACTTCAACACTGCCAGATGATGCATGTGGCTTGAGCCGGAACTCTGTACGTCTGAAATGACAACACTGGTGTATAAACCAGTTCACTGATGTCCGGTCCTGTTTTTCTCCACCCTGTCAATGCATGTCTGCTACGGTATGTCTGCTACGGCACTATGTTCATGCCTTGTGGGAATGAGCCAAACTGGCAGTAGCAAGTCAGCTGGAATATATGAACAAGCCGCATTCTGATTTGTCCAGTGATGGCTTGGACTTGTCAAAGGAAATCCTGAAGTGTGGCTTGAATTATTTAGATACTGTGACTAGGTCCAAGGGCTCTGCCATCATACTTTGCCGCCATGCTTGGATTCGTTCCACTGACCTCGCGGTACATGGGCAGGCCACTCTCATGGACATGTCCTTCAATGGTAAGCAGCTTTTTTGAAGAATCCTCCTTAAAAAATGTTCAAGCACAGCAGAGCTTTCTCTCTCTCACTGGGCCTGGTCTCACCAGTGATGCACTTCTGTCAACAATATGCAAAAGCCCTCATTAAACCACCAACGTCTGGTGGGGGGGAAGGGTCTGTCACTTTTGATCCACAAAGGCTATACCCTAGTCTCCAGTCCCTTCCCCCGGACCACCCTCCTTCCACCAGGACGTGTTCTCTGACGCATGCCTCAGTTATGTTGGCAGAAGTTTCTACCCTGCTAAATTAACGGACCATAGTGTTTATACATCTGGAATAAAGGGGCAGGTCTCCACTAAGCATGGAGTTCGGAGACCCATAATAGATCTCTGCCTTCTGAACTTGGTAAATTGGAAAGTTCAAGCTGCTGTCCCTGAACTAAGTCTTACTAGCCCTGAATATGAGGGCTTGACTGGCTTCCCTGTCTCTTTAGGATGCCTGCTTCTATTTTCCAGCTCTCCCTGCTCATAGGTTTACCATGATATCCCACTTTATCGTCTTGCTGATCGGACTGATGACAATACCTTGTGTTTTCATTAAAGTACTGGCAGTTGTGGCAACTTCATTGAGACAATCAAGAGTCCATAACTGGATGATGAAGGCTGAATTCTTGGAGCTGACCGGGAAGATCTTTGGTGCATGAGACCTACTATGAAGAGGCCAGTATATGTTTTTTTCCGCACAGAACTATTTGCAGAGTGACCTAGTTTTCTTTGGTCCAGATGAATGCCCCTGAACCCCAGTTTTGGGGACCCTGTAGGGGAGAAACATGTTGATGGTGACACTACAGGGAGTATTCTTTCCAGGCTCCCGTTTATTCTGCTTGTTAATCCTGTACACTGGAGGCACCGGAATAAAATTGTGTTTTTCACCTACCAGGAGACTGTTTTACCCTAATCACTCCCTCACTGTTTTTGGGTAAATAACGAGATAGCATCTAGCACTCTGCGCCTCACTTTTACATATCATGCTCAATCATTCCCCCCTACAAAACACCTCTGCTCCTCTCCGTTGGAGAGTTGTAGCCCACACCAGGTACCTTGCGGTACTGGTGTGAGGAGGGAACCCAATGATGAAGCATGGCACCCAAGGGTGAGTGAAGGTTCTTGTCCTAAGAAAAGCATTCTCCTTTATTACTTCTTGCTTTGAAAGATCTCTCCTGGTCTTTCTACATGTACCAGAAATACTTTTGTGTGAGTTCTGTTTACAGGTTAAGGCATCAAGGAGTATATTAGATTTGTTGGAGGGAAAAGAATTCTGTGTTTCCTATTTTGCCATAGAATGAGATCGAGAATCTCGTGCAGTTCTCCTTGGAGTTTGATGTAAAGACATAGGGGATTGTCATGTTTAAGAATCTCTCAGTCTCGTAGGGTGTATTTTTGTCTGTATTAATCTTCATTTTGAAATGGATGCCTTGGCATGTGGTTTTGTATACTTAGCAAAATGATCAGCCATTTTTAGTGTTTGTTGATGACTCCTCTGTTTGTGTAATAGTTTAGAAAAGCACAGTGAAGACTTGTCTTTACAATTTAAATTAAAGCTGGCAGGTTCATCCACTACTTCATTCTAGGCTGAGTTAGTGTTTTGTTGTTGTGGATATGTTGGGTTCTACTTGGGAGTTCATTCACTCTGCAGTGAGCATAGTTTCCAGTAGATATGTCTCTTTTTATAGTCTGTGACTTGCACCTTTGATGTCTTTGCTTTACTCTTGTTGTATATTTCCTAGGGTGTCCATAAACGGGCTTTCCAGACTCATGTCCTTATATAGGCACAATTCGCCTTGCCCTTATATAGGCATAAAATCCCAGACCTTATTTAGGCATAAACCATGCACTCCAAATACAGGCATGGATTCCGACATCCGTCCACCCTAGCCTCACAACGAGTTCATGAAAAAACAGACCCTTAGGCTGCGGGAGTTTCCCTTGCCCAGGACTATTGATTTCTTCAAGGACTCCTATATTATGCATGAACCATTATTCCTTAGGGGTTCATTCATGACGTCTTTCGCTGCCCAACTCACGTCAATGCTAACATTTTCAGGTATAAATATACCTTCCCAAACCCCTGTAAATCAGAGGAGACCTCGATTTCAGAGGAGCCCGATTCCCGGCCGGACACACTGAGAAGACTCTGTCATTCCTGCACGCAGAGTCTCCAGCTTCCAGTGATCTAACTTCCCTTGCGGGGTGTTGGAGTTCGAGTCTGGGAAAGATATTCCTACCTCTCTCATTCTTCAGGTATGGAGCAGACTAGAACCTATAGGGACTCTTGGCATACTGGACTCTTGGCATACTAAGCTTAACATACTCTTAGTATACTCTAGTCAGGACTACATCACCTACTTCTACTTCTCCCTACACCTAGGATAGGTTAGGAACACTGGGGTAGAACTAAGCTAGAAACGCATCGTATGAGTACTCGCATTTTTAGGCTGTCATTTTATGTAAATGCATATATGCTGAAAAGATAATGCTAACGCAGTATTATTTATTTCTACTGCTCACTCTGTACATTATTTATCTCGCATACTGTCTTGTGATCGTAACAGCACATTTAACTTACAACAGAAACAAGACTGTTCAATAAATCCTTTATTGAAACGCCTGTCTGTTATTTCTGTGTAACTTTGAGAGTAACTAAGCCTGCACGACTGAGCTGAGTGAAATAGTTATCTATTGTTTCTACGACTCTGGGACACGTCCTGATTCTGTAAGGGAAACGCAGTGGTCATGTTTTGCGGCTGCCAGAAACTACTCCCTTCTTGTCGTCAAGCAGTTTCTAGTGGCCTCTGAGCTAGCTGGCACAAGTAATTAAGTTTAATATACTCGATAGGGACATACCGACCTTAGTCCTATGTCAAACCTATAGGATATATTATTCCAATGCGCAGAGCCTATTAGGGAAATAGGAGCTACACTACATGGCGCCCAACGGTTTGGTAAGGCAGTAATTCAACGTTAGATACTGAGTAACTCAGCCGTGCTTCTTTTTTCTCTCAGAGACCCCTACCCATATACTCCTAAAGACGTCTGGAGTGGGCAGGGTTAGTATCCGCCACGGCTACATAGGGTAGTACCCTATATATTAGCTGTTTGGTTTGCTCAACGTTGAAGGATACAGTGTTCCAAAATATTGTGCACTTATCTTTGTTTCCTTGAAACTTGTTCTACATTTTTCATAAAACAAAATGACTGAAGACACCGGAAACGGTGGAGCTGCGGCTGATCCAGCCCAAGCAGCACTTTTTAACAATACAGGTTTAAATGAAACCGAGGAGGGTGTCATCGACATCGCTCCAAACTTAAGAAGAGCCATTACTCTAAAACTTATAAAACATGGCCCATCACCGAGAGGAGGTAGAGCAGTTTTCGTGATTGAGGCACATGAATCCTTTCAGACAGAGGTATTCTATTCATGGGTATTATTTCCTGAATCCAATTCAGTAACTCACACATTTCACTTCTACAAAGAAGATGAACCACCAGAGGAATACATTCCTTTCGAGGATATAGAAATTCCATTAACATACCATGAGCATCAGCTCTGGTTTAAAGGCGCCCTAAAACATCACAGAAACATAACCAGGCTCGGTCCACTAGGTAGACCAGGAGCAACATGGCCGATTCTAGCCGGCTATACACCTCATCCCGACATCGAAATAATGTCAGATGAGGAACTACTTACTCAACTCACAGAGTTAATAAAAATCTACAGACAATTGGTTCAATATGTCATGCGGACTTTTACAGTCCAACCACCATTAACAATTCCAAATCAAACCCCCCACCAGGGGAATACTCTAAAAATTACACCACATACTCTATACGCAGTCATGGGTAAAATGCCCACTAAGCGGGAGCAAATTCCATTTGGATAGCTCAAAAAATTACTCGAATCGAAGCAGTATTTCCAAATACTAGCCCACATGAGAAACACAGGATCCTAACCATTAGTTTACCGATGGGGATCACACCACAACTGGAAGACTGCACCACTTGGGGCTCAGTCTTTGCTGCCATCTATACTAAAACACACGGCATTCCGTCAATAGCGGTAATACCTGATGTCCTAAAACAAATTCAAAACGAGTACGGGGCAGAGCCTGCTTTAAATTTAGGTATGAAATTACTGAAAAATTTCGACCAGGTCTCAACAATAATATTATCTAATATTAAAGGGGAGGCAGCAGCAGTGGCGATCCGACAAAAATTAAGGGAATTTGATGTTACAGAACATCAAACAGAGCTACCCAGAATAATAGAACAATCTTATGCAGAATTAGGTAGAGATAGTTTGGGTGGAAGACCAGTGAAGCCGAAGCTATCTGAAAGTCCTGAGAAGGACTCAATTAAACAAACTCCTACATCTTCTAAAAGAAGTGGGAGTCTACTAAACAAAATTCAAATGAGAAAGGTTCTCAATCCCGAGGTAGGTCTCCTCAAAAGGAGCCCTCTGAAAGGAGGTATAACCTCAGGAATAGGGATAATTTGAGAAAACCTGATAGGTATCAAGATACTGATACACGTTCCTCTGGTCCCTTTCAGGTCTCATCACAGACTTCGGAAAGAAGAGGACGAACAGAACATAGAGCAGAACGCGTGAAATCGAAAGACACACGCTCCAAAAACTAAAGCAAAACCTCAATTCTCCAAAAAGAAAGTAGCAGGTCTGAAAGTAAGACATGCCGAGAATACTGAGAACACAACTCAAGAACGGAGAATGCGCTCAGACAATGCTGGACAGTGCAGCAGAAGTCACAATAGCTCGCCAGAACCTGAAGGAACTTCTGGAGATAATGGACTTGAATGAGTACATTACAGTAGAGACTGTAGACACCAGGGTTAGTACTCCACAAAAGTTATTTGACATAACACTCCGGATGGAGGGAGACAAACCTAGACAGGTTAAAGCACTCTTTTGGGAAAGACTATCAAAGGGTTATGACATACTTCTAGCAGAAAAGGACTGGCCACCACAAATTGTGAGGGAGTGCCCACACGGCGAGGACATTATTATGCCTGCCTTCTCCAATCACATACCAATTCACCTAAAATATACATATGCCAGAAAATGGGCAGTGGCCCAGGCTCCAGCATTATATAAAAATCATGTAGGATGGGATGAGGACTCCCTCACCATAAAATAAATCTGAAACATGAACCAACTGCACAGAGGCAGTATCCTATTAAGCAAGAAGCTAAAAAACAGGTCAGGGAGATCTTAGATCAACTTGAATACCAAGGGGTGATTGAAACATGCACCTCCTCCATGAACAATCCTTTGTTTCCTGTCTCCAAACCAGACAATACATATCGTCTAGTTTTGGACTACAGACACCTAAACACTTGTTCTAAAACTTTTGCAGTGCAAAATGCACATAGCACAGCATTAATGAATAACATTGTGCGTAAAAAATACAAAACAACATTAGACATCTCAAATGGTTTCTTTTGTCAAAATATAGCACCTGAAAGTAGGTACTTAACGGCATTCTCCATAATGGGGACCCAGCGTCACTTTTGTCGACTCCCACAAGGGTTCAAGAACAGCCCAGGTTTATTCTCAGCGAGAGTAACGGAGTTACTACAAATCTGACAACGAGGCATTGTCCTATGTCGATGACATCTATCTGACGGACGATGACTTGGACAAACACTTGAACAGGGTGAGCACCATTATATTGGGATTCGCCTCTGAGGGCTACAAGTTCAACTTTAAAAAGTCCCGAATTGCCCATCTCAATGTCCTATTTTTGGGATATGAGCTTTCAAGTGAAGGCAAGAGCTTGGCAGCTAACTTTCTAGAGAAATGTGCGCTGCTCCAACCTCCAAAGACGCTAAAAACATACAATCCATTCTGGGTTTCCTAAATTTTGGAAGAACATACATACTAAACTATGCAGAAAGGGTTAAACTTCTCTACGCATTAATTAAACCTGATTTTTCAATCAAAAGCTGGACAAACGAACACACAGAAATTTTGCGTTCACTTCAGGCTAACATGTTAGCAACAAATCACTTACAAACACGCGTAAGTCAAAGAAATTTGGTGATTCGAATAATTTCGGGTCAATGTGGATTCACCTACTTAACCTTCAATGAGGGTGAGAAAGTACCAATCGCGTACAAATCACATTTGTACACACAAGCGGAAATGCGATTCAGTTCTACTGAAAAAATTCTAACAGCAGTTCAAACAGCTGTAGCAAAAGAAAGAGCCTTAGCCCAAGGGAAACGCATAATTGTCGTAACCCCGTACCAGCTTTAGAAGCGGTCACAAAAGCAAGCATTCCAAATGCTAAAGCACTACATCCGAGATGGATACAATGGGTTTATTCTCTTGCTGCACCTGATGTTGAATATGTTTTTGATCCAGATTTAAAAACACAAGCATTTCTCCAATATGAACAAGAATGTCCTCTGCCCACTGAGATTCTGCCTCTCGATCAGTATGAATTCATAATTTACACTGACGGATCCGCACAGCCCGCAACAGGGAGTAAGCAAGCTTACAGTGCAGCGTGTGCTATCGTTAAAGGTCGCATGCGAAATGGCATCTTCAGACCTATGGTCACAAAAACTCAATCACTAGGTGATTGTACAGCTCAGCGAGCTGAACTACAGGCATTCAAACTGGCACTTGAGAGTACGGATCGATAATTCCTCACACTAATCGTGTGCGATTCCTTTTACTGTGTTCAGTCGTATAATGACTATATACGAACCTGGCTTGAAAATGGTTTCAAAGATGCGAAAGGTGGCACAATAAAGCACAAACTGCTTTGGGAACAAGTAGTTCAGTTGAAAAACGAACTACCAAAGGCTCACGTGATTCACACACTGAGTCATCAGCGTGATGGCGTTCACGTTGCAGGGAATTCATTGGCTGATGAAGCCGCGAAGGGGGCTGTTCAGACGGCTTCCGTAGCTGCGATCACTCGTTCAAAAACAAAAATAGACGGTGAGATAATGTTAGCTGTCAATGCTTCGAGCAAAGGCAGCAGTGCAGCGATATCAAAAAAGTTTCCACTCAAGTACTCTTATGTAATTGATGCGAACAACGTTCCTTTTGCTCGAATCCCTGGAGTGGGGGATAGGGTAATTCCAAACAAGGAACGCAGATTAGGACTAATCCTAGCAGCACACGAAGGGATAGCTTCTGCCCATGCAGGTGTTTCTGCGACAGTATCTTTACTCAAGCAAAGATATTGGTGGCCTGGCATTCGGAAACAAACTAAGAACTATGTTTTAGAATGTGATATTTGCCAACAGATGAGTCTCAACAGTGAAACGTCCTGCGCAGACACCCTTGTTAATTTCAGACAAACCATTAGCTTGTGTTTACCTGGACCACTGCGGTCCCTTGCAAAGGGACGGTAATTATAAATACATCATGGTTGCAGTGGATTCATGCTCTAGGTTCCTATGGTTATGGCCTCAGCGCTCGGCTGACGCTCGAACTGTTATAAAAGATTTGCGAGTCTTTATCGGCACATACGCAATAGGCACGCTACATTCTGACCAGGGTCCTGCGTTTAGCTCTAGGGCTTACAAGGAGGCCATGGCCAGTCTGGGCGATGCATTGCGGTACTCCTCTCCATTCCATCCTGAGGGAAATTCTGTTGTGGAAAGGAAAAACTGGGACATAAAGCAGTCTATAACAGCTAGGGTATTAGGTTCGGGTGATGGGTGGGTCAAACACCTCAATAGCGTACAGCGCGCTCTCAACAATCTGCCAAGAAGTTCTCTAGGGGGGGTCACTCCATATGAGGTCCTATTTGGGACAAGAATGTGGGTTCCAGACTTGGAACACGTAGGCACAGTGGTGGAAAATAAACTATTTGATATCAAAGATCGTTTGGCTGTTTTACAGGATCTTAACAAATTAAGAACGAAACAAAGCAACGTATCCCTACAGCCAACCACCACTGGGGAAATATCGGCGGTCCCAGCAAGGCCTGTCTGGATTCCGAAAGTTTGGGATCTAGTCAGAGAAAAAATCGCGGACAAGAAGGAATTTGGACCTTCTTACAGACAACCGGTACCTGTTCTAGCTGTTCAAGGAACAAGGACAGTACTTCTGCTGCCCCTTGCTGGAAGAAAGGAGAAACGATTTGTGTCCATCGACCTGATCAAACCACAGTATGTGGCCAATACTAAGCAGTAGGCCTCGTGGACTCCGACCTAGTAGCAGACGCACTCCTCTCGCTACTATTCAAGAGGTTCAGACTGAAAGACTGATCACGATCGAGAATTCAGCTGTAACAAATGAAGGACTAAGCAACCAAGCTATGGAACTCATCCCTCTTGACAACCAAATAACAGTTCGTCCAAATACACCTGTCTACACCAACGTGACACGTGATGAACTGTCTCCTGTGATTTCAACAAATCCTGATGCAATTCCAACAATTGACAGAACTGCTTCTGGCTATTTCATTGACTTTGATACGTTCTCAGAAGATCCAAGTGAACCTGAAACAACGCCAGCATCATTCAAACTCAAGCAGCAAGTACAAGACTTTATTCACTTTCTGAAAAAGACTCATCTGGTTTCGCCATGGATTGAACTCTGGATTACATCTGGACTTTTTGTTTTTCTGCTCTGGCTAGCTTTGGTAACAACTGTAAGCGTGCTTATAAGTGGTAGATACATCCATGTGAACAGTGAAGGAAAAGACGTAAATGTACTTTTGAAACCTCATAAATCTTCCCATCGTGAAGCAAGAGACTTGTCATCAGTGAACATCACAGCTGTTCCTATACAGGATGGTATAGTGTGGGACAAAACAGATTATGAAATTTTCGGACCTACGGAACAATTGAACATTCCACATTTGTTTAAAATTTCACTAAGTGATTTAATTACGTCCAGTACCTATTCTGATGATTGGGACTTTGAGACTGTACATGACATAATGTTTGATCTAGAAAAATCTGCTGCATTTTCTAAAAATGAATATTTAGAGGGTTCATCAGACTATGAAGAACTGTATTGTTATAACCACTAGGGTCATCATTATTTGCATAAAACTGCATATCCAAGAAATGTGTTTATGTTTAACCAATGGGAACATTGTCCTACACCACCACAAGGTAGTTCAAAAACTTTTGCTAGTAAGTTTCCATATTTTTCAGGATACAATACATCTGACCCAGAAACGTTTTACTATAGAAATATAAACAGGTCTGAAAATTATGTTAACAAATACGAAACAGATTTACTCTGCAGCATTTATTGCCCAACTGTCTACACAGGGTTTCGACTTATGGAAAGACACAATTGAGACAAAAACTGTCTGGGGTAGTAAAGATTGGCAAGTACAGGGTATAGAAGCTTTGTTTAGAGCCTGTATCATCCCTGAACAAATAATGTTTTTGAATGAAACCATCCAACAAACATCTTGTCTTGGATTAGCCAAGATCAAAGAGATGAAATCACCTTCTGTGCCAACACCTGCCAGTGATAATAATACAAAGGCAGTGGTGACAGTTGACAATATACTACAACTCAACAGATCTGATCCAAATTGGAAGAAATGGTAGATCTGGCCCATTGACACAAACAACTGTCAGGAAAGGTTCTTGAACAAAACTCAGGGCTTTACTATACATAGGCCAGACCCAAGGTATGTCCAAAGACAACATCCGGGGGTAGTAACAACATACAGTGTAGGAAAATGATGCCTCGATTGGCTGCATAAATCTACACTACAGGATGTGAAACAACACTTATCCTTACTTACAGGAGACGCAGATCTTAGGGAATTCTTGCTTGGACCAAGAAAACCGCGTCAAAAACGTTTCATATATGCCGGCATTTATGCTGCTTATAATGAAGCATGGAAAGTGTCACAGATAGAGGCCGCAGAACGAATACGTGAACTTGATCGTATTAATTTAGAGAAAACACTCTCTGTGGTCGACAATGGGTTAACAACATTGTCCTCCAGAATATATTCATTGGATGGCATTGTATCCTCTGCTATCGACATTCTAGAACAAGATTTGGCTATGTTACAACAAGGTCAATCCCAATTACGTTCTATAGTGTTATTGAGCTGGACGCTGCAATCTTTGCGAGCAGGCTATGTGCCTTGGCGTTTCATCAACACGTCGTCTCTGTTTGCAGAATACAATCTCACTGATAAACAGATCGAATTGGCACAAAGAGGAGCAAGGTATACAGTGCTAAGCATTGAAAAACTGGAGAAGTTACCATTCACAGTGGCAGAAAAACCAGCTACAGAATGGGTTATTCATGGCAAAATAACATTACCTGTGACTACTTTTCAGTTTCAGTATTGCCTCAGACAAATGCAAGCAGGCAAATATGAAAGGTTGGGTAAGGAATACATTAAGACATCTTGGGATTTACCGTATACACACAGATGTTGGAGTGGGGATCGTGAAGTGTTTCTTAGCGGTACCAACTGTAAACATGCACTGACCGGTTCACTTATGTGTCAGGACATTTCTTTACACGGGGCTTGTAATTGTTCTGTGGCAAATTTGTCTTGCCATCAGCGGGGTACACCAGCTGCTGTGATTAATCCAACGTTTGGACAACTTTCTAACGGGAGTTACCTCATGTTGAATGATCAGAGTTGCTGTGGAATGTTGCCAGGCATCCCATATCTAGTAACGGTCAACACCAGGGTCACTTGCTGTATGCAAGTATTGTTTCCCCCAATAGACACAGTCAGGGAGTTGCCTCTATGGCCTTCGCTGAACGTCTCATTTATAAGATTTGATACTTTGAGCAGAATGAAAGCCATGCTTTTACAGCAAACAGTGCCTTTGACCTCGGCCAAAGAAACCTATGATCTACAAGTAGCAAGGACTTCGGCTGAGATACAGACTTTAATACGTACAAACTGCCCTATACATTTCGTAGAAATGATATCATGTATCTTTAACATGTCAGATACGACCGGAATTGTACATGTATTTAAGAGCATTTGCTCCGGTCTGTTAGCACCTTTCCAGGCAATACTTGGAATCATCCCCAACTTTGCACATTCGGTGTTTGGTGGCATGCCATTAATTCTCGCACTTGTTGCCGGAATTTTATTCATCTTTCTGCTATTGCGCTATGGCCAGCCTATTCGCAGACATCAGTCCGAGCGAAATGGAGAAAGCTCTCCTTGAAAGAAAGTGCTGTGAGCGAATAGTACAGCTATTGGGCATGACTCGTCTACGGGACCTTAATACAACTTGGTTCCTGTCATTCAGACCAATCTGGCAAGATTGCATCTTACCTGTTCTACGATGCCTGCTATGCGGTGAAGAATGCGTGTTGGACGCTTGTCTAACATATCCATCAGCCACGCCAAAGGATGTCGATACTTTGCTGGTCCCGATAACGGCCCATGCTTTGTGTTGTCCCCAGAGGCTACCAATCCTGATGTCCGCATTCATTGAGATCTCACAGACGCTTCCGGCAGCTGCTGAGGTACGAGAGACAACTCCAGGCACACAGGTAACAACCGGCGCGAACATTGCTGCGGCGACCTATGCTGAGAGCGATGTTTCACATCTTTGTGCGGTCAATCTCTTACACGAGGTGTTTCTACTTACACCAACGACAGTGGATGATGTTTTGTCTATTGAAATAGATGATCTCATGTTTACACCAGACCCGTAAACTTACTCTGTTTCAGCATTCTGTGTTCCAGGGATGCAGTAACAATTTGGCCTTCATTTTTCAAAAACTTGGAACTCTACCAAATTTGAACTTTTGTCCCATTTTTTCGAACGAAAATGGCACTTCAATCTGCTTAAAGTAGAACTAGCCTCATAATACGGACTTGGCAGTACTTCCAGGGACACTTAGTCATCTTGTGTGTCTAGAACAGTTCATTTAATTTTTATGACAGGAAATGACTTTAATTTTGAACAAACTTATCGATCATTTTCGTCATATGTAAATATTGCTTTTCTATTTCATTCCGATTGCATTTATTCCGAACTTTATGCTGGAAATGAAAAGCATTGCTTAATGATGTACAGAAACCTTTGCATTTTTAATGTCTTTTAATGCTTTTAGGATATGTTTTTATATGCAGTACTCCATTTTAATGTTTTAGCATTTTATATGTTTAGCATTTTAGTATTATCGTACACACGAAAGAGGAGTGGGTGTTGTATATTTCCTAGGGTGTCCATAAACGGGCTTTCCAGACTCATGTCCTTATATAGGCACAATTCGCCTTGCCCTTATATAGGCATAAAATCCCAGACCTTATTTAGGCATAAACCATGCACTCCAAATACAGGCATGGATTCCGACATCCGTCCACCCTAGCCTCACAACGAGTTCATGAAAAACAGACCCTTGGGCTGCGGGAGTTTCCCTTGCCCAGGACTATTGATTTCTTCAAGGACTCATATATTATGCATGAACCATTATTCCTTAGGGGTTCATTCATGACGTCTTTCGCTGCCCAACTCACGTCAATGCTAACATTTTCAGGTATAAATATACCTTCCCAAACCCCTGTAAATCAGAGGAGACCTCGACTTCAGAGGAGCCCGATTCCCGGCCGGACGCACTGAGAAGACGCTGTCATTCCTGCACGCAGAGAGTCCAGCTTCCAGTGATCTAACTTCCCTTGCGGGGTGTTGGAGTTCGAGTCTGGGAAAGAGATTCCTACCTCTCTCATTCTTCTGGTATGGAGCAGACTAGAACCTAGAGGGACTCTTGGCATACTGGACTCTTGGCATACTGGACTCTTGGCATTCTAAGCTTAACATACTCTTAGTATACTCTAGTCAGGACTACATCACCTACTTCTACTTCTCCCTACACCTAGGATAGGTTAGGAACACTGGGGTAGAACTAAGCTAGAAACGCATCGTATGAGTACTCGCATTTTTAGGCTGTCATTTTATGTAAATGCATATATGCTGAAAAGATAATGCTAACGCAGTATTATTTATTTCTACTGCTCACTCTGTACATTATTTATCTCGCATACTGTCTTGTGATCGTAACAGCACATTTAACTTACAACAGAAACAAGACTGTTCAATAAATCCTTTATTGAAACGCCCGTCTGTTATTTCTGTGTAACTTTGAGAGTAACTAAGCCTGCACGACTGAGCTGAGTGAAATAGTTATCTATTGTTTCTACGACTCTGGGACCCGTCCTGATTCTGTAAGGGAAACACAGTGGTCATGTTTTGCGGCTGCCAGAAACTACTCCCTTCTTGTCGTCAAGAAGTTTCTAGTGGCCTCTGAGCTAGCTGGCACATGTAATTAAGTTTAATATACTCAATAGGGACATACCGACCTTAGTCCTATGTCAAACCTATAGGATATATTATTCCAATGCGCAGAGCCTATTAGGGAAATAGGAGCTACACTACACTCTTAAAGTAGGTCTTGGTGCAGTGAAGAATGACAGGAACTAAGAAGCCATCGGACCAGTGCACTGGGATTGGATTTTAACTCTGTGATTTTAATTTTTTTAATTTTTTTTTATAGTTTAGGAAGTCCAGAGCCTTTTACATGAATGCATGAGCAAAGTTGTCGTCGTTCTTGGGCGAAAAGAGGGGCAGTTAAGATATCAGTGTCTTCTGAGTTTCACCTACTTGGTTTAAATCGTCTAAAAAGGTGGTGTTTGCAGTGGAATTCGTTCCAACTGCTAAAACTTTCATTGACTGTTCAACAAATAGTGACTTGTTGTGTGGCAGGTTATAGATGATGTGGACAATTATAAGCTTCCTGTCTGATCTTTTCACTTCACTTCACTAGACTAGCATTGGAAAGAGGTAAAATTGTTGCTTGTAGAGTTTAGCATTAACTGGATGATGTGTGCATCATTGAAATACCTCCAGTGGGTTTCCCCTCACCACCTACATGCAGTAAAGAGTTATCAGAGGATTATTGGTGATCTACCACTTGCTGTACTGTAAGGAGTCTGTTAGCCAAGGCTATTGGAATTAGAATTAGGTTACATAGATTCCTATTGGATGTATTGGGATGTGGCAAGAACCTTGGTTGCTCATGACTGAGGTCTCAGAGAAGCCTCTTGGTTGGTTTATGAGATCCAGAATGTTGATGAAATCGAATCAATGTTTTCAGATGACTGAGACATATCTGAGGGTGAGGATCTCTTTACTGCCCCCCCACCCCCTCGTGTTGTCAATTTACCTGGGACTGATAGTCATGGTAAGGCCTGATTTGTATTCGGGATAGGCTTGTTCTGAGTGGCGAGGAACAAATAGGTATAGGGGGATCCCTCTTGTGCATCAGTTTGGAAACATTTGAAGAACTTAAAGGGTTGGGGAGGCTGAAAGAGGAAGACCACGTTTTATGATCAGGGGCTGTGACCAGTGTGGGAAGATTGTGCTGGGGGATATCGTAGAATATTCTTGGAATATTCTTACCAAAATAAATGAAGCCAGAAAAGGGAAAAACACAAAAAACGTTATTGCAAAACAATGAAAAGGCATAATTGTAATTCAAAGTTAACATTTTGAAGTCAGAATATTGACGAAAAAGTAAACCATGCTTAGATGTACGTTCTTGTATGGGATGTAAGTACTTACTCCCATTAAATGAGCTACTGCTGCCTTAATCTTTAATATTAAACGCCGTTTTGTATTTTTATTTTCTTGCAACTGCCTTAGGTGGTTAAGCCAATTCCAGTGAAAACAGAAGGGACAGAAGCTAAGAAGCCAGCTGCGGAGTCTCAGACTGAAGTTTCATCAAGTGCCTCGAGTCCAAGAGGCAGGCGCAGCCCTTCTCCGAGCGGCAGCTCCTCCTCTTCTTCCAAGACTTCCAAACCGGAATCACCCGGAGTAAGAAGAAAGAGGGTGTCCCCGGTGCCTGTAAGTTGAAAAGCATCCTTTTTTTAATGCATTTGCTAATTGAGTTATTTCCATATTAGTAGTGCTTAGTTGCTGACCTGATCAAAGCTTTTTGTCTCAAAAATCAGCATTATTCCTGAGGCTTACTATTCATGTCAGATTGCTTTTTGTGAGCACCTGCTACTTTTTTATTTTTTAAGGGAATGTAGTGCCAGTAAATCGGGGATTGATGGTGGGTACAGCTGTATTTTTGATAAGTTTCTGATTTTCCATTTTTAGGTCTGACGTTAGCCAAGATCTTTTGATTTTACTAAATGTATATTCATAACGTACATTTAGGGTCTTTCAGCCGGCCTTCTTCATCCACTGGTCTGATATTGTCATTCACATTTTAATTCTGCCTGCTACAACCCAGAGAATGTGCCAGTGGGTCAGCCCACTTCAGGCATTGACTAACTTCACTGTGGGTGACTTCATTTAGCCCATTCACTGGGAGCACTTGGGTATACAATACATTTCCCTTACATGCTAGGGACTACTACTGCAATGTGTGCTTTGAGACCAAAAAATATTTTTTTGAGTCAAGTCATGGGTGCCCAGCAGCTTTCCCAACCATAACGTTTTAAAAGCAGTGACACAAGTAACAAACACTGACAAAACCTAAAGGCTTTGTGGCCAGTGCCAGACCTATTGGGTTTTCCAGTGCTTGTTGTGTCTGCTTCCTTGCCCTGTGTCTGGCTGAACAGGAGTCTCAAAGCCACAGCTGGCACAAGTAGCCTTGTGGATTTGTTTGCATTTGATTCTAACGATGTGTTGATCTAAAACGTTTGGGCCGGTTCCCAATTGGTCTTCTAGAATTACCCATTTGTTTCCGGCTAAATGTAGCATTATAGTCTTTCATTTTTCGATTGAAAATGTTTGTAATAAATCTGAGGGCAGAACAAACGTGTGTTGTAGAACTCTGTTTGTAAATGACTTGTGATGGCGTTCCAGTTTGATGATGAAGGTGATAAGAGCATGAACCTTTATGAAGTTTCAGAGTGGCCGAACTACACCTCCTCGCAGAGCGCCCTCTCCCGATGGCTTCTCGCCCTACAGTCCGGAGGAAACGAACCGCAGGGTCAACAAAGTGATGCGAGCTCGACTGTACCTCCTGCAGCAGATAGGACCCAATTCCTTCTTAATTGGAGGAGATAGCCCAGATAATAAATACAGGGTGTTTATTGGGCCTCAGGTATGGCTGATGTACAGTGTTTGTTTGTAAAGTATTATATGAAGTTAGCTTATTTTGCCTTAGTTGTATCTTTCTAAGTAGATTTACAATCCCCTAGCACAAAACTAAAATTATGGTTTCGTATCTCTGCTCCTTTTGACACAAATAGAAGTGCAAGACTTGATTTTAAATGTCACCTTTTTATATTATGCTCAAGTGTTTTCTGCACAAATAATACATTGCTAGTACCTGCTAAGCTCCCTCAGGGAGCAAGCATTGCTAGGGCATTTGGGTCTTTTCATCCATTTCTCATGGGTGATAGCCTAGGTTGCAGGCTGTTTAGAATCTCTGCCAGTGCCTGGCAGGTCACCCAGGTGTACACAATGCAAGTATGACTTTTGGAGGCTTTTGGTCATTTAAGAACTGCCATTTCGTTTCACCCAAAGGCTTCATCTTTGATGATTTAGTCTGTTGTTGCAAGGAACTCTTTACGATGGCTCAGCTTTATTCAATCAGCATACACATTTGTTCAGCTAGCTGAATCTCCCCCTGTTAATCTTTTAATTTTATTAAAGATCATCTCGATCTTCACATTTCTTTCTCTATGGAGAGAGTCATCCTAAGTTACTCACTCCTCCCCTTGGAAAAATAAAAAAAAAACTGTCATGGTTGCAGACAATTTCATACTTCCTAGTTCAAATTACTTTTTGTGCTGAATTTGGGCAGCTTAAGGGTTAGATGGAGATGAAGGAAAGGTAAGAGGAATACACATTATTGCAAATTAGGTAAGCTAATAGAACAGTTGAGTTGATGACGGTTGTTGCCTTCTTATCGTGTGTATAGATTTTGAATATCACAGCTTGGTAGGGCTTCACTTTTTACAGTTACTTTCTCATTCTATTTAGACCTGCAGCTGTGGCCGTGGGACATTTTGCATACATCTTCTGTTTGTTATGCTTAGAGTATTCCAGCTAGAGCCGACCGATCCAATGCTCTGGCGAAAGACTCTGAAGAATTTTGAGGTAAAAAAAATCTGATTGTTTAATTTAAATGGCTTACAAGATTTTCCCTTAACCCTGTGCCATGAATGTGTTACTTGTGTCTGTTGGTGGTAGGTGACTTTTCAGAAATGGAATTGGTAGTTGTATGCACGTATGACTGGTCCAACCAGTGTGTCCTCAGTTTTTAACTATGTGGTAAGTATATTCCCCCCGGAAACGCATTTGCTTATTCCAAGACTACGTTTTTTTTCAATTGTGAAGTTGTGGGGAGATGTTTGGAAATAGGTTCTCATTCCCAAATAATATTTTTGTTTCATAAAAGTGGTATTGATTTCAATAATAATGAATTTAAAAACAGCACAAGTGTTTGCAAGATTGCCTCCCCTTACCTCGAGGATTCACACGTTTATTTTAAGCACATTGTGCTTCAGTGTTGCTGGTGCTTTGATCAAGGTCAGATGATGGTTGGAAAAATGAAACTCTGTATCCGCTTGCTATAAAGGGACCACGTAGGGTTGCATACAAATATGTTCATTAAACCCTTTTCCTCAATGAGCTATGACACCAGCTTCTTTCAGGTCAAGTCCTGCCACAGAGAGAGAGATTCGTTACACAGAAATGCTTGATAAACCAGTAGGATTGCCCACGCTGTATTTCAACAGTCTAATTGCACTGCAGGAGAAAACAATGACATTAAGATATCCTTGATACACATGCTATAGCTGGGACACTTGTAGTAAAGCTGTATTTAAGAATAGTAAGCATCAAGATAGTGACGTCTCTCATAGTCTCCAGTTGTAGTGGCCTTTCCCTAACCACTTGATTCATAACTTAAATATGAGGCAACAGAACTCGACTTCTGTGATACATGGCAGACTTCTCTTATCACACAAATCCTGCCTCTTTTGTTTTACAATAGAGCAGCATACTCAAGCAGTGGTAGATCTACGCCTGCTGGCGTCACGTCTGCTCTTGCTGGGTTTCAGACCTACGTGGAAAACCGTTCTCCTCCATGCAGGCATCCACCCACTTTCAGGATGTCATGACGGCTACACTGTATGAAGACATCATTTTGATTTTTTTTTCTTTTAATGAAAATAATCAAAACTCAGTTCATCACTCAAGCTATAAGCAAACAGTTCTCCTAGATATATAAAATCACACATTGTTCGCCTTTCCGTATTGCATAATTAGAAGTTCCAATGTAAATAGGACATAGTCGGGTAAATAAAAGTATTTAATTTATGAGCCATAGAGCACGACAGCTGGTAACCAAAGTGCTGGGGTTCTACAAACCTCACCAGTTCAAATATCAATCTAAATATCCCGAAGTGCTTGTGGCCGTAGCTGCTCATGCAATTGTCTTGTCCTGGATCAAAACTAAAGAGTAAATAACTAAATACTCCTAACACATCTGCCCCTTCAAGCAAAAAATAACCAACGCAAATTACTCTAGCAAACCACTTTATTTAGATCGTGAAATACCACAGTTGCTTTCTTGTCCCAGCGAGTTTGGTTTCTCTTAACCCGATCATCAGTATGCAGATACAGCTTTATCATAGATTTCTTCTTGTCGGATCACTGCTTAGTCTGTGCCTGTTTGTCAGTGATCCCTGTTCTTACAGAATATTATCTCATCTTTCGCACTACCCTCTTTCTATTTCCTTAAGCAGCCCAGAGTATAGCTTGATTGGGGAATACTTTTATTAAGCACACCAAATGTTGAAAAGGCTTTGATTTAATGAAATGTGTAGTGATAGGCCCAAAATTCTCCTCAAAATATTCCTTAGCCTCCATTAAGCTAGTGCTGTTTGCACACCTCCACAAATGATTTTGCTCGCCTTTAAACCATCTTGTTAAGTTTAGCAAAATCTTATGTGAAATTAATTGAACTCCATGATTCATTGTGTTCGAAAAAGGTAGCACTTCTCTGAAAAATATTTCACACCAAAAATCTAAAACTCCCTCTGGTAAGTAATACAAAAACCTTCACCTCAACCCACTTAGAAAAAGTAATCTGCAGTTCCCATCATATACTTCATTTCATTTCTCAAGCTTTGTAAAGGACTATGCAAAATCATGGCCAAGTGTTGGCACAGCCCATTAGGAAACGTAATGTGATAAGAGAGGGGCACACTGAGTCAGTTTAAAAAAAAAAATCATATTCAAAACATTCTTCGCATCTGCGCACAGCATTTTCCACCTTAGTGTCTATATACATAGTCCAGGATGCTTTCTTGACGAGTTGCTTGGCCACAGTTTTAGATCATATGAACAGCTTCAATAATTTTATTCCTACCTATTACTGGCGGGAACAAACCTTTTCATCTCCTAATGAATACATTCCCTTCACACAGATGTTCCTATCTTATCCTCAAGAATACTTGAATTTCTAAATTCTGACACTTTTTTAGTCAACCTTCAACCACAAACTTTTAACTTCTTCCAGAATCCTGTCCTCTCACATCGATCACTTCCAACCCTTGCTACTGACTTCCTGTCCAGACATACAAATGGCAGGATTGATCACCACCACAGATACTTCCTCAAGGTCAAGATCCATACTCTTGTCCTCCTCCAGTAGCCGATGCCTCAATAAACTATCCACTTTGGATTGTATCCCCCCAGCAAATAGTGAATTTCAAAAGTATGTTCCTATATCCTTGACAGATTTCTTACCAACTTAGAAGTACCAGTGCCATTAAATGACAGAAAAAAACACAAGCCGCTTATGATCTAGTTTAACTGCATTCAAGCCGTAATTAAGTTTGCCCCCACTGATTACTATCTAGCGGGATCCTTCCTAGCCTTTCAGCATTTAGAAGAGCACTCAAAACCGCAGCGGCTTATATCTAGGTTAAGATATATATGGTCTGCACAAGAGGAGTAGTCTGAAAATACAAAATCAATTGATGATATTGGCACAAATGCAACTAATAGTGCGCAGGAGTACAGTACTGGTACATGTCCCTAGTTTACAACAATGTGTACCCGCACTGGATGCATCTCATGTAGAACCGGTTAGGTGGCCCTTTAAAAAGAACAAATACAGTACCGTCCTCAGAACGTGTGCTAACTCAGGCCTTTTTAGCGCATATACCAGAAACACTGGTACAAGAGAAACATGGAGTGACAATTCACTCACCACTTTGCATTTTTATTCAGGTCTTACCAGACCTCTTAAGCGTGTCCCCGGCAAACTCTGTGAGAGGGAGTGCAGTGAGCAAGTGCACCAGTTCCCTTGGAGGCCCTTAGGCCATCCCACAGGTTTTTAGGAGTCCCTTGAGCAAATACTAATATTATGGGTGCGTGTAGGGTTTCTCCTGATGCATGGTCGGTGCTTAAAAAGAAGCAACCTCACCACTCCTTTGAAAGGTTGCAAGGGAAACCTCACTATGAAGAGGGTGGCGAGGGATAACTCACTAGGAGATAGGTGAGGCCTAGTTGTACACCTCTTTCCACTGGGCTCCCTAGGACCGTTTGTTGCTCTTTTCTGAGGGAACGCTAAATGCGCCTCTCCTCCTCAGTCTTGGAGCATGCCTCCAAAGCATTTCTGCCCTCATGCTTGTGCCTGTAAAATAGTGCTTGGCACTCAATAAGTTTCATGGTCCACATGCCCATGCAATGACAGAATGACCACTGTATGTTGCATAGCTCCAAATTGTATAAAATGTTGCCCTGTGCCATCATAAAGAAAAGTGACATCTGTGCATAGAGTATGATGGCCTAGTAAAATATGCAGATATATAAAATATACAATCATGCATTTGTTTTTTATCCAGGGGAAAGGGGAAATAGTATTGAGTGTCATGTACACAACATCTTTCTTTGAAAAACAATGAATCCAGTTACAGTAGTTTGAAGTGAGCTTGTGTATTTGCCAATTAACCCATTTATAATTTATTGAAAAACACTAAAACCTTTTTTTTTCAGTTTGACAATAATGACCTCAGTAGAATCTGGTTACCAGTCTCTTCCTATGGGTTACAGTGCGCTTAAAGTGAGAAGTGACTGATTCTAAACAAGCTTTTGCAAATTCCTAACTAAATTGTTATTAATGTAAAAAGTATATTTGAAATTACTATCATTTTAAAGAGTGTGATGTACCACTTGCCAAGAATTGCAGGACTTTTTTTGCTGCTATACGAATATTACTTCTTAACTTATTCTTTTTGTCTGAGATAGGTTGAGAGTTTGTTCCAGAAATACCACAATAGGCGTAGCTCGAGGATCAAAGCTCCATCCCGCAGCACCATCCAGAAGTTTGTTTCACGCATGTCAAATTCTCATACATTGTCATCGCCTACTACTTCCACATCTAGTTCGGAAAACAGGTTAGTACTTTGGAGGAAATGTAGCAATGAATCTGGCTGGATTAATGTTTACACAATGGGTACACAAACTGTTTTGCATGAAATGTGCCTTTTACTCCTCAACTTATTCTGTATCCAGATAGTGGACCGTGCTCATGAATCTCTTGTTTTCAATTCAAAAATCTTTATTCGGCACAATCACATTAGGCCCAGTGCTTAATTTGAGCCGGGGCTTTCCGGTGCTAAGCACCGGCACTTAATTGGTTTCTGGTGCTCTGCACCGGCACCTAATTGTCAACAGCATACTTGGAACAGTCCACCACATGGTGGCGCTGCTCATCCAATTTAGAGATGAGCAGAACAACGGTTGTTTAGGAATACAATATACATTTAAATTGCTAATACCTGCCTCCCCAGCCATTCCTTCAGCTTTGGAGACCTGGAATAATCTGAACTGTCGCATTTACATGCGAGAGAGATGGTTAGTAGTTGTTTTGGCAGCGATGACAGGGGCGATGGGTGGTGCAAGCTGCAGTGGCCTCCCGGTCATAGCCCTGGCACTTAATATTTTACAAATTAAGCACTGATTAGGCCATAAAAGAGCAGATAATATAACACATCAATTCGATTAAAAACAGATAAAAACAATAAAGCACTCCTACATAGTTTAAAAAAAACATACAAAGCAAGTTCTACAATTAGATAAGAATACTTTTTTTTTATTCAATTCGTTACCCAGGTGTTAGAGGCAACGCTAAAACATAAAGTAGGGACCTCCAAGGCACACAAGAAGCACATGGCAAAATTGTAATCCCTGATGTTATGCGCAACAAAGATCGGTTTCAGAATATATTTCCTTAAAAAAACAAAATAGCAAAAAGTGCTGAGAGCTCTGTTTCGAAATACCACCTCAAGGGCACAGTACCTTGTCCCGGTGCCACTGGTTCATAATGGGGAAGGCAAAAAGAAGGTGGACTATACCCAACCTTGTTCAAACAAAGCAATGTTTGGATATTGGTCACCAAGGACAAGTACACTTGAAAGCCCTCCGGGAAGGCATTCAACAAGTATGTAACAGTAGGTTTCTTAGCCTCAACAATGGCTCTATTTTCAAACATAACAAAGAGGCCTTGGCCTCGGTCTTATGAAAAGCGAGGATTCTAGAAGGGTTTTGAAGCACAGAGGAACCAAACAATGAATTAGAGAAATCATTAATGTAGGAAAGCCGTGGGATATTAAGGGCTTGGCATAACACTAAACAATCCAAAATGATGGCTTTCGTGAAGGCCGTTTCGCTTTTGACCCAGATTGAACGCCAGAATAAAATAAGCTTAAGCGAAAGAAGGTCCTCTATATAAATTATCCTTCTGGATGATTGAAGATGGTGTTGAGGCAGGGCTACACAAGTAAGGCATTCTCAACCTGAAGAGGACCACAGGACGTTTAACCGCACAGGCCCCCACCATATATATAGCAGCTGACAATGCTCCAGCCATATAGATAATAATCATTTCCCTAATGGGGCGGCTACCAAGTTTGCGGGAGAACCTGTAAACGTCCCTCGCACTTTCTGCAAATTTTAGATCAAGTATTTTGTATATGTTGGGACTATGAACCATTATCAGAGAAACAAATGCCCAAATGGCAAAATGAATTAACTTTCACAATAGGAATGCCCTTAATGAAAAATGTCCTACACTTCTGGGTGTTTTCCCATAGGATATTGTGAATGTTTTGGTTTTTATTAATCTTTAATTTTCTGGCATCCATAAATTCAGCCAAGGTGTCCATCAGTCTCTGCAGACCGCCGGTCCTAGACATTAGGACCGCATAGTCGGCATTCACAAGCATGGGACAGGACGACAAGCGACTACAGGTGCATCGTTCTGCAGGGTCCAAAGTGCACCATCAACACCATTTATAACAAGCATCTGCAATGCAATAGGTTTCGCATTTACGTGGGTTTAAGCTATTGGCATTGTAAATGACAATGCCTTTTATTTATATTTTGGTTTTTAAAACATAAATAAAAGGCATCGTTATTTACAATTCCATTAGCTTAAACTCTCGCAAATGCGAGACCCGTTGGGG
This sequence comes from Calotriton arnoldi, assembly GCA_963921515.1. Lineage (NCBI taxonomy): Eukaryota > Metazoa > Chordata > Amphibia > Caudata > Salamandridae > Calotriton > Calotriton arnoldi. The sequence goes on from CAWUFW010007929.1 coordinate 353,461, forward strand.
AGCGGATGTAGCCAAACGGCTAGGGTGGTCGACCTCCAATCTGGGGAACCGGGTTCGAGTCTCGGCAACGACGCTCAACATCCTGTGATTCTGGGCAAATCACTTAATTTCCCCGTGCCTAACAAAAATGAATGTGTCCTTATGTAACGCAACTGATACCCGAAACCTTTGGGTCAAGTTTGTGCTATATAAAACTTTAAAAATAAAATAAATAAATTTCAAATGCTTGAAGGCATGCGGAATTGCTCCCTTCTGTCTCCGATGGCCCTTGAAGAGCTCCCTGTTGGCTACGTGTTAAGCTGGTGGTCACGACTGCACATGAGACCTTCCTGCCTTCCTGTAGTAAGAGAAACTCATTAAAGAAAATAGTACTTACAGACTAAGGAAGACATCCGTGTAACAACCGAAGTAAAAGGGCCAGTCCTCATGGGAAGTTACAAATGAAGACAAGGTGGTACTAAGGAGGGACTAACAAGCCTAATAACGAATCAGAAGCCAGCATTTACGAAGGACAATAACACAAGCCAATGACAAATATGGGTGGAGAGTGGGCGGGGCTTCAAGTACATACTCTAATACAGCATGCCTCACAGAGCAGCGAATGCGTTGCCCAGGCTCGACCTAAAAAAGACATTGAAAAATAAACATGAAAAGTAAACTGTCAAACACTGAGCTAGTCATTTATGAATTTTCGCTTAAAAGTGCCAAACATGAAATTGAGGCTAAGTAGGTCAAAAGCGAGAAAGTAGAGCAAAGATGTATATAACATGGGATGATAAAAAACAAAATGCACCTAATGATTTAACATGATGTTAGCTATTATGATGGGTTTATATAAACTGTTTGTGCTGCTTCTCAGAAGTAACTAAAATGGAAATTGGAGTAAATCGCTTTTGCAATCGTAAGTCTGGATCAGACATATCTGAAAAACGTGCAGTACTCAAAACTGGATGGAAAACACAGGAACTGTTGACTCAAAAGCATTTCCTTTGAGCAAGAAAGCTGCACCATAAATATCATTAAAATGCCAAGGGATCAATTAAAAAAATATGAGTACAGGTTATTCTCTTCATGGTATTCATTTCTTGGAATTCACATAAATCATGCCAATATGTATGCATTTCCAAGCACATCTGTTTTCCTCAACGCTATACCTCAGAATTTTCGCTGACGGATATCCCTCAAGTTTATTTTCATTAAATAAAAGCATGCGAACATTTTTCCCTATTTTTATCTCCACTTGGAAAACAATTTTCGACTCTGATAAATCATGTTTTCCCCAAACGCAAGCCATCACAAAATCTGTTGCCATCATGGAATTTACCTATAAAAATATATGGTACCCATTTATCTGTAACTCAGGATTTCGAAACTGGTTGCTTGCATTCTAAACGTGTACCCAAGTGATACATGTAGATGTTGTCAGGGTCTATAAACATAAAGAAGTTATCAGAAAATGTTATATCTGCAAACATATTTCAGTACTAATTCTCTATGCAGGTGTTTCAAGCTAGTTAACATTTATTTCGAATATGAGTCCCTCATTCATACTGCACGGGGCCTATTCTTTCATCAACATCTTTCTTTAGTCAGATCAGATCAAATGTGGAGCATTTCAAAATAATTCCAGTCGAAGATCACATTGTGGTCACAAGTCATAGCTTACATAGTCATGGCAATAAGCCATGGTAATGAAGCGAATGACTGCTTTTAAATCATTGTCTCGTGAGTCTGGTAACTATTGTAACATCGTAAGTCCCAGGGGGGAAGCAGTGAAGGGAAGGCAACTATGTGTGGTTGTGTCTGCCAAGAAGAACAACAGTGTTATGGAATGCCAATGTATGCATAATGATGCTTGTTGTTTTTCGCACCCACAACCTCCTTCTAAATTAGCAATTGTTAAAATGGATGCATTCATATTGTAGTTAGGTGAGTTCTGAAGTTGTAAGTAAAAAAAATGCCTGTGCCAGAAGCATCCAGCTTGAATTATAATAGCTTTCAAATGGCAGCTTGAGGGTTAAAGTCAGCTCCGTAAGTATGGCGTCGCAGTAAAGTGCTTCAAAAATGGCACGCATGTACATTTCTGCAGTTCATTGCACAGTGTCCATTTTAGAAGATTTACAAAAAAGCTCTCAATTTATGTGAGCTATATTTAAACTCAGTCAGCTACATTCAGGGCAATAGACCTCTTTTGATCTTAATAAAATGTCTCAATAAGTCGTTCTGTCTCAGATACGGATCTGTCGAAGTAGTTCGAGTAAAGCTCAGTACAGTGCTTTTAAGCCTCGGTCAGAGTGAGGACGGGTGTCAAAGTACATCTTACTACTGCAACTATAAAACAATAGCTTTCTAAAGTGGCATTGGCTCACATTTCGGTAACAAGATGAGTACAATAATTCCTTGCAGATACAACAATGAATGACTACTAAAAAATCAAAGCAGGCGACTAGTAAATCAAACCATCCATACTAAAAACAAGCTCAACTATTGAAACTCAACTTTCTGAAAACGTGGGTCAGTATGCAGATGAAATAGGAAAATAGTGAAACTAGTCTAATGAGTGAGATAAGGTAATTGGGGCACAGGACGAAAGGTTGTCTAGCCATAGTTTCAACTTATGCTCTGGCAATATTGCTCAAAGTGAAACGAATTTGACGCAAATGGTATAGAAGTGACTGTCTTTGCAATGGAACAAGATACTGTTGGAGTGATTTCGGATGTTTCTGGGGTCTAAAGGACGAGGTTTGTCAAAAAACTGAATGCTTCTATTGGATTTTGCTGGGCGGGGGTCTGTACCTGGTAAAACAACTCTCGAAACGGGGCAGAAGCTGTGGAAACCGGCACAGGGCGCCTCCTTGTCTCTTTCTCCCCTGCTTGGAGCAAACAGCACTCTATCCAGGGAGGCCGCAGCCTTACCTTGCCATAGACACCTCTCCTGCCCCCCCTCCCCCCCACCCATATACTCCGGTCGCATCTTGTTGGTCACTACCCAGAATAATAACCAGATAGTTTTATTCGGCCTACAGGCAGGGTCAATACATGATTAGACAGTGCACAGCCGAAACCCCATAATGCCAGGCTAACGCACAGTTGTTTCGACACAGCAAGACTTTTACGCTTTTATTGTGGCTTTGTGCTTACTCGGACAAAGTTGTCTTCAGTGCGCTTTGTAATTGCTATTGCTTATTGAAGAGCTGGGCAGTTAATTTTTAATTTTGCCATCACAGAGAGGGATTTGCAAATTCAGATATTGATACTCATTAATTGTAGATATCTGTGCTGGTTTCAGTGAATGTATAATGTAATATAAACACACTCACGGTACATTTAACTTTACTCTTGCGTGCGCAGCTCACTGAGTGAAGTTGATGGAGTTTCTCAAGTAAAAGCGGCTGCCGTGATGAAATATTAAGTGCGACCCCAAGGGGCGGGATGAGGGGCTGTGAGGCCATTGTTGATTGTGTGCGCCAATGTTGTTAAAGTAAAAGCGGGCGCCGTGCTGAAACATTAAGGCGGCGCCCGGGGGGCAGGATGGGGATGACGGCAGCAAAACGCAGGCGCTCATGTTAATGTAAAGCGGGTGCAGTATTAAAAAGACTAAAACATTGCAGGCAGATCTCAGAGGAAAACAGAATGCAAGAAAAACAAGCATTGGCCGCGCGTCCGTGCAAGACGCGCTCTGTGGTGGGGGAGGAGCGGGAGAGCAAGTGACGCGCGGCCGTGAAAGTGACACGGCCGCGCGGCCCCGAGAAGCGCTCTGTGGTGGGGGAGGAGCAAGTGAGAGGAAAGACATATGGCGCCTGGAGCATGCGAGGAATGCGCGTTACTGTACGCGTACCCGCATGCTCTAGGCAAGACTAAAAAAAAGTGGTCGCATTTCTAAAAGCCCACTTACAAAATGTCTCGCCCAGACCAGCGCAAGCGCTGGCTTCAGGGCGAGACCTAAAAAGGGAGAATAAAAATGGGGCTAGAATACAGTCCTGTCTGACTTCCCTCTTCTAAACAATGGAGAACATTCCCTGTTTGGGCCATATCGGACCTTGGCAGATAGTTTCTCATACAGCCGGGAAAGGGAAAATACAATATTCTTGGGGGCCCCAAGTGAAAGCAGTGTGTGCCACAGAATCAAATAACCCACCAGGTTGAAGGCACTGCTAAATTCAGCAAAGCACAAGTGAAGAAAACCTGACTTGGCCTTAGTGTATTTCATGATGAGCAAGTCTAAATTTACACACTGCTCCACTGTCCCTAGCCCCCTCCTGAGCCCATACTCTGCCTCCAAAAGAATAGAGTCGTCGATGGACTCTGCAGAAGAATCCTACTCAACAATTTTGCAGAAGAGTCCAGAGGGGAGATAGGGTGGTAGCACTTCACGTCAGATCTTTCCCCCTTCTTTAAAGTGGGTACAATGATGGAATTAGTCCAGCTGGAAAGTATTATACCCTCAGCTGCTGCAGTAAACACTCTGGTTAAAATGGGGCCCCATAGCTCTAAAAGCATCAGCCAGCACCCAATCAGGGTCGGGAGGTTTGCCCCTAGCACTACCTTTCAGAGCTAAGAGGGCCTCATCCAAGGTGAGTACAAGGGGGCTGCTACTAGTAAGATTGATACACTTGTATACATCCACGGATGTTGATTGTCCATGCTCCAAATCATTGCTAGTGGGTGGATCAAAGATCTGTACAAAATGGTCAACCCATGCTTGGAGAGGAACAAGCAGTGTTAATTCAGGAGCAGAATCATTTTTCAGAAAAGTGGCATTAACCGTGCTCCTAAACAAAACAGTATCATTGGTTTCTGCTACCTGAGCCAAAAATCGACCAAGCCTCTTCGGTAAGCAACTTTTTCCTGGAGGCTAACGCCTTATTATATTGTTTCCTTAGTTGCTTAATATCAGAATAGTCCCTTAGAGAGCTATGCAAGGCAATCTAAAGCACCTTAGATGCCTATGTGTATGAATGCTCAAACCAACTGTGTCTCATGGAGGACCTTGATCTAGGGGAACGTGTCAATAAGCTATTAAATGCCCTAGAAATTTTTCAAAAGTATGAATCCATCCAACCTGGTCCACCTCAGTGCCCAAACAACAGTTGAACTCTCTTGTGTTTGTTTATAACAGCCTACACATTACACACATAGGATCAACCACTGACCATATAATGTGTACGCCATTTGGCTTGACAGGATTAGCGTTTACTACACGAGTTGTAAATGTAGGGCTATCGGCATAAAAAGACACAGATTAAAACAATTAGATTATGATTGCTCGCTGCGGTTTGTATTACCCCGAAATCAGAAACTAAGTGATTGACAGAAGAAGTGATTAAAATGTGATTTAATCAATTGTAGTGCTTGCACCTCTAACAATAAAAGAATGGATATGGACACTATTCAAAATATTACGATTTTCCAACAGCAAGAAATCGTGTTTAAACATTAAAGAATTTAAAGTCTTTCTGTGTGCATTGTGTGGGAAATGTGATACACCCACACCTGCTGAGTTAGTAATGCCACACACACGTATCGCTGGGAGAGAGCATTTTTGTATATTAAAATCACTAGCCCGTAAAATGGGGCAGATAGAATGGGTTGAACACAAAAACGTATTTCGGGCCACAATATGGGCAAATACGACATCACTGGGGCTGGAGTCAAACACATTATTATAAAAATTGATTGTCACTAGATCAGACCCCCTCCCCCTGAAAGGCAACAACACAAACTTGTAATATGGGGAAACAGAAGCAGACCTTCTAATGATAACAGGTAACAAATTGGAAATTGAGATCTGTAAACCACCTTTGGCATGTCCTGACAGTGGCTGAGTTGCAGCAGTAAATAAAGAAGAAAAACCTTCAACATGCACGGGTTCCAATGACTAGGTTTCCTGAAGGCAAATGGGAGCTAAGAAGCATTGGTGGAATCACCTTGGCTAGCAGGGAGGGGTTAGAAGAAACATGAGCAATGAGTTCGACTATAAGCTCACAATCAAGGCAAAGGGGATGAGAAATCTGATCAGTAGGGCCGTCCAAACAAGCTGGTAGGTTGAAAAATGTCCTCGAAATCAGAGTGTCGATCAACTGCCTGCAGGTTGTTCAGGGCTTCACACTTATTTGAAAAAGGAAGAAAAAAAGGATGATTAACAGAATTGAGCTAATCAGAAGATGGACTATTGCACCCATAGGGTACTTGAATCGGGTGGCGATAGAAAAAGCCGAGAGGAAGGAGCATAATATTACCAGAATTTGAAAAGTGAGACTAAGAGCAAGTTTCAACCGCAAATGTGAGGTGCTTGAAGTTAATAACACAGTCCCCCTCAATGTTTTTTTTAGGTGGGCACATCCATAATGTCAAGAAGGACCAGGCTTGGATCAATCTGAAAGCCCCAGATTGGGCTCTGGAGGATGAGGGGTGGGGGGTGGGGACTGTTAAAGGGGGGGGGGGGGTGGGGGTGGTCTAGTACTTCACACAGATGAGTCTGCCCATCTGTCATCTGTGTTGTTCTTCCTGTTTGAGAGGACTTGCAGCTAAAGGGCAGGGTTGTTTCTCCAGAATGTACACCCCCATGCATGGAAATTGAGTGCAACAAGCTAATGGTTTTGACTTTCCTGAAGACGTGATGGATGTCATCTTGACCATGCATCATCCGTATACAAAGTCAACCTATTCTGGGCACTGGTCAAAGGTTGTGGCCTGGTGTGAGGACTCTCTGATTGATCTGCAGGTGAGGTTTTCTGACATACTTCTGTTCTGTCATTGGCCTGGGAAGATCTTGCTATGGGTATAGTTAAAAATGTTGTGGTGTTTTTTTTCAACTTTCTTGCGTTTACCTAATCAGTCCTCTCTATTTGTCACTTGCTGTAATGCATTTTCTAAAGGGGCTTACATGTGTTTCCTCCGGCACCTTTTGTATGCCACAGTGGGACCTTAATTTTATGTTGACATTCTAGGTGTGCTTGCCTGGGAGCCTGAACACAGCTGTTCTTTGAGATTGCTGACCCTTAAGACTGTCTTCCTTTTTGCGATTTCTCCTGTGCACTTTGTCAGCAAATTGCAGGCACTATCAGTGCAACCACTAAATGCTACCTTCTTTCTGGACAAGCTAATGCTTTGGACTCTGGCATCCTTTCTGTCAAAGGTGATGTTGTCTGTTCATGTGGGGGTAGTCCATCAAGCTGTCTGCTTTCTTTTCTTCTCTCAGCCACATCCACCAAGAGGAAAGGGTTTGCCGATTGGCCCCAGGGGAGTCCTTCGCTTCTATATTGATCAGACTTAGGAGTGTTGGGTTGATGATCGGCTCTTTGTCAGATTTGATGGTGCAAAAAAAGGAAAGGTCAGTTTAGGAGATGAATTGTCCTGTGTATCAAGATGTGCTATCCCTTGGCCAAGAAAGGAACCTTGGGGCTAATTCCACCAGATTGAAAACCACCACTGCAGCTTTAGCTAGGGATGTTGCGATGTTATGCATCTGCACAGCTGCTCTGTGGGTGTCTGTACACACATTCACCATGCATTACTGTATCAATTCTCAGGTCCTCAAGGAGGGCCTTTTTGCCTGCTCAGTCCTGTAGTACTTCCTGGTGAAAAGTCATTCCTCTCACCCAGCACCTTTGATGATATAATGCTTTGGTAGGTATCCATGGAGTCTGCAGTTAGAAGTATCCATCAGAAGAACAAGTTACTTATCTTCGGTAATGTTCCTTCTGGTGGATACTCTGTTTAACCACTGATTCCTCAACCTATTCCCTCCTCCCTGCTCTGTGACTGGACTTCTATGATTTACTAAGGTGTCATGTTAGATTCCACACACTGTCAGCGTCTTCATTCGGTCTTTGACCCTGAGCATCTCAGGGCATGGAAGAATTTAAATTTAAACGGATGTCAACATCCAGAGTTGGTGTCTCTATACAGCTCTGTACTGACTCCTCTGGAGACTGGACTAGTCTGCCATGGAGTCCGATGGTGCACAGGAGCAATTGCAGGAAAATGGTTCCAGATCCAGTGTGGCACCTTGGGAAAATTCAAAAGGTGAAAAATTCCTGGGAAGATAAAGTATCCACCTGAAAAAGCGTTGTTAAAGACAAGTAACGTATTCATCTCCCTATTGAAATATCCCTTTAAATTGTTTTATTTTGAGGACATACCTGAAAGAAGACACTTTCAAGGATCATAATTTGTGCAGGAAATTGTGTGATGTTTTGCAATGGTTGCTTGATGAAACTCTCACCACATTTGGAATACTCTCAGATTAAGACAGGTGAGGCCTGTGTTTCCAATTAATGAAGGATAAGTTTAATACTAAGAACTTAAAATTCACATGGGCCATTGCTCTGTATCCATTGCACCCATAAACATCAGCAATTCAAACAGTGCGGGATACTGTATTGATGTGCAAGCTACAGTTTCCTGTTATTGAATGTTAGTTTTCTAATTTTTGCTTTTTTTGTCCTAGAGCTGTCGCACACATTCACATGTCAAATGGATAGCTACAATGAGACTGGCCTTCTGCTCTCAGAGATCCGAGATGAAGGGTCCTACACTTGGGTACCAACAGCCCAGGCTCACATTCACTCCTTTAAACTACTGTGCAGGGCTGTCTGCAACTGTGCTTTCCTCACAATACACAATTGAAACCCTACAACAACCCCCCACCCTAGAGGGGCATAATATGCTCACATCCGGGCTGCTATTGGCATGGCTAGATGCTGGTATTAGTACGGTAGGCGATTTGTTCTCACATGGGGTACTTGTTCGTTTTCAGCAACTAATGGACCAATATGGTCTGCATAGGGGTAACTTCCTGCTGTATGGTACCATGAGACATGTACTTAAAACGCACTGGAATATAACAGATTAGGAACCCAGCACTAATCCACTCCTTCATACATTACACACTATTGGTTACAGCATAAGCCTCATCTCATGGATTTATAGGTCATTTCAACAAGATCCAGCAGTTGCTCTGCTTCCGTTGAGAGCTAAATGGGAGGACACCCTTAGGCAGGCATTTAAAGATTTCTTTCTGGCTCAATATTCTAGAATACCACCACTAGTTCTCTAGGAACACCCTATTTAAGTGCATCCTATTTCACATTTTGCACAAAGCTTTACTAACCACCCACAGATTTCAACTGATATACCGTAAAGCCGCAGACACTTGCCCCCGCAGTCACACCTCCCAAGTGGATATGATGCATATGTTTTGGGCGTGCCATGCGTTGTGGCAATTCTAGGGTGAGGAGAAATCTGACATCATGCAGGCCATGAGACGTACAGATATTTCCCTTTGCACAGCACTGTTTATTCGGGGTTTTACTTAGACTCAAAAACAAGAAGGGCTGCCATGAGGTTTATAGACCTTTGCTCGCTAAGATGATATTCATGCAGTGGAAGTCCCCTAATCCTCCTCTGATTCCTCAATGGAGAGGCAGGTTCATGCAGAGAATGTGGCCCTCCACAGAGTGGGGAAAAAAAGACCTTCTCAAACGACTTCTAGCGATATACTGGGACATAATGCTATCAGCTGTGCAGCACAGCAAAACGCCCGGTAGCCAGTCCGGCCCTGAATGCTACATGATTTTACTGAAGTCTCCAACAAGGACTCCCACCAGACCACCATAACGGCTCATGTCCCCATCCACTAGGCTAGCATAAAAGTTTTATGACTGTCTGACCCTTTCTCCACTCCAAAAATATATAAGTTGCAATCCCACTGCTGCTCACACATCATCTTATCTGTATTCAGAATCCCTCTCTCAAGGATACGTCCTTTGGGAGACCAAAAATTAGGGCATACCCCAAATTTATTCTCATTATAAAGTTGGGATTCCTGAGGATGGGTCGGATTTTTTGTAATGCTTTGTTTCTTTTTTCTTTGATTATTACTGTTTGGCCAGTTGGTCAGACTTGGCTTGCAACCTGTAAGCCTTACATTAACTGCCTGCACCTGACAAGTGTACCATTGTCTGTATATATTGCAGAATGCACACTGTACTACTGTGTATGAAGTTTATTTCCATGTTGTGCTCATATACGTAAATGATACTGTAGGATGATTGAAAATCCTAATAAAAATGTATTTAAAAAAAAAAAAAATGGACAGCTAAAAAAATATACATCGATGACCAATAGCAAGCACATACTTCAGGATCGATAACTGCATACTACATTATCAATTCTTGGTGGTTTTAATGACCATTACTTGCATATGGTTACATTGAAATGTGTTTTTTTTTAATATATATATATTTTTTTACTATGTTTACAGTGAAATGTGAATATTCTTCCAAACCTGGTTCTAGTTTTGGGGTTACAAGGAAAAAAGGCTGCTGTCGAGATGTTTGGTTGAAACATACCTGTTTGAGATTCTCTTCATGTGGAATATTGTTTTGTTCAGATTTTTTCGATCCAGTAAGAAATTACTCAGTAACAGTGATGGACTTTGCCACAGGAGGATTGTTTGTAAAAGGCATATTTTGAATTAGATGTATTAAATCTTTTTTGTCTCCAAATTTTTATAGCGTGAAAGATGAAGAAGAACAAATGTGTCCAATTTGTTTGCTGGGCATGCTGGATGAGGAGAGCCTAACTATATGTGAAGAAGGGTGTCGGAACAAGTTGCACCATCACTGCATGTCCATCTGTACGTGTATTTCATAAGTTGTTACTGCATCATAATGAACATTCACATTCAAATTTTGAAACTACTGCCTAGCTATAATACAACAAATTAGTGAATTTATTCTTATGTAGAAACTGTAGGTCCTTGTTTATAGTGATGGACGACTGCTTAGACGTTAGAAATGCTCTGTTTGATCCTGTTAAAACAAATAGCTTTTTTGTATTTTTCTTGCCCCTTGTTACCATTTGTTGCTTGCTTCAAATGTGTGCTGTTTCCCTGTAATCCTAAACAGGTCTTGCCATTCAGTTTAATTGGGTGCTGGGTAATGCCATGTTAGGCATGAGTTAAGAAAATGAGTGGTCTGATGCATCTAACCAAAAACACAAAACAAGCATCCATCAAGCAGATCTGGTGGCCTTCTCAGGCTTTTAGGTCTACTGAAACGAATAATATGAACACTCTTGACCAGCTTTTTCTCTCCAGCTTCGTGCTATCTGGCAGGAGTGGTTGTATGTACAAATTCCTCCAGCTGTTTCGTATTTGTAGCGATGATATGGATTTTCTAACATATTTAAGTCTAGCTATGTCCAGTTAGTTCCATTTCTTACCCTTGCATTCCAGTTTCTTTCAGATGTCTTGGGCCTTGTCTCTGTTCAGGTTAAGCTTGCCTTAGAGTTTTAAACTTGTAAGTGGAGGATGAAAGAGTGAGTCAACTGGTTGAGATTTTAATCTTTGACGTACAGGATCATTACATTTTTATATCATGTGTGCAACCTCTGGGCCACCTTATATGCGATTATCTCCTAAGTCACCATAGCACTGATACTGTAATGCCTTCATCACTGCTTCTTCGGTGTTCGTATCTTGGCATGCTCCCGTGCAAGTTCCTTCTCAGAACCGTCCAGCTATCTGAACAACAGGGCAAGCCCCCGCATTCCCCTACTCTTAATCACCTGGTACAGTTGTTAGATTTCTACAGTACTGTCTTTTAAGCTGTTAGCTATGTTTAAATGTAAGAGTCTTAAACAAATGAGCACCTATGATTAAACAGCTCTGATTTGGTTTTGATGTTCACAGAAGAGGCATCTACTGCTGTTAGTTTACATTGTCAGCTCTAAGGAAATAAGGAGATACTACTCACTTATTTGAGTGTACTCCCATTTGTTTTGGGATAACTGTATGCCTTACTCAGAAATAAAATATTGATATTGGTAGATAATCTCTCAGGAAAGATCACATTATATACCAAGCAACTACCCTTCAAAGGCTTCATTTAATGTGCTAATTTATATTGTTTTGGAGGAATTATCACACAGTTTTGTCAGTTTTGAAGCGTGAATCTTTTCTGGATTCACCTGCTGTGCATTATTCCGCCATCTAGTGGTTGGATCCGGAATTGTTGTTTTATCCCCGATTCAGCACATGGTCAAGAAAAATTAGGCTGACTTAACTTTTTTTTTTTTTTTTTTTACAACAGCATGAAATACACTTATTCATACTATAGAATTACATTAAATATTATCAGTGAGAACAGAGTGGCACCTAATATAGCCTATTTAATGGTGTACATCACAATTACATGGGACAAAGATCATGGAATAAAGCATGCAAAAACCACAAAACAGTTGGTCGCTTACAAGCATCACAGATATTGAAAATTTTTCAAAAGATTAATATACTTTCTCCAAACAATTGTTTATTGTTGGTGTGACAGTGCCTTGAATCATTAACTTTGGACTATTGTCAGGGCTGAAGTGCTCACTTGAATCTATAATGTCGAACTGCTGAATGTTCATTCAATACTAACAGATTATAAATCAGTCCAAACGATATCCCTTCTTTTAAGGCATGAACACAATCTTAAAATTAGAGCGGTCGTGCACAATCCCACATGACCAAAGGCCCACAGAATGTGTCTATCACACGCCAAGTTCCTGTCTACATATCCCTAATCAGCTAGTCTAAAACTCCCTATTTGCCTTTCAGCATCATACTGTAATTTAGTTTGTCCAGTCGTGCCATACCCTGACCTGTAGACCAGATTGTATTAGTTATTGATCCCATCTTACAGCATGCCTAACAGCAACCGGTCTGTATCGCCTCCCGAACTAGGAATGGTGTATATATTTTTCTCTTTCTGGTATTTCTGTGGAGCAGGTGAGTGCCTAAGCACTAGGAACCCCTTGTTTGTAATACCAAGCTGACGACTATGCTTCCAAGCATTACATAAATGCAAACATCAATTCTTGGTGCTTTTTGAACTCCGTTAGCACAGTACAGAAGACTGTTACAAGGTCGACTTGTAAACAAGCCTTACTTTGCAGCAGCAGTCACCACAAACGTCAAGTAACAACATTTTAAATTCCCCTTTAGTTCATGAAAAACAAAACCCAAAATGTGGCAATTTTGCCCACCAAAAATTTCTGTCCACTTGTATGTAATAAAGCAAGAAGACTCCCTTTTATTTTGAGGTCAGAGGGAACCTAATGCACTTATGCTAAGTGAGCACACTTAATACACCACTCAATACTCACTGATCATGTTACCATTCATCAAGGCCCATTATGTATTTTACTCTTCTCAAATATATATAAAAAGATGCTGCACATGACTGACGGACAAAGAATTTAAGTGTTTGGAAAGTCTTCACTTTTGATCCAAAAAGCCAGTTCGGCCCCATTGAGAACGGTACTAGATCTATTACACGGAGAGGTCATGAATGCTTATGAAGAGTTTTAGGGGTAACCATTGGAAGGCTATAGTCCAACTGGGATAATCAACATGGTTGGAAAGGATCCTCATCGGTTCCTAGTTAAGTCCAATGAGCCCAATGCTACTGTTTCTTGCAGACCAAAATTCCTTTTCTCACATACTGCATGAAGGGCCAAGACTGCATCTAGAATTAGGGACAAGCCTGTGCCAAACAAACTTCTGATGAGAAAACATTCAAACATTGACCTTGAAAAGAGGATCAACTTCAAAAGGAACGTTCACTCCAAAGTTCCAAGGACCTTAAAGAGATGATCAACATTTGCAACAAGATCACCCTCAAATAGAGGATTCGACACAAGGGGGACAAAGATAGAGCTGGTAGCATAAAATGTGAGATTTAATTGTGGCAAGTAATTTTTAGAAATTGCTCCATATTTTGTCAAACATACCATTGTCAGTACAGCATAAATACATCATGCACTCATGTCTGATAATAAAAGGTTCGAGACATATGAGCTGTAGATCATGTGCTTTATTAAGCCAGTCTTCTATCGATGGAGTGTTTTGTATTCTCATTATTCAGAATCCGGTTTTCAACCACTATGAAGGCATGTATAGCCAACATTGTTTTTTACCAGTAGGGTTTAAGATTCAGTGTAGATGACAATAGGCGAAATAGAAAGTCCATCCCTAAAACATCCAGTATCTGCGTTCTGTCGAGTACATGACTGAAATTTTTTCATTTTGTTGCAGGACCATATGATATGGCCTCACACAGTACCACAGGCCCCACAAAGGTCAAGTCTAATTTCGTTGTGCGAACTGGTGTCCAGTATAATTAGAAAACCCGTTTTTGTTGTCTGAATTTAAGATTAAGAACCTTTGTAGCACGGTCATAACTCTTGCTGACAGCAAAAACAGAATTTTATGACAACAGTGAAGAAGAGGGCTATCGCCTCGACAGCAGAATGTAATGCAAGGCAGCTCCATAATGTTATTTATTTTTTGCATAATGAGATGTGCTCCCTGATTCAGTGGTGATACATGTAGCCAAAAATTCTCTCGTAGATGGGGCGCAGGTGATAGCTGTAGGAAGCTGGCTCTGTATATTCCATACCAAAGTGAGGGATAGTGTGCACAGAGTCCAGTGAAACCCCAAAGGTAGGCAGAGGTGAAGTTAGATAGCACCTCACTCTCTATTTGTGGTAGTGTGGTCGAGCAGTAAGGCAGTAGCAGAGGACAGTGTTAAGCATTTGTTGTACACCCTCAGTCAGCAAATTAATTCACACACTCAAAGACTGAACTTCAGACCAATTGTTTTTGTATCAAAAATATCCTTTTAGGTATTTTATTTTCTAGAACCAAGCAAGCATGGCACATGTAAGCAATAAATACTTTACAGTAGTAATGCAGTTTGTAAACAGTTTGAATTGAAATTGTATATGCACTTTGTTTTGACTTACAGTATGGTTTCCGAGAAATGCAATACTTTGTAAATACAGTACATAGACTTGAATGGGCTTTTCAGTAAAATTACAGGTAAGTTACTTTTGAGATTACTTTTCTTACTCAGAGTAGTATACCTGGATACTACTCTGGGACATTTCCTGCAAACAGGTAAGTAAAATCGTTTTTGTCAGTTAGTGCAATTTTAAAGAATTTCTTTAGGTTTTCAAACTCCACACTTAGAAACTTTTCCAAGAAAAACAGTCAATGTTATCCTATGGAGGAAAATAGTGTTATCAGTTTTGAGGTAAGTATTTGGTAGTGGGAGTTGAGGTTCTGGGGTAGTCTCAGGGGTCCCCCAGGGTTAAGGATGCACTCTAGTTACACCCTCAGCAGCACTAGGGCGACCGGGTGCAGAGTGCTAAAGCCCAATGTTATCCAATGGGCGATAGGGGGCCTCCGGTTGGTGGCTGCTGGCAAGCAGGCCACTTGGGTGTGGGAGCAAAGCTCCTGGACTTTAGCTCAGGGCAAATGGGGAAACAAAGTAGCACCAAAGGTGCACTTTCAGCGGCACTAGGGCGGCCGGGTGCAGGGTGCTGTTTCGACGTCGGGCTCCCTGTTTTCAATGGGGAACCTCCGGTTTGCAAAGGCACTGCAGGCTTGGGGACTAAGGACTTCTGGGTGCGACCACCACTTCGAGAGGTAAGTTGGGAAGTTAGGGGTTGGTTAGGCACTGTCGGTTTGGGCACCCAAGGCTGTGGGGCGTCGGGTGCAGGGGTGCCTTTTGGGGTCGGATCTTCTTACCAGCTCCTGGTTGCGGTTAGGGGGACCTTCCGGATTTAGGCTGCAGGCGTCGGCTGGAGGCTTGAGGCAGGTCAGAAGTCGCTGGATCTCGGGTCAGGATTGCCGGGAGGACCTCCTCGTGGTGTTTGCCCACTCGAGCTCGGGCAGTGGACGGCAGGTGCAGAGTGGGGCGGATCCACAGTGTCCGGCCGGAGCCAAAGGTTGCAGATTAACAAATCCGGTGTTCACGGGAGACAAAGTCTTTGTTCTTGAAGGCAGGCAGGTCCTCTGGGGTTTTGGAGGCTTCTGGCTGCAGGACACACCGGGATTTCGCAGGAGCAGGTTCGAGGGGGGAGACAGGCCGGTAGGGCTGGGGCCAAGTCAGTGGGCGTCTTCCTCTTGTTAGCTGCTGCACGGCTGTTCGGTCCTTCTTCTTCTTTTTGTAGTTTCTTCTTGTCTGAGGAAGCAAGGTTCAGGGGTGACCCTAAATACTAGATTTAGGGGTGTTACAGGTAGGTAAAAGGCGCAGGGACCAATGGGTCCCTTCCCTGGGGTGTATATACCCCCTATTATGCCACCCTCCAGTGGGAGGGGGGCATGAGCCTGTCCCTGGTTGGCTGAGTCCCCCCATCTGCAGGATGGCGGGGACTAGGAGTTGTGCTTCACCTCGCCTCCCACACCTGAGGGGTGGAGTTGGCAGAGGTGGGCACTCCTCTCTTCCTCACTTGTTTTTCCTGCCGGTTCTCCCGCCCAAAGTGGGGGTCCGAACCAGTGGGGGACCAGTTGCTGAAAGCAGCAAGTGGCCTGGGGAAGCTCACAAAGGCGGCAAGCCTTTGAAGCTTCCCCTTCGTGAACCCTGCCCATCCTGGGGGAGGAGGCTTGGCATCTCGTCCCAGGATGTGCATTGTTTGAGGCCCCAGAGAGCAGCAGGCTCTCGACCCAGGGGTCCAGAAACATGTCTGGTGGTGGCAGCTGAAAGCAGCCACTCAGCCTGGACACTAGTGGTAGGTTAGTTTTCAGGGGGCATCTCTAAGATGCCCTCTGTGCATTTTTCATTAAATCCCACACTGGCATGAAACTTCTCAGTTTTCAGTGTAGCCATTATGGGGCTGTGGAGTTCGTAATGACAAACTCCCAGCACCATATACTCTTAAGGGCAGCACTGCACTTACAATGTCTAAGAATGGACTTAGAACACTGTAGGGGTACTCACCACTGGTATAGTGCACCCAGCTAGAGGGGTGACTGAGCTATGCCAGGGCAGTGGGTTGTAGGCATGGCACACAGGGATGTGTGCCATGTCGACTCTTCAATTTGTTCTGCACCAAAACACGCAGCCTGGAAAGGCAGTGTGTGAGTGTGAAGGTACAGGACCTCTAAGGGTGGCACAATAAGTGCTGCTGCCCTTAGAGGCCTTCTCTGGTCACAGTGCACGTGGTACCATTTACCAGGGGCTGACCTGTGGCCAGAGATGCCAATTGGGTTTAGGCTTCAATGCAGTTTTAGGGAAAGAACATAGGCCCTGGGTACCTCTTTAGCAGGAGCCCAGGGCACACTCAGTCAAAGCACAAGAGCAATTCAGCAAAAAGTGGGGGCAACCATGCAGAAAGAGGGCACTTTCGCACAAAATCCACAAGGGGTGATTGAAAGAGACTCACACATTCTTGAGGTTAAGTGTGCTGTAATGTATTAGTTTGCCTGACGTCAGTCAGAAAACGAAACCACGATTTGTAGATTTCTCTGAAGCGTATCATTGCAAAGCTTTCTCAAAATAGGGCATGGCTTGATTAATTGTCAACAAGCACTACTATGCACACCCAGGCTTACTCGGAACCCACAAAAGAAGCACTGTTGCATTTGTGGGCATTTGGAAATGTGCTATGTAGAAATCAGTGCACACTTTTAAACATGTATGTATGTATGTACATGATATTTCTCTGGTGCTGGCCTAGCGAAAAGGCAACAGAGCACTGTACAGGGTCCAAGACAATCCTAAAATCAATGATTGGTTGCAACGGGAGTTGGGTTGTGGATGTTTAATCCAATGTGATATAGTGTTCTTTAAAGAGTTGAGCCTTCAACTCTTTCCTAAATTGGAGCACCATTGGGGCAGTCATGATGGATACGAGGCAGATCCGGGTGCATAGATAGAAAACATTTGCTGCCTTTTTTTGTTTTTTTTTACTTTCACTTTTTTACACTTCTGAACCTGTAGTACATTGGTGTCCTGACTGTGGGTGTGCCAAGAACCATCAGAGATGGTGAGCTTGTCTGCAAGATAAGAGGGTTTTAGTTGTGATGGCTTTGTAATCTGGTTTTGAAGATGGTGCGGGCTGGCAAGAGGAGCCAATGGACTTCCATCAGGATGGGGATGAACACTACTGAGCACTACTACTAAACACTACTGTTTTGATATGCCAGGTTTTCACTGTATCGCAAGTGGTTCAAACAACTTTATTCAGTACTACAGCTACTCCTTTCTATCGCCAACAGCTTTAAATGTTGAGGGCACTGCATTTGTTGCAACAACCTATACTGCAAACGGTAAAAATGACTTACCTCTAACAATCTGTAAATTCATATCTGAGCTTCCTACCTTGGCACCTGCTGGACACTGTCACAATAAGAAAAAATACACCTCAAGTACACAGACAGATTCATTGTATTTTCCTCACCAGTATTATTCTATAGTGGCGTCTGTGTGTGAGGCGTTGTGGGTTTTTGGGAGTGTGGTAGCAAGTCATTCCATACAGAAACTTTGTAGAAAAATAAGAGACAGCGTTAGAAACCAGCACTAGATGACAGGAGAACATGAGGCATGTGAATAAACTACTTAACCAGCTCAAACTGCCTAATCCACGATTCATATGATCGGAGTCGATTTTTTAGTTTTGCGATTCACATAAAGAGGAGTACTGTCATAGATTGGTGCATTGTCCTCTAAGGCGGCCATCCCACCTGTTGTACAATGGACATTTGCTTAACTATTTTTCCCTGTGGAGTAACCCTCCTTGAAATAAGGGAGATTACTCTTCCCTGCTCATATTTGAAACACTTGACTGCAAAATGCGTTAAATGTTTCCAAAGCACCCCTGTACTGATGCTTCTGCTTTTCTGCCACAGCAACAAACTTAAAACGCTATAGACTATGATTAGAGAAGATGTTGGTATCAAAACATAAGCATACTATACTAACCACTGTACACAATAGAGATTAAACGTCTGCAAGACTGTCTTTTAATGTCCTGATTTTAGAACTCTGCATAAGCATCAAGAAAACCACACCAATATAAAAATGTTTAGTGTAAGAAATTTTAAAAGATTTGCTTGAATGTCTATACATAGAATCTTCATGCATTAAACTGCTTTTACTGTTGTGTTTTTTTTGTAGGGGCAGAGGAATGTAGAAGAAACAAAGAGCCTCTGATCTGTCCTCTGTGTAGATCAAAATGGCGGTCACATGATTTTTACAGGTGCATAACTCGTTATTGTATGTGCATTTCTGCAGCACTGCTTATAGAAGCAAGACATACCTTGTTTGGATCCCAAAAAGTTAGATAAAATTCAGGCCCTGAATGCTACTCCAAAATAGGATGGTCTTCCGATATATTTATAATGCCAATAAAGGGCATACATTGCATAATCCTGTTAGTGTTTATCAGAATTGAAATAATAGTACAAGGAAGTAAGCTTAAAAATCTAAACCAGAGAATAGTGTAAAAGTCATGAAATACCAAAACCTAAAATGAAACTTCCCTATCATGAAAACTATTAAAACGGTGAACCAAAGGTCTCAACAAATAATGCTCCCAACCACAACTATCTGGCAAAGACCAGTAAATACATAATTTCAAAGGGAAGATATTTTCATCTGCCATCTACTCTTCCATAATAAAGTTGTCCCACAAACACGCACTCATTATAACCCACTATGTTGACTATATACCAGTGGTTATATGACTTGTCCTGGTGTTAGTTGTGAGATGGGCTTAACAGTTACTCATAGCATTGAAATGTACAAATGAGACTAATATATTGATAGCCTAAGGAGCTGCTTTTAACCATAACCAACTGCAATTTGAAACATGTTTTAAAACTGCAGAAAACAATATAACTGTATTGGGAGAGGGAATTTCATGAAGTATCCTTGAAAACAAAAAGTAAACTTCTTTTTATTCTAGATGTATTAATTCTCACACTCTTTAATAGTAAAATTGAGCAATAACCTGATTGCAATTCCTTCTCTGTGTTCCTCTCAGCATCTTCCAACATGGTATACTGTGGAGTCTCTCAGAGTCATTATTCAAATTTGCTATTTTGTAGATCTGGCATGGGAAGAAGCTCTCAGGCCCTTCAACTATCTTATGAGATTTGGGGAAATATGGTGTAAAAATGCTGAATTTAGACTTCTGACCTGTGTGATTTTATGGGTCTTCTCTATTGCCTGTTTCACTCAATGTAGAGTTAGTATTTCACTGATTACCTCCAAATCTCCATGGTCTTAATTTTCATTGTGTTATGACCCAATGTTATATGCATCAAGATCAGTTAAATAACATACAGCAGTGTCATTCAAACATGTCTGCCTCACTACAGACACATTGAAATATCCTTGAAATAATCCACAGTGAACTTAACTGTTTGGTATTTGTTTTTTTAGAAAGACTATGTGGATTTTTTGTCAAAACAACTTGTTAGTGACAATTAAGTTTATCCTGATGTGTCACTTTTGTGCTTTGTTTATAGGTGTTGCTTGCAGTTTTGGGCTTATTGAGGCCCCGGTTATTCTTAAAGTTCTTTGACTTTCAGGCCCAAGGTCAATGGACTGATATATCAGTTCAGTAGACTAATTCATTATTTCCTGATCAAACCCACGAACCTGCAAGCTTATTTTTCTTCATTTTCTAAAGGGTCCCAACACCAGCTCAGGTCCCAACGAGGTAGTAAACCTTTCATCCCTGAAAATGATTTTGATCAAGTGAAACTTTGCCATTAAGGCTACGAAAACTCCCTACCTGTGGAAATACTTAAATCTGGCCCTCTGAGATGGTTCTTCATGCATCTGCTAGGCTAGTTACTCGCACAACGTTTGATCGTATCCATCACAATGAAATGGCTTCCTATCGAGGCAAGTAATTTCTGTAAACATTGACCATTACTTACTAGGCTCTTAACTCCAGCACCCCATCCTATTGAGCTCAAACACTGCCCATTTCTGTGGCTCGTAGCTTAGACTCTCCTTCACAAAATACCATCATTCAAAAACACAAATGCTGTAAGGAGTCTTTGACCCAGAAGTGTCACCAGTGTGTGGGACACCATCCACCTGGTCATTAGAACATAATATTCCTATGGAGCATTCAAAAAGGAACTAAATTGTCTGTTATATCGCTAAGTTGCATACTATGGGGACCATATTTGTGTCAAGTGCATTATTTTACATCACTTTGTGGGTTATATCTCACACTAGTTTCTATTTTCATATTCCCGCAGTTTCCACATTTGTAACATATAAAGTTTGTCATGATATGTTCTGTATGTTTTTGCATTATCTGTTTTTATTTTATTTACAATCTCTCTCGTGGGACCTGTAACTGGTAACTTGGTTTTATGTAAAGCTCTTCTGCATCCTCTAGGTCACTGTAGAAAACAACTGCTAAGCAAAAGTGCTAGTTCATAAGCTTTGGAGGCATATTTTGTCTTTGAAAAATCCAGCCATCCATCCCATGGAATCCTGCCCCATCAGTATTAGTTCTTGAGGGGTGTCCAATGTTTTCTGTAAATATAAACATTCTTCAAATGAAAGAGAAGCAATTGAGTCTACTTTCTGTTTAACTCCCATTAGTTGACCTTGTTCAGATTTTTCAGAAGGTCTTTATTTATTATCATGGAGGTTTGAAACAACCCTCATTTGGGCACACCCTTTTCAGCTGGGGGAAACCTAATATTTGTAGAACAGTTCCTCAAAAAGAAGTGCTGTACTTAAAACAGTTACTATACAAAAGCAAAAATAGTAAGTGGTTACTTCAACTGGCATGATGCAAGATTAGCTATGAGTTTCTGGAGAGCACTCAACAATGTATTACAGTATGATAAGGGAGAAGCATGTGTACTTGCCTGTTATTTTCATAGCAATCTAGATTAAGCAGAGACAGAAGTCGATTTTAAGGCATATAGTAGATATTGCATACTCAGATGTTTTTCTTCCTATTGTACAGGCAAATTAAAAGTCCTGAACATATGCAATAATTACATGTGCATAAAAATCAAATACTCTTGATCTTCTGTTGAGGGAGTAATTGGCCTATGAATAGAGGTTTTCAATGGTAGTACTTTATCATAGACATAAACAACCACATCATATTTGGAAGTATGAGCATATTTCAGGTCTTTCACCTTAGTCTACTTTTCGAAGCTCGATGTGGAGCTGTTTCTGATGCAGGCCAAAAATGCTAATCATTTGGAAATCTATTTTTCCACTTCTGAAGTTAAAATTGATAGCTCCTGTGTTTTTTCTTGTCTTGACAGTCATGATTTGCCTAGCCCTATGGGTTCTCCTTCCAGTGTCCGTTCTGCACAACAGCAAGCACTCCAGCCACCTGGTTCACCAAGAAGATCACTTGATAGTAACTTCAATCTAACTAACTTTGGGGTTCAACAGATCCCTCCTGCATATAAGGATTTGGCTGAGCCTTGGATTCAGGTAATTTGAAGCAACGAGAAGAGTACTATTACTGCTTTCTATACATTTTGTGTGGTAATTGGATTTTTTTTTTCTTTTTTAGTTTTGACTTTGTTTCCTCCACTTAGTGCTAAACTCTGTGTCCCGATTTATGTGCAGGGATACCATGTAGCCAGAATTTAATTTGGTTATCACAAATATTTGTCCCTGTAATGAGGTGTAGCATGCAAGACAGACTTACCCGGTCCAAACCCGATTCGAGGGACTAATATGCTTTCATATATCTTCTGCTCTGAAACATGGGGGTTGGGCTGAGTGGTGGGGCTTGGGGAGGGTGTTTGGTCAGAGCTGAGGCTGAGTACTGACCGGGTGGAGCATTTTGTGCTCCCCATGCAGTGTAAGGGGGTTAGGACTGAAGCCAGACTGCTTGCAGCCCAAGCCTCATGTGATTTTACTGGCTAGATCTTCTAGCTGGTAAAATTGGGTCCAGTGTTTATGCACCCAGAAAATCCAGGTGTGGGAACACCAGTCCATTTACATTTGAGTTGAATGGTATCCTACCCAGGAACACTCCTACGCCCAACTTAAAATCAAAGCATGTGGGATAATGGAAGAAGCTTTGTTCCAAACAAAGGCTGAATTACAAGCATTGGCCAAATTTGCTTTTAAGATTACTTTTGATGTCTTTTGCAGCCTGGACCAAGTGTGACAGCACAATAGTACAGCACAACAGCAGTTTAAAAATTGTGGTGAAATTTGCTTTTAAGTACTTAAATATTGCCAAAATACATGCTCGCATTGAATCCTGTAAGTCGAGCCCAATAAAAAGGGCATTAACTGTCTGTTGCAAAACATATTGTGGGCTTACCGAGAACACACAGGGACTTGGAGCTCGCCCATTGTTTACAATTGGTCGGCTGTCCTGTCACTCTCATTGGCTTGCTCCTTTACGCAGTGGCTTGACTTTTCATCTGGTCTGTCATGTGCTTGAAGTATTGCCTCTTTACTTGTGTTTTTCCACTGCTCACTTTTTTGTTGCTTTTTTCTTAAGCATTTCACAAGAGTATGTGTTTTTTCAAGCTGTCTCTAGTGTGCTTCTTTGCCCCACTTCCTCCATGCTCCTTGTTGCTCTCCCTCTCTCATGTACTTTTCCCACCGTCCACTCCACGTTGCTCTCCCACCCATTGCTGCTTCTTGCACCCGGCCTCCGCGTTGCTCTCCCCACACCTGTCCCCTACTCTCTCACCGATGCTGCTACTCCTCACCTCAAGTTGCTTCCCCCACCCCCCTCCTCTCTCGCTGGCTGATGTTTTTCCCCACCCTCTTTGTTTTGCCCTCCCTTCCAGAGCATTGCTTCACCCCATCTCTCCAATCACTCTGTGTTTCTCGCACCCCCCACCGGCACTTCAATTAAACAAAAAAAATGTGGTGTGTGTGCCTACAAAACTATACAACTGCCACGTTATAGCACCTTTTAAAAAAAAAAAAAGAAAAATGTATTTCTTTTTGCCATGCTTTACAATATCGGGATGCCGTACAGCATAGCTAAAATCCATAGGTCCCAAAGGCGAGACCTATTGGCTTTGCTACTGCTTGTCTTATCTATAATTTATTTCTCCCAGACGACCCTGGATATACTCTAACTCTGACGTTGTTAATTTATTAAGGTCCAACTTTTGTAAAGTTGAAGAAATCTTTTAACCTTCCAGCCTTTGGTTGCTAAGGTCATAAAGTTGTCTTTTAACTTGTTAAATTTCTCAATGTATTTTTTTTAACAAAACAACCCCACAGTTAATTTAAATTATTACCAACTATCATTCAGTAACCGAAAAAGCCAATCAAACAAACTCACTCACATTGAAATTGTGGAAACTGATAATAGATACTCATTAGACCTCAACAAGAATGGCTGATGCTGTCTTTCCCTCATATATGAAGGCATGTAAACCAGATGTAGACTGGAAAATGTAATTATTCGCTGGAGGGAACTCTATATCGTTGTAATAGCTGGCTCATTTTGTGTTTGGAATTCAATCCTTCTAGCTAATGACACACACATACTCACACTCACCACTCACTCTTCCGAAACACTGGCAGTTCTTTCAGGTCTGCCAGAAATTTAAGTAACACGTGTTTGCTGCACCTTTGACGATTAAAGTTACTATTCACTTGATGGTATTACCAAGGATTATTGCCGCCTAGTAAAGGATACACCATAGACATACCAGTGGAAAATAGTACAGTAGGGAATACTAAACATTGGAAAAACTAATATACACTAGAGTATGGCAAAGATACTATAAATGTGTTCCTTTTTTACAAACCTAAAATGCTGCAGGTCTGTTTGCTGAGTAAATTAAGTAATTTCATAAATATTCATGCCTTGTCAAACATGCAGACATTGATACCACTGCATTTCTATGTTGATTGGTAGAAGAGCAAAGTGTTACGTAGGTTGTGGTTTTAGTTGATGTGATAAGATGCCAAGCTTTAAACTTTTATCCAAACCGTAAATTTTAATCCAAACCATACTATGTAGCTGTATTTGAAGGGGTTGAACAGCTCGTACTACTTAATTGTTCTGTTCTTTGTTTTTTTTTAACCTCTGATTTGACACTATTTTTCTTCAGTTATCTGTGCGTTATACCTAAAGGGCTTTAAATAAATGAAATATTGCTTGTTATTGAATATATGCCTTTAGTTGTTTTGCCATGCAAAAATAAACATAGTTAAAAGAAAAAAATAGGTGATTTGGAGAGAGTGATGAACATGGCTTTAAACATGGCTTTGAAATCATGCCACAATGACCATGACTGAATCAAAATAACTTTTGTGGGGACTTTGGAAGGACAGGCTCACTTTATGTGATCATAGCTACTTTGTTCAGCCTAATTAATATTCTCACGGTTATCTGCTTGAAGGTGGGTTACATTTCTTATTCTCTTATTTTGTAGTGTTGTACTATTTATTATTTTGGTGCTTATTACTTTTCAAAGGGTTTTGGAATGGAGCTGGTTGGCTGTCTGTTTTCTCGAAACTGGAATATCCGAGAGATGGCACTTAGGCGTCTGTCGCATGATGTCAGTGGTGCCCTGCTGCTAGCAAATGGTGAAAGCACTGGAAATTCTGGAAGCTGCAATGGGAGCATCTCAAGTGCTGCAGCTCTGCTTGCTGCTAGTGGGTCATCCCAACCTAGTATCTCAGGTGATGATGTTGTGGAGTCCTGCTGCAGTGTGCTGTCTATGGTTTGCGCTGACCCAGTCTACAAAGTGTATGTCGCTGCTTTAGTAAGTAGGCATTTGATTATTTTCCATTTGATGCTTTGTTTATATTGTGTTTTGTAACTATGGGTATAGGGATCCTTTTTCCAAGCAATACACGTTTAAAGAAGCCCATCTCAAGAGCAAAGAATGTTATATCCACGCACTGCGTGTGTACTGGATTAGAATTTTTTAATAGAACTTTTCAGCTTTGTGTCCGGTGCCCAAATTAATTATCTATCCCATGCACTAACCTTACTTTAAGACAAAGCTGCGTTGATTGATAGTTCTCAAATATTCGGTCTATTGTGGAAGCATTGCACATTGCCATCCAGCTTCTCCAATGGAAGAACCATGCCAATCCTATCCACACAAGGCTAATACTCCCAACAGATTTTGATTGTGTTAAAAAAAATAATGTGCTTTGATTTAGGACTTTATGATGACGTTTCCTGTGGTTTTCTCTAGCAAAAGAGGATGGGTGAAGCAAAGGAGCAATGATGTTAATCCTTCTGTTTACAGATATTAGAAGGTACCCTTTAAAGAAATCAAGGAGAAAATGTATTACTCTTCATAAACATGTACAAAATGTGGCTCATATAAAACATTCTTTATTTATAATTCCATCTTCTAAACACAAATGTATTATCCCCCTATCTATGCTGTCTTTTATTTTACTGTAACATATTATAAAAACATGTAAAAATTGAATTACCCTAAAAGACATTGAATGTTTTTCAATATCCTTAAATTAATTCAGATATTTTCTCAATCCATTGTTTTTCCAATGTACTGTTGTTAGTCCATATCAATATCAACAGTTTGGGCAGCATTTAATATGTAGTCTCAACGATTCTGGTACCTAAGCAATTAAGTGTAGCCTTCATCAGTTAACGGGCATCATTTTATGGTATAATGACAGGTTTATCTGAAACATGTAAAAAGATGATGTATTACTGATCTGTAGTGAACATATATTTTTACATCACTACATTATAAAGTACATCATTCCCTGTGTTCATGCAGTCTCTACCAGTTTCGAACTCTGTCTACTCCATGCCACATATTTGTCATCCCGATCAACCTAATTATTTTCTCATTATTTGAAAACATTTACCATTTTATTATTTTCAGTTTTATATTCATTTATGCAGTCTAAACTGAATTTAATCATTTACTGTAATGTGCTGAATGCTAAAATAACCACACCCTTAAAACCGAGCAGTAAAATGTAGACTCATAAAAGTTATCCAGGGAGTATCTCGACATTGTATAACCTCATAGTTGTTTTTTACTGGAAACGTCATTTGCAAATACCATATTTCGTCATTGGTTACCTTACGTACCATACATTATAATATACTTAGCCTCATTTCAGATCCAAGTTTGAAAAACACGTGACCCACATTACTAAGTCATAATATAAATGACAACAGTGATATCCAGCCTTATCTTTTTACATAAGGAGCATATTTCCCCTAATATTCCTGGGCTGTTCTGTACCATTAGTACTATTAATCACCTATGTTTAAGTCTCCATCTCTTCTCTGATTGATGTTATGGAGAAATGGGAAGTCTCTTTGTGTCTTGTTGTGTTTCTTAAGATACACCACCAATATAAGAGATCCTAATTAGAATCAGAGGAATTATTATATTACAAATCACTTCTTCCGCATAAATATATGTTCGTAGCATGTGTTGCTGTAGCTACACATGCTCTACATATTCCTGCTGTCTGGAGTTGGGCTCGGACGTTTACAATTTTTTTTCTTTGAAGATACTTTCGAGTCACTGGATGCACTGTGACTCCTTCCTTGATCGGCAGTGCACATGGGCACCGACTCCAAGCTAGAGTGCTATGCTGTCTCATCGGGTTCGGATGTGTACCGATGGGGCCCAAGACTTGACATGTTCTCCACCTTCTGTCCGGCCCACATGCTGAATATTTGCACCCAGAGCTGTGAAAACCTTTGTCGTCTGCGTTCTTTGGTCAACTACACTTTGTGGAGACAGACACTAACCGATCGAGTCCCTGAACATCCGGGCCTTCACGCCCCCCTTGGGGTTGCATGCCCCTTTGCATGCATCGACAAGTTCCACACCGGGAAAGGAATGGCCACCCCCTGGTGCCACGCAAAGTACCTGTGGCGAGTCAGCACAAGATTTGTAACCTTCGCCTCTCCCCCCAACCACATCAATGCCTTGTGTGAAGCTTGTCTTGCCCTCTAGTCGAAGAAAAATCTATAGTAGTGAAGGGTTAGGCACTGGGTGCATTGAAAAGGCACCAGTATTCTGCTGCCAAAATGCCAGACAACTTCAGCGAACAAGATCCCTTCCGCACCGAGGAAGGTGAGGGCGCTGGCCATTCAGGCATTTTGCCACACCAGCCTGGAGGACATCTCTTCCAGCGGCTCCAAACAGAGGAAGAAGTGCTCCACCAGTCTCCAAGAACAGCAGCCCTCGAATACCTCTGCAAGGGTCGTATGTACGGTCGACTCAGACACCATCTCCAAGCCTCCCAAGAGGCCTCATGCCGAGGCAGAGCACCGCTCCCAAGGGAGACCACCATCGAGCCCCATGCACAAAATGCCATAGTCTCCATTGCCTTCAGACTCCGGTTAGCACAAAAGAAGGGCTTCAGATCTGAAGGAAACCAATCCAAAGGCGTCGACCCCTCTCTGCCGTTAAGCCCCAGAACCACTAGCAAGCTTTAACTCCATTTGAAGCCGAAAGCCCCTTAGACGCCCTCGATGACTGTCTTCCAAGATTTGGAGCAGCCAGTCATCCAAAAGCTGCAAGAGGTGCTCGATGCGATGTAGAAGCACCTCTTTATCCATACCGTTACTGGGAAGATTTTGGTAAAACCACTGCCATCAAAACCCACAGAGATTATGCCTCAAAAGAGGAGATTAGTATTTGTGGAGGAACCTGCATCAGATGGCCCTCATGGTCCCATGCCCAAGAAGCATAGAGACATTGGCACTAGCACTCTACATCCACCATCACCACCACATACACTACCTCTACCAGGGTCACCACAGGGATCCCCATAATCCTCTTATGACACAGGCAGTCCTTAAGGCCATGTCAATCCCTACAACACACTCTGAGCCAGGGCCCATAGATGACCCACACGGTAACTGAGGTCGCCTTCCTGGGTGACACTGTTTTTTGACCGTTACCACAGACTTTCACAAGGCCATCCAGCAGGCAGCCACGTTTCACAAGGTGGACATCTATGTCCTCCACGAGAAAGTTGATTTCCTCATCAAGACGCCGTCCAAGTCTGAGCAGATGGTGCAGTTTCTTCTCATGCTGAAGGGCATGCTTAAGTGTGCCCCAGAGACATTTAGGGAACCTGTGAAGGCAAGGGTAGTAAAACACAGGCTGGAGAAGTCTAATTCCTCTCCCAGTGATTCTCCTTACATCAGGGGCCATGTCCTGCCTGACATTCTGGTTGTGCACACCGCTCTCAGGCGGGCTTCTGCCCAAGCCACAGTCTATGGCCCACTATCTGACCAGGAAAGCAAGAAGCTGGATGCAGCATGCAAGTGGGGCAATAGGGGCAGTTACACAGTCTACTCCATGGAGCTGCTCTTTCACTATGATAGAGCCCAGTAGGAAGAAATGGAAGAGCTGGTGAAGCATGTCACTGTGGAGTTCAGGAAAGAGGGAAGGATATAGTGTCCTAGGGAAAAACCATCTCCAATGCTACCATCCGTTGCAGCCACAATGCCGCGGACACAGCCTACCAGGGGGTTAACATCAGTGTCCTGCTCCAACGCCATGCCTGACTCAATATCTCTGCATATAAGCCCGAGGTTCAGTAGCATCTCCTCAATCATCCCTGTAATGGGGGAATACCTAATTGGACCTCAGGTTGATGAGATACTAGAGAAGATAAAGAAGGACACCAACCTCACAAAATCTATGGGTGCTCTTCAAGCTCTGGCTTTCAGAAGTTCCTTTCGGAGAAAGCATACTCGAGCACGGGCCAAAGCCCTCTCCTCTGATCCCATCCATTTATATCAAAGGCAACAGCAGCCTTTCCACCAGCATGCAGGTAGGAGGTATGCCAGGGGTGCCTACAGAGGCATTAATAACTAAGACAGAGGAAGGGCCCTGGTAATGAGGGGGGAGAGAGGGGGGGAAGAGGTGGCACACCCCTGTATTGTTATAGGATTGAGATGTGCCTTACCCTCCCCGATCCCCGCCACCATGCCGGCAAGAGAGGCATCAGTGGAAATGGCGACTTGTTGAATGGGGTCTGAGAAAGGCCTGCCCTGCAACACCACAAGTGGTGCATCAGTTACCTCTAAACCGTAAGCTGTCAAAGCCTTCCTTCAAGTCATTCCAGTCAAGGTAGTCCTTATCAAAACAGACAACATGACCATCATGTATTACCTTCGGAAGCA
The DNA here is from genome assembly GCA_963921515.1 of Calotriton arnoldi. NCBI lineage: Eukaryota > Metazoa > Chordata > Amphibia > Caudata > Salamandridae > Calotriton > Calotriton arnoldi. The sequence goes on from CAWUFW010007929.1 coordinate 383,380, forward strand.
AGGTGGCAGGCACTCTGCCCTGCTCTCCGTGTTACTGTAGGAGACCTGGTACTGGTCTCTCCGACACTGCATACAATTTCTGCTGGAGTGTCATCTAGAAGTGAACAACGACTTGGCAGACTTGCATCTGCAAGTCCCACTTGAGTGCTTTTCAATACTCAGGCACCCCACTGATAGACCTGTTTTTCACCCCCGAACACACAAAATTCCTGAACTTCGCACCCAGGTACCCACGGTCCACAGGCAATGCACTATGTTTGAACTGGTCCTGGATCTTTGTCTATGCTTTTCTGCCCTTCCCACTACTTCTAATGTGTACAGAAAATGTAGCAAAAATCTCTAACACTTCTCCTCCTGTCTCATATGGGCAGACAACCCTGGTACTCAACACTCCTCGAAATGTCCAGCAACCTCCATGAGAAGCTCTCCAACATGCTGGACCTTCTTACATGGAACTAAGGCCAGATGAAGCACCCAGGCCCCAAGCAGTTCTATATCAGTCTGGTGACTGAGGTCTTGGAGTTCGGTTATCTACGTCTCTCGCAGGAATGCATGGAGATTCTCACAAATCTTGCAGACCTACCACACAGGCGTTCTATCCTGCAAAATGGAAGAGGTTTGTCCACTATTGTATCTCCAGTAACCTGGACCATCTTGAAGCTAGCATCCAGAAAATAATTTATCTTCATCTACAAAAGTCCGGCCTTACCTACACTTCTATACAGCTGCATTTAGGTGCCATAGGATAAAAATGTATTAAGCGCACTTATACCCGAGCGTGTCAAGGCGCTAGGCAGACTGGGTAAAGGGAAGAGCGTAAGACAGCCAACTAGGATGAGAATAGCCATGTTTTCAACAGCTTTCTAAAAGCCGGAAGAGAGTTTGTCATTGGAGATGGGGGAAGGCAGGGAGTTCCAAAGTTTGGCGGCCGCTACCAAGAAGGAGCGCCCACCCCACCTGGCCCTGCGGTATCTTGGACAGATCCGTTTTTTCAAGGAGGAGGATCGCAGAACTCTCCTAGGGGCATACCATTGGAACATGGTTTGCAACTGCAGTGAGCCTTTACTGTGCACAGCTTTGTATACCGTGCTCAGAACCTTGAAGGAGATATGTTGCTTAATGGGAAGCCAGTGTAAGGCACAAATCCCCCCCCTGGCAGAAAGTTGCTTGGAATGTTCAGGACCAGCCTAGCTGCAGCATTCTGAACAACTTGGAGTTTGTTCATGGAAGTCGCATTGATGTTGAAGTATAAGGCATTGGCTGCATATATGCAAAACAGGGAACACTTCTCCATCTTTCACATCCAAGTCATCACAGCCTTTATGGAGGGCCTCAAAAGGGTAGTCTCCCCTGCCCCGGCATGGAAAATCGGTGTGGTCCTTACTCGGCTCATGGGTCCTCCCTTTGAGCCTGTGCATTCTTGCCCCTTGCGATTCCTGTCCTCAAAAGTAGTTTTCCTTGTAGCCATAACTTTACTCCGATGCATTACTGAGTTGCAAACCCTCATGCTCCAAGAACCTTTCGTGCAGGGCCACAGGGACATGGTCGTTCTCAGAACCAACCCAGAGTTCCTCCCCAGAGTGGTTTCCCCTTTCCACCTCAACCAAACGATGGAGCTGCCAGTCTTTTTCCCTCACCCAGAATCTGTAGCCAAGAGAGACCTTCTCATCCCCTTGTTGTTAAATGTGCTGTCATGTATTACACCTTTTGCAGGCTTGATCAGTTATTTACAGCCTTTAAAGAACCCTACAAAGACCAGCCTATTTTTAAAATTGGTATTTCCAGGTGGACAGTCAAATGCATCCAAGCATGCTATCATAAAGCAAAAGAGCCCTCCCTGCTACCCCCAGCACACACTCTACCTGCAAGAAAGCAGCAGACATGGTATTCCTTGCGGATATCCTGTTGACTGACCCATATTACGCAGCCACCCAGTGAACCCGCCCCCACTCATTCACTCAGTATTATTGTGTTGATATTTTAGCCCATCAGCGGGTTATTGTTGGCCAGACAGTCCCAAGGACTTTCTTTCAGATATCTGAATCCTCCACATGCTAGCCACCACTTTTGGGAAGTACTGCTTTATAGCCTATGCCGAGCATGTGAATCGACAGTGAACCACATGCTACAGCGGAAAATCTTATTTACCCTCTAAGCAACTTTTCGTAGCCTGTAGTGCTGTAGATTCACATTTGCCCATCCTCCTCCCAGACGTGTGTGGCTCTCCTTGCAGATGACTTCTTTTATTACTTAGTTTATTTCTCAATACACATGGTGCACCCTACCGCGTTTGCTCGCCACTCCATATTTACTGGCACCCGCTGAAAAACAATCAAACATTGAGTCACAGAAAGGAGAAGTTACAGTGTATCCTGTAACTCTAAAGACTTTCTTCGAAGAAAAACAACTTTCAAACGTCTTAGCCCAACACTAGATGGCAGGAGTATGCAAATCATGTGAATCTACAGCACTACAAGCTACAAATAGATGCTTACATGGCAAGTAACATTTTCCTTTCTTCGTGTTTGGTAGAATATTACCCAAGGTAAATAGAGGAGTTATATCTGAAAGAGACACGTTAGTGATAGATTCCTTACCTTAGAATATCCCCAGGCGTCAGACTGGATCCAGAAAGTTTTGCAAGCAGTACCCCTGCGCGCCAGTAGGTGGTGTCGTGCGGCTCCGCGTCCGTCGCTAGCGTCGTAAGCGTCGAGATGACGTCACAGAGACTACTTAGGCGCCACCCATGCTCGCTGACGTCAGTTCTTTCTTTTTCCGCGCCAGAAAGCGCAGATCCGGTTAGAGCACGTACCCTAGTCACTTTTTGACTATCTCTTTTGGGACTTTTGTCCCTCTTTTTCCAGTTGGTTTCCTGGTGCACGTAGGGATGCCTGGATTTAAGTCTTGTGGGGCCTGCCGTCGCAACATGTCGGTGGCGGACCCCCACGATGTTTGCCTCTACTGCCTGGAGACCGACCACGACTCTCGGTCTTGTCCGGATTGTTGGGCCATGGCCCCGAAGGCCTTGCGGGAGCGACACCGGAAACTGCTGGAGGTCCGGCACTCGTCCCCGCGCCGTTCCCGGTCCAGAGGCCGTTCAAGGGAACGCTCGCGGGGCCACAGCCATCGCTCCTCGTCACCCTCGGATTCGGGTAAGAGACAACACAAAAAGAAGTCGAAGAAGCGTGTTCGCTCTCAGACGTCCCCCCGCCGGTCCTCGGATGCGGATGTGGGGGACAGGGGCCTTGCCCCTGCGGCTCCTTTGGAGCTCGAGAGTCCCGCGGCCTACCCGCCTTACCCGGGTCCGTCAGCGACTCCCGCACAGGTACAAGAATTTCTTGCTACCATGGACCGCCTTTTTAGGCCTCGGGCTCCCGCCGGCGCGCCCTCGGGCCCCGCGGTCCCGTGTCTGGATCCTGTTGGACCGCCGGCTCCGCCGGCGGATCCAGCTTCGGCGCCGCAGGATCCTGCGCCGCTGGCTCCGGCCACGGCGCCACAAGGTCCAACGCTGCCGGTTCCGGCCCCAGCGCCGCCCTCGGCTCCGCCGCCGGCGCCGCAGTGGGTGCCTTTCGTCCCGCCTTTACCCAGGTTCCAGGACCATTTTGTTCCTACCTGGGATCCGCAATGGGACACGGCGCCAGTTCGGCCCCGACCGGCGCCGTTCTCGGCGCCGTTTCCGACGCCGTATGTTCCCTCTCCGGCTCCTGCCCCGCCGCCGCGGTCGGTGTCAGTGTGACTCCGAGCAGGACTGGGCGGACGACTTGGAGGACGCCGGCGACCTCGATGTCTCTTCTGACCCGGGGTTTGCCTCTCCCCCGCCTACTATGGAGGAGGGCGCCTCCTACACGATGGTGCTCCGTCGGGCAGCTGAGGTCCTCAACCTTGATCTCCCTATGGTGGCCCTCAAAACTAACCTCCTTACTGAGGTGCTCCAGACGGCGACCACCTCGTCGGAGCCCCTGCTCCCGTTTAACGACGCCCTTACCGACGTCTTGCTGGGCACTTCGTCGCGGCCATCCACTGGGGCCCCTTTGGATAAAAATGTCGCCAGGCGCCTGGTGACCCCGCTTTTTGACCACTCATCCTACGCCCGAGAGTCTGGTCATCCAAGCTTCGACGTCGCAGAGTGCCTTTCCTACGGCTCCGTTGGATAAGGACTCTAAGAAGCTGGAACAGTTCGGTAAACGTTTGTTCTCTTCGGCCAGCTTGGGGCTGCGGTCGGTGAATACCGCCTGCCTATTGGGCCGCTATTCCCACGCGGTGTGGGACACAGTTGCGCAGGTGTTACCTCAGTGTCCTGAGGAGACCCAAGCTGTATTGTCCCAAGCCATTGCAGAAGGTAAAGATGCGGCTAAGTTCGCCATTCGGTGTGGTTTAGACACCGCGGACTCCTTAGGTAGAGCGATTTCTACGACTGTGGCGCTTCGTCGCCACGCCTGGCTCAGATCTACCGAGTTCTCGCCAGATGTCCAAAACTCACTCATGGACATGCCCTTTGATGGCACTCACCTGTTTGGCGATAAGGCCGACAGTGCGCTGCAGCGTTTTAAAGACTCGCGGGGCACACGGCCAAGTCCTTAGGTCTTTCCACGAAAAGCCCAGCCACTCCTGGGTTTCGTTCCTTTCGTGGCAACGGGAGAGGCGCCCAGGCACGTTCTTTCAACAAGCCTGTGCAGAACCAGCCTCAGCGCGGTCGCGGTTTCCGCAGGGGCGGCTCTGGGAATCAGCGTGGGGGTCAGTCCACCTCCGCCCCGCCGCTTCGGCCTCCAAACCTTCCTAATCCGAGCCTTGTGGGGCATTCCACGCCAGTGGGTGGCAGGGTCCGCCTTCATCTCTCCCACTGGCACGCTATCACTTCGATCATGTCCAGATCTCGGAGGGCACTGCACGACAATTGCAGTGGTGGCTCACGAATCACGATTGGGTCAATGGCAGATCCCTCTCCCTCCCCCAACCGGAGCACACAGTGGTGACGGATGCGTCCCTCCTGGGATGGGGTGGCCACTTGGGAGAGGCGGAGATCAGAGGCCTCTGGTCTCCGGCGGAGTCCCGGCTCCATATCAATCTTTTGGAGCTTCGGCTATCCGACTTGCACTGAAGGCATTCCTTCCCTCTGTCCGGGGAAGTGTAGTGCAGGTGTTCACGGACAACACCACCGCCATGTGGTATTGCAATAAACAGGGCGGGGTGGGGTCCTGGACCCTATGTCAGGAGGCTCTGCGCCTCTGGACATGGCTGGAACATCAAGGCATTACCTTGGTGGTTCAACACCTGGCGGGTTCTCTGAACGCCAGGGCGGACGAACTCAGCCGCCGGTGCTTGATGGATCACGAATGGCGTCTGAACTCGGACGTGGCGCAAGGTCTCTTTCAGCAGTGGGGAGAGCCTTGGTTAGATCTATTCGCCACAGAAGAGAACGGGCAATGTCATCAGTTCTGCGCGTTGGAATTTCCAAGGCGGCACTCGCTCGGCGACGCTTTTCGTCGCGAGTGGAGTTGCGGTCTATTGTACGCCTTTCCGCCTATACCACTTATGCCCAGAGTGCTGAAGAAGATTCGGCGCGACCGGGCCCAAGTCATCCTTGTGGCTCCGGATTGGGCACGAAGATACTGGTATCCCGAGCTACTCAGCATGGCGATCGATCCGACTGCCTCTTCGGGAGGATTTTCTGTCGCAGCAGCAGGGGACGGTCCTCCACCCGAACCTGTCCAGCCTCCACCTCCATGCGTGGAGATTGAGCGGCAACAGTTGACAGCTTTCGATATTCCTCCCGAAGTCTGTGATGTCATTCTGGCAGCCAGGCGGCCCTCCACTAAGGCGGTATACGCCTGCAGGTGGAACACATTTGTGGCATGGTGCACAGCAAAGGCTGTGGATCCCCTCTCTGCCCCTCTTTCTGAGGTTCTTCTGTTCCTTCTATCCTTCCAGCAGGGCTCTGCTCTGGGCACTATCAAAGGTTATCTTTCGGCCATCTCCGCCTTTCTACGGTTTCCAGATCAGCCTTCTCTTTTTAAGTCCCCGGTTGTTAACCGTTTCCTCAAAGGCATTACACACACGTTTCCTCCCGTGCCTTTCATAATGCCTCAATGGGACTTAAATCTTGTCTTGACCTATCTGATGTGCGCTCCCTTTGAGCCCCTTCATAACTGTCCTTTACGTTTTCTTACTCTAAAGACGGCTTTCCTGGTAGCTATCACCTCTGCCAGAAGAGTGAGTGAGCTCCAGGCTCTTTCTTCTAAACCTCCTTTCCTTTCTGTTCATCCGGACAAGGTGGTTTTAAGGACCCGCCTTCTTTCTTGCCAAAGGTTGTCACGCCCTTCCACATCGGGCAGACCATCACTTTGCCCACTTTCTTTCCACCTCCGCATCCTTCAAAAGAGGAAGAGAGGCTCCATCGTCTGGACCCAAAACGTGCGCTCTCGTTCTGTCTCAAGCGCACACAACAGTTCCGGGTGGATGACCAGCTCTTTGTTGGCTACGTGGGCGCCAAAAAAGGTCGGGCCGTGCACAAACGCACCATCTCTCGGTGGGTTGTTTTGTGCGTCAAAGCGTGTTACTCCTTGGCTAAAAAGGAGCCTCCTGTGGGACTGCGTGCCCATTCTACCAGGGCAACGGCAGCCACTACTGCCTTGGGACGCGGCGTTCCCTTGCAGGATATTTGTCAGGCAGCCACATGGGCCAGGCTGCACACATTTACCAAGCATTACTGCCTTGACAGTCAAGTCCGGAGAGACGGTTTCTTTGGCCGTTCGGTTCTCCGTGACTTTCTGGTGTAATCTATTCGCAGACCCACCACCGGGGTTGGTATTGCTGGGGTATCTATTCTAAGGTAAGGAATCTATCACTAATGTGTCTCTTTCAGATGCACAAGTTACTACTTGTGTAACGATATATCTGTAAGAGACATTAGTTAGTGATAGATTCCTTACCGCCCCACCCATCCTCCCCGTTCTGCGAACTGATTTCTAGGGTTAAGGTCATCCCTTTTAGGGCCCTAGTTTCATGGCACCAGTGGTCAGTTTCTTGCATGGCTCTGCGTTCCTGGCGCGGAAAGTCGTGTACAGAACTGACGTCAGCGCGCATGGGTGGCGCCTAAGTAGTCTCCGTGACGTCATCTCGGCGCTTACGACGCCAGCGACGGACGCGGAGCCGCACGACGCCACCTACTGGCGTGCAGGGGTACTGCTAACAAAACTTTCCGGATCCAGTCTGACGCCTGGGGATATTCTAAGGTAAGGAATCTATCACTAACTAATGTCTCTTACAGATATATCGTTACACAAGTAGTAACTTGTGTGTTAACATCATGGACTTTTCCTCCGCTTGTTATCTGGCATCAATCACATTCAAATCACAGGCCCTAGGTTAGCCTTATGTATCCATACTCTTTCTTATATTGTGGCACTCTTGTTCCAGATAGAATAATATAGGCCAGAGAGTTACGTAGGAGACCTTACTACGCTTACTGTTAAGATGTGTCCGATCTTGGGGGGCGTGGCCTGACGCCGATGGAGACGGGAGCTTGAATCTGAGCTCCCGCCGGTGACCCCCTTTCTAGTGCCATCCTGACCGATGCGAGGGGCCCCCCAGCAACCGACACCGACCCCCCCACAGTAGCGGAACCCCTGGGGAACAAGCAAAACCGGAACTGCTGCTGGTAAACGCCGCAAACCGCCTGCGAAAGGAATCGGACAGCGGAACCGTGAGGCTGAGCAAAATGGCCGCGATCCGGCAGCTGAACCCGGAGAACATTGAGGCGGCGGCAGCCCTGGAATAATTGCTGCAGGTCCTGGCCCGACACACTTGACCGACGGAGTAATAACTGCACCGACAGGCGACACACCCGGCCACATACAAGCGGCCGAAGTCCGACTGGCGAAAGATACTGAGCGAAGGGGGCCGACTGGCGCTGAGACCAGGTGAGCTCCTGGCTGCGCCCGCGGCGGACCTTGATGTGCGAGCGGAGGGTGACGCGGACCCAGCATACACCCTGAGCTTGGGGAAGGCGGGAAATTGAGGGCGCACCGGGAGCTGCTGGGAGCCAGACACAGATTGAGCAGGCGGGGGCCAGCAACCGCTGCGACTACAGTACATGAGCGCGAGTCGGAGCGCAGCAGATGCTTCCGCTCAACCACCATTGTGGGGCTGGCTGATGCTTGCAGGCATACACCCAGAGACAGATCAGCGGACACACGATCTATCCTTGGAAATCGGCGGGGGGGCCCCGTCAGAGCCTAGACGGCGCCACGACCTGCTGAACGGCCCCTAGACGTGGGGCGCCCCGCCCAATCCCCCGGCGAATAGCAAAACGGGGAAGAGAGACGGAGGCGCTGCCTGGGGCCTAAACTGCGCGCCTCGAGGAATTGAGTCCCACTTCAGAAGCCACACACACTGGCACTGTATGAGTAAGGCTCAATGCAGATAGTGGGCACCTGACGGATAACCAGACACAAAGCGCACTAGAGGCTGGGGCCTAGAGATGCGGTGACACAGAAGAACCTAGAGGTGGCACTGCGAAGGACACTGCATGGAGACGCCCTAGGCAGTATTTGCCCACAGCGCGATCGCTACCAGTTCCCTAAAAAGGCGGCGGCACTGATTGAGGAGTAACAGCGGCGGGCTGAAGGGCGAGCTCAGAACAGACGCGCCGAATTCAGGGGACCTGCAGCTACCGCTTCCCCGACACTAGAGGGCGCGCCTGACAGGGGGGTGACCCTAGCCCGAACGGAAGCCCTGAAAGACTCTCTACCATACACAAGCGACCCCATCGATAGCAAGGTACAAGTGGAGGTGGCTGGGGAGCTACGGGACCTGCGTCAGTAACAACTCTGCTGAACACGCTGCCATTGGGGCAACAGACACACTGTTAACATTACCTTCCCCCACATAGGGAACACACATCTGAAGCCCGACCTCACCAGGAGGTACATGCCTTAAACGCAACATGGGAAGAGTAAACAAGAGGCGGGATACAGAACAACAGGAGTCAGCGGGCGAAGATAACGGCGAGTCACGCACAGGGACCCGACCTGAAAAGGCTACACCCCACGGTGAGCTCTCGCTCCATGACATCCTTCAGGCCATAGAAACGTCATGGACGGCGGTGGAAACCAAGATAGACACACTCCGCGAAGATATGGTCCTTTTGCGAGCAGACCATAGAAAACTGGCGGACCGGGTCACTACCGTGGAGGGGGACGTCGAAGACCTGAAACCACAGGTGTCCATGGCCGCACGCAAGGTCACAGACATCGAAAAACGGGTCCAAGTATTGGAGCAGCGGGCTGAAGACGCAGAAAATAGAGCATGCCGAAATAACATCAGAGTCACGGGGCTGCCCGAAAAAGTCGAAGGGAACAATATGGTGGCCTATCTTGAGAACTGGATCCGAGCAGAAGAGGGCCTCTCGGCGTTCTTCGCCCTGGAAAGGGCACACAGAGTCCCCGCTCGGGCACCACTACCGGGGAGACCGCCGAGGCCGGTGGTGGCCCGCCTCCTGTTCTATAAAGACAGGGACTATGTTTTGAATCAAGCGCGACTTAAAGGCCAACTCAAAGTCGACAACAGCATTGTCCGGATTTTCCCCGACTTCTCCAAGGAGGTACAACGTTAAAGAGCATCCTTCGTCACAGCCAAAAGGAAGCTGAGCCAAATGGGGGTGTCCTACTCTATGGTGTTCCCAGCTAGACTCCGAATAGTGCATGCAGAGGGGACCACGTTCTTCACTTTGCCTCAGGACGTCTGGGACTGGATCGAGGAGTAGGACCCCCGAGACCGAAGACGAGACGGCAAAGGTCCACCCGCGAAGGAGCACACACATTCCCCTGGCAGAGGGCCGATACCCACGGGCCACCCAACGGTGGAAGAGACTCGCCGGGACAGAGAAAGCGCAGTGGCGACGGTGGCCTCTCTGAGCGCCGCAAGCTCACGAGATGCCCCTTCTCTTTCCGGAGAGGAACAGAGAGACTCGGATTCTGAGGCCAGCTCGAGCACGGTGGGGGATACCAGCCAGATCCTTCCAGATGTAACCCCTAGATCGGCGGACGACCTGATGTGATCCATTCAGGACACGCAAGTACAACCGGGACATTTATGTTGAGGGGTGGGGGTCGGATCTAGCACCGCTCTAAGCAACACCATGAGGGGTCCCAGCACAACAATATACAAACTAAACACTGGATGGGGTGGGATCCGGGGGGGCGGGGAGTAAGGCTTTCCTCCAGGCGGTTATTGGCCTAGCCACCACTATCGGACATTGACTGTTACGGCACGAGCGTGCAAGGTTTGGATGGGAGAGACGTTCTCACTTGTCCTGGGGGAGGGGGAGTTGGAATGTTCACACAGTTTTAGTTGCATCATGGGGGGCGCTGCTGTCGACAGGGGAAGGAAACACACCACGATATATCGCATGGGAAGTCTCTGAGAATTTTAATACTGGCCTGGGTACACCGGCACGGAAGCAGGGGAAACCGCACAATACTACAGATGACAAAGGCTATCTATAACATAGTATTGTGGAATGTCAGGGGCATGCACTCCATGCACAAAAGGTATAAAATATTTTCCCACTTGAACCGGCGAGGGGTGCAAATAGCCATGCTTCAGGAGACTCATACGCTGGCTACAGAAGGTGCGGCACTACACAGACGCTGGAGGGGTCAAGCATTTTATACGTTGTATTCGGCGTTTGCCCGGGGGGTGCTGATCTGGATACGTGCGGGGGTCCCCTTCCAGCCTGTCGAGCATAAAGTAGACCCTGAGGGGCGGTAAGTGATTGTATCCGGACGACTAGACGGACAGGACATGACATTACCCTAATTAACATATACGGACCAAATATAGATCAGGCTCGCTTCCTTGAGCAGTTGTCGGGGGTCTTGGCGCCATACATGACCGGCTCAGTCTTAATAGGGGGAGACTTTAATTGTATTGCTGATCCCGACTTGGACAGATCGCACCCACCGCTCCGAGACTCCCCAGTGCACAACATGGCTCGATCCTTTAGGGACTGGCAAACTCAGTGGGGATTGGTGGACACGTGGCGCCGTACACATCCGATCGACGGAATACTCGCACCTCTCCCATACGCATGAATTACACGTCCGCCTGGACACCTTTTTGAGCTCACCTGATATACATGCACAGCTCTGGGGGGCAGAATACTTGACAAGAACAGTTTCGGACCGCAACCCACTAATGGTTAAACTGCGGGGGGGTCACAACTGCAACCAATCCCTACTTGGCGCCTCAAACCGGAGGCACTTGAGGACCAAGCCTTTATGCAAGAGACTAGGGGTCATATTGTACAATATTTCGCCAACAACGCCTCCTCCACAGACTCTAAGAGTACGGAGTGGGAGGCCTTTAAGGCCATGATTAGAGGACGGTGCATGGCAACATCTTTCGGGGTACGCAGGACGCTCACTGCAGACGTGGACGGGGCGGACAAGGTGCTCAGGGACCTAGAACGCAGACGGTCGGAACACCCGGAGCTAAGGCAGGAACTGTTGGAGGCTAAAGAGGCTGTAGCAGTGCAGGAGGAGCGGCTGCGCTGCTTTAATTACCAGGCGTACACAGACAGGACACATGCAGAATGAGATAAGGCTGGGCGACTGTTGGCGTGGCTCGCCAATCCATCCAGACGGGGTAATACTATCCTAGAAATTCAGGATCAGACGGCGAGCCCTTTACACAGGCAGGAAGAGATTAATAATCGCTTCCGAGACTATTATGCACACCTGTACAAAAGCTCCGGGCCCCGAGAGACTGGAGGGATCACAGAATACCTATTGGGACTTCCCTTGCACACACTAGAGGAGGAAGAGGCAGAACTGCTAGGGGCCGAGATCGCGGAACACGAAATTAGAGCAGCCGTTAAAGCCATGGCACGAGGAAAAACCCCGGGTACAGATGGGCTCCCTCAGGAATTTTATGCTGCCTACCTGACAGAGACTGGTAGAACTCTACGCGGAGGTATGGGGAAGAGGGATCCTGCCGCGCACTACTCGGGAAGCAGTGGTGGTCCCCTTGCTCAAGCGCGATAAACCGCCGACGGAATGCACTGCGTACAGGCCTTTATCAATGCTCAATTTAGATTTTAAAATCCTAAGTAAAATATTGGCCACCAGACTGCTGCCGCATATGACCTCCTTGGTCCATCAAGACCAGGCAGGATTCATCCTCAGCAGAAACACGACTCTCAACATTAGGCGACTCTTCGCCATTCTGGAACGGAGTGGGGAAGAGGTCCCGGGGGGAGCGATATTCGCTATTGATATAAAGCATTTGATAGCCTCGAATGGGAGTTCCTGTACGCGGTGATGGCACAAATGGGGCTTGGGCAGGGGTTTATCAGATGGGTGAATGTACTCTACGAGGATCCAGTGGCGAGAGTTCGCACGGGCCGCACCATCTCGGCACAGTACCGGGTGGAGAGGGGCACGAGACAGGGGTGTCCCCTCTCCCCCCTTTTATTTGCCCTAGCAGTGGAGCCACTAGCGTGTAGAGCGCGCTCTGGGGCGGCCTATGGGGGCCTACAATTGACTGGCCAATTGCACCATATAGCGCTATACGCCGATGACCTCTTACTATTTTTAAACAACACAGACATGGACCTAAGAGGCGCCAGGCACATGATGGAAGAGTTTGGGGCCCTCTCGGGATTACGCGTTAACTGGCAGAAATCCCAACTGTTTCCGGTGACGGGTGGTACCCCACCCCCAGAGGTTCTGGATGGTTTGAAGTGGGAACCCCGATGTTTTAGATACCTAGGCGTGAAGGTATACCACGCCCTCGCAGATGTCCAGGCGGGGAATGTAGGAGGGGCCCTACGAGCATTGAATGGCAGCATGGCCTTCTGGGGAAGCCTCCCCTATCGGTAGCAGGGCGGATCTCCCTACTAAAAATGATAGCTCTTCCCAGGCTGTTGTACTTTTTCACCACACTACCGGTGTGGATTCCGAGTGCGTGGTTCCGAGCCCTTGACTCCCTTGTCACTACCTTTATTTGGGGGGCTGGCAGAAGAAGAGTAGCACTGACCACGCTGACGAGGGCGCCAACTGAAGGGGGTCTAGCAGTCCCGGGGATGGAGAACTACTACCTAGCAGGACAGCTCCAAAGACTCACACAATGGGTGGCCGGGAGTCTAGTCCCGGACCAGAGGAAACCTCCCTTCACCCCAGATAGGGCGGATGTACTAAGCACACTAATGGGTACCATTAAGCCGGCGAAGGTCTGCTCCTCGGAGCATAAAGTGCTGAGGCGTTGCTGGGCCAGATGCCTACAAAAAACAAAGACCAAACGCCCTTACTCACCGGAGATGTCAGTAGCACTACTCGAGGCGCTCCCACATGGAGGCCAATGGAGGGGGTTAGAGGAATGGATACAGGCCTGGGTCACCAAAATGCGTGACTTTTATAGAGATGGAGAGCTGCTCCCATTTGAAGAATTCCGCGCAGATTGGAACATTCCGCAGGGGCACTTTTTACTCTATGGGGCTGTCACGGGGACCATGCGCAGACACTGGGGAAGGGGGACAACTGAACCGCCCACACATACAACGTGAGTACATAAGCCTAGCAGGGGGCGTCATTAAAGCTGTCTCATGCCTCTATCGAGCCATTAGACGGGATTCCACGAAACCGTTGGAGGGGTTGAGAGCCAAATGGGAAACCGACCTAGGAACTCACATGGAGGATAAGGACTGGGAAAATGCACTCCAGAGGGCCGCTAAGGTATCTCGCAATGCGCGATTCCGATTTAATCAGCTTCTATACATTGCATCGAGCATACATCACCCCAGATAGAATAAACCAGTTTTTCCACAGAGAGGACGCAGGCTGCCCACGCTGTGGAGAGACGGGCTAGCTATATCCACATGATGTGGAGTTGCCCACAACTAGAAATGTATTGGCAAGAAGTGACCCGGGAAACAGCGCGAATCACAGGGAGGGAGGTACCATGCACCCCTGACCACGTGTTGCTTAACCTATTCCCCCATTCAGCGAAGACTAAAGTGACGGCGAGATTCCAGGACTTAGCCTTTATACTGGCAAAGCGAGAACTGACTAGCAAGTGGAAGGCCCCAGCAGGCCCTACTGTCATAAAATGGAAACACGAACTAGAAAAATGGGCAGGCTGCGAAAACCGAATACTGCTCAGGAATGCAAAGCGAGGAATAGGCAGGCTGGAGAGGGCGCAGGCTTGGAGAGCACTGGTTGATGACATGAGGAATGAGGAGCGGGAGTCCACACCTAGCACCCCCCAGGGCCCATCCCGATCTGAAAGCCCTGGCAACCAGGACCACGGGAGGGGACAGCTCGAGTACCACGGGGAGCACTGACACGTAGAGCTTGAGGACCGGAGGGAACGGGCAAGAACCACCACATTCGGCAAATATAGAGAGTGACCCAGACCATACACACGGCGAGAGACGATAGGTTTCCTAGTAGACAGCAGCGCGGGGTGGGAGGGGGGATTGTTGGGAAAGTTGGGGGGGTGTGGGGGGGGGAGAGAGAGAGACACTGAAGCAGCATACGAAGACCAATACACTTATAAGACTGAAGTCCTACGATATGCATGCAGAATAACAAGGTATACAACAAGTGGATAGAATTGATGTAATCTAGCTAAGTAACCTTGGACTAGAATGCTATTACCGGAGACATGAGAATAAGGTTTGTATTGTGAATGTCTAGACAGAACTGAAAATACCAATAAAGTCTGTTTAAAAAAAAAAAAAAAAAAAAAGATGTGTCCGATCTTTGTCAAAGATATAGCTCACCTTGCAATGTTCAGCCATGCATACTGACAAGACACCAACCAGTACTTCAAAGCTGCCATCCTTTTTACACCAAAATGGCACCAGCGTGAGCTTGGAAACTTCACATGCCTAGTGTGGACACATACATTTCACTGATTTCTTTCTTTCATGGTGGCCATATTGCTGGGGGTACCAAAACAAAACCCATAGAAAAAGTTGAATGCGATGATTAAATCTCTGATAAAATATCACAAGGCAAGCACGGAATAGAAAAATAAATGTTGCATGCTACTGTTACTCATGGAGGTCATTTTGAAATTGCTACAACAACGCCCAACCCACAGAAATACCAGGGATAAATCAATTTCCTATATGGTGTCATGTGTGTCTCAAAATCTGCAATTTGTAAATGTTTTGTGGCAATACATATTGTCCCCTTTACTCAGCTGTCAATTCACATGTTTTACAAATGCCACATCTATGGTGGCCAGAGATTTTAGTGTTACTCCGCAGAAGAGTCTGTTTATTTCCCGGTATATGTAATGTCTGTATGTGTTAGGTAATTTCTCAAGTTTTGATTGTGTCTCAGGACTAAAACTGGTTTCCAAGTAGCCTTTCTTAGAACTTTCAGAGGATATTCTGTTTCGAATTGAGGTAATTGGAATGGAAAAGAAACTCTCCTACGTGAGTTGAATTACGACGTAGCCTTAAAAATTGCTCATAGGACAGATGGTCCATCTGGCTTTGGAAGACTGTTATGGCGATGTAATAGAGTACTTTTATTAGTTTCCTGACACATAATTCTGCAATTGTTTTTTTTTGTATCTTCTTTAATAAGAATGTCCAAATACCTGACTTTAGATGGTGATTTAGTAACTGTAAATCTTATTCTTTCATCACTTATGATCAATAATTTTCCCAAGTCTTTAAATGTCACCTCCCAGATAAAGAAAATATTGTCAATAATATCTGGACTAACTTTTAGCATTGCTAAATATGGTGCCTTCTCATTAAAGATGTTTTTCTTTTCAAACTGTATCAGATAAATGTTTGCTACTCTGAGGGGTGCACAAATGGCCACGGTAGATGTCCCTTTTACTTTTAAAAACTGTTCATTATTGTACTTAAATATGTTATACAGCACAATTTCCAAAAGTTTGATTGTGAAACCAGAAGGAATAGGGAGATTATCATGTGCTTCTAAAATGTTAGATAGCACTCCAGTTGCCTCTATTTGAGCTATGTTTGTATAGAGTGCTTCTATATCCAACATCACCAACCGTTCTTTATCAAAACTGAATGGTGACTTTTCTCATTTCTGATTCATAATTTCCTTATTCCTTCCATATTGGGACATTTGTATTAGAGAAGATAAAGGAAAACTGATCAAAGAATTGTGTGTCAAGCCAACTAATATCAGTGCTCTATCACACTCCTATTGCAGTCATCTGAAAAGCCAAAAGGACCATTTTCCATTGGGCCAATTTTTAATTCTACGTCCTAACTGTACTAATGAAAGCTAATTTTTTCCAGTACAGTAGCCTCAGCTTGAACCTCCTTGAAAGATGGTATTCTCAGAAAGTTATAGCAAAGGGTATGAAAAGCGCCAGATATTAACAGAAATACCATATTTGAGACTAAATCCCTAGGAGAAGATGAAAAATTGGTCTGAGTGAATACATTCCAATGGATAGTTCAAACTGCAAATTCCTCACCTTTCGAGTATTCCCAGGTATCAGACTAGATCTGGAATTTTCCAGGCAGTAGCCACCGCGTGACCCTAGATGATTTGTGACTCCGTAGCGACCTTGCACCACCCGATAAGTGTCGAAGCAGAGCCACATATAGGCACGATCCCTGCTGGGATCAGTTCCTTTCTTTACATGCCCCTCTACGTGCATCTGGAGCTCCACTCCCAACTTGGAGGTTTTCCGACTACTTAAAAAATTTCTCAGACAATGTACTAGGGAAGAATAGACCCACATAACCCCAACAAAACAACAGGTTTCAAGCCATTCTGTGAGCGCAGGAACTCAATGTGGCTCCAGCCCACCCAGGACTTGAGTTTCTGGTGCATGGGCTCCAGTCACAGATCAAAATTGTATGATAAATACGCCCTGATACACCTGAAGGCAATCAAGGGGCTGAAAGTGAAGCTAAAAGATTCTGGGCATAAGAAGAGTTGCACTTCCAGCAGCGGTTCACTCCGGATCCAGGTCACGGAGTCGCTTTTGGTTCAGATTGCAAGGTGCAGGGATGCTAAAACTTGGTTCCACTTTAAGTCTTTACATGTGAGAAATCCAGAGCATGCTACAAAGCTCAAGAAGGGCAAGCCACTTGGATGAAACCATGTTTGGCCCCTCAAGTTAGTCAACTTGTGACCAGGCGATGTGGACTGGGCCGTGGCGACCCTGCATTTCCCACTCGGCGCCCAAAGTCAGGCAACCTGTTAAGATAAATCCATATGTCTTTCCTTGAATCCTTCCAACTGGGAATCTAGGCGCATTGGGACTTTTGGGGGAAAAAGATGTTTTCATCAGCCAGATTAACCTTGCTCTGTCTGAATGTGGTCTGCCTTCTAGGAAGATAAGGGATCTGGTCAGCGAGATTTTGCCTGCTATTCCAGAGGACCTCACGGTGAAATTTGCTCAAACCATCTAGAATGTGCAGGAAGCAGCGAAGTACATGTTGCCTGCTGGCTTTGATAATATGTATTGTGCCATCAGCCTGAGCATAGTGCTTAGATAGCACGCTTTAATGCATGACATAGAATTTGCAGGGAATGTTCAGGTGGGCATGCCCTTTGATGGGTGTTGACTGTTTGGGTAGGAGGCCAACTTGGTGCTGGAGTGCTTTAAGTACAGCCATATCACACTCCATGGGTCTTCTCTCACTTGCCCCTCACAGAGAATTCAAGGGCTATGCACAAGGCCTGGTATATAGATAGAAACAGCCCTTTCAGGTGGTGCAGCAACTGTCCTAGATCTTTCGTGGCCTAGTGGTCGCAGCTACCATTAGCAGGGACAGCAGTCATCATCTTCCTCCTCCACTCATGCTGCAACGGTTACCAAGCCACTCTGAGTTGCCCCTCCAGGGTCACTACCAGTCAGTATTTGGCAGGTTCTTAATTTCCTCCCCAGTTGGAAATCCGTAAAGTCTGATTGATGGGTATTACAAGGCTATGCCCTACCATTTATTTTGTTCCCCTTCCCCTCCATCCCTCTCATTCCCCCGTTATCAGGCCAAGTTCCTCCAGACCATGCCACAGTGTTGAAGCATGAGGTCAATCTTCTGGCTCAGGGTTCCATTGAGAGGGTACTAAATTTGGAGCTAGGCACAAGAGGTGTTAGGTGTGTTACTTCCTCATACCCCAAAAGGAGGGAGGCCTCAGGCCCCTCTTATATCTCTGAATGCCTTCTTGTGGAATGAGAAATTCAAAATGCTCACTCTGGTACATTACTTACTGCTCTGAACCCAGAAGATCTGATGGTGTCTTTGCACTTGAATCATGCATATTTTTATATACACTTCTTTCAGCCCCATAGACCCTACCTGCAGTTGATGGCGGAATCAGAACATTTATAATTTGCCGTTCTACCCTTCGGTCTTACCTTGGCCCCCGCGGTGTTCACAAAAGTGATGTTAGTGGTTGCAGCCCATCTTCGGAGTTGTTGCAGTATTTCATTACGTCAATGACTGGCTGCTCAAGGCAGGCTCTGCAAACTCAATTGTAGACTACCTCTGGACGATGCTCACCCTCTTCACATCTCACAAACTGACCCACAAAATGCATATGCAGAGGATTCCGTTTATAGGCGCTATCCTGATCACCGTGCCATTCAAGCTATTTCCACCGTCTCGAGTTCGAGACATTCAGGATATGATCCTAATGTTTCAGCCTCCTTCCTTAGTCTTGGCCAGGATGGTTCTGATTCTTTTATTACTCCTAGCCTCATACATCCTCCTTGTGGTTTGCGCCAGATGGCACATGGGAGCTTTACACTGTAACCTTCATTTCAGTGGGCTCAGCACCGGGGCACTATGTGACACCATACGCATCTCGGTTGAAATGGCTCCAGGACCTTCAGTTGTGGCGAGTGGACACAAAATCTGACTTGGCAAGCTAATATCACTAACCCACTCAGCGCCCACAGTATTGATGGATACATTCTCTCTGGGTTGGGGAAACCACATGGGAGAAGTAGAAGGTGGTGGCCAGCAAAGCGCTGGTGTCCATATCAGCCTATTGGAGTATCAAGCCATCCTTCCTAATGACCATTAAAGGGAGGCTGGTGCATATTCTTATGGACAACACGACATCCTTGTAGGGCTGCCAAAAGCTGGGAAGGATAGTCTCCTGGGTCGAATTGAGCAGATATCCGGTAGTGGCCCACGAATGCTGAGTCATTCTATGCTGGCCCAAAAGCTGTTAGACCAGGGGAGCATGCCATTGGCGGATCTCTTCGCCACTGCTGAGAACACGCAGTGGCATGATTACTGTGTGCTGGAGGTTCCAGTGGGAAGATAGGTCTCCTGTACACGTGCCCGCTATTGCCTGTTCCGTCTCGAGTCCTGAGAAAAGTCCAGGCAGACTGAGCTCAAGTCATCTTGATAGCCCCTGGTTGGGCCAGGCAAGTGTGGTACCACGATCTGAGTCTTAGCATTTGCCCTCAGATCTGGCTACCTCTTTGGGAGGACCTCCTTCCTCAGCAACAGGGGAGGGTCCTACACACCGTTCTTCACAACCTACACCTCCAAGCATGGAGATTGAGCAGCAGGACCTGGGCCTCTTTAGTTTGCTGGCTGAAGTAGGGGATATTCCTCACAGCCAGATGCTTGTCGACCAACTCAGTCAATTTAGGATGCTGGGAGAAGGTTATGGCCTGGTATAGGGTCTGTAATCTTCATCCTCTATATGCTAAACTTTCTGATGTGGTGGTGGTCTTTTTGTTAGCCCAGCAAAGCCTTGCAGTGGGCAAAGTTAAAGGTTACATGTCTGCCCTTCCAACACTTTTGTGTTTGCCAGATAAATATCCTGTTGTGATGTGTTTCCTGAAAGGTCTAAAACATATTTCTCCTGAAACCTTTTCTCCTGGTAACTTGGTTCTAACGTTCTAACATTTCTCAGATGTGCTCAATTTGAGCCTATGTACAACTGCTCTTTGAGGCTCTTAACTAAGACTTGGAACTGCAGGTGTTGTCAGTGCAGCTTCTTTTAATCCACCTTATTACTCAATAAGTTGGTGTTAAGGACCAGGACTGCCTTTCTGCCTAAAGTAGTATCGCTCTTCCACGTAGGGCAGTCCAGCATCCTATATTCTGTCTACCACATCCCTTGAAAGAGGAGAGACTTCATTGTTGGAACCCAAATTAGCCTTAAGCTTCCTTGATGAACACACAGAGTACTGTGTCGATGATCAACTCTTTGTTGGGTGTGTCACTGCCAAAAAGTGAAAGCTGCTACAGAAAAGGACTCTGTTGAGGTGGATATTCCTATGTATAAAGATCTGTCACTCTGTAGCAAAGAATAATCCTCCTGTAGGCCTAAGGGCCCAGTTTACTTGCGATAAGGCTGCTAAAAAGGCATTAGCTAGTGGAGTTCCTGTCTTGGACATCTGTCAAGCTGATGCATGGGAGTCAGTGCATACATTCATCAGACACTTCTGCCTTGACAGCCAAAGTTTCATAAACATCTTCCCACCTTCCTTTTCTTTGGAGGGACATCTGCACATTATATAAAGATCCAAGTTAGTTTCTAGCATACATTTATCTGCAGTTTGAGTAGATACACGTCTGAGGGAGTGGTAGGACTGCCATATAAAAAGAGAGGTCAGTGCACAGGGATGGTGCTTATATGTGGCTCCACTTCGTCACTTCCAGGGCAGGACGAGGTTGCTGTGGAACCGAGCAGTGCGCAGGAGCCTGATCCAGTCTGATACCTGGGTGAAGAATCTGAAGTTAGTTAGAATAGCCACCAGCGAGAGCATCACAAAGTATGAATCTTGTTCAGTAACTCTAAGACCAGTCTGTTGAAAAATGTAGTCCGCTCTAGATGGCACATATTGAACTAAATGCGAAAGAAAAATATTGAAAAAACTGTTTTCGTGCTGATAAAAACATAAGAAATGACCAAATACTTGCAGACATTAGATTCTAAGAAAGAGAAACTGACTCTTCTGTGAAGGAAAAATAACATCTCTGGCCACCATAGATGTGGCATGTTTGAATTAGCAGTTGAGAGGGATGTGTCTGAGCATAAGGGCAAAAAGTATTGGCACAAAACCTTTACGAATTGCAGACCTTGTAATGTGTTACAATGCCCATGTGGGAAACTGTATGTTGGAGAAACCAAGAGGAGGCCTCTTTTGCACATTAATGAACATCGTTCTGCAGTTGGAACCAAAAGGTGGAATGCCCCCTATGTTCTTCCACTACGTAGAAAAAAAACACAGGAAGGGCAAATTAAGTGAATACAAGAAAAAAAAATATTTTAACTGCAGAGGAGAAGATATAGATGTGAAGAAACTATTAAGAGAACAATACTGGATGTAAACCTTACACAGCGCAAACTTTACTATGAATGAAAAACAAAAGCGGTTCAGTATTGTAGGATTATGGGCCTTTTTCCAAAATGATTGCCGTACGAGATGGTAGATATGCTTGATGAACAGTTTGAAGTCTCACACAAAGATGCATGGATCATTGGTTATTATGGATTATTGACCATGTCCTATATTGAAGTTAAGACTAATTGGAAGATGCGAAAAACCGAAACGGAGAGGAGGATATTATAGAAGATTGATTTATCCTATGGAATTATTTCTAAGGGTAGAGCTTCATTGTCAGTTAAAGACTACCATGAGAAAGAGTAATGTGCAAGATTTATGTTTCAGTTTTGCTGTTGGAGACTTTATCATCCCATTAAACATCCCACTGAATAAATCTGTCGGTCCTTTTTTTGTTTTTGCCAGCTTGGTGAATATTACTGCCTTGAAAGAGAAATGCTCAACATCTTTGTTTCTGCACTCGATGTGTGATGTTTCTACGCTTGATGTGTCATGTAGGAACTATTTTGGTTTAAAAAGAGTGGTGTCTTCTGGGTACAGGCTTGTTGCTCATCCGGATACGTGGCGGACCACTGCAAAGGTGAGCTAAACCTTTGACGAAGATTGGACCACATCTTTATAATAAGTGTAGTAAGATGTCATGCCTAACCCTAGATCCTGTACTTTTCTGTCTAGGAGCCAGAGTGCAGCAACACAGGAGAATAAGGATACATAAAGCTAAAATGTGTTACCTGTGATTTGCATGTGTTTGGTGGCAGATAATAAGACCAGGATGTTAACATAACTCCTCTATTTTTCCTAAATAATGTTTTGCCAAATACGCGGGAAATATATTTATGTGAAAGCAGCAGTTCATAATATAATAATTCCTCCGCTTCTGATTAGGATCGCTTGTATTGGACCAAGTATCTCAAGACAGCAAAACTCGTGAAGATGCCTTCAATTTCTCCCAAAACATCAATAAGTTAAGAGTTTGAGACTTGCACACAGATGGCTAATATTATTAATACTACAGAGCAGCATAAGATTATTCTCAGAAATATTCTGCTCATGTAAAAGATAAGAATTGATAGTACTGACACACTGTGAGCCTTTATGTTTTGACTTAGTAATGTAAATCGCATGTTTTTCAACCTTGGATCTGTGAATCGGGGTAAATATTTTAAAAGTTCAGTCTGTTCCAAATCAACACCGGTGACTTATACGACCAATGGTATAGAACATCATAAGATATTATGACAAATGTGCACCTTATTTAAATGAATATGAATTTTTAGATGAATATTATGATGTCATTAGGACATAGCCAGTATGCTTTTAATCTTTTACTTAGTAATGAGTCACACTTTTTTTTTACCTTGGATCTGTGAATGTGGGTAAATAGATTATAAAGACTGGTACTTTACTTGACCAGTAACAATAAATTAGATTTTCAAATTACTTTTACTGTACGTAACAACTATAGTGAGAGTATATAATGTTGTGAGAAACTCCTTGGAGAATGTTAATAACTGTACAAAGTTTATGCTCTGTTTGCTGGGTATATTTATTAAAAAAACATAAGTTAACAGGATGTTACAAAAAATAATGAATTCTGTTACTGTATAAATTATTACAATATCGCTGGAAATCAAGGAATGGTACTAGGAAATATCTTCAGATAATGAGAAAATGATTAGATTGACTTGAATTATATAATAAATAAATTTATGATATCTGGTAGAAAAGCTTGAAAATGGTAGATGACATACGTACACAGTTAGGGAAAGATGTATTTTATAATGTACTGATGTAAACAAACATGTTCAATATAGAGCAGCAATACATAATATTTTTACATGCTTCAGATATGCCTGTCATGATGTTATGAAATTATGCACGTAATTGTTATCTTGATGAAGGCTACATTGAATTACTTTAGAAGCTGAAAGGCTGCCCCAACATATTAAACAGTGCCTGTTTTCTTGACATAGATGCTGACCAACAAAAGTAAATTATTGATTTAAGACTATTGGAAAGTCAATGCAGTATAGGTCGGATCAAGAAAATATTTTAATTGATTTAAGGATATTCAAAAGATTCAATATGGGTAAATTGCATAGATGGAATTATAAATAATGTTTTGTATGATCTATGTTCTGCCTAACATACTTATGTAACAGCCTTTTGTGTTGTAATACATTATTCCTTCTGATCACACTAGATTTTGAATTTGTATCACATCCTAATGTTAGACAATTTCTGACTACACACTGTGGTGCTGGGGACACTCTGCCCTTTCTGAATTAGCACTACCTTCCAAACCCTTTCTCAGAGAAGGGAAGACCTCTTTTGGCAAATTTCATGAGAAAAGTGTTTCTATCTGGTAAGTAGATTTAATAAAATAGTTCCAATTTTTTCATTACACTAAAATTCACATATGATGTGACTGAAGAATGTGCTAGAATGACACTCGGGAACATAGAAATAAGCAGCAACTGGACCTTTCTCAGCTCATGTTGGTTGAGGAATAGGTAACCTAGAGACTTGGATTTCTTTGTAGACTTGGTTAACCTGCATCCTGTATGAACACTGGGAACACAGCGTCTCTGGCACTGTAAACATTTGACATTGAAACAACAGTTGGGTGGTCTTTTTTTGCTCCTTGTACTTGTTTGGGCAGTGCCTGGGACGAGTTTGTTATTGCTCTAAGCCTTCCTTCCTAAAATGATATAAATAAATTATAGCATAATGATCTTTTATGATGCCACTTGGATGAAGGCATGGAACAAATTCTAAAATGTATTCCTTATTTACTGCATTTTAAAAAAGATTACTGTTGGAACCAACAAGTTCCAAAATACGGTTATTTAACAATCTTGTTTTGAACTTAACAGTAAAAAAATCATAATGCTCAGCAAACAACTTATTTGAATAGGTTATCTGTTTTAATTAGACATGCATTTGAAGGAGGCTGATGCGTTTACTTTCGCTGTGGTGTTTGAAACAATCACATTTGTATATGAAAAATACTTTAAATGTATTTTCTACCTTGCAGAAAACCTTAAGAGCCATGCTGGTCTATACTCCATGTCATAATTTGACTGAAAGAGCAAGACTTCAACAACTTCTCAAGCCGGTGGTGGAAACCATTCTCCTCAAATGTGCAGATGCTAATAGGTATGCTTTGAAAGCCTTCTATTGGAACACGTTGCAGTTGATGAAAGCTAACCAAAACTGAAAGATTACTGATTTGATTCGGATGCTGCTGCAGAAATGCAGTTTAGACTCCAGTTTAGATTGAGATAGATGTACTTTTTTTCTCTATCTGGAAGGTAGGAGCAAACTGTTTTTTGTAAGCAATAACTCCTAGACAGAAGTATTGTGGGCCAAGTAAATATTTATTCACATTTTAAATCTGGATATTTTCTGGTGTATGCCATACGTTTTCTCTTAATAATGAACCACAGAAGTTAAAAGATGTATTTATCCTTAAACGTGCTCTCCAATCGAGACAGTAGTTGTGCAAGAGCACTGTCTTCTAACTTGGAGCTTTGAACATTTTTAATCTGAACAGATCAGTGCCGCTGAAGGTAGGGATATATCTCACTAAGTATTTTTTTATTTTGAGGCTGCCTATCTCGAGGGTTGCTATTGTATTTCCTTCATCTTGCAGGGCTTTTGTTTGTTTTATGAACAAACTAATAGTATAATATACTGTAATTACATAAGCACTATACCACACATGCTTCTTTATGCAGAGTTTAATATAGTTGACAAGAAAACTACCATGCATGTTTTCAGGAAACGACTTGTCTTTGGGTCTCTGTTCTGTTCAGTCTTCGGTTTTACGTATGCTTTAAATGGCTATTGTGAAAAACTAAATTGGCACTAAAATACTGGGTCAGTTTACTTGCTTTCTTCATTAGATACACCACAAATAAATGTACTTTTGTTGCATATGTTGCTGTAGCTAAACATGCTCAGCTTATTCCTGCCATATAGTTTTGGGTGCAAGTTGTTTTTCTTCAATGTTGTTTCGAATCAAGTCACAAAATACCTCGTTATTCCTCCCATAACTTACAAAGCACTAGGGCAGAGGTTTTTTTCCGGCATACAGTTTTGGATATTCCAGTTCTAGTTCCAGGAATGGGGTTGTCTTCTCCAGACCTTCAGTTCAAGTCATCAAGATTTCGACCCCAGTAATAGAAGAACTTCTCACTGAATTGCCAACTACAGAGAACTCGACTTCAAGCTTTCTTAAGTAAACTCTGGTCATATGGATAATGATTGTTTGGGCAGGATTTAATGGGAAAACTGTCTTCCATTCCTGCACCAAGTGTAACTTGAAATTTCCCTGGTCTGACCTGCATCGGGTCAATTACCTGTGCTTGTCTTTGGGGTACCAGGAGTAGACCTGCTCGGCAAGGAAGGGTTACCAGCGGAAGAAAACCTTCCATTACCAATGTGAACACTAGTGGGCACACCACAAGATGCCGAGTTAGAGACTCATTATGAGACGCCGGACCAGAGGACATCATGGGCGCAAACGGGAAAAGCCCAGAACTTAGGCTATCGGCCTGACAGAGAGAGACCGAAGCCAGGAGGCTTTGTCCTCTGAAGCTTTAGAGGTGGAGGAGGAGGAACTCCCTTCATACCAGAGCACAGGACCCAGGACAAAAACTACCATTAAAGCCTCCATTCCACCAGGCTCATTCAAGGATCAATCCTTTTGGGATTGACCTCAAAAGCTCCCAAAGGAGTCTGGCATAAAGTCCAGAGGTGAGCCTCAAGAGGCACCAAGCTCTGAGACTTTTCAACCCTGAGAGACTGTCGACTGCAGGAAAGCCTACAGCAAGTGACACTGAGCCTCAGCATCCATCAACACCAGCTTGACTTTGAACTTCTGAGAAGCCACTTAAGTAGTTGAAATACTCTTTGAGGTGAACGTAGAGACTCACCCTGCGATTAGCTTCGAGATTTGACTTGAATGAAGTCCCAATCACCGTCAGCTTCCCGAAGGCGCCTCATGTGGGACAGCAAAAGTTCTGCATCCACCCCTCCACAGGAAAAATCCTACCTTGACCACTCCCACAGGATGAGTCTCGTACA
This sequence comes from Calotriton arnoldi, assembly GCA_963921515.1. Lineage (NCBI taxonomy): Eukaryota > Metazoa > Chordata > Amphibia > Caudata > Salamandridae > Calotriton > Calotriton arnoldi. Next base: position 409,798 of record CAWUFW010007929.1, read on the forward strand.
CCTTATGTAACAAAGAAGAGGTATCTCACCTTTGAGGAGCCATATCAGAGGAACTAAAGCCTCTTCTGTTTCCTGGGAAGGTTAAATACGAGGCTAAAAGTCTTCCACTGGAACAACCTGCCCCTAAGCCTCACACACCACTAGCATCACCTCTGCTTAGTACACTACCACCTCCTCAGTTTCCACAGTTCTCTACTCACTGAGACCACACTAACTCCGACCAGGATAGCACTTAATATCCTCATGATACATACTACGACCCTGTTGCTGCATGGAATGATGATGGCCCTTAGGAGGATTGCCATGTTGATCCCCAAGACAGTCCTAACTTAGAGCCTTACCCTGTCATGGTCTGCCCCCCTCAGAGGATACCATTGCCTACCAATAGTCAATGCCTTCTCTAAAGCTCAAAGGTCTGTCCACTACTTGCCCATGCTAAAAATCATTGTGAATTGCAATGTGGGTAACTTCAAGCACCCAGTCAAGGTAATATTTGTCTCTCCTTGGTTCAAGAACAAATACAAGACTGCCCAAGATGATCCACTTAACATCAGGCACCAGGTCCTGTCAGATTTATTCTCTATTGGTGCACACTCAGCTAGAAACGGAGACCCGCGCTCAGGCATCAGATAAGGAAAGCTACAAAATTGATGCGGCTGGTAATCATGTGGCTGTGTAAGGTTGCCACTCAGTTGTTGATTGCGAATCTAGTTGGACAGCTCCCCAGGTATGACTGGTATGATCTCCATCACTGGGAGGAGATAGGCTTCAGGCAGGTCCTTCACCACCTCCTCGACCGCAAGAGGTGGCAAGAACTAGTCACGGAAGGGAAAGTCATCTTGAATGCTAACATTGGAAGGGCCATGGATTCCTTTGACAATACCTCCAGGGAGATCAATTGTCAGTGTCCGTTTTGATGAAACGAATATGTTTGTCCCTCAGGTCGACACATGCTTGAGAAAAAAAGGCTGAGACTGCCAAGGCCATGGGCTGATTGCAGGGTAAACAGTGTTTAGTTCGCATGCTAAACCAAGCATGCCATAACAACGCGGTCGTTATAACGGCCACGTTATTTGCACACGTTACAGATCGCAAGTCGGAACAACGACTTGCGTTAGGGGCAGAAGGTGTTGGATTTAAAATCCAACACCTTCCCTAGTGTCCACACAGACTGGAGTTGGAATAGTAATTTATACTATTCCAACATCCAGCGCCCCCTAAAAGCAACTCGTTGTTCCGACTTGCGTTGTAACGGTATGCGAAATAACAACGCAGTCGTTGTAACGACCGCGTTATGGCATGCGTTGTAAACGCATGCGAAAAAACGTCAAAGATTCGATTGCAGACCTTAACATCAAGATCTGCCTTCTCCAAACAGTAGACAAGAGGAGGTACAAAATCATGTACGCCTACCCAGAGGTACAGGGTACCACCAACAGCGGTCCTTTCAGGACGCTCGGTGGGGGGGACTTTCAGCAAAGATAAGGGTAGAGGTGGCTCAAGCAGGGGTGCCACCAGGGCACAAGTCCTAAAAAAGAAGTGGGGGGACTGACCAAGTTAGGCAGTATGCAAGTGACATGATGCATGCCATCAAAACACATGACGTCACAACGCTTAACATTACACGTAGCATCACAGGAAGTGACCTTACAGGAAGTGACCTTACAGGAAGTGACCTCACTGGAAGTGACATCACAAGAAGTGACATCACAAGAAGTGACATCACAAGAAGTGACATCAGATACTAAGATCTCACACATGTTTATCAGGGGCATCATGAGTACATTTAAGTGCATTATGATATTTAACAAATATGATTTGGAGTCAGGGTTGTGCCAAAAAAGTGGCGCAATCCTGACGCAAAATCTGGGCCTCAACAAATACATTTTTTTTTTTAAAACCCTGCCACAAAGAAATTGGCAACAAGGAAAAGCATGGTAGTAGATCCTATTCTGCTTAACTGGTTGCAAAGTCTGCATTTTAAAATATTTTAAGGGGTTAAGGCATCTGCTGCAGAGGTGCTCCGTAAATCTCAGAGAATAATAATAATGTTGAGATAACTTTGGAGCTTAACGCATTTGTTGGAGAGATCTGTGTTTTGTGTAGTCCCAAATTTGAATTAAAGTAGTATAGAAGATTAAGTTGTCTCCTGCAAAACTTTATAACCCACTGTTCTTTGGGGACGGGGGGTGTTTGGGGATTGTTGAACCTCTATTTTGTTGCTACCTTGTTCGGGTTTGTTATTCATATCATCGCGACACACATGGGGTGCATCTTATACAATGTTGTGAGCATAAATGGGCCTCTTAATTATGCAATAGTGCTCTGATATGTGTATGTTATGTGCCAACTGAAAATGCAATAACATGTTTTTAAAAAAGTTGTCTCCTGCAAAGCACATCAGGTAACATGCAGATCACAGATTTTTTTGTGTGTAGATAGGTAAGTGGATTACTGCTTTGAACATAGAGATCCTTTTGTTACTTGCAGTTAATAAATTGTAATCCTTCTAGTAGACCACAGTGAGCTATGAAGGGTATTTGACTCCTACACCTTGTAACCCTGACCGTCTCATGTAACACATCTTGTACATTGATTTACACACTTACATGATTTATTTGGAATGGATATTGTGTATGTTATGTAAAGCGCTCTAACATTCTGCATTGGGATGAGTAGCACTATAAAAGAAATAGCACTATTTTATTTAAATTATTTGTGTAAATACTAGGACGGACCAACCCATCTGACATTCTTACAGTGCATGCACTTATATACAACAAAGTAAAAAGCATGCATCTCTTAAGTACCTGTGAAGAGATAACAAGCTGTGTGCTTTTGTTTCTTCGCCGGTGCATTTGCGAGGTTCCAGGACGCCTCCAGTCCCATACTCGATAAAAAGGAGGCCTGATGGCCCCTTAACTTCTGTCTTTATCTTTGCCCAGCTGGAGGTGAAAAAAGCCCCCTCGCTGCCTGCACGTTGCTGCTGGGAATGGAAAGCAGACAAAGTGCAGGAGCTGCTAAACGTGTCCCGGTATCTCAAAATTATACTGGGAGAAGTTCAACATATTTCTGTGGGGCCCAACTTCTTACCAGGGTGGACAGCGTCCACCCTGTGAAAATAGTGGGTGGACGCTGTGAACCCGCATGTACACCCGACTCGTACCCTGGATGCCTCTATCTCCAAGAAGTGAATCGCCCTCCTGTCTGTTCCATCCCAATCACATAACGTTTGGGGGGAGCGAGAGGGACTGATGTTATGCCTTCCACATTGAGAGGAAATATCCACTGACAAATGGTTTTTTGGTGGTACAGCACAATCACTGCTGCAAGTTCTACACCACCAAACATACCCCTTAGTGCCAAGTAATGAGTCGAGGCCATCTACAACTCTTCTTGCTAAAGGTGCTATTCAGCCGTTACGCCCACACCAGATGGGCCACGACTTCTATTCCTTGCACTTCCTAATCTCCAAGAAAGATGGAATTCTGGGGCCTATTTTTGATCTCAGCCATCTAAACTACTTCATCCTCTCAGAGCACTTTTACATAACCACCCTGCATTGCGTCATTCTGCAAATCTGCAGAGGGGATCCCATGGCAGCACTCAGCCTCAAGTTCTCATACTTCCACATCCCCATACATACGGTGCATCATCGCTACCCCTTTGGGGTCACCACAGCCCTAAAGGAATTTACCAAATGCATAGCAGTCCTAGCTAGGCAGAAATACCATTCATGTCCTTCCTTACCTGGATGATTGGATAATAAAGAGCAGCAGCCAAAGAGCAGCAGCCAAAAGCAGTACACTCAGATGGCAGGGTCACTGTTACACAGGGTAGGTGTAGGAAGCTGGCTCTTTATGTGATCTATCTTGTAAAGAGTCCAAGGGTTCCCTTGTGTGTGGACAGGGGCTTGCTATGCAATCCCAAAGTGCTCTATTAGGAAGTAGTGTGACCGAGCAGTCTTAGGCTTAACACAGAGGTGTGCAAGACATTTGCAAATACACACAATGATCAACAAATGACAACAGGACTCAAGAAGGAGATCCACACAAATTTATAAAAATAGCAAGTATCTTTGTTTATGTTTAGGCATCAAAGAGAAATCTTTCAGGTAAGTAGGTTTTCAAATATAAATTCTTTTCACTTTGAAAAGTGGACACAGTGCAGTTTCGAAGTTCTGCAATGTTTTCCTATGGAAGGAAGAACAAGTTCTGCAAACAGGTACAGTACATCGACTTACAGGACCAATCTCCAGGAGGAAAGGTGAGTAGTGGGCAAGGTCCAAGGCAGCACCAGCAGTGCACGAGGGCGGCCGGGTGCAAATCAGCATCGGGAGCCAAATAGGTTTCAATGAGGATAGGTCACTGTAAAAAGAGGCTGCAGACTCTGTGAGAAAGTGCCCTCTTTCTGTATGGTTGCTCCCACTTTTTGCTGAACTGCTGATGTACTTTGACTGAGTGTGCCCTGGGCTCCTGCCAAACAGGTACCCAGGGCCTATGTTCTTTCCCTAAAACTGCATTGAAAACAAAACCCAATTGTCACTCTGTGGCCACTGGTCAGCCCTTTGTAAATAGTACCACAGGTACCAAGGGCACTGTGGCCAGGGAAGGCCTTTAAGGGCTGCAGCACTTATTGTGCCACCCTTAGAGGCCCTGTACCTTTATACACACACACACACACACACACACACACACACACACACACACCCTTTGCAGGCTGCGTGTTTTGGTGCGGAACAAAGTGAAGAGTCTACAAGGCACACATCCCTGTGTAATACTGTATGGGGCATCGTTTGATGCCACCAAACCAGTCGCACAGCTGTAGAGGTGGAAATACCACATTTTTTCATCCTTTATGATCCATTAAAATCCAAGAATTGCATGTTCTCCATGTTACTAATCCACTGTTTTTCTTCTAATCCCATTCAGTCCACACATGGGATGTCATGCTATTTTCCAAAGTTTCCCATGCTCGAGATGTGTCCATCCGGACCTCTGTCAAGAACACGCGTTGAAGCATCATTCGTCCAAAAAGCAGTGTTTATTGAAACCCAATGCATTTCGGGCCGATAAAGCCCTTCTTCAGGGGTGACTGCAAATAACAATAAACGTGTAACATTACTGCATTGTCCACTATTTAACATGTAAAAAACGTGATCACCATTATTGTATCTATACACATCATATTAGCCATGTAATACTTATGTAACCCCCTAAAAAGCCTAAACCATCAATATCAAAAATAATCCCTTTCAACTGATACCAATAACTCGAAATGAAATCCCAAATGCCTCCCCTAAGTATTCGCCATAACGTAGTTACCTCCCCTTATCTCCCTTTCACTCACTCTATTTGAACCCCTCCCTAACTCACACACAACACGCTGTCAACACCATTCGGCACAACACACTTGTATATAAACCCATCCATATCTTTTTCACTCGCATCAAACATTGCTCTTGAATCACTCGTTCTCATACAATATTCATGCATTCATTCCAACACCTTCCACCATCATTCTCTCAACATTACACACTGCTACCAACCCCTTTCATTCCTGACGTGTTCACGCGCTACTGACACTTGTACTTTCTCCTCTTGCCAACATCGGTACACTCCACAATCAACTACCGCTATAACCACGCATTTTCACATACCTGCCACAAGTTCCTAAACACCTCCGTCCCCCATACAGTATTGTTTAGATTTCATATGCCATTAGGGCATGGCACATCCAGTAAGCACGCATTTCAGGATCAGGACTAGACAAACAAGGTTGAAAATAGATAAGGAAAAGATGTGCATCCCCCCCATCTGTTGTACACATCCCTGTGTGCCATGCCTGCAACCCACTGCCCTGTCATAGATCAGCCACCAATCTAGCTGGGTGAACTATACCAGTGGTGAGGGTACAGGTGCATGAGCCCTGTACCCCTACAGTGTCTAAGCCAATTCTTAGCCATTGTAAGTGCAGTAATGCCATTAAGAGTATATGGTGCTGGGAGTTTGTCATTACAAACTCCACAGTACCATAATGGCTTTACTGAAAACTGGGAAGTTTGGTATCAAACTTCTCAGCACATTAAACCCACACTGATGCCAGTGTGGGAATTAATGAAAAATGCACCCAGAGGGCATCATAGAAATGCCCCCTGAAAAACGACCTAACACTAGTGCCCAGGCTGAGTGGCTGCTCACCAGCTGCCACCACCAGACATGTTTCTGGACCCCTGGGTCGAGAGCCTGCTGCTCTCGGGGTCTGAAACAATGCACATCCTGGGACGAGGTGCCAAGCCTCCTCCCCCAGGATGGGCAGGGTCCACGAAGGGGAAGCTTCAAAGGCTTGCCGCCTTTGTGAGCTTCCCCAGGCCTTTTGCTGCTTCCAGCAACTGGCCACCACCGGTTCTGACTCCCACTTTGGGCGGGAGAATCTGCGGGAAAACCAAGTGAGGAAGGGAGGTGTGCCCACCTCTGCCAACCCCACCCCTCAGGTGGGGGAGGCGAGGTGAAGCACAACTCTCAGTACCCGCCATCTTGCAGATGGGGGGACCCAGCCAACCAGAGTGAGGCATATGCCCCCCCTCCCACTGGAGGGTTGCATAATAGGGGGTGTACCCACCCCAAGGAAGGGACCCATTGGTCCCAACCTTTGCTTACCTGAAACGCCCCTAAATCTAGTATTTAGGGAGCACCCCGAACCTTGCCTCCTCAGACAAGAAACTACAAGAAGAAAAGAAGGACCGAACAGCTGGGCTGAAGCTAAGAAGAGGAGGACGTCCACTGACCTGGCCCCAACCCTACCGGCCTGTACCCACCTCGAACCTGCAGAAGCGAAACTCCGGTGTGTCCTGCAGCCAGCAACCTCAAGAACCCAGAGGACCTGCCCTGCCTTCCAAAGAAGAGACTCTGTCTCCCGTGAACACCGAATTTGTTCACCAACAGACTCCAGCTCCGGCAAAATCTGCAAGTCTGCACCACTCTGCACCCGTCGCCCACGGCCAGAGTTAGTGGCCTTAATCCGGAAGGTCCCCCCCCCAACCGCAAGCAGGAGCTGGTAAGAAGATCCGACCCAAAAAGACACCCGTGCACCTGACGCCCCACGGCCTTGGGTGGCCTAACCGACGGTGTCTAGCCAACCCCCAGCATCCCAACTTACCTCTCCAAGTGGTGGTCGCACCCAGAAGATCTTCGTCCCCGAGCCTGCAGTGTGTTTGCAAACCGGAGACTCCCCATTGAACGTAACAGGGCACCCGACGACAAACCAGCACCCTGCACCCGGCTGCCCTAGTGCCGCTGAGGGTGTACTATTGGTGCTATCTTGAACCCCCATTTGCCCTGAGCTTAAGTCCAGGAGCTTTGCTCCCACAACCTTGTGGCCTGCTCGCGAGCAGCCACCAACCGGAGCCCCCCTATCCCCCGTTGGATAACATTGGGCCTCAGCACTCTGCACCCGGCCACCCTAGTGCCGCTAAGGGTGTAACAAAAGGTGCATCCTTGACCCTGGGGGACCCCTGAGTCTAACCCCAGAAACCCAACTCCCACAACAAAGTACTTACCTGTTAACCGATAACACTATTTCATCCCATAGGATAACATTGATTGTTTTTATATGAAAAAGTTTCTAAGTGTGGAGTTGGAAAATCTATAAAAGTCTCTAAAACTGTAACCAAATAACCAAAACGCTTTTACTTACCTGTTTACAGGAACTGTCCCAGTGCAGTATTCAGGTATACTGCACTGTGTAAGAAAAGTAATCTGTAAAGTAATCTACTTGACATCCTGTTTGAAAAGACAATACAAATTATATGTACAATATTTCAAAGCATTGTATTACTAGTAGTTCTACTGTAATCAAACCAAAGTATATATACAACTGCAATTCAAACTGTATTATTACTGCAAAGTATAAATCACTTACCTGTGCCAGGCTTGCTTGGTTCTAGGAAATAAAATAACATAAAGAATATTTTTATACAAAACCAATTGGTCTGAGTTCAGTCTTTGAGTGTGTGAATTCATTTGCTGACTGAATGTGTACAACAAATGCTTAACACTGTCCTCTGATAAAGCCTTACTGCTTCCCCACACTACCACAAATGGAGAGTAAGGTGCTATCTACTTTTACCTCTGCCTACCTTTGGGGTTCCTTTGGACTCTGTGCACACTATACCTCACTTTGGTATAGTATATACAGAGCCAGCTTCCTACAGACTCTGGCTAGCAAACCATTCTGAGTGAGCCAACAGTTGTGTTCAAGGCTTGCGATGCTCAGGGATGTAGGGACACCTGGGAACCTCTTCTTCACGACCCGGGGGTGACGGATGAAGAGGTGTCTTTAGGTGTCTGGTTTCTCTTAGTGGGAGCAGTCACGGTCAGGGGGAGCTGCGTGCAGAGGCTGCAGGCGACGGGGAGTCAACGAGGGGTGAGACCACGATGGACTCGAACTCTAGAGGGCTGTGGACTGGTTGGCACCAGTGGCCCACTTTTTTTAATAACACATTTTATTTGTTTTTGGCGGTACATGACGCCAGGAAGGCCAATCACATACATCGGTTGTAGTACATTGCAGAATAGTACCCAGCAAGGAATATCTGTAAACAGCGTTTGGATGGCGGGGTCTACAAACTATATGTATGTCCATGTGCATATGAGCGTATTTCCTGCTCGATGAGGGATTCTGGGGATGTGCGGGAGGCAGGACTATGCCCCTATATTCGGCCCATCACGACTTCTACAGACAACCCCTGAACACCGCTAATTCCATCCCAATGTATTTGTCCATGGCTCATTTCCACCCACCCACTGATGGTAGAGGGGCACCCTTCCAATGTTAGGCAATGTCACTCTTGGCCAGGGTGAGCCCTAGGAACAAGAGATGTTGCTTGTATCAGTTTCCCCCAATCACATCTGTGCTAGTCTTCTGCTTTTCTTGCTCTTTGTGTCCTCCTTCGTAGGTGGTCAGAATCTGCTTCTCTAGTGCCAGGGACTCCCCTAAATACTGAATTTAGGGGTGTTGGGGGAGTGTAGGGTTGTAGCCAATAGGCTACTGACCCTTGGGGTCACTGCGCCCCCGTATATGACCACTTCCTGTGGGAAGTGTGCATAACCCTGTCCCAGAATACCCAAGTATGCCATCACAAAGCTGGCTACTTCTGAAAAATCGTGTCCACCTCACAGTAGCCCACTCAAGGGTGGTACTAGCCTGAAGGTGGCACGCCTACCTGACTAGCTAATTTCCCCCCCTGTCTAGGTGCCAAGGGGGCTCTGGTCGGGGTGTGGCTTAGTCTTTTTTGAGGTGATCCAGATTCGCTTTCCAAGGGCGACAGCTTCTTTAAAGCTCGCCAGCCCAAGGAGGCTAATCAGCAGGTCATCCTGTGGGAGGGGGTGTTACACCCTCTTCCTGGACAGGCTTTTGTTCTGGGTCTCCTGAGAGCAAAAGGCTGTCACCCGAAGAGGTCAGAACAGCGTCTCGGGTGTCAGGCTGGCAGAAACCAGTCAGCAAGGACACCAGAGGCTGGAAGGTTTTCAGAGGGCACCTCTAAGGTGCCCTCTGAGTGCATGTATTGGTAAATCTGACACTTATCAGTGTGGGTTTACTAATACGAGATGTTTGATACTAAACATCCCTATTTTCAGTGAAATCATAATGTAGCTGGGGAACCCGTTTCTACCAGTGTCCAGCACATGTTCTAAAATGGCTTCCCTGGTCACTTGTACTAACAATAATGAAACTGACCAGCACAGGGGCATATCTGCTAAGGCAGGTATGTCCTCACATGTAATGTTCAGCACCCTGCCTTAGGGCTGTCAGGCCTGCTGTAGGGGTGATTTATAAATATTACATGCAGTGTTAGGGACATGGCACACAGGGATGTGTGACATGTCGCGTTTTGACTTTTCTCTGCACCAAGACACGCAGCGTGCAATGGCAGTCTTGCATGTGCTTGGTGAGGGGTCCCTGGGGGTGGCACAATTCGTGCTGCCATCTTTAGTACCTCAGGCCGTAGGTACCAGGGTACCATTTACTAGGGACTTACAGACTGTGCCAAAGGTTTTGCCAATTGGGGGAACAATTGTACAGTTTTGGGAAAGAGCTCTGACGCTGGGGACCTGGTTGACAGGAACCCAGTGCACTTTCAGTCGAAATCACATTTTCCAGGCAAAAAGTGTGGGTGACCATGTCAAAAAGGGGCACTTTCCTACAGTAGGTTTTACATTCAACACCAAAAGATCCTATCTCGAGCCACAACAGATCCAAACCATTCTAGGGTGTGTGCTAAATGCTGTCACAGGGAAAGCCTAACCAAATTAAGCGAGGGTGATAGCATTGCAGAGGCTGTTGCTTCCTTTTCAGGCACCATGTCCTCTTACTGTGAGGATGGTAACAAAACTGATGGGGTGGATGACTATATGCAGTACTGTAGTATTGTTACAGCTCCTGATTCGAAACACTGCTTTGGTGGAATAGCAGGAACATTTTGGTGGACAGGCCTTTTATTGTCCTGCTACCGCAAAGGATCATTACCACAAATGCCTCAGGCATGATTTAGGAATCGCATCTCCATCACATGACTGTTCTGAGTACTTGGATGACACAATAGTAGTGTCACATCAGTTACCTGGAAATCGTTGCAATCAATATGTTCATCGGAGGCACAGCAGACCTCATAAAAATAGACAGTATGACTTCAGTGCACCACATCCAAAAGTGGGGTAAGAGGGGTAGGGCTCACTTGCACTTGCTGTCAGCTGTAGCCCAAAACATTTGGACATGCAAGCCCATCAAGAGGTTTTTCCATTTTCTGCCCCTTCACAATGCACAGCACGTTTTCGGTCTTTGTTCACTACATCCTATTGACATTACTCTCTGAGGGAAAACAATTTGAGATGGAGTCTTTGTCCCTGTGCATTTTGGGCATAGGTAGGAGTCACAAGGTTACTTCTGACTTGAAACTGCTTTGAAGAAAAACAACTTGCAAATGTCAGCATTCAGCACTAGATGGCAGGACTATGCAAACCATGTGAATCTACAGAACTAAAAGCTATGAACAGATTTTTACATGGTAAGTAACATTTTCCTTCTCTTTCTAGTTGTTTTTATATATGGGTTGCTATCACGGTGCTGCATTCACATAAATGCATAGTGGAAGACATACAAACGTGTTACAAACTTTATGATTTGAAATCACTTTTGAAGTTTGAATATCATTGTTGGTTGGCTTTGAAACTGCAGGCCAGATGTTACGTTGGAACAGGTTTCTCATCGAGATCTAATTTCTAGCATTGGTTATTGAAGTCGATTGGTTGTACTACTTTCATAGCAACAGCCTTATTTCACAAAGTAACTGCATCAGAGGCTTCCTACGGCGAAAAGAAACTGCGAATAACCCACAGCCAGATGGCAGGTTGTGGTACACGCACCTGGCCTGTAGCTGGGCATCCTTGAGGTCAGGGCCACCCTGAAGATTTTATGATTGTATATAAGAAGACCTAAACCAAAAGAATAAATCTTTTGATGGACACGAGAACCATTTGAAAAACCAAACTGATCATCATAACTGGCACTGGTTACAAAATCTTCAGTGACAAGTTGTCAAGCCACATGGGTTTTTTTCTATGCCCTGTATGATTTTACAATCACTTTTATTCCTGGCTAAGATATTGTTTTGGCAACTTGCGTTCAACCTGTACACCCCTTCTCATCAAGTGGTTGCCATTGTCCAATCTTTTTTAGACTGAGTTAAATTGGCTCAAGAGCAGATGGATCAGAAGTAATTAGAAGATCTTATCTCAAAACCTATTTAATTTGGCTATATGAATTGTGTTTCAACCAACAAGCTGTGGTAGCTTCAGCCAAAGAAGTATAGTTGGATGTTCTGAGGAGGTCATGCTTGTGCAGTTTCTATACTATAGGTGTGAAGGGTACCTTGGTTTTAGTATTACAATATGTTTGGTGGCCATCTGTTCATTCTGCTGCCCAGGAGTATTTTCTTGCTTGTACCATTTGCATTCAAAGTAACTCAAGACATTCTAAACATTTTGAATATTTACAACTACTTCCTTTTGTTCCTGAACCTTGGCCTACGATCTCTAGAGACTTTATAATTGATCTTCTACCTTCTGAAGATGGCAAGAGATAATGGTTACTGTGGATACCTTTTCTAAAATAGCTAATTTATCTCCTTTTGCCAAGTTACCCACAGTGAACCAAATGTGTTTTGTCATTAATATTTTTGGTCCTCTTCGGCTACCTCTTACCATTATTTCCTCTGGAGGCACTCAATATTTTTCTCGTTTTTGGGAAGCTGTATGTAAGGTCTTAGAAATGGAACAAGCTTTTTATTCTGATTTGCATCCTCAGTCAAATTGTCAAACAGAGGATACGAAAGTTTAGCACAGTATCTTTAATATTACTAATCCAAAGCAGAATAATAAAAATAAAAAAATCTTTTTATTTCAAATCAAATATATAAGGCCAAGGCAGTGGTGTCTATTGCTTTACACACATCTTCTTTACAGCATGGCAAGAGGACATGAACGAATAGTACTACCAACTTATACATCTCTTACTCTATCGTGCTCAGCCTGTAGTTGACAGATCCTCATTATAACAAATCCCAAAACGAAGAGGGACAAATCTGAAAGAACAGATGAGAAAGGAGGAGAAAGAAGGGAAGGAAGGCCGCCCCATGCATGGTCAAATTAGTCTGATGTATACAGGCGCCAGTCAACAAAATATCCCCGATCTCCACAATGCATCAGAAGGTCCACGCTTTATAGCAGACTGATATCTACCCCCCTCCACCGGAAAGGGCTTGGAATCCCCCACACCTCATGCGCTCAGGAGGGCATCATTGACAGCAGATTCACATACCCGCATATAGATCTGAAAGGGTCCCCAAATATCCTTGGATCTCAATCGGGCTAACAGATCCCAATATTCCACTAATTGACTCTGGCAAATCGCAGTATCCTTAAGCCAGTCCTCAACTTGGGGGCCCGAACGACGGCCCCAGTTCATCGCCACCCGCCGCATACCTAATAGGAGCAAAAGGGAAACCAGTTTCCGCGACTCAGAAGGGACATCTTTGAAGTATCCCAGCAGCGCAGTCGGGGGAGTTAGTTCCAGGCACAGAACAGACATCTCGTCAATCGCATTCAGAATGGATTCCCAGTATTGTCTTATCCTGGGGCAATCCCATGCCAAATGGAGGAAATGCGCGCAAGGGGTCGAGCATCGGGTCGGGCACACAGTGCGCCCTCCCTGATCCCCATCTCACACACCCCCTCGGGGTTAGATATAATATATGGAGAAATTAAGAGTATTAAGTGCAGCCTGTAGTTGGGTTGGCAATGCTCTTGCCTGCGCGCAGCAGTACTTCCACTGCTCCTCCGAAATGGATTCCTCCTGGATTATCTCTGACCCCAGGTGAGCAGGTGCCACACGCACAGGAGCAGTGTGCTGCATTTCAGAGTATAGTCTAGTTATCAGCTTGAGCGGGGAGGGATTTCCTATAAAGCTCTCAAGAGCCTGCAACGTAGGAGGGGCCACCGGGAAAGAGGCATAGTTGGCACGCATGGCCGCACGGAGCTGATAATAAGTGAACCTCTCCAGCATAGTCCCTCCTCCCTCTCCCAGGGCAAGTTGTGGCTCAATGAACAAGCCATCTGGGAACGCTGCCCCCATAGTAGTTGAAGCCGCCTTAATCTCTCACATGCATTCGTATCTCGGGAAAAGGGCATGGCAGTGTGTCTGAGCAATGGAACTGAACGGGCGTAGAGAACATCCAGGTGCGCTCGTCGACGCAGCGCATGCCATGCCCAGATCAACAGGGGAATCATCCCAATAGGGGAATCACCAGGAACCCAGCAATCTCAACCTCAAGGGGCAGAGTGGCAGAACAGAAAGGCAATCCGCCACCAGCGGCCGCCGAATAGCGCAGAGGAAAAGCCTCTTTATAAACAGTCAGAAATCAGTCATCAGGGAAACCCAGCAGATATGCCATCCCCACATTCCCAACCGGGCTGGAACATGAAACAAACAATACCTTTACAGTTTAAGTAGCAATTGAGGCTGCAGTATCAATCATTATCGATCAGCGTACTGGTTTCATCCTTGTCCTGGGCCGATTTTAAGTTTATCTTTGTCGGCGGGAGCCCTTTGACATATTACGCAGCCACTTTTAGGTCAGTAAAATAAACCAAAGCAGAACAGTTTGATTTCTTGTCTTAACTAGTGTGGAATTTTCCTACAAGAATGCAACCTATTGTGCTACAGAGGTTTCACCATTTTATGGTATGGAAGGTTTTCATCCAAGAGTGTTTTTCTTCTTCAGATTTACCCATTGGTCCCGCAGGTACTGATTATATGATCAGTTACAAAAACTGAAACTGCTTATTTTTGAAAGTTACACCATTCAGTGATCAAGATGAAGGAACATACTGATAAGTTCAAGCCCTCTCATTTTGTTCCTAGAGTTAAGGTTTGGCTGTCTTCTTGTTTTCTTAGTTTTCATCAGTTTTGACCACTGGTCCATTTGTGATCACTCAGATCAATCCTGCGGCCTTCCAATTGAAATTGCCTCGCACTTGGAATACTCATTCAGTCTTTTATACATCACAATTGATTGATTGATTGATTGTTTAGGTTCCTTATCATTGGCTTTGGCTTCCATCTTGATACGCGACCATTTGTGTTGTACAAGGACAATCCAAAAATATAGTTCAAGATGTATGTGACTTGAATTTTTAGAGGTCATCTTCAATTCACTGGAAAGACTATCCGTCTAGTGAATGATCATAGGAAGATGCTGCTTCTGTTCATGCTCTCTTACTGGTTTGCCTTTTCTTTTGTTCCCTACTTTTTCATTGTGTTCATCTTCCACCTGTTCTATATTTTAGTCTCAGATTTTTGTGTCCCTGATTCTTGTTACTTTGCAGCTGATTTTCATTTGTAATCTTCTCCTGGATACTTTGGCAGGGCTCTTTTCTACTCCTGATGTCAGGGAGAGTTTGGAACCTGGCTTATCTACTGAAGCATAATTCTTCATCTTCAAACAACCATTGTCAGATTGGCAAGTAGGTTTTTCTTCCCTTAATATTGTTTTCCTCCAATCTAGGGGCCTCTTAAGTAAACACCATACTCCTTTCATATGTGTAATACTGTGCAGGGTGACACTGTGGCTATTGGGAGGAGCTACCCTTCCATTGGCCAGTCAAGTAGGATTACTGAACAGACCTTCACCGCATCCAGTTCTTGACTCATTTCAGTTGTTACATAAGATTGTGACATATTTTCTCAATGTAAAAACTAGACTCATAGATGCAATATATTTAATCTTTCTCTCATATATTAGAACTCCCCAACTGAATGTTCCTAAGTACATGTAAAAAGATAGCACAAAATGCAGTTTTTTTTTAATCAAAAGTCATGGTTAAAAAACGTGCACACATTTAGACTCTACAACGTTGGCAAATATTTGGAGCCACGTTTAAGCTGAAGTATTAAGAGAACCTCAGTACCATGGTGCAGACATGAGACTAATCACAGTAAAGTAGTAGGTTAGGTAACACTAAGTGGAGCCTACAGTAATGTAGCAGCCAAGAAATTGAGAAAAATAGTCACTCCGTTGTTGCTTATCCGTCACTAGTTTTTCTGTGCATAGCCATTTTATAGGTGTAGGAAGCTGGCTCTGTATATACTATACCAAAGTGAGGTATAGTGTGCACAGAGTCCAGTGGAACCCCAAAGGTAGGCAGAGGTAAAGTTAGATGGAACCTTACTCTCTATTTGTGGTAGTGTGGTCGAGCAGTAAGGCAGTATCAGAGGACAGTGTTAAGCATTTGTTGTACACATTCAGTCAGCAAATGAATTCACACACTCAAAGACTGAACTTCAGACCAATTGTTTTTGTATAAAAATATTCTTTTAGTTATTTTATTTTCTAGAACCAAGCAAGCCTGGCCACAGGTAAGCAATAAGTACTTTACAGTAGTAATGCAATTGTAATACAGTTTGAATGATAATTGTATATGCACTTTGATTTGATTTACAGTATGGATGCAGAGAAATGCAATACTTAGTAAATACAGTACATAGACTTGAATAGGCTTTTTAGTAAAATAGCAGGTAAGTAACTTTTGAGATTACTAGGCTTACTCAGAGTAGTATACCTAGATACTACTCTGGGACATTTCCTGAAAACAGGTAAGTAAAATCGTTTTTGTTAGATTATGCAATTTTAAACAATTTCTTTAGTTTCTCAAACTCCACACTTAGAAACTTTTCACAGAAAAACAGTCAATGTTATCCTATGGAGGAAAATAGAGTTATCGGTTTTGACGTAAGTATTTGGTAGTGGGAGTTGAGGTTCTGGGGGTAGACTCAGGGGTCCCCCAGGGTGAAGAATGCACTCTTGTTACACCCTCTGCGGCACTAGGGCGGTCGGGTGCAGAGTGCTGAGGCCCAATGTTATCCAATGGGGAATAGGGGGCCTCCAGTTGGTGAATGCTGGCAAGCAGGCCACTGGGATGTGGAAGCAAAGCTCCTGGACTTTAGCTCAGGGCAAATGGGGAAATAAAGTAGCACCAAAGGTGCACCCTCAGCGGCACTAGGGCGGCCGGGTGCAGAGTACTGTTTCGACGTCGGACACCCTGTTGTTTTCAGTGGAGAACCTCCGGTTTGGAAAGACACTGCAGGCTTGGGGACGAAGGTCTTCTTGGTGCGACCACCACTTCGAGAGGTAAGTTGGGAAGTTAGGAGTTGGTTAGGCACCGCCGGTTTGGGCACACAAGGCCGTGGGGCGCCGGGTGCAGGGGTGCCTTTTGGGGTCGGATCTTCTTACCAGCTCCTGGTCGCGGTTAGGGGGGCCTTCTGGATTTATGGTGCAGGCGTCGGCTGGAGGCTTAAGGCAGGTCAGGGGTCGCCGGATCTCGGGTCAGGATCGCCGGAGTGACCACCTCGTGGTGTTTGCCCACTCGAGCTCGGGCCGTGGACGGCGGGTGCAAAGTGGGGCGGATTCGCGGTGTCCGGCCGGAGCCAGAGGTTGCAGGTGAACAAATCCGGTGTTCACGGGAGACAAAGTCTTTGTGCTTGAAGGCAGGCAGGTCCTCCGGGGTTTTTGAGGTTGCTGGCTGCAGGACACACCGGGATTTCGCAAGAGCAGGTTCGAGGTGGAGACAGGCCGGTAGGGCTGGGGCCAAGTCAGTGGGCGTCTTCCTCTTGTTAGCTTCGGCACGGCTGTTCAGTCCTTCTTCTTTTCTTGTTGCAGGTTCTTGTCTGAGGAAGCAAGGTTCAGGGGTGCCCCTAAATACTAGATTTAGGGGCGTTACAGGAAGGTAAAAGACAGGGACCAATCGGTTCCTTCCTGAGGTGGGTACACTCCCTATTATGCCACCCTCCAGTGGGAGGGGGCATGAGCCTGTCCTTGGTTGGCTGAGTCCCCCATCTTCAAGATGGCGTGGACTGAGAGTTGTGCTTCACCTCGCCTCCCCCACCTGAGGGGTGGAGTTGGCAGAGGTGGGCACACCTCTCTTCCTCACTTGTTTTTCCCGCCGGTTCACCCGCCCAAAGTGGGGTCTGAACCAGTGGGGACCAGTTGCTGAGAGCAGCAAGTGGCCTGGGGAAGCTCACAAGGCGGCAAGCCTTTGAAGCTTCCCTTCGTGAACCCTGCCCATCCTGGGGAGGAGGCTTGTCACCTCGTCCCGGATGTGCATTGTTTCAGGCCCCAGAGAGCAGCAGGCTCTTGACACAGGGGTCCAGAAACATGTCTGGTGGTGGCAGCTGAAAGCAGCCACTCTGCCTGGACACTAGAGGTGGGTTAGTTTTCAGGGGGCATCTCTAAGATGCCTTCTGTATGCATTTTTCATTAAATTCCACACTGGCATCTTCTCAGTTTTCAGTGTAGCCATTATGGTGCTGTGGAGTTCGTAATGACAAACTCCCAGCACCATATACTCTTAATGGCAGCACTGCACTTACAATGTCTAAGAATGGACTTAGACACTGTAGGGGTACAGGGCTCATGCACCTGTACCCTCACCACTGGTATAGTGCACCCAGCAAGAGGGGTGACTGACCTATGCCAGGGCAGTGGTTTGTAGGCATGGCACGCAGGGATGTGTGCCATGTCGACTCTTCACTTTGTTCTGCACCAAAACACGCAGCCTGCAAAGGCAGTGTGTGTGTGTAAGGGTACAGGACCTCTAAGAGTGGCACAATAAGTGCTGCAGCCATTAGAGGCCTTCTCTGGTCACAGTGCCCTGGGTACCTGTGGTACCATTTACCAGGGGCTGACCTGTGGCCAGAGATGCCAATTGGGTTTAGGCTTCAATGCAGTTTTAGGGAAAGAACATAGGCCCTGGGTACCTGATTAGCAGGAGCCCAGGGCACACTCTGTCAAAGCACATCAGCAATTCAGCAAAAAGTGGGGGCAACCATGCAGAAAGAGGGCACTTTCTCACAATAGGTGAACAATTTAAATTCAATTTTAAATTCAGAATTGCCATCCTATATAGTGCATGTTCTTGTTTTCACCTTTCTGTCCACGTCTCTTTTCACACCACATTCTCCTTATGTGACCAAAATCGTACTAATTAATGTTGCGTGGCCCTTCTTAATTATTGGGCCAATTGAGCAACACTGTGGCATACCATATAAAATGGATATACATGAGTAATTGCACATAGAAGTATGTGTTACTTTATTGAATAGATGTAGACAAGTTAGACATGTGTTTCTCATTAGAGCTTAGATCCCTTGTGACTTTTACAGCTAATATGTGGTTTGTTTAAGGAAATGCCTCTTTTTACACAGTCACCCCCAAACCATTGGACTAGTGCACTAGGGCCTGCCAACCAGGCCCCAGTGCCAGTTTTCTGACCCTTAAAATATGAATGTTTATTTGGTTTACACCCAATTGGCATTGGTTAACTACTTGGAAGTCCCTAGTATATGGTGCAAGATGTACCCAGGGCCTGTAACTTAAGTGTCCCTTTTGGACTGAGGCACTGTTTGTGCAAAACAATTGTGGCAAAGCATGACTCCCAGGCTGCCATTGCAGGCTGGTGGAGTGGTTTTAAAACTGGTAACTCGACTTTGCCATTTCAACCCTTGGCTAAGCTGAAACCTTCCTTTTTAATATTCATAAGTCAACCCTAAGGTAGGCCTAATGCCCCTTAAAGGCAGGGTGCATTATATTAAATAGATGGACATGTACTTTAACCCTTTGGATGCGTCGGACGGCCGGGGGCCGTCCGACGCTACGGGTGGCGTGTGCGTCGGACGGCCGGGAGCCGTCCGATTCGCGCACGCGTGAAATTTTCCCGCACTGCGGGAAAATTTCGCCCGCATCCAGGGGGTTAATGACTTCACATGTCCTAATAGTAAAAATACCTCATTGTTGTTATTACTGTAGTAAGGCTAGTAGCCCTGTTGGTGAGTATGGAGTGGCATGCTGACAACTCAGCAGTGCTAACTTTCAGATGGGACTACTGGGAATACTTCAAGGTATCAAATGAATCCGTGCATTATACCGAACTTGCTGCCCATGTCAAATTTAATGTAACTATTTTACAAATGGCAAATTTAGAAAGTTGTTAAAGAAGCTGGAGCCTCGTCAGGTCCCCCAGACTCAAGATGCACAGTCAACGAAAATGAAGTGATACGATCAACGAGATCCAGTAATTTCATCCTTTTTAAACCATGGGTAATCATTTTTTAATCCATGCTTTTTCATCATTCAAATTTCAACATGTAAGTTCACGGAGATGCCTGTCCAGTCTTTTCTCAAAGACACTTGGGGCTTAACCATTCCTCATAACTCAACGTAGAATATACGGACCCAATGCATTTCGGGCAAAATGCCCTTCCTCAGGGGTAACTATGATGAAATGGATCACGTAGGAACCAACAGTAACCCAAAACATAATCAATCAAACTTTTGTATAAATTTTATCACTGCATGTGAAATGTAAAACTGTACAAGATTATAAAATCCACCAAATACGTAAAACCATAACATTTCAAACTCCTATCATAAGAAATAACTACGTTATTAGTGCAAAGTGACTAAACAGCATGCTCAAACTAAGAAACCCGCTACAAAAACATGCACGGAGCGTGCGTTTAAACACTATTATGTGCAGCAAAAAATCAAAACGTTTTAAACTGTGCGTCGGTGACTAAAAACGAAGTGTACCTACAGCAGTGAAACAAAACGCGATAATCCGATCAGTTGGTGAATACTCTGTTAAACAGGCACAAGTGTGTCAAATCCTTTTAATTTATACCACGTGATTAAACCATATCACTTGACACCCAGACACCCCAGCGGAATGAAAACAAACAAAATACTAAAAACTTGCAGTGAAACAACATAAGAAAATAAGTGAAATGCCGGTGAACAGACCAAATTTACAAAAAGAAAAACAAACACATAAACAATTACTGCAGACATTTGTTGCAATGAAATGAAACAAAGAATGATAATACAAAAAGCGCAATTAGTACATGAATAAACATCAACATATGTGAATGTACGTCATTGAAACAATAACTGTCCTTTAAAAATATGCTCCGTTATTTGCTATTTAGTCTGAAACAAAAAATGTTAAAAATAAGGTCTACTGATGTTATCAGTCCATTGAACTATGATGACAGAATGAACCTCCAGTGTTGAATCCTCTGGTCCGACTCCAATTTTGATAATGATGTGTGATAGCACAACTAATTTTAAAGGGTGCAAACTATCCAGTGGACGTAATGGGGTATATAATTGTACATCAAAGTGGTAGAATGCACAATACATGGCCTGAGAGAACATTAAACTGAAGATTTGTGAAATCATGGTGTGCATTTTACCACTTTGATGTACAACTTTAGAAAGTTACCACATGTTGCCCAAGTTTTCCAGTAGCTGGTTTCTGTTTCTAGCAGGTGCTGTCCTCAAGAAGCCTGTTGCCCTCCTGGGAAGAAGTGAGAACGACTTTCAGGAAGAGGAACAAAGGCCCTGCTGAGGGAAGAGGTGTGATCTCCCCCTGGGAGGATGGCCAGATATGGGTGTGAGCCCAATTGGCGAGCTTTAAATGGGAAGCTGCCTTTAAAGGACAAATGATAGCCACACTAGGAAAGGGCTACTGTTTTGTTTAGGTATACAGACGGGCAGAGAGAGAAAACCTGTTGTCCAACCGGTTTTGCAAGTAGTGTAGGCCCCAGGTAGCCACACCTCTGGGTTGGGCTGAGAGCTCCACACACCAAGAGAAAGGCCACGCCATGTTGGGAGTGGGCAGAATAGCGCACTCTAGAATAGCAAGATGCCACACTTCACAAAGTATTCATCAGGCAGGAGGAAACCTAGTAGCCCATTGAATAGTTAGTCGTCACCACCACTAATAAGCTCGTAGCAGGTATTAAAATGCCATTCCTGGCACCAGGACCTCAGATCACTACTATTTTGGAAAGAAGACCGAAGGACTACCCTGCTACTCCCTGCACCCAGCAAAGAGAGTCTGCACCAAAGATCGGACTGGCAAAGAGAAGACTGTGCCTGAGGTGCCCCACTCCTGGAAAGCTGCCCATGTGTGCCAGACCGAAGAAGTGACTCCAAGACTCTGTTTGGTGACTCCCTGTTACAGCCTAAGGACCATGAGAACCGAAAAGCCTGCACCCTTTGAGACCAGCACCAAGAGTTCTGACCACTATGATCGCAGAGGTGCAACCTTAGCAACAGGATGATCAGCACACACTATATCCAATAATTTCAGTTAAACTTCGAGATTAGTCTTTCACATTTAGAAAAGTCACAAATGGTTTCATGGAGACGTATTGTTAAGTTTTCAAATCCTTTATTCTTTTCACAAAGTAGCCAATGCGTTTCGTCCCGTCTCGGGACTTCTTCAGGGCTACAAAACACAGATAATATATACACATTTAAAATCACAATATATTACAATGCTCCATAAAAACACATATACAAACTTCAATATACAAGGTTACATATATACAAAGCATTTAGCAGAAGACATCCATTTTCTAACATGATGCTAGGAAGAATGGTTTATTTCTGCTTATTCATATGGTCTGAAATCATCTGGCACCATGCTTGATCTAAACATAAGTCATAAACATTTTCTTTTTCAAAAGACGTTTCATTAGCACATCTGTCAATATTTGATAAGAGCACTGTAATCTAAGAGTGACACCTCATAAAGGTTTCCTATTCTTCCATTATCTGGTTGTGTGAGTGGGTTTATTTTTTATGGACCGATATTTGCTAAGATCTATACAAGGGAGAGGAAGTGAAAGGAGAGCCCAAGTTCAAATACCAGTTGTGGGGATATTATAACACCAAAATCAGAAGGTATATTACCTTGATCACAATCAATGGATTCCTATTTGTGATGCGTCGTCTCTTGTGTATAAAAAGATAAAATCTGTTGCTCTGTAAAAAAAATATAAGCAATATGTATGGGACCGCTTTTTATTAATTTGTTTTAGGCCCTTTTAGTGACACTAAGAGGCTAATTGAGTGCTAATAGACATACCTTCTTGTCAAAGATGATGGCTGTCAATCCCAGAATTTCAATGTAATTCGTCCAGGTGATTCAGGCCAATGTCGGCCACCGCATCTAATTCATCACAATCCATGATTAGATTTAAATAATTATACGATTTATACATTGTTTGTGTTTTTTTTAAAACAGTAAGATAGCATCATGATTTATTCTATTCATATTAGTTTCCAAATAAAATACCCAACGGTTTTATGGATAGGCGAAATTCATCCACTATTATCTAATCATGTCCGTACAACACAAGATAAGCAATATTGCTGAACCACGTGACAGCATACGATGTAGGCATGTGACCGAATGAGAACATGCTCCGAGAGTATCGAGCAGTCCTTAAAAAATGCGACACACTGGTAAAAACCAGAGCTATTCAAGCGTGTGGCGGTTATCTGTGGGTAATGTATAAAAGTATAGTCCAGCATTCGAGGGCAAAGCAGACAGTAATTGCCAAATGTTTGTTGTAATGTTATGAATTGCCAAAAACCAGGGACAGATATGAGAGCCGCCCTTATTATTTTTTATATATTGAATTAGATTGGCCGCCATCTTAATATAACTTGCAAAGTTCTAAAGGTGTTCGGCAGGTCACCAAGGTATTTTAAAGTATCATAACTCTTACCGAGGCAATATACGCCCACCATTTTGTAATGTGCATAGCGATATGAGGAATGAGTTCAGACACTGATTCTAGCCCTCTCGTTCTAACAATATATGGCACTGCGATGTTGGTACATGTGGCGGTCGTTATTCAAATGATGTCTTGTTGTGTAATCCTGCATTCGAGAATACGAGACCCATAGTCGTCACATGGTTTTGATATAAGTAAGCGACGTTCTATATTTAATTGGCCGCCATCTTGGGTGAGTTACGAAACTCTATGAAAATCCCACGGGTTTTCTAAGGTCATTTTACGTGGCATAATCCTAAAACAACAGTACAGGGACACCATTGTGTCTGCCATCTTAGATGGGTTAAAAGACACTCTCTGAATATCAAGAGAGTTTACATTTGTAAAACATGATCCTATAATAGCATTAATGTTCCGCCATTTTGTAATATCTAGAGGGCTATATAAAGTGACAGCGATTGCTAACCATGAGTCTCACGGTCATTTAATGTTGTAGAAAATTAAAATACCGGTTGGAACTATGTTTAAACCATTGTTAGATAAACACAGTTTAGTCGTTAGGTAGCATTTATTACAAAGTATATGCCTACAAAGTAGTAAGCTATATTAATTTAACCATATATTTAATCCATTAGTTTGCTCACCTAGTGCTCGCGGTAGTCAGAGGAGACGGACTGTCTCCACGTTTAGTCTCCTTATTTGGTGTCAAACGGATGCCATTTCCCCGCACAGTTTTTAAGCGCGTTGGGAATAACTGTACATGCGCAGTACGTATGCGCAGATCTATCACTGAGGTGGCCATCTTTAAACGGTTAACTTTCATGTGGCGCAAGTTGCCCATTCCTCTTAAAGAAGAGAACCTGTTTGTATTTAGAAAAATTACTAGACTTCTGATTTCTCATATGTATCATGAGCTCAAAGAAATAAGGGTATGAATTTTGCAATGAACTCCAGTTGTTAACTGTAAACCTGCAAGACTTGTACTATGGCGGCCATCTTAAACCGGGATTATTCAAGTAAAGACAGTTAGTTAAAATGATGTATGCAAGTCTGTCACTTTGGCGGCCATCTTATAACAGTTAACTTTTGTATGGCGTAAATAGCCAATTATTCTTAGGGGAAAGGGCATATTTAAGCACACATTATAAAGAAGATACCAGACGTCTGATTACTCATGTATATCATGAGTTCAAAAAGAAAAAGGTATAGATTTCGCAATTGACTATATGTGTTAACTGCAAACATGTAACCCAGTGCTTGGGTGGCCATCTTAAACCGGGGTTATTCAGGCAAAGACAATTGATTAGAGTAGTGCCTCCTAAGGGGGCTGTTGTATATGTTCACGTTATTGTGTGGGCAGACAATCTATTCACAGCAAGTGGAAAAATCTGATCCTAGATCTTTAGTGCGTGAAACTTTTTATAGTCAAAGTTCACACAATGCAAAGAAAGAAAATTAAGTCTTACCAATCTATATGGGTGACCAGGATCACGATCACAAAATATACGACAAATTGATCTTACACATATTGTAATAATGTATGCAACCCTTGTTCCCTCTATTTTGAGGGGCATACCCCAGGCACTTTTTGTTATTTACTGACATGAGATATCAGTTAATATTATCTCACAAGATTGTAATGACAAACATTTCATCAAATGACAGGTTGAAGATAATTTATTCACAGTCCTGTCTCATTGCTGTTCTTAACCCATACATTAAAATGTATCCAGAAATTATCTCATAAAAAGTAATGAAGCTCAGAGTTACTGTTGAGGCCTTGATGAACAGACCTCAAGCGGCATATCCATCTTGCTTCAGCTTGACGTAAAGACAGTTCCCTACTGCCACCTCTTTCACAGTTACCCACTTGTTCGATTGCATGAAACCAAATTTCACTTCTTTTCGGATGTTCCTGTCGAATATGCATAGCAATAGGATATCTTTCATCGCAATGTTTGCTGGCACTTACATGCTCCTGTATTCTTATTTTCAGGCATCAATTACAATGATTTATTGCTTTGAGTGAAAAAAGCAGTGGTTTGTTTCTTTTAAAAACCATCTCTCCGGATACTTTTGGTAGATTTTTGTCCTCCAGGTGTCTATTGAAAGATAAAATATAACCTATTTATATAAATTGATGTCTGTGTTTTTTTTATTGTGTTGTGTTTTCTTCTTATTTATTGTTTTTAATACTTCTTAATGCTTTATACTAGAAGTTTGATAAAGCCTGACTGATCTGTGCCACAGATACCCAGGACTGAGCTATGGTTTTACAAATGAACCTTACTGGACCTCATACAGAACTGTGACATTATTACACAGTGAGGTTGCACAACCACACCCTATGATCCACATTTTCACAGTGTGGGTTCTAGTTTGCTGTATGATAGAGCTCCCTTCCCCAAATTTGTCTTTAATACTGGTTCTTTGACTTGCCATATAATCATACACTTAAAGCATTCAAGCAGTATTTGAATGACCAACTAGATACAAGCTTACTACAAAATGTCTTAATTTTTTGTCACGTGGCCTACTTTGAGAGTATATGCAGTGTGACCTGTATTATTGAAATAACGTACGTTTATTTGTTTTACTCCAGCCGCACAAGTCAACTGTCAATTTCCACATTGCTGGAGATGTGCAAAGGTCAGGCTGGGGAGCTGGCTGTCGGAAGAGAAATCCTTAAATCTGGTAATAATTCAATATAATGCAGTTAAAAAAAACTGTTGTGTTCTCTAGGAACAGTTTGTAAGGTGCTCAGTTCAGTGAATGGCCCATCACGGCTCTGATGATGCTTGTTAGGAATCTGATTAAGGAAATGTTTTTTTTCAATAGTCAAATCGACCTGTTGTACTTTGTCTATAAGGAGCATTGAATATGTATATTTTTAACATTTTCGGTGCTAGTCTCCAACTGGGGCTTTCAAGCGTTGGAAATTTACTACTAACTTACTCCTAGTTTTGGATTCATGTTATGACTTTTTGGGGATTCACAAGCAACACAAGGTATGTTCTGCAAATTCATCGACAGTCATTGACTTAAGTGTTATCATAGTGACTATAATTTACTCATGTTGATTTTCCACAAAATAGCAATCTTCTTGAGTTAATCATTTGGAAAAATGCATTTGTATATGCACATTTTATTTTTTCAGAAGCCTGGCATTGAAAGATCAGTTGGGCTCTCCTGCCATGTTGATCGACATCAACCAACACATTGGGAGAAGGCTTGCAAGTTATCACCAATGATGGCCATCTTCCTTTCACTGAGAAGTGGCTTCATTTCACAAGCCAGAGCACTTGTTTTCTATTGGCCCCAAATAAATGTATGTGGTTAAAAGGAATAGGATGTAAGGTCTTAAAATTCTGATGCTATATTTAAGTTTCTGATGGAGACTTCTAGTCGCTTACTCAACTTTCGAATAGTTCCCAGATGTCTGACTGGATCCAGGAACGTTTCAGCAGTACCCTCTGCATGCTGGAGTGTGGCACCTCGCAGCTCCTCAACGTCTCTGTTCTACTCCAGAAATGTTGTGTGGGGCCTATATAGGCTCCACACCCATGCAAGGACGTCAGTTCCTTTCTTTCTGCACCTTCAGACATGGATTCGGAGCTTCCTGTCACGCTGCCACTTCAATTTTCAAAAATTCTAATAGTGTGCAAGGGATGTCACCCCCTAAAATTGCAAGTTTCAAGCCATATAGTGACTGTCGCAAACAGATGTTTGTGACAGATCCCCATCAGGTATACCTGTGGTGTGTGAGGTTGAGCCACAAATCCAAGACCTGCAGAGACTGTACATTGATGAACCTGAAACCCATCAGGGAACGTGAGGCGAAACTTTACGTCTCCAAGCATAAGAAAGCTGATCCGACATTGTGCCCAAATCCAACGGAGGAGCACATTTCTGCTATCTACTTAACACAAGGGAGGCAACATTCTTTGAATTCCCTTTTTGGCACAGACTCTGATAACGATTGTGACCTGGGCGATGAGTTTGTTAAGCCCTATTAGGATGATAACTGGTATGAGGACTTGCAGGAGGTCAATGGGCTAGACACCTCCCCAGAGATAGCTCTTTATTCTCCTCCTGTGCCAGCCTCAGAAGAATCAGCATCCTGCACCATAGTCATGCGCAGGGCGACTGAAATCCTTGATCTCCACCTCCCCACCCTGGAGGTAGAAGCTAACGTTCTAATTGAGGTCCTGCAGCCAGGCCAGACTTCTGAGCCCCTCTTGCCCTTCAAGGAGGCTCTGACAGACTACCTTTTGGGAACCTGGCCAAGGCCTGCTCTGACCCACCTGTTAATAGACAAATTGCCTGGTGCCACAATCCTGCTGCAGGCGACCCGACTTTCTTGCTCCAGCACGCTTTTCCAGAAAGTCTTGTGATGCAGGCTACCACCAGTCATTCTAGTCTTAAAACTTTTCCTACCACTCCACCTGATAGAGAATCCAAGCGAGTGGTAACATTTGGATAGCGTCTCTTTTTATTCACTAGTTTGAGCCTGCGTTCTATTAATGCCTCCTCTTTGTAGAGCTGTTATGGTCACACCCTTTGGGATACAGTGGAACAAGTCCTCCGTGGTGTGGTGAAAGACCTTCATCCTATCCTGTCTCCAGTGATTCAAGATGATTGTGATGCGGCCAAGGTTACAATTCGTTGTGGCTTGGACACCATCGACTCCATCAGGTGAGCAATATGCGCCAGCGTTACCATTCTCCTCCAAGCATGACTGCGCTTGACTTGGTTCTCTGATGATGCCCAGTTCCTCCCTGATGGACATGCCCTTTGAAGGCACTCACCTGTTTAGGACTCACCTGTTCAGAGACAAGGCTGGCTCTGCCAACAAATGTTTCAAAGAGTGTAGGGCCAGCGCTCATTCTCTGGGCCTTTCTGCATGCCTTGCCAACTGCACCAGTTCCAACACTCCTTTTGTGACTTTGGCAAGGGCGTCCCTTATGGCCAGTCTGACTAACTCCCTCAGGCGATCCAGCAGTTTCAAAGGACAGGCAGAGGTGCCCACCGCCTCCGCGGTCAAGGTCAGCATGCCGCTCAGCCCATCGACCACCGCTCCCACAGCCCACATTGCCCCCCATAGCAGCACCTGCCACACCTCTTTAGTGTACCCTTACAGGGTCATAGTCAGCTGTTGGGTCGCAGAATCACAGATGCTATCCGAGTTGGCAAGAGATCACATCGGACAGGTTGGTCCTACAAATTGTTAGGAAAGGCTATGCCTTACCCTTCCTTTCGTCACCTTCGCCTCTTCCACCATCCACTCAACGACTAACGAAGGACCATCTCTCCATTTTGCAGCAGAAAGTGCAAGCCCTTTCTGCCAAAGGGACTGTCAAGAGGCTGCTAGAAATATGGCCTTATTTCAGCTACTTTCTGGTGCCCAAGACCGACTTAGGTCTTCGGCCTATTCTCGATCTGGATCTGCACCTTCTCAACACTGTCCTCTAGAGAAATTCAAGATGTTAACCCTGGCCTTGTTCTGGTCTGCCCTCGACCCTGGAGAATGGCTGGACCACCAAGGAATTTTCATGGTGGTGAATGTGCAATGTCAGCACTTCTGCACATTGGAGTTTCCAAGGCGTCTCTCACAATCATCAGTTGTGATTCGATTTTTGAAAGGGGTGCTACACCTGTTTACCCCTTCTCTTTTTGTCATGCCCCAGTGAGACCTTAATTTGGTCCTGACATATCTGATGTGCACTCTGTTTGAGCCACTTCACAGCTGGCCCCTACAGCTCCATACTATCAAGACTGTGTTTATCATTGCCATTAGTAAAGCACGGTGTGTAAGTGAGCTTCAGACTTTCCAGATAAACTGGTTCTGTGGACACAGGCAACCTTACTGCCGAAGTTGTGAGGCCATTCCACATTGGCCAAACTATCACTGCCAGCGTGCTATGCTCCACTTCACCCCTCTAAAGAGTAGGAGAGACTTAATCGTGTAGACCCCAAAAGAGCGCAGAGCTTTTACATGGATTTCACCGAAGACCACCGGCTGGACGGTGAGCGCTTTGTGGAGTTCTCTGGGGAAAAATGTCACTGCAGTGCAGAAGACAACCATCTCCCGCTGGATCGTGCTCTGCGTTAAAATCTACTACCCATTGGCTAAAAAGTAGCCTCTGGAAGGACTACACACTCATTCTACAAGGGCCAAAGCTGCTACCACTGCATAAAAGCATGGAGTGCCTGTCCTAGACATCTGTCAGGGGGCTATGTGGGCATCCCTCAATACGTTCACAAAGCATTATTATGTGGACAGTCTGGTTTGCCAAGAGGAGCATTTTGCCCACTTAATCCTGCAGGACTTTCTGGTTTGAGTCCATTCATAGACCCGCCTCCACATAAATACTGCTTTGGTATCTATTCCGAAGGGGCGGAATCTGCAGCTAGAAGTCTCTGCCAGAAGTACAAGTTGCTACCTTCGGTAGTGCTGTTTCTGGTACAGACTCTAGCTGCAGATTCCTCACCAACTCTCCCATCCTTCCCTCTCTGTGGTTGAACTCTATCTATTAATAAGATCTCAAGTCTAGGATTCTGCACACTGTCATTTGTTCTTTGGGGTTCTGCATTTAGGGGGTGTGACAGTCTTGAAAGCAACTAATTATCAAGGCTTTTGCTGTATCCTGGAACAAATGCAAATATGACCACAGCTCCCCACTGCAATTTTTGGCATTACGTTGCCTTGGGCAGGATTTGTGACTTTCAAACATATTCACTTCTTATCCATCTTTGAAAGCACATCCAGCAACCACTTGTTTTTCAGACAATTTCTGAAAACTAAGTGCCGCAAGTGCATCTTTTATAGAGGGTTGGATTTGTGAACGTCACCTCTTTGCTGGACTCTTATTGTATCTAATTCTACAGTAGTCAGTCTTCTCTCCACTCACCTAGTGCCCTCCTCCAAACCCCCATACCACCACTGAGAATCCGACGCATATGAAGAACATTTCTTGCTGGATTCTCTATAATGGAGAAGAGGATGTGATGGAAAATATGACTGTTTTATCTACTTAGTCACCATTTCACACAGTGTTTATCCTTAAACAACAGTCTCAGTATTTAGCTCCGCCCAGGCCATCTTTAACTAGGTTGGTTATCTGTTTAGAGACCTAAACCACTGCACTCATTAGGCCCACATCTTCTGAGGTGCAGTTTACCTAATCTTGTGCATGCAGGTAAGGTACTGGCTGTTTTGATAATCATTGTAGGAAGTTGGCTCTGTATATGGTATACCACTAAGTGGTTATATCGTGCACAAAGTCCAGAGATTCCCTCGGTAGTGTATAGGGCTCAATGTAAACCAAAAGTGCTCTATTTGTGGTAGTGTGAGTGAGCAGCCTTAGGCCTAACACAGAGGAGTGTAAGACATATATTATACACACATTGATTAATAAATGACATGTCTCAAAAGGAGATCTGCACCAATTTTAGAAAAATAAGCTTCTTTCAAGTTTTATTTTAAGAATAAGTCGTTCGCAAAAAGGGAAGTACGTTTTTCAGGAAAAATACTTTAGTCTTCAAAAAAAGTGGATTTTTCAGTTGTGCAGTGTTATCCTATGGGAGGAAAACAAGAATGCAGTTTCACAGGTAAGTACACGATGTACAAATCCAGTCTTTGGGGTTTAAGGTCAGCACCAGGCAAGATTCAAGTTCAGACCAAAGGTGCACCACCAGCGGCACAGGAACAGTTGGCAGAGGTCACAATCAAGGTTGGACGCCCAATGTTAACCAGTGGAGACTGGGGGTGGTTGAAGATGCACTGCTCACAGGTGAGTAAAGCTGTGTCAGTGGTCGAGCTCCTGGAGTTAAGTACAGGGGGGGGGGCACAGGGCAGCACCAAACTCACACCCTCAGCGGCACTGGGGCGGCCGGTTGCAGAGTGCCAACACTGCAACGGGCGCCCGGTGCAAACCAATGGGGGAGCTTGAATTTGAAGAAATCGTGTATGAGGACACAAGGGACACCCTACTCACACGGAACCAGGGTACTTACAATTAAACAGAAAACAGTGGTTCCTGTGGGCAATCAATAATTAATAAATGATACACAACAGCACAATCGCAATAGTCGGAGGCAAAGAGATGTCAGAGAGAGAAAAGGCATATAACACGGGTTTTTATAAAGAAATAAGGTTGTTTATATAATCACATTGTTTTCGAATCCAGTGCATGGTGCCCCAAGTGAAGGTGAAACCTATCTGTAAGGATTGTGACTGTTTGTGACATAAACGCAAGGTTTCAATATTTTGTACAGAAACGACCATTCAATCAATACATAGTAAATGCTAGCAGCCTCCTAGTACAATAATAGGAGCTGGGAATTGGTTCGTTTCAATTTGTCGACGACGTTTCGACCCAGCTAGCGATACGAGGTCTCATCAGGACCTATCAATGAAGGTACACCTGAAAAAATGATAATCAATGTATCACCAAGGAGGATATGCAGAAGGTGGGAAGACTGCAACCGAATTTGTGTTATGCATTCGGTAATCATACCTGGGAATGACTGTCAGATCGTATAGTGAGTACTTTGTGGGAGTGAAAAGGGAAGAAGGATAGTCACATAGGGCCCAGCGGGCACTGCTCAGGCAAAAGAGGAGAATTATTTACAATGGGCACGGGTACAAGAAAAACCACTAATTATCATCAGCTGTGCGTATAGAACTTACCCTATTTAGGGGAGGGGTACTGGCTGTCAGCAATACTCAATGGTGTACAGGCCGAAATATGTATCCAAAAATCGGTGTCTGAAAAAGTATTATGTGCCGGGAATTTTTAGAGAAGACCCTAAATTCAAAGGAGGGTTTAGCCACATTTCCACCACCTGCTCCCGCCACTGGATGGTGCTTGGAGTAGAGACCGCTATAGAACACGCCAAGGCGGAACTGAAAGAAATAGAGGACCTAGAACGAGAACTTCTAGGAGGGGACAGTGTGGCAGATGCCAAAGCACTTCTCGATAAACTCAATAAAACCATTGATGAGTTTAACACATATGAACTAAAGAAAAAGGCAGACTAGGTCACAAAAGACATACAAAACTTTACCAAAGAAAAAGCGTATCCCTACCTAAGAGAGGATTACTACACCACTATACCTGCTCAGAATAGACAGAGAACTTGGGGCAGGTTCAAAAGGAACCACCCAATCACCTTCTCAGAATCCTCAGGGGGTTCGGAAGACTCAGACACACAGCCCGGTCCGAGCCGTTCCGCTAGCCACCAGGACAGCCTTTTTTAGAGAGAGGCCCAATTTATTAATTTTTGATTGCCCACAGGAACCACTGTTTTCTGTTTAATTGAATTTGAAGAAAGGCTGCAGGCTCAGGCCAGGAGGCCAGTCAAAGAAAACCCACAGCTGCCCAGGTAAGTAGAGATGCTAGGGGACTTAGGGACACCATTGGCCAAGCTCCCCAAGGCCCAGGGCCTTCGGGTGCAAGAGTGTCCTTTGGCGTTGGGAAAACAGCTTTCCGGGCAGGTCCTGGTCAGGGGAAGTCTTCAAGTTGAGGTCACAGGCGTCGAGGAGGAGTCTGGCAGGGGTCCACCCACGGTGGACTTGGGCTCAAAAGCGCTGGGGAACCTTTGCAGAACCAGCGGGCCACTTGGGCCGTGGGTGTTGCCTGCAGAGGTGGATCCGGAGGCGGTTTCACAGGTCCTCAGGGCAGAGTTCTTTTTCTTTGCAGCTGGTTTCTTCTGGACAGGTCCACAGGAGATTAGGAGTCTTTTTGGAAGGCAGGCAGTCCTCCAGGTTTCTGGAGGTCGCTGGTCTGCAGGGCAAGTCGCTCTTCAGCAGGATCTTTGAGAGCTGCAGACAGGCCGCTAGGGCTGGACCCCAGCCAGTTGGTGTCTTCTGTCTTCGCTCCTGCAGGCTCTTCATCGTAGGTCGTCGAAATCTGATTTCACGGTCTGGGGGAGCCACCTAAATACTAGATTTAGGGGTGTTACAGGGGAGTAACTGGTAGGGACAAATAGGTTCCTTACCTTGGGTGTCTACACCCACTATTAAACCACCCTTCTGTGGGAGGGGGGGCATAGCCCTAGCCCTGATTGGATAAGTCCCACCATCTTCAAGATGGTGGGCACTAAAAAGGGTGCTTAACTTTGCCTCAAGCACCTGAGGGGTGGAGTTGGCGAAGGAGGGCACATCTCCTACTCTAGCTTGTTTTTGCCGCTGGTTCTCCCACCAAAAGTGGGGATTTAAACCTGGTCAGGCCATCTGCTGCTAGCAGCAGAGGCTGGAATCACATTACAAAGGCGGCAGGCCTTTGAAGCTTCCCTCTTGAGCACTGGCCCCATCCGGGGGTGGGGGGGTTAGGTGTGACACATCTGCTCAGGATGGGCTTTAGTTTCTGGCCTCAGAGAGCGGGGGCTTTCGACCCAGGGGTCCAGAAACATGTCTGGTGGTGGCAGGCTGCCAAAGCCAGTCGGAGACCACACCAGGGTTGGTAGGTTTTCAGGGGGCACCTCTAAGGTGCCCTCTGAGTGCACGTTTTAATAAATCCAACACTGGCATCAGTGTGGGTTTATTAAGAGGAGTTGTTTGGTACCAAACACTCCTGGGTTCAGGGAAGCCATCATGGTGCTGGGGAACTCGAGTTGTTGAGTTTCCAACCCAGGTACTCTCAATGGCTTTCCTGGCACTTACAATATTAATATTGAAGGGGCATATCTGCTCATGCAAATATGCCTACACCTGAGATATATTGCACCCTGCCTTAGGGCTTATAAGGCCTGCTAGAGGGGTGACTCACCCATACATACCTTTGCCAGTGCTGCTGGACATGGCACACAGGCAGTTTGCTATGTCGACTTTGTCGTTTTTCACTGCACCAAAGCATGCAAGTGGCAGTGGCACATCCTTGGTAAGGGGTGCTTAGGGGACCCTCTTCAGTCCCCATGCCCTAGGACCGAGGGGACCATTTACTAGGGACTTGCAGGGGGTCTGAAGTTGTGCCAATCGTGGCTCAGTTTTAGGGAAAGAACACTGGTACTGGGAACCTGATTAGCAGCAACCCAGTACTCTACAGTCAAGTTGCATCAAAGCCAGGTAAAAAGTGGGAGGTGCTGCAACAGGAACCCAGTTTCCTACAATTATGCAAATGTTATCACGATGGCCGCCTTATGTGGGTATTGCATGTGAATGTTAAATGGTAATAATATTTTGCACCACTGCTTGTGCTGTACTTTGGATGAAATAAAGCTAAGTAGTAAATGAAAGATTTAAGTCTGAACATTTCCTCACAACTAACGTAACATTTATTTCTTTTGTGTTAGGATCCATTGGAATAGGTGGTGTGGAGTTTGTCCTAAATTGTATTCTTGGAACACAGCCAGAGGCTAACAACTGGCAAGCACTTCTTGGACGGCTCTGTCTCATAGATAGACTATTGTTGGAGTTTCCAGACGAGTTTTACCCACATATAACCAGTGCTGAAGTTTTACAAGCTGAAGCTGTGATGGACAGGTACTTGCAAAGAGTGTGGCATCCTGAAAATAACTTAGTATTCTATTTGTCTTTCTAAATAAATGCAGATTTTGAAACTGATTTAATTTCAGATTTCCCGTGTGATTCCAGCTTTTAAATCTTGGGGTTGAACTGGCATATTCTGGAATACACTGAATTAATTTCCTGTCTGAATTTAATGAAGGTGTATAGGCCACTGGAGAATTATATCGGGCTTGCACAAACACATGGGCAGCAGTGTTGCTAGGAACGGACTTCCATTCCAGCATTCATAACTTAAAGAACATTAACCCACATGCTCTTGCTGTCATGATTGAAACGAAAGGTCAGGAATGGTTGCTCATATTAGACGTATATTTAGCTAAGGTGTAAAGTTCTGGCATGTAACCGATATCAAGTGATAGAAACAGTAGTATGATTAGAAGATAGACTGAAATGGGGGAGGTGGAAACGAGCAATTTGAAGATAACAAAACAACGAACGGTTTATTAATAATGCTTATGTTGTGGAGCTGCCACAGACCTGTTTTCCCAATCAAAACCTGAATGTTTGCTTCCTGTACAATTCTCTTGTTCATTCTGCACACTTCAAATCTGTTGGCACAATGTGTGCAAAATGTTTATTTCTCTTGTTACACGTTATATAATTTTATGTCTAGAACTGCCTCTGTATATTCGGATTCTGGGTAATTGAGCTCATGTTTTCTGGGAGCGAAACTTCTGAGAGCTGCAGTCTGAAGTGAGTTTCGAAGAATCCTCAACACTAACCGTAGTTTTCAAACCATTCTAATAATCTGCAGTGGGCCATTTTATTAAGATTACTTAAGTGTAACAAAAACGACTGAGAAAGTGTATAGCAGCTATTTTCCTATTTTTTTAAATTTTGGTGCATCCCATTTACCACATCTATTAAGGCATACAAAAGTAACAATTCTTGTTTTGTGATATACTTACTGTTTTCTTCATTTTCTTTTATGCAGGTATAAGAAACTGTTCTCGCTTTTGAATTTTGCCCTCCATTCCATAGACAATTCTCACTCCATGGTTGGAAAGCTATCACGGAGGGTGTTTCTGAGTGCCGCCAGAATGGTTGCAAGAGTGCCGCATGTCTACGTAAAACTGTTGGATATGTTGAGTATGACTAGCTCAACCCATTATGCACGAATGCGTCGGCGTTTGATGGCCATTGCAGAAGAAATGGAAATTGTTGAAGCCATTCAAATGGGCATTCAAAATGTACCAACATTTGAAGGGAGACATGATGGCTTTGTACAGCCGTCTGCTCCAGCGAACTCTCCTGAAATTTCAGCAAATAATTCCCCTCTTAATACGGTTCTGTTGACGGGGAGAATTGGAACTGCACTGAACAATGTGAAACTAAATGCCAGCCCAGAGGACATTAATACGCTGACTGGCATTTCTTCTGGTTCTCCCCTTCCTTCAGGTCCCACCGAGCAACCAAAGCCAGCAATTCAGACTAAGCGCAGACCTCTTAGTCAGTGTTTGAATTCTCCATCGTCTGCTCATCCCCCATCACCATTCCCAACATTACCTTCTCCTTCTACTCCATCTGTACCAGCTGGTCCTGTAACAGATGTTACTAAATCTAGACCTCAGGCATTTGTTCCCTGTAAAATAATTTCATCATCCCCTCAAACCCAGAGACGGCTTTCCCTACAAATTCAAAACAATTCTTCAGGGAGTAAAGAGCCTGAAAAACTTTCCCCCATTTTCACGCAGGCACGACCCATGCCTTCCAGTCATTTACACCGGCCAAAACCATCTCGGCCTTTACCTGGCGACATTGGCAAGCATGAAGATGTTTCTAAAAGCAATTTGACTCTTGACTTGAATCTTTCACACTGTGATGGTGGTAGTAGTAGTAGTGGAAATGCTGTAATACCTAGTAATGACTCTGTGTTCACACCAGTAGATGAAAAGTGTCAGCTAAATGTTAACTCCGAACTCCATTCGAGTATTGAGGACCTGTTGGAAGCATCCATGCCAGAAAGTGGCAGCACGGTGACATTCAAGTCGGAAGTTGCAGTTCTTTCTCCAGAACAGGCTGAAAGTGATGATACCTACAAAGATGATGTCGACCATAATCAAAAGTGCAAGGAAAAGATGGAAGCTGAAGAGGAAGAAGCATTGAATATCGCGATGGCAATGTCTGCTTCTCAAGATGCTCTTCCAGTTATTCCTCAGCTACAGGTCGAAAATGGAGAAGATATCATCATTATTCAGAAGGATGTAAGTATATGGATTCCTTTCTATTGATGTACTCTTTTCTAAAGCAGATATGGAGATATGTGTAATTCCTTATTAGAAAGTGTTCTTTGTGCCCCCTTTATGCACCTTTGTTGTTTTTCGTCGTAAAAAGGCTGAATTTCGTCATTGTTTCTGAATGGTGCCAACATTTGAAGTGTACATGGGTAGAAAGTAAACCATTATGTTCTCTTGTGTAGCTGATGCCATAAATGATTGACAGATATAGCAGATCTTTGTGAGATCATGCACAAGTGCTAAGTTTGTAGACATTTTCACACGTTTGTGTTTTTTTTAAAATACATTTTTATTTGAGAGTGAGACAACGAAAACAGTTTTCTCATCCCCCCCCCCCCCTCTTTTTGTCCCCTGCTCCTCCCCCGGCCCACAATTATCCATATCTTATTCCAATCCCATGGTGGTGCATTAATCTCCAACAATCTTCAATTATAGGATCAACAAGTTTAAAGTGCCAGGTGCTAAAGTGCATTGAGCAGTACATTGATTCTTCAAGTTTCAAGCTTCTATTGCATAGCATCATAGGTAATTAAAGCGGCGATTTGGGCGAGTCCCCAAAAGTGCTAAGTGCAAAATAATTTGTATACTATAATGCAGTTTAAAGTGCCAGGTGCCTAACAGATATCAATCCTCACAGTACGTTCCTATATTTGGATATATAGTCAATGAGTTCAACAGAGTTAGGAATATAAAGTGCTTCCTTCAAAGTGCTTGGTGCAAGTGTAGAGGAGCTTACCCGTTGTTCAGCCCAGTCTGCTACAGGCTTCCATATTTCAATTCCTTTTTGCCCTGTGTCCCCTGCGCCTGTAAATAGCCTTTTCTAAATTAAATATAGCCAATAACCGCGCCACCCATTGCTGAATTGAAGGGGGGGTTGGGTCCAGCCATGCCGAAGCAATGCACAACCTATACACCGCCATTGCTATAATTAAAATCGCACCTCCTTCTTTTTCGGTTAAGCTGGATATTCCCAGCAAGATTGCCGGCGCATCCAGCTCTACCTGCAGCTGTAATTTCTCCTTTAAAAACCCCTTTATGTCCCTGATCAGGGGGTCAAGCTTGTTACAAGTTGCAAACATATGAATTATGTCCGCATTGTGGAGAGAACAGCGCGGGCAATAGGCTCCCTTTCCATCGCTCCATTTCGCTAGTCTATTTGGAGTATAATAAAGCTCAAAACAAGTCTTATAAAATTGGACTTGAAGATTGGCCAGTATTGTCTGGGTGCTTAGAAATATCTTTTGAAAGGTACCCCCTGAGATCTCCAGTCTTTCTTGCCATTTATTGGAACATATTTCCATATCATCTTTGGAGCGCTGATTCAGTAGCTTATAAATAGTCCCAATTTTGGGGGGAATGGGCAGAGTAATTCTGTCCACCAGTTCACTTCTCCCTAACTGGTCCGCCTTACCCTCATTTTTTTTGTAGAACATCCCTAATCTGCAGATATTTGAAAAAATCCCTATGTGTAAGGCCGAATTTAGAGGTCAATTCCATGTATGATCTAATTCCCTCATGGGAATAAAAACAACCTAGCTGTTTGATACCTGCTTCAAACCAGGTCTTAAAAGGTAGATGGTTAAAAATATCTGGTAGATTTTTGTTCTGCCATAATGGAGTGTGATAATTCAGCCTTCCTAGTCCATTTAGGCGCCGCACCCCCAGATTTTGAACGCCGTAAGCAATGTCTTGAACCGGACTCTTTTGTAATATCCATAGGTTAATTGATGCCAAAGGCATCCCCAGGCATTGCGACCAATCACAAGTTCCCATGGAGTGGGAGATTTTGCTTGCATTGTGCTATTGTCGACGCTCAGGAGTGTGGTCAGGTGTGTGAGTGAGGTTGCCGACCAGTATAGCTTCAAGTTGGGGAGGGCCAGGCCTCCACGCTCCCTGGGTAGCAATAAAAATTTAAAAGCTCTTCTTGGCCGAGAGAAAGACCAAATAAATTGTGCAAAAATATTTTTAACTTTTTAAACCAAAAATTTGTGAAAACAAGCGGTATTGCTCTAAAAAGTATAGCAATTTAGGAAAATAAATCATTTTAATTATGTTGGTTCTGCCAATGAGAGTTAAGTGTAAGTGGTCTAATTTTTTAAGCGCTTTCCTGGTTTCCTCCGCGCAACTCCCCAAGTTTTCCTTAACCACCTGATCCAGATCCGAATTGATCTTAACCCCTAAGTAGTTTGCCTTTTTTACTACCCGGTTATCATTAAAAGTAGTGAATTCATTGACAACTATTTGGGTTTTCTCCCGGTTCAGGGCGTAGCCTGAAAGTAGGCCATATTTTCTTGCCTCCTCTTCTATTGCCCCCATAACCTGTTCTGGATGTGGAGTTACTATGGCTATGTCGTCTGCATAGGCCAGGACTTTACTCTCATGATTGTATCTCACTATTGGGGGAATGTTGTGGGCTGCTGCAAGTTGCTTAGAAAGGGATCTATATACAGGGCAAATAAGAGAGGTGAGCAGGGGCACCCCTGTCGAGTCCCCCTTGTAATTTTCAGTGGTTGAGTCGTTTCACTGTTTCCAAGTACACTTGCTTCCGGATCTGTATACAGGGCTTGTACTGCTCTTAAAAACCTGTTCCCAATCCCTTTCTTTTGCATTGTCGCCCATAAAAAAGGCCAGACCACCCTATCAAAAGCCTTTTAGGCATCTAAAAAAATGGCTGCAATAGGGTCCCCTGACACTCGATTTACATAGAAAAGGGTGATAACTCTTCGAATATGCTCTATAGTTCCCTTACCGGGTATAAAACCATGCTGTCCCTCATACACCATTTTGCTAATGACCTGCGAGAGTCCTGTGGCCAGTACTTTGAAGTAAATCTTGACGCCTCCATTGATTAAAGTTATAAGGCGGTAGGAGCCCAGCTCCTGAACAGGTTTATCTTTTTTGGGCAAGACTATGATTTTTGCCAGCGCCCAGGTTCTTGGTGGTGCCACCCCTTCTGCTGTCTGAAGGAACACGGATGTCAGAATTCCTTTAAGTTCCTCTTTAAAGATTTTATAGAATTCTGTGGGGATTAGGTCGGGCCCTGCCGCTTTCCCCCTGGGAAGGTTTGACATTGGCTCTTCAATTTCATCCCATACTATTGGGGACTCCAACGCCTCTCTCTCCTCTTGTGTCAAAACCTCCATCTCGCAAGCATCTAGGTATCTGCATATTTGGTCTACCACATCCCTTCCCCACATCCTCCATATAGAGTGAATGATAAAATCTAAAAAAGGCTGCCCGTATATCACTAGACTCCATTACCCGCCCCAACAAAGGATCATTTATTGACAAGATTTCGCTGCGTGTCACCTCCAGTTTTGTTCCAACAGCCAACAAATGACCCACATTCATACACCTCCTCCCGGTGAGCTAGTGCTTTATCTCTAGCTTTCCTTGATAGTTCACCTTGGGTTACCGCCTTTGCTAGGGTCACCTCTTCCTGCGCTTTTTCCATCCCCCTGTTTAGTCTTAGGGCCTCAACCAATTTTTCCTCTGCCTGGGCTAGTTTCAGAAGACTAATACTCCTCAGATTTTTTTCTTTTTTCCTTTTCCTACTAGCATACTGTATTGTCTCGCCCCTCACTCCTGCTTTTAAGGTGTTCCAAACCACTCCCAGTGGGGCTGTCCCCATATTTCTCTGCAGGAAGTCGGGTATCCATTTCTTCAAGTGGCCTACATAATCTTCGTCTAGTAGGAGAGCCCTCTCGAAGGTCCATGCCGGAGCTTTCTCAGTGAATCCTCCCTGCTCTAGCTGCAATACCAGTGGGCTGTGGTCAGATAGCACTCTGGGGTGCCGATTAATTCTGCTTCCTCCCAAAAGTGTAGAGGAGGCTAAGAAGTAATCCAGCCGAACGTTCTTCTGGTGCGGGGCTGAATAAAAGGTGAACCCATGCTCCTCAGGCCTCTTTACCGACCATACATCCACCAAGCCATGTACCTGGCATAGGCTGCATAGCGCTTGAAAAACCCTTGGCTTCCTCCCCTTATATCTTTGATCTTGTCCCCATTTGGAATCCAGGTTTACGTTAAGATCTCCACACACAATTATTGGAAGGGGCCAATGTGCCAGTTCGTTGGTTAACCATTCCAATATGGACGCATCGTCCACATTGCTACCATAAACCGAGCAAAGAGTGAAATTCGGAAGGTCTGGAGCCCTCCCATTTGCAATGACCCATCGACCTAACCCGTCCGAGCGTAGTTTAAAAAATTGAATTGATTTCTTCTTCGATAATATTGCGACCCCCGCTTGTATGAGTTCCCTGTGTCGTGGCCCCTACCACCGTGTAGGCAAGGTATTTCAATATATCTGTCTGAGACCCATCAAGGTGGGTCTCTTGTAAGCAGACAATGTCTGCTTGCAGCAGTTGCAGTCCTGGCGCCACTACTTGCCTCTTTTTAGCATCGTTTAGCCCACAGATGTTCAGTGTAGCTATAGCTTGTCTCCCCATTCTCTTGGTTTCATTTGTTTGCCCTGTTTTTCGTGTTCTTTATATAAAAAAATAAGAATCC
This sequence comes from Calotriton arnoldi, assembly GCA_963921515.1. Classification (NCBI taxonomy): domain Eukaryota; kingdom Metazoa; phylum Chordata; class Amphibia; order Caudata; family Salamandridae; genus Calotriton; species Calotriton arnoldi. Next base: position 451,276 of record CAWUFW010007929.1, read on the forward strand.
TAGCTGCCACCCGTTTCAGTACCTTTACCCACCCCGCCACCTCCTTTAGTCCACCCGCACCACCCTTAGTATGAGCCACCACCCTCCTTCTCCCCCCACCCTCCCCTAGCAAAAAGGCAATCAGGCATAGCCTGATCGATGTGCGGCTGACCCACTGCCCCCCATCTCCCTCAATCCATGAGCCCTCAATTTTCTTTTGGCTGCACAGTCTGTTGTTCCCAGTCTTGTTCATAACATTTGTAATGTACCAGATTTCCTTTTTTTTCCCTCCCCCCCCCCTTATCAATTTGGAATGTCCATTCCCTTCGCCTTTTTTCTTTATTTCTTCTAGATATTCCTGCGCTTGCACTTCAGAGGTGAAACTGCTGGTTGTGTCTCCAAAAATTATCTTAAGTCTGGCCGGGTTTTGCAGGAAGACCTCAGCCCCAAGTTTTTGGAACGGAGAAAAGAGTTTCCTTAAACACCACCGTCTTTCAACTGTTGCATGTGCGAAATCTGGACGCACAAAGAACGAGACCCTGTTGCTGATCTTTGGAGCATTAGGACGGGCTTTGTAGAATATCAATTGTCGCAACAGAAAGTTACCAATGAAAACCAACATTGCTCTAGATTTTTCGCCGGCATCCTGCATTTGTTTCCTACTGAATAAGGGAAAGCGATGGGCCCTCTGTATTTCCATATCCCACTCCCAGTTTGTTTGTTCAGGAAATGCGTCCTTTAGGAGTTTTACCATATAGCTTCTGGGGTCATTTCCTTCCAGGCCTTCCGGTAGCGCAGGTTATTTCTCCTCTGGCGATTTTCGTAGTCTTCCAGTTTGGTCATGACATCCATCATAGCCGTGCCTTGTTCCATGCCTTGTGTCTTTATTGATTCCATATCTGCTTCCAGGGCCTCTGTCCGCATCTCGACGGAGGTCAAGCGATCCGCGATTTCCCCACAGGTTTTATTCAAGTTGCGAATTCCAGTTTGGACTTTTTTTGCAGCGATCCTAGCTCTGCGCCCTTCGTTTCTGTTTTCTTCCTGCATTTGTTTAATTGATGTTAAAATGGTCAACAGGGAAGGTTCTTCAGTTCCAACAGGCTCGTGTCCTTTCTCACTTTGAGGCCATATCTGTGTGTCGGAGTAATCCCATTTGAGTTGTTTTTTAGTGCTTTTTTTAAGGCTTCCTTTCCTGTTTTTCTTTTTGTTCCTTGAGTTTTTCTTTTGTGGTGATTGGGTTGAGGAGCTAGCACTGTCTTCTGTGAGGGATTCCCCGCTTGATGACCCGTCCTCCTGCTCTTATGCCTCGGACTCTTCGGTCAATGAATAGAATTTTTCCCCCCCATGGCCTTCTGGTGAAAAAGTGCCAGCTTGCGCCGGCAGATTTCTGGATGTTCCTGCGCCTAGGGGTATTGCCCGGGCTTTCTCCCTCACAGCTTCCTCCCCTTGGCCAACCTCCTTGACGTAGACCCCATCTGCCTTTGGTGTTGACTTGATCTGCTCTTTTGATATCCTAGCTCTTTTTCTGCCAGTTCGTACATTGGGTTAGCGGGGGGAGGGGGTTCCCTGCTTGAATCCCAGCAGAGCCTGTCATGAAGCTCCTGGTTTCTTCTTCCTCCCCCCCCCCCCCCCCTTCTCCTTCTCCTGCTGGGTCTCCTCTGTTAATGTTCTATCCCCCCCTTCATCTTGAAGATTAACCTTTTCCAGGGTGGCCCCTGTCGCTGACAGGCTGGCAAACATTGAAGCGACCGTTGGCTGAACAGGCCCCCCCCTCTACAGGTCCTCCCGATCTGGCAGCAGTTTGCTTCTTAGAACCGGTATCGCGCTTCACCTTACCGGTCCCGCCGCACTGCTTCACCTCCAAAGAAGCTCCATTGGCCTCCTGCGGTTGGCCGCCTCCTGCGTGCACTCCACCTTTTACCGGGGGCAACCGAGACTCGCCCTCTCGTTCTCCCGCCTCGCGAAGCCATCTGGCGGGTCGGAGGTTTCCTAGCCTGCCGCCAGTTATTCTGCTTATGCCGGTACAGGAATTCCACTAGCGCTGCCGCTGTCAGCCGCAGCGCAATCTCCATCGCCTCCCGCCACCAGCTGCGTCCTGCGCTGTTCGCCGGCTCTCTCAGGCTGTAGAAACATCGATCCATCGAGCGAGATGGAGGAGCGACGGCCACAGTTAGTCTCCCGCCGTCTTTGCCTCAAGAATGAGGAATTCCCACTGGGAAGAGAGACCCACACATTTGTGTTTTAATGCAGTTGGCAAACTTGTTGTTAACAAGATATAGTGCATCTCAGTTTAATTTCAAGGTTCAAATCTTGTGGGGTGTTCAATAGAGAGGGAAAACAAGTCACTAAAATGTATAAAGTGCCCTTCGACTTAAAATATATTTCCAATGACCCTATCAGTGTGCAGTAGTTTTTGCAAGGAACTCTTTTTAACATCTTCATTGTAGTACCCCTTTCTTCGCATCAGACACTTGTTTGTCACTGTTGTAACATTAGAATATGTAACAGCCAAGTAAAAATAGAAAGTCAGTGTCGATAAACAGGTTAGGGTACATTTTAAGTCACTCTGTGAACAGTATCCAGTGTTATTCGCTCAGTTTTCCCATCAAATAAAACATGTCCATTGAGATCGAAACCCAGACATCGTAAAGGAGGAGACTTCTGACAGAGTAACTGATTCACCCTCTTAACCTAACAACTGAACTCTGAACAGTGTGTAGTCTTTATCAGATGGAGGACTAAGTGGAGTAAGACAATATTTTGATCATTTTGTTTAAACCACATAAAGATTACACGAGGACCCAGCATGAATGCGGTTTGTCCACGCTGAACGTAGATGCATTTAAAGTGAGAATTAAAGCTAACAAAAATCAAAACTATAATGAATGCTAAAATACTTATCCGCTTACACAGGCTGTTTTACATCAGTGAGAACACAGATGGAAAAACAGTTGTATTAAAATAAATATGTCCTGAAATGCAGCCACATTTGAGAGTAGTTTTGCAGCATTCTTAATACAGTTCAGAAAAACGGCCAGAGGCAGGAGTGGGCAAATTATAATGTTGTGTAGGAAGTTAAAAGTAGGAATATTCAATGCCTATAGAAAGCAACACAAAGTAGTCAAACACTGGTTGTGGCAAAAAAATAACAAACTGTATTTTAAAATACAAATACATAAAGTGCGTAGTGTCCCACGTGAAACGGAACCAAAATGCAAAACTGGAAGGGCAATAAAATTATATAAACAATACAAAAAAAGACAGGTTTCCAAACTGTAATAAGCGACCAATGGAATTGTTTTTAATATCTATTGCAACGAGCCCTTTTATTTTTTTTGGTTTAAAATTTTTATTGAAATTTAAAACATTTGCCATGTACAAAATCGTAATATACAGTTCGTCATTTAACGGAAAAATGCTGTATAATATGTTACAATACATTCAGATGTTACATTTTCATGAATTTCTTTCGTGTCATTTCAAGTTCTTCAGTCGGTGAAATGCATAGTACTCCCCGATGAGCATTCCAGGCCCCCATTTTCTATCCCACTTCTTAGGGCAACCTCTGATTTTGTAGACTTCTTTTCAGCTATCATACATTTGTCCATTGCTGCCACCCAACCAGTCAGCAACGGCTTGTCCGCAGCCCCTCATTTCATAGCAATAGCTCTCTTTACCAGGGTATACCCCAGGGTGGTGAACTGCTGTTCTATGTCTGTAAGGTCATTTGCTTCCCAAATGTTTAGGATTCCCAGTGGGGGTTTCAGTACTAGTGGTTTGCCCAGTGCTCCTTGCATCTGGTCCGTTGCTCGCTCCCAGATGTGTTGTATGTAGGGGCAATCCCATAAAATGTGATAAAATGTAGCAACAGAGTTACAGCCCCGTAAGCAAAGCGCGTCCTGTCGAGTCCCTATCTTGGCCAATGTCACCCCGGTAAGGTATGTCCTATGTAGGATCTTCAATTGAATCAGTTTAAAACGTTGGTTTATAGCCGCTTCCCTGGGGGACATTAGGGCAGTCTGCCAGTCCTCGTCCTCGAGTTGTCCTATGTCGGATTGCCATCTGTCTCTAAGAATAAGGAAGGGGTCTGGCATGTTATTACATAGCTTGCGATAAGTAAGGGAGATGGCCTTAGCAAGGAGGGGCTCAGCTAGAAGTCGGTCCTCTAGGGGGGACGAGTCCGGGACATTAGCCAGATCTGGTAGAGCCGTGTGAAGCGCATGTCGGATTTGTAGATATTGGAAAATCTCAGTAGGCGCCAGTTCGTGTTTCACTTGCAGTTCTTTGAATGTAAGTAGTTTCCCTTTTTTTTAGAAGGTCCCCAATCGTGGAGATCCCTATCGTATCCCAGTTGTCAAACCCTACTTGATAGCATAATAATCACAGTTGTTGAGATGACCACAGAGGCGTAGCTGGCGTCAACCTCCCTTGCCAACCCAATCGTTTGTTAGCTGTCTGCCAGACGGCAATCGTTTGAGTCATAGGACCAAGATATCTCCCCTTGCGGGGTTTAGTATATAAGGCTCCTAGATATCCCTCCCGTCCAGTCTGATATCTCTCTAAGTGGTATGCCGGGTTAGATGGCGGACCATACAACCAGTGGTTGGTGGCCACTAATTGCGACGCCCAATAGTAAAGGCGTAAATCTGGGAGTGCAATGCCTCCATCATACCAGCTCTTCGTCAATTTTCCTAAGGCTATACGTGGTGTCCCTCCATCCCATAACAGTGTACGAACCTCCGCCCCAACGAAATATGTGTCCGGGATAGAATAAGGGCAGTTCTGAAGTGCATAGAGGCACCTTGGTACTGCTAGCATTTTAAACAGGGCCGCTCGGCCCAATAACTACAATGGCAGTGACCTCCAATGTCTGACATCTTCCTTTAATCTCTGCAGGGGGGCAGCGAGATTATGTTCATAAAAGGTTTTGGGGTCTGGGGTGATGAAGATCCCCAAGTATGTGAAACCCTCCCTGGTCACTACCACCTTACATCCCTTGGGTAGTCTAGGTGTGGGGCCATGGAGAACGTAAAGTATTGATTTTGCCCAGTTAATGGCATAACCGGAATATTTTCCGAAATTAACAAAGATATTGAGTAGATGGTGAATCGATGCGTTTGGGGAGGCTAAATAAACCAGGATATCATCAGCGTATAGTGATATTCTATCTTCAGTATCTTCGTCCCATTTTAGCCCTCGTAAAGTGACGTCGCGCCTTACCCATGCCGCCAGCGGCTCAAGAACCAGCGCGAACAACAGAGGGAATAAGGGGCACCCCTGCCTAGTTCCTCTGCGTAGCCTGAATACCCTCGAGGTGTGATTGTTAACTCACACCTGTCCCCACAGGTCAGTATACAGCAAACGAACCCAGGCTATGAACCGGGGGCCAAATCCAAAGCGTACGAGCACTTCGAAAAGGTATGGCCATTCTATTGAATCAAAGGCCATGGAGGCATCTAAGGACATAATCACTGCGTCTTCCTCCAAGTAGGGTTCCCTCGCAAGCACATTATTTACCCTGCGAATATTCAGCGCAGTATTTCTACCCGTGACAAACCCAGATTGATCCGCATGGACCAGGGAAGGCAACACGGCATTCAAACTGAGGGCCAGTAATTTCGCCAGGATCTTGGCCTCCGCATTTATTAATGAGATTGGCCTATACGACCCGCAACAGTCCGCTGCCTTCCCGGGTTTTCGTATGACTACTATAGCTGCCAACCTTTGATCCAGAGGCAGCATGCCCTTCTCCAGGCTTTCCGAATACATTAGGTTAAGGTGGGGAGCTATCTTTACCGCCATGGGCTTGAGGAACTCTATCGGGATGCCGTTAGGTCCCATCGCTTTACCCGATTGGACACTGTATATAGCTTTGCAGAGCTCCTCAACAGTGATATCAGCCTCCAGGTCAGCTTTGTCCATTTCCGATAGGGAGGGTAGGTTACTATCCGTCAGTAGTTGCCGGGAGTCTTCCGACGCGTAGGTGGTAGATGGTGTATACACCTTCTCCAAATGATCGGCGAACATTTCTGCAATTTCTTGTGGGTCAGATATTTTCGCGCCCATGTCGTTGGATAATTCAGGCACCCATCTGTGTGCCTGTTCCCGACGCTCGAGCCAAGCCAACATCTTACCCGCTCTCTCCCCCATCTCATACACTCTGTGACTTGTTGACAATAACCGCGCTCTCGCCTTTTCTTGCACAAGGACGTTTAGGTTTTAGGCGATGTGCTGTGTCTTCGTTGGGCGAGGAGTTATGGAGCGACTCTAGTCGTTGTAGGTCACTCTCCATTGCAAGTATGCGCTCGTTGTGGCGCCGAATATGACCCATTTTTAACGCTAACGCATGGCCTTTCATCACTGCTTTATATGCCTCCCACATTGTCTGTGCGGAGTCCACCGACCCGAGATTTTCTGCAAAATAGAGGTCAGTCTGTTCAGTCAGTTGGTCCCTGATGTCGGGTATCTTAAGGAGCCACGGGTTGATCACTATGGAGCTACGGTGTTTGGGGCGGCGGAAGCTAAGTTCAACCCACACCGGGGAATGATCCGAGATTCCACGCGGAAGCCCACGCGGATTTTGAAAATGGCCGACATCCGTCAGAAGTGTAAGGAAATAGTCTATGCGGGACATGCTCTTATGCGCATTGGAATGTGGGTATAGTATGTCATTTGTGGTTGCAATGAGCTCCATATGTCCGTTAGACCCATGGCCTGGGTGAATTCCGCCATGAGAGTGTTTGGTCTAGTAGCTGGTCGCTGGGGTATCTATCTACTTTATCGTCCATAGTCAGGTTAAAGTCACCTCCCATTATCAAGATGCCGTCTGGCAAGTCCAACAATATTTTACCTAAGTCGCAAAGCGCTTCTTTTCCCAACGCAGGGGGGAGATACACCGAGATGACCTTCAACACTTTCCCCTCCCAGGTGGCCTCCAAAACCGCGAACCTACCCTGTGGGTCCGCCCAGGTACGTGTGGGTGTAAGAGCTAGGCCATTGCGAACTAGGATACCAGTCCCCCTTGAGCCAGAGGTAAACCCTGCGTGTACTAGTAACCTATATCCCCACCTGCTGAGGGCCTTGCAACTATTACCTATTAGATGGGTTTCTTGCAGCAGGACTATATCTGGTGCTTGTCGCTTTAGATACTGTGATACGACTCCCCTCTTTATCTTGTCTCCTAGTCCATTAACATTCCACGTCGGGGCGGACAGTTTTATGTCAGTGACAGTAGACATTGTGGAATAGGGTTGTTGTCAAAGAGGCGCAGTCGGTAGCCTTCCCTATGGGGGAGGGGGACCAGGTCAGCCTGAGCAAACACATGTTCCATAGGGGCCGAATACCCAATATGGGGGGATTGAACAACAGCATACCGTTCAAATGACATCTCTTGCGATTGATCACAATTTACCAAGCCTGTTATGATTCTCACTGCAACATGACAATTAACAAAAACCTCAACTCGCCCTCCACCCCTTCCCCCCGCCCTGCCCCCCTGCCAGTGGATTTCAAACTACCCACCCTCCAACAAGGCAGAGTGCCTGTCGCCCCCCCTCCCATGCGCGGGTGCCTGGTGTACAGCCGTCCCACCCTCGCCGTGACTGAAGGATGGATACATATTACACGACATTCAGAAAAACCCTGATGAACTCCTCAGCGATTTCATTGTACATGTCTCAAATTGCCAGTGATACCGCTCAGTTTTAACTCTAATAATCTCCCTTCTTTTAGTCAGCCAGGGGCCTGTGTCCTACACCCCCCATCCCTCCATACCATCAGTTGCGCTCAAAGGTCCCAAGTGTCTCTTTGATTACTACAGGGAGCAGTGTCCAGCCACCTACCCTCTCACCCCTTCGGGTCCAGGGTGTTCTCCCCACGGGCCGGATCTCCACGATGGTCTGCTCCGTTGGTCGGTGGGTCGTTCCTGGTCTTGTCGTGTCTGCCATTGTTCCGATGTCCCACCCTTCGCCATCCCTCAAGCCAGTCCCAGGTTTCCTCCGGGGATGAAAAGAACCAGGTCTTTCCCTCCGACTCAACCCAGAGCTTGGCTGGGAAGAGCATAGAATACTTGATTTCCTTGTCACGCAGCTCCTTAACCGCCAGAAAGCTGCGTCGTTGGGCCTGCACTTTGGTCGGGAAGTCCGGGAAGAACGTGACGGTACTGTTTTCTATTTGTAAGGGCTGTTTGGCTCGAGCCGTTTGAAGGATCACATCCTGGTCCCGGAAATTGAAGACTCTCGCAATGATAGGTCTCGGGGGAGCTCCAGGTTTGGGCCGTCCCCCGGGGACTCGATGGGCTCGTTCAATAGAGAAATAATCTGACAGGCGTTTCGGCTGGAGCCTCTTTGTCACCAGGTCTTCCACGAAGAGGTCTGCCGCAGGTCCCTCCGCTCACTCCGGGACCCCCAGTATGCGTATGTTGTTTCTACGCGCCCGTCCTTCGTAATCGTCAAGCAGGCCTTCCATCTTCACCTGCTGGTCTTGGAGCCGGGCTACTTGCTGCTTAAGGAGGTCCGAGTCAGACGTTAATATAACTGTGCATCTTCCACATCTTTTACTCTAGCATCCATTTTGCGTAGGTCCGCTCTGATGAGGGAGATCTCTATGTTGACAGTGTCAATTCGGGTCTCCAGAGATGACCGGACTCCCGCAATAGCATCCATTACATCCTGGAGGGTAGGATCAGATTGAGAAGACTTGGGATGAGGGTCATTCGTCCCTCCTTTGGCAGCCGTATCGGATTCATCACCTGTTTTCCCCCATGCAAATTATGCAATTGACTTTTGGGCCGGTGTTTTAGGTCCCCTGCCGTTGGCCATTGCGAGGTGCGAACTTTCCTTGTATGGATCTGGAGTCGGTACTCGCCGCCGCCCTCCCAGGGAGGGAAGAATGACTGCGTCCCTCCCCGTCGGCCTGTCGGTTTTCCCGATTAGCTGTCCAGTGGCAAGTTCCAACAGATGAGCGCCGCTGAATTCAGGCTCCGGGACTTCCTGAGGGCTAGTATTCTGAGGAGGAGGGGGGTGCGATGTAGCTTGTAGTCCAAGTTAGGCACAATCTTGAGGCATGGCAACGTAGGCCGGGTCGAAGGCGGCTTCAGTTTCCCCCGCACTTTACCCCCTGGTGCAGTCGTAATATTCCTGCTTGCGACCGTCAGGGCCACACTCAGCATGGGCTATCAGTTATCGGGCCGGTCTTCAGCGTCGTTGTGAGGTAGCAACCTGACAAGATGGCTCACCGGGGTGATAGCGTGTCACTGTAAAAGTCCCGGGATACCGTGGGAGGCCACTGGCGCCACCAGGTCCCTGTCTGGGGCCTCAGGTAGTAAAGGGCCCAGAGGGGGGGGAGCACGCGCCAACTTCCACTGATCAGCACCTCCCCCCCCCCCCCTTCTCCAACGGTGTATGTGGCGTCAGGTAGGTATCAATAGGTACTGGGCCGCCCCAGGTCCCCAGAAGAATCCCGGTCTCTTCCGCCAAGGCCACTCACCGCCCGAATCAGGATCGCTGCCCCGGGTCACCACGTCGCCCCCAGCTGCACCTCCAGGGTCTCGCTGAGGTGTTCCGGCCCACAGTGGATCAATGGGCAATAGATGTGATCCCCGGCCCAGCTCGACAGTACTCCTGGCCGGCGGGGAATCCAAAGGCGGCCAAGGGGACACCCACCCGCGACTAGGCCTCAAGCCGGGGCCTCGATTTAGAAGCAGGCCGGGGGGGGGGGAGGGATGCGCAACACTCTCCTCTTCTGCGCGTCACCTCCAGCTGGAAAGACGGGTCACACACGGCCCACGGCAGGCTCCGACGCCACGGGGGGCCGCCCCTCAGCCCCCGGGGCGCCCCGCACGCCAATGCGCAGCTCCTACCCCTCAGCCGCGAGGGTCTCAGGAGCGGGCCGCCATGTTGTTGCCAGCCGGGTATCAGGGGCGCCGTTCCGTTGCTGCGGATCACCTCAAATCGGGCTCGGAGCGCCCGATGCTAGCTTCGCCGGTGTCCTCGGGATCTTGCCCTTCACATCAAGGGGAAGGCAGTCGATTTCGGACAGGATAATAGGAGAAAGACGGCGAGGATGGCGGAGCCGCTTCAGAACGCGGCCATTCCGCTCGGCTGCTACCAACGAGCCCTTTTAGTTATCTAAGGGGTCAAATAATTGGTTTGTTTTGAAAAATGTCAATGACTTTTAGACCCCCCTTTGCAATGCACAGGTTCTCATCAGAATCAATTGATATGGTGGACACCTATGGGAACAAAACATATGGAGTTACTACTTCGTTTTAGGAGTAACAACAACCATAGACCATAATGTTGGTTAATTGGTAACCTACCTGATGGAAGCATGGAGAAATACATAGAGATTCTACACCAACAACGTGCTAAGTAAGGGGTAGGGGTACTTACATGGGTACCCTGGGTGGGAACTGGATGAAGGTCAAGGTAAGGTAAAATAAAATAAAGAGAGGAATTATTATAATAAAAGAACATATAAAATACTGTAAGTAGCACTGAATTTGAGAGACCCCAATGTAGGTATTGTCTAAATAAAACTTACCCACAGGGAGCTCAGTGAATTTTCCAAGCAGTGCATACCGTGCGCTTCACATTAATGCCTGCTGCGGCGAGACTTGATTCCTGCAACCTACCTCATTGATTATACTGACTTTCCCAAATAGCACGGTCTACAGCACATCGGTGCCAGCCACTACACTCCCACCTGGGACACACGGCTATAATTACCTCCGGCTCCCTGGGGGTACATTTTATTTGGTACCCCATGTGAGTACTCCTTCCCCTTCAGCACTTTGTTGGTGTAGACTCTTTATGTATTTCTCAATGTCTTTCTCCATGCTTTCATCAGATACGTTAACAATCAACCAACATTATGGCCTACGGTTGCTGTTACTCCTAAAACTAAGTAGTCACTCCATATGTTTTGTACTCACAGGTGTCCCCATACCAATTGGTCCTGATGAGAGCCCACATTGCAAAGGGGGTCGAAATGTTGTCAACATTTTTCAAAACAAACCAATTATCTGACCCCTTTGATTGCTAAAAGGGTTTGCGTGCAATAGATATAAAAAAAATCATTGATAGTTAGTTACAGTTTGGAAACCGGTCTTTCTTTTTTGTATTGTTTATATAATTGTATTTTCCTTCCTGGTTTGTTTTCTGGTTCCGTTTCACGTGGGACACTGCATTTTTTGCATTTTTATTGTAAAATACAGTCTATTATTCTTTTTGCCACAACCAGTGTTTGACTATTTTGTGTTGCTTTCTCTATCTACATCCTTCAACAGTCTCATTGTGCGCTTGTACTCATTTTTGCATCAAGTATATGTCTATAATTCTAATAAAAACGACTGTTCTTTCTGATATTGTTTAAAAGCCCTGGTTCTTTTTGAGTAGGGTTGCCTTTTTTTTTGTATTTTTTAGAATTCCTGAGAAGTAGGGTGTGGGTACTAGTGCAGCAGCCACCAGGTCATCAGTACACACTTTCACTAAGCATTACTGTCTGGACATCCAAGGCAAAAGTAGGACAAAGAGTACTCAGATTTGTGAACACACACTCTAAAGGACCCAGCCTACCCACAGAACAAAATAACGCTATATAATTGATGCATAGCTTGTGAATCCAGAAAAGATTCACACTGCAAAACAAAATAGTTACTTACCCGTAGGAGTAGTTTTACAGCTTGAAGACCTTTCTGGAGTCTCATGCGACTCACCCACCTCCACCAGTAGAGTTGTATTTGCAAAGAAAGCACAGGGAGAGAGAGAAATTGCAAAGGATAAAAGAAACTAACGTCAATTCTCCAGTGAAAAAAAGAAGAAAAAAGAATCCGAAGATGGCGATACATTGCAGGGTTTCCAGGGGGCACCTGTAAGGTCACACAAGGAGGTGCATGAGCCTAAATGGTCGACACCCACTAAACAAGCATTTGCTATGCAATAGGTATCTCATTTCACAAATGCTTGTTTGTAAAAGCGCCCATGCGGCGCTTTCACTTTAATGTCGGCCGCACCCTTTTCCTTAGACGAGCAGTGTCTAAAGAAAGGGGCGCGGCCGCCATAAAAGTGAAAGCGCGGTTTGGGGTGCTTTTAAAAAAAATAAAAAAAAAAAGAAGCATTTCTTTGTCAATTTGACAAACGCTTTTTTTGTAAAAGCGTCCCATGCCACGGTTTCACTTTAATGGCAGCAGCGCCCCATTTCTTAGGTGCGGCTCGTCTAAGGAAAGGGGCGCGGCCGCCATTAAAGTGAAAGTGTGGCATGAGGCAGTTAAATTTTTTTTTTTTTAAACACTCATTTGATGCCGCATATACGCTCTCCATGCCACTGGAGTCAATCTAGCCTGACTGGTGAGGGGTGAAACCCCGAAACCGGTCCTAGGATGCTTGTTTCTAGTCCAGGGAGAACCTGGCTTGGCAGTTCAGGCTGGACTGTTCCCATGGGGAACAGGGTCAAGACTGATTTGCATATGGCAGGGTCTAAACTGGAATGGCATGGGGAGCAAAACAACAATGGATTTAGGCCCAGATCTCTATACTGGGGTGAATGTATGACATTGTTCAGCATTCTGTCCATCAATTGTTCTTTTTGCAAATAAACCAAAGGCACAGCCGCCACTGTATGAGCGTGCTGTGCTATGAAAAAAATAAAAATTAAAGCAATGGGGGAGAGCGTGTTGCAGCAGAAAACCATCTAAGCAAATAGTGCTCGGAGGCTGTAATTAAAGCCTAATGAGTAACAACACATGTAACAGGGGGTGTCCTCATGGGAGGTTACAAAATGAGACGAGGCGATACTAAGGAGGGACTACTAAACATATTAACCAATGAAAAGCCACAGCTTCCAAAGGACAATGACAAGCCAATGAAAAATGTGGGCGGAGAGTGGGCAGAGCTTCAAGTCCATACCTGAATACAGCATGCCTCGCAGAGCAGCGCATGCGCTTCCCAAGCTCGACTTAAAAGAAAGATGAGACTACATGTGACAATTTCGGACCCAACCACTAGATGGCAGAATAATGCATAGCATGTGAATCCAGAAAATTCTTCAAGCTGCAGAACTACTACCGATAAGTAACCATTTTGTTCCTCAATATAAAACTTCCACCGTTGTTTGATTGACCACTCCGTATGTTTGATGAAGTAGAGTTCTCTCTTAATTTCTAATTAAATTAAATTAAACCTTTTGTTAAACTCAGTGTGTGGGTTTTGCGTATTTTACTTTAACCAGGAATCTTTGGAGTGCAACACTAAAAGCAAAATGTATTTTTGCTACATACATAAGAAGCTAGTTATGTTTTGCCTTTTATTGACTCTTAATGCCTTATCAGTTTGCTTTCCCCAGGCTTCTTAAAGACAGTGTCACAGCAACGATACTTGCCATGCTGGTTTGTATTCTTCAACCACTTTAAATTTTCTTGGCCCAGATGCTTCATGTCTAGGAATTCTTGGAAACGGTTGTTGCACAACATGTCTTTGATGCTTTCAAAGTTTGGCATTCTAGCAGTATTAATTTTGGGATCTGTGATTGTGTCTTTAAAAGAACATCATTGCTTTGAATTAATCTAAATCACTTCCTGCATATTTACTTCTTGCTGAATCGCAGTGCCATACTTTTTGCAAAGTCCTTTCAAATTCTCTTGTCTGGGGAAGCTGTTGTCTCGGGTAATTTGTTCCCCCACTATGCATTTATTTTTTATTTCGACACTTAGTTAATGCATCTTAGCCTTAGCGTAACGGGCCATATAACAAAAAACTAAGTAACAGACAACAATATGTCCATAAATAAAAATACATTAATTTGAAGGGGAAAATCAGAACAGTTCTTAGTTAATGCTCTACCAAAATACCACTTTTCTAAAACCTAAGTATTCATAGACTGCTGAATTGTCTGAAAGTCCGGTACAAGGCAGATATGTAGTGGAAGAGAATTCCACACACATGGATGCGCTACAGGGAATCCTTTTTGGAGAAAGCAGCACCGGCGAACAGTGCGCCTAAAGCACATATGGCTTTACTCTTAGTCTCTTTAGATTAATGTAACAATCCAAGAAATCAGGTCTGACCTCCTTTTTTTCCTTGACCTTCAAAGTCCAGGCACACTAAGTGGATCTAGCTGTAGGATAATGCATTATTACTAAAAAGAAATTCCCTCAGGAGCCCTACTGCTGCAGCAATATTGATAGGTTACCCGAGGCTCGGGCAACGTTCCTAGTCAGAAATTCAAGTCCAAAGACAGGAGCAGGACTCCACAAATATCTGCAAATGACCAAAACTGTTTGCTAGACCACCAGATACAGCATGAATATGTATCAGGCATAATGGAAACCGGAACCATTGAATCACTGGGAATGATATAAAGTCAAAGGTCATGATAAAGTGCGGGGGATGGAACAGCTGATAGACACTTGGAATAACTCAGTGTTTCACCCTAGGGTTTCTTTGCCCAACATCCTTTAAGACAATGGCCAAGGAAAGGTAAGCCACTAGCAGTTGTCTACAATCTGACATCATTTGATCTACTACTTTAATGAGTACAGAATACAGGTTTGCTCCACACTTGCTAGGCAAAGACCTTTAATCCAGACCTGGTGCATAGTATAGACAGCCTTGGATGCAGTTGAATGCAGGTTGTTTAACTTTGGATGGATTTTACTTTTCATTTCTAAATATTAATGGGCCATTGTGGATGATAGCATCGCTGCCCACAGTCGGCCCCCGGGACTAGCACAGAGTCTTGCATTAGTATTTACCAATCCTTGCCATTACTTCCACTTTCAAAACTCTGAAACATGCCATAGTGGCCGAAAATGCAAAAGAAAATTATTACTGCACTTACTGTATCCATGGTAGCCCTGACTGCTAAAATGTGACCAGAGTTCAGTGTAGTCATGACTTATTATGAATACTTTCTCACACAGAACGCTGTCTGTGAGACAGAGGAAACTAGCTGGACCATCAGCAAGCTTTTGAGTGGCAGAAAAGAAGTATGAATGCAATGAAGGCAAGTCATGATGCTCCATTCATTTGAATGGAGCCTTAAAGGCAGTGCATGGTATTAACCACCTTAAGGATTTTTTTGTTGCAATGGGTAAATGCCAGTTTGGAAAGGATGTCAGTTGTAGCAAATTTGATGTACATTTTTTCACACAGATGAGAGAATAACAAAATGTCATCTGCAAACACCTTAGATATAGGTATTCAGAGCACCTGAACCAAAGAATAAAAAGTGCACTGGGGAATCGACCAGATTCTGTGGCATCCCTTGTTGGCCTAAAAAAAGAAAATGCTTGTTGTGGTCACATTTGGGACAACGGTGTGAGCTCCTAGAGTACAAATAATTTTATCAAACATTTAAAAAAGCTTTCAGAGGCTTCTGTCACTAAAGATCTGTAAATTTCATGGTTACTCCAAAGAGCGGCCATTTGGGGAAGACCACTGTGTAACATAAAAGCTTTTATGCTTGAGCAGGCATCTGATTTAGCTCCTTTTGAGACATTTTGCTCCTACATTTTAGAGCTGTTTGCAAGGTTTATATTTTCAATTGCATGTTTCAGCATAGTTTCAATCCATTTTCCTCATTTACTGATATTAAAATTGCTAGTGGTTTGATAAAAGACAATGTTCGCTTTTAGGCACCATTACAGTTCACATTTTCCTCATGTTATTTAAGTTTTAATGTGAAAGCTGTCCTTTAATTGCAGACACCGGAGACTCTGCCTGGCCATACCAAAGCAAAGGAGCATTACCGAGAGGATAATGAATGGTTGAAAGGTCAACAGATAGGCTTGGGAGCGTTTTCTTCCTGTTATCAAGCTCA
The DNA here is from genome assembly GCA_963921515.1 of Calotriton arnoldi. Classification (NCBI taxonomy): domain Eukaryota; kingdom Metazoa; phylum Chordata; class Amphibia; order Caudata; family Salamandridae; genus Calotriton; species Calotriton arnoldi. The sequence continues at coordinate 467,071 of CAWUFW010007929.1, forward strand.
GGATGTTGGAACTGGCACACTGATGGCTGTGAAGCAAGTAAGTGTCCATTGCAGTTTATTAAAGGTTATGCAACTAAATGAACATAAAGCATAACATTCTTTCCTTTATTCATTTATTAAAATACTCTTATCGATTGAGTATCATTATGCTTGAAGTTCAGTCAGTACATCCTGCAACAGGTAGGGAACCAGTGCGCTATAATTTGTTACATTTGTGTTTTACGTAGTAAGGTTGGTATTTTTATTTTAAACTGTCTTTATTAGTTTTTACATGTTCAGCAGTGCGTTTCTCAATTTATCAGTTACACATATTTCTCATGTTACACTCATAAGTCGATAATCCTTTCAGTGGTGCAGGTATCGTGTCATTCCTTGCTAGGTAAACCATACAGGAGTCCCAACCCTTTCTGTATCAGTATTTCCTGTGCATACCCTACGCCCTGATGGGCCAATAAACACTATATCTTAACTCAACAATTTAGCAACTACTGTCCCCGGTTTTGGGCTAAAGTACTGTACAGTGGTGTGTTCTGTGGGCCATGAAGTGTGCCCCGCGATCCTCTGTGTGCAACTACCTGTATACTTTGCCATGACCCAATGGCTGTCGCACCCAGCCACCTCAGTTCAGGTCACCCGTCCATAAGACAGAGAGACCCTCCTTCAGAAGCGTCAGCCTGCTGCCACACTACTGTCTCACCACACCCGTCCACTGTTCAGCAGGGGGCTCCCTGCGGAGCCCTCTGCGTTCTTCCTCCCTGAGAGTCGCTCCTTCCACCTGCGCCCAGCAGACATCTGGCTTCCACCTACTATGTAGTGGGCCTGTGGAGGATGTCTAGTGTCGTGCGATATCCCGGCGGGCTACTCCCAGGGCTAAGTCCAGGAATTTAGTCCTGGTTGTTTTTCGGGGGGCCCCCGGTGCAACCCCAAAAGACCGATCTCTGCCTTATATAGCTGGGTCCTGTCCAGTGCGTGCTCTACCGTCTCTATGACTTGCATCCAGAACCTCCCTATAGTTGGGCATTCCACCACCATGTGCAAAAAGTCCATATCTGTGACTGTACACTGGGGGCTTCCCAAATCAGTAGTCTGTAACATCAAATTTAGCTTGTGGGGTGTAAGGTATGTCAGTGCAGGTAATTGAATTGTATGAATTTGAATCTGGTGTTGCTTGTGTACTTAAATGTACACACTAGAGTCTGCTCCCATTCCTTTCCCACAAATTGCCTATTGAGATAGGTCTCCAACTTAGTCCGGAGGTTCGGCAGCGTGTCCATCATCCTAGTATGCGTCTTCTTGTATCACCAGGAGAAAAAAAGTGTCTCCCATGTTCAAATAGCATCACTGTCTGCTAATAAGTTGTGGGTGAGGGGGTTTCCGGGTCCGTCTACCAAATCTGCGCAGTGCTTGTATAACTGCTCCATTGACCAGGCGTTGTTGTTATCGGAGGCCGCTCCCCATCATAAGCTCATCTAGTGTGTTCAAGAAGCCCTCAGTGTAACAGTCACACAGTGTTATGTCCGCTGCCGACCAAGTTGCCCTTTGCTAGTCTGTCAGAAAGCCACACTCAGCCTCGGCAGCCCCACCAGTGGGGTCCCCGAGCGTATAATGAAACAGATCCCACTCTGTGAATGACCCCCTTTCTCCAACGAAGGGCAGTGCAAAGGATCCTCGATTTACAAGTCGGTGTAATTGTTGGCCCCAAAAGCACGGCAGGGATCAGCCCCTCTTTTACGTGCTGCTCCAAATCTTCCTAGCTCCTATCAGCCTTGTCCTGCCACCCAGCTGGCCAGCCACTGTATTTGTGCCGCATAGTAATAATATTCAATCATGGAATCCCAGTCCCCCTTTGTCCGTCGGCTTCTGTAGTATTCACAGTGCCACTCTATGTAAGGCTTGTATTTTTGATCACTATATGAATCATGTCATAACAAAGTAGACACTGCCATAACAAGCCTTTATATAAGAATCAAGGACTAATGTTTTTCATCCTTCAAGAAAACAGTGTTGTATGGCAAAGCTGACCAAGACAAAATACAGCTGAGTACTTGCAGCATTGTAAATATATTTATTGACTACAGTGTCTGAATCTAGCTTGGTTCTTAAAACATATTTTAAATCTTTATTTTGATCAGGCAACATCTTGTTTCCGCCTAGGAGAGTACACTGAATCATAACTATAACAACTGGTTCTGCAAGACTGTTCCCAGAAATTGAAGTCATTCCATCCATTTTTTCACTACTATAGAAAATGCAAACACAATCTGCCACAACTTTACAGCCAGGTTCTCAAAAAGTTTTCAGGATAAGTTATTGTTTTAAAATGGGTAATGTAACGAGCTTCAAGATGTCTAACTGTATATGGTCTCACTTTGGAAATAGAAAGGCAATAAATAGCAGCCCGGAATGCTTCAGAGGACAGACTAGTGTAAGTTGGCATTTAATGCCATGAAGGAAAAGTTGTGCACTGCACCAGTGCTCGGCATACCCAGCTCCCGCAAGAAGTTAGTCATGCAGACTCATACTTCAGAACATAGAGTAGGTGCAGTGCCGCTGAATACCTCATGGTATATGTGCTTTGACCCATAAAAGGAGGCCAGCCCCCAACTGGTGTATTTAACAATTAAATAAATCCATAGAAATATAGCACAAAATCTGCACCCAAGTCACATGAGTGGCTTTCATTACGTATCTACAGGCCTGCAGTTGCAGCCCTAGGGAGACGGCAGCCAAAATTCCTCAGCAGAACATACCCAAGGAAACCATGTGTTAGGTGAAGCTCATAAGGCCTGGGTACATAATACGTTAACGTAGGACAGTTCCAAAATGAAATGAAAGTTCCCTGTAGTGGCTAGATTAAACATATTGTTTCACTGTACAGGCTGCAGTTGCCTGTCCTTATAGAAAAAGCCTGTTACGATTAATAGTCCTAAATGAGCTTAGTGGGGGAAGCTATAGAGAAACTCAGCACGCCCTTGAAGTTTTTATCCAAAGTTTAATTCAGTATCGACTATAGATTTTGGATGAAATAGACTGCATAGGATGAATGAGTAAAAAGAACACTGTTGACCTGGCATCTCTTGGCGTGGTTTCCCCTGCCTTTTTGCCTCTGACCTCCTGTTTTTGACTGTGCGCTGCATTTCGTTTTTGCTGATGTTAGGACTTTGGTGGGCACTTTACCACTGCTGACCAGTGCTAAAGTGCAAGTGCTTTCTGTCTAAAATGTATTGGTAATTTGTTTCTCCATGATTGGCATATTTGTTTTACTGCTAGGTCCCTAGTTCAGTGCACCATGTGTGCCCAGGCATGTAAATCAAATGCTACTAGTGGGCCTGCAGCACTGATTGTGCCACCCACATGGGTAGCCCTGCAAACAGGTCTCAGCCTACCATTTCAGTGTCTGTGTGCAGTTTTAAACTGCCATGTCGACCTGGCAAGTGCACTCGCTTGCCAGGCCCAAACCTTCCCTTTTATTACATGCAAGGCACCCCTAAGGTAGGCCCAAGGTAGCTCCATGGGCAGGATGCAGTGTATTTAAAAGGTAGGGCATTTACTGTTGTGTTTTGCATATCCTGGTAGTGAAATACTGCTAATTTCGTTTTTAACTACAGCAAGGCATTGTAACTTCTTACAAATGTATCTGCCAATTGGGAGCTGATAGAAAATTGGAGTTTGGTGTCTCTGGACTCACAATTTAAAAACACATCTTTTAGTGAAGTTGGTTTTTAAATTGCAGGTCTGAAAATGCCACTTTTAGAAAATTGGCATTTTCTTATGTAAAGTTTCTGTGCCTATTCCTGTCTGTGGAGTACACGTCTGGGTTAGGATGACAGTAGGACTGTTTGTGCATTCACTCTAGACAGTCACACAATGGGAGCTGAGGTGTGCCCTGCATATCCTGATGGCCCATCACCAGGCTGATTGGTCTTCCTGAGCTAGGTGGTGGGAGCCGTTGACACTGACACCTTAATAGGGCTGTGCCTGTCCTCACACAAAGCCGTTTCCACCTCCCCATAGTGTGTCTGGAGCCAGTGAAAGGAATGGTCTTGTTCACTACAAAGACTTTTCTTTGAAGTTTGCCTACTTCAAAGGCTGAAATGAGTAGAAGTACTGGACCTGTGACAGCATATACTCCGGGTTGAGGGCATTCTTCAAGGAAGAAGAGCTGGATAGCTGTCAGGAGGGACTTCCACTTTGCTGTTTGCTCTGCTGTGTTGGCCTGCTGCTTCTGTCCTGAGAGTGAAAAGACTGGACTTTGCTTTCTACATCCTGCTTCCAAGGTTCTCCAAGGGCTTGAGTTGAGCGGAGCCGAGGGCACCGCTCGTGACGAGCACGATGCACCGCCCCAACGTGCACCACATCTGTGGCCCAGCTGATGCCAGCGCTTCTGCATCAATCAATCATGGGTTTTGTAAAGCGCAAGCTACTCACCCGGGAACGGGTCTCAAGGCGCTGAGGGATGGGGACGGGGAGTGGCGTCAGCAGATCCTAGAGGGTTACTGAATTCCGTTGAAGAGCCAGGTCTTGAGGTCCTTCAGGAACTTAGGGAGCGATGTAGTCTGTTGGCGGTGGAGAGGGAGGGAGTTCCATGCCTTAGCCGCGAGGAGGGAGAAGGAGCGTCCTCCGGCTCTGGTTTTCTTGATCCGAGGTACCGTTGCGAGGGAGAGCTGGGTCGAGCGGAGAGAACGCTGGGGGGCGTGGAATGTGAGGCGGTGGTTCAGGGTGGCGGGTCCGGTGTTGTGGAGGGCCTTGTGTGCGTGGGTGAGAAGCTTGAAGGTGATTCTCTTCTCGACGGGAAGCCAGTGTAGGGTCCGTAGGTGTTGGCTGATGTGGCAGTGGCGCCGTAGGTTGAGGACTAGTCTGGCGGCGGCGTTCTGGAGTTTGCGGGTGAGGTTCTTGTTGATCCCAGCGTAGAGTGCATTGCCGTAGTCCAGTCTGCTACTGATGAGGGCGTGTGTGACGGTTTTCCTTTGTTCGGGGGTGATCCAGTTGAAGGTCTTTCAGAGTAGGCGGAGAGTGTGGTAGCAGGAGGAGGTGATGGCGTTGACCTGGCGGTCCGTTTTGAGTTTGGAGTCCAGGATGATTCCGAGGTTGCGTGCGTGATCCGTGGGGGCGGGGTGGGGTCCCCGAGGGCGGGGGGCCACCATGTGTTGTTCCAGACGTCGGGGTGTGGGCCCATGATGAGTACCTAGGTTTTGTCCGTGTTGAGTTGTAGGCAGCTGTTCTTCATCCATCTGGCGACGGCTTCCATTCCGTCTTGAAAGTTGCGTTTGGTGTTGTTGGGTTCGTTGGATAGGGAGAGGATGAGTTGGGTGTCGTCGTCTGCGTACGATGTGATGTTGAGTCCGTGTGCTCTGACGATGGATGCGAGCAGGGCCATGTAGATGTTGAACAGGGTCGGGCTGATGGAGGATCCTTGTGGAACTCCGCATGTGGTTGGAGTATGTTCTGAGAGAAATGGAGGGAGTCTGACTCGTTTTGTTCTGCCAGAAAGGAAGGAGATGATCCAGTCGAGGGCCTTGTTCCGGATTCCCGCGTCATGGAGTCTGTGGGCTAGGGTGCGGTGAGAGACAGTGTCGAAGGCCGCGGAGAGGTCTAGGAGGATGACACTGCGGAGCCGAAGCCTCGTGGCCTGATTTTTCTTTTTTACGCCGCTCCACAGTAAGGAACTGAGGTACCGCACCTGCCACCGCAGCCTCACCTCCCCTGCAGCAGTAAGGAACTGACGCATCACCTCCCCGGCAGTAAGGAACAGACCCCTCACCTCTCTTGCAACAGTAAGGAACCTGCTCTGCACCAGCCTCCGCGACGCCTCACCTCCCCTGTGTTTTGCATTATCTTTGTTTTTCCCGATACCTGCAAGGTACTGTTCTGCGGTCTGCCCAACTCTGTAACCGGTCCTCACTCCATCGAGGTCAGACTGTCGTTGTGGAGTCGTTGACCGTGACCAAATAGCCCTTGTTGGAGTTATTTTTGATTTCTAAAAGTTATACATGATTCAATCTTTGAAAAGTGATATCTTGATTTGCAGATTGTAGTCATGTTTTATTCAGATACATGTTGGCTATTTTTCTAAACTGGTGTGGAATCCTTTTGTAGTGTTTTCACTGTGTTAGTGTATGTATGTGTATATACACAATTACTTTACACATTACCACTGGGATAAATAAGCCTTATTGCTCTGTGCGAAGCTACCAAGAGGATGATCAGGGGTGATCTTAGGTGCTTAACTTATTTACCCTGACTAGAGTGGTAGGTTCTGTCTGGCTTAGGTGCGCATACCCTAGCCAACCAGAACCACAATTTCTAACAAACACTATAAGCTGTAAGCCGTGTTACAGGCAAGTAACCTTTTCCTCTATCTATGCCGAAGAGCCTGGATAGTAGTGAATGGGGATTTTCCTTACCTTGGCTCTAGACAATGAGATTAATATAATTGGCCAGTATTTTCCTTCTCTAGGAACAGTTGTTAGCTCTTTGAAGAGGTTGGAGATATCTTCCTGAGATAAGAACAAAGATGTTTAGGGAAGTGCCCTTTTTTTACATGGATGTGGTGGAGATGTGCTCCCAAAATCATGCATGTGGCATTTGTGGTTATAATCCTTTGCGGTAGCAGGACAATCAAAGGCCTGTCCACCAAAATGTTCCTGCTATTCCACCAAAGCAGTGTTTCGAATCAGGAGCTGTAACAATACTACAGTACTATCACAATGCATGAAGTCATCCTCCCCATCAGTTTTGTTACCATCCTCACAGTAAGAGGAAATGGTGCCTGAAAATGAAGCAACAGCCTTTGTAATACTATCACCCTTGCTTAATTTAGTTAGGCTTTCCCCGTGACAGCATTTAGCACAGACCCTAGAAATGGTTGGATCTGTTGTGGCTCGATATGCGACCTTTTGGCGTCGACTGTAAAACCTACTGTAGAAAAGTGCCACTTTTTGACATGGTCACCCCCACTTTCTGCCTTCCAAATTATGTGATTTTGTCTGAAAGTGCACTGGGTCCTGCTAACCAGGTTCCCAGTGCCAGAGCTCTTTCCCAAAACTGTACAATTGTTCCCAAAATTGGCAAAACCTTTAGCACCCTTGCTAAGGCCCTAATGAATGGTACCCTGGTACCTTGGGCCTGAGGTACTAAAGATAGCCCCCTAAGGGCTGCAGCACGAATTGTGCCACCCTCAGGGACCCCTCACCAAGCACATGCAAGACTGCCATTGCAGGCTGTGTGTCTTGGTGCAGACAAAAGTGAAAACACGACATGTCACCTATCCCTGTATGCCATATCACCTACCACTGCATATGATATTTGTAAGTCACCCCTACAGCAGGCCTGACAGCCCTAAGGCAAGGTGCATAATATTATATGTGAGGGCATACCTGCATGAGCAGATAAGCCCCTGTGCTGGTCAGTTCGATTACTGCCAGTGCAAGTGAACAGTGAAGCCATTTTAAAAACATGTGCTGGGCACTGGTAAAAACGAGTTCCCCAGCTACATGATGGCTCCACTGAAAATAGGAATGTTTGATATCAAGCATCTCGTATTGATGTACCCACATTGATTCCAGTGTTGGATTTATCAATACATGCGCTGAGAGGGCACCTCAGAGGTGCCCCTTGAAAACGTACCAACTGCTGGTGGGTTGGCTGCCTGCTTTTAGCCAGCCTGACACCAGAGACAAATTCCTGACCCTCAAGGGTGAGGGCCTTCACTTTCGGGAGGCCAGGAATCAGGCCAGCTCTGGCAGGGGTGTCTTCCACCCCTCCTACAAAATGAACTGTATATTAGCATGCAGAAGCAACAGAGCTTCAAAGCAGCCCCCGTACCCCCCACCTTTGGTATGTGACTCTGGTTTCTCTCATAGGAGAGGATGCCATCCCCCCTATCCTGCTCTACTTTTGGTGGGAGGACTGGCTGGTAAATTAGTTAGATTAGGAGGGGTGCCTACATTCAGCCAGCACCACCCCTAGGACGGGGCAGGTGATGTGGAACCCTCTCTTCAGATTCCTCCATCTTGTCTTGGAGAGAATTAACCAATCAGGGTCAGGGTTATGCCCACTTCCCAACGGAAGTAGTCATAGGAGTGTGTAGTCACCCTAAACATAAGTAGCCGGTCGGCTACTACCTGGCACTCCCTCTAACGGTCCTAAATTCAGTATTTAGGGGAGTCCCTGGCACCAGAGAAGCAGATCATGATGACCTAAGAAGAGAGAGGGCACCGAAGAGCTGCAAAAGCAGAGAAGACTGCAGAGAGCACCTGACTTGCTGGTCTGTCTGCAGCCCTCGTCGAAAATTGTGCTTAAGTCACTTGTCCTGCAGCTGTTGACTCCAGAAGCTTGGGGGGGACTGCCTGCCTTCGAAATAGAATCAAGACCTCCTGTGAATAGCAGACCTGTTCTGAAGAAACTCCAAAGAAAAGACTCTGAGGCCTCCGGAACTGCCTAAACCTGACACCTGAAGCAACCACTGCACCCGTCACCTCTGGCCTAAGTTCAAGTGGGCCAACGGTGCCAACAAGTTTCCCTAGCCCTCCAGAGCTCTCTATCGTGGTTTCACCCCTCCTGTACTCCCAAACGTTGCCTTCAACATCTGCATGCAGGCCCCACTAATAATGGAATCCATGGACTCTTTCCACGGTGTATCAGATTATTGATATATCACATAAAGAGCCAGCTACCCACACCATGGGCCTTCAAAGAGGGTCTCTGACAAGAAGGTAGTTAACTGCCTTTCTTATCTTGGAATGCTAGCTGGTGAACAGGAGCAGCAGAGGGACATCACCTCCCCCGGACAGGAAGATAGCATGTTGATGCTAAATATTGCTCTGGTTTTAAGGGTGCTTGCAAAGCTTCCCAGTTCCCAGCCGGTCTGTCCTGGCTAAAGGAAGGGATCTTGATTCAGAACCAGTTGTTGTTGGTTTTCCATGGCAGAGTAGGAGGTTTTCTAATTTTATTAGGCCCGCCACTAAGGGGACAAATAGTGACCTTTACTCGAAGGGAAGGAGTTCTGCTATCTTGAAATACTTGTAGAATAGAGAATTATGAGATAAATGAGCACTGGTGCAGTAATTCAATTTCAGGAAAAGAGGGTTGCGTCACCTGTAAACTTCCCACCACCAGCTTCGCAGAACACAATTTAAAATGGAGAATAGGAGAGAAAAGACAGGATGTTTTTAAAAAGCCTTCGGCTTGGCCTGCAAGCTACTTTTACCCAAGGACTAGAAGTGATTCACAGGAATCAGACTAGCTGGCCCTCCTGGAGCCTCATAGACAGAAAAAACAAAGAAGGGCATTTTGGAGGAAGGTGAGGCTGATGGAAGCAAGCATGCTTAGTTACTCTCCTCTGCATTCTTTGTTTCACATTGTCATGATGCCTGCTCAACCTCTTAAGTTTGTGTTGTCCTCGAGGACATTATACACAAGGAAAAGAAAACTCCCTATGTAAAGCTAGTGTATGACATAAAGCCTGTACGTAATAAAATTGAAAAACATGAAGATTCCCAAATAAAATTATTTTGATAAACCTTCCTCAGATAAGAATGAGCATAATTGAGGATTTGCTGTAAATAGTAGATATGATAGGTAAATACAGTAAAGTGGAACACGTTGCTTAGTAGATGTTGAACTGTTTGGACTACTAATGACTTTGAGAGGCAAGGACAGTTTGTATTTTGCTGTACTCAAACATGGCATATATTAAAAATGTAATACCTTTTGTCATGTTCTCTTTTTTTAATTAGTTCTTTACAATTCCTCATTTAGGTGACATATGTGCGGAACACATCGTCAGAACAAGAGGAAGTAGTTGAAGCCCTAAGAGAAGAAATTCGAATGATGAGTCACCTCAGCCATCCCAACATCATAAGAATGCTGGGTGCAACATGTGAAAAGTGTAACTACAATCTCTTTATTGAGTGGATGGCAGGTAAACAACATGCTGCTGGTACAAAACTATGCACCTGATCATATCTAGTGCGCTTCTGTATTTGGGCACTTTCGTTCTGAGTGACTGTTGCTATGGAACTCCTTTTACTAATATTTAACTGTGATTGATTACCATACCATCATGTTCCTTCTTGTCACATCAATCCACGCAACATGGCAGCCACTTGTGAAATACTGATGTAAATTGACAAAGATTTCACACAAACCTGCATTGATATCATTCTTCCCATTTCCAAGCAGATGGACTTTGCAACTTAGTTTCTGCATCTCTTGGTCCTTCTAGCATTTGAGAACCAGAGTATAGGGATTTGGCAGTTTACAGTTTTATATACTACCATATACAGAGTTAGACATATGTTACCACATTGCTTCTACCTGCAGACTTCTCACCTGTATAATTATCCCAAGCGTCAGACGGGATCCGAAAACTTCAAAGCTCTTGAAGCTGGTAGTGTCAGCGCTTGGAGTGACGTTCAGCACAGCCATTGAAGCCATATAGCACCCACCCTGGTGCAGCGTTAATTTTTTCTGAGCTTTCGACGCAGATCTGGAGCTTCCTCTCTTGAGAATTCTTCGCACTCTGGCACTTCAAAATTCAACTATTAGTGCAGTGCTAGGATGTCTCCCCCAACGTGTTTGGGCTTTAATCCCTGTAGGGACTGCAAATGACAGATGGCCATCATTGACCCTCACTCTTATTTGACTGGGGTCAGGCCATGACAAATTGTGTCTTGCCTCAGCATTGCACCCCAAGGCAATTAAGGAGAGGGAAGCAAAACTGTTTTATAGAGTGGCCCATGAGGACAAACTAGGCCAACATTGTTCCTTTGCCAACTCGACGTCACCAAATTCAAGCGCACCAAGCAGGCATAAGAATTACACGGAACATTTGTCGAGAGGCACATTTTCCAGGAGCCTCTGACTCCCTCAGGATCCTCATCTTTGGATCCAGAGTTAGTGCCTCTGGAGTCGTCCGAGCCAGCGTCCCCGGGAGAGGTGTTACCCCCCCCCTCCCGGTGCCACCCCCAGAGCCTGCGGTCACCCAGCCCAGCCTGAGCAACTAGAACGCCCATGCTACCATATTCCGACTTCCAAGCAGCGTTACTTAAAGCCATGTTAGACATCTTTTGTTGGGTAGTGTTATCAGTATTATGTCTTTTCCCTTCAATATCCTTGAATTGCATACGTCAGTCATTCAATCAAAGGTGAATGTCATTCACAGAAGGCACATGTAGTTGTGATTGTTCTGTAATGTGATAATCCAGTTTGCTTGAATATATTGGCAGTCTTAAATATAAACGCTGACTGTTTTGTATTACACTATTTGTTATTGATTTCTGAAGATGTTCTGAAAAGTTGATAACTACATGTCTCATTAGTTGTTCAAAAGAACACAGTCTTACAGAGTGTAAAATAAGCGAGAGGGCAATTGTTTATTCTAAGATTTTCAACAACAATGAAATAATGCTTTAAAAGCTGGACACAAAGAGTGAGGAGCTAGAAGGGAATCTTTACTCCTGGCTGAAATGGGATAGGCCGTGCATAATCATGTCACGATTCTTAATGAAGGATACCTGGAAGAGAGGCACTTATCCTTCGCTCGCTGTACTTATTAGTACAGCTGGCCATGAATGACGAGAATAGCAGGCCTTGCTATTATATTGTACATAATCCCTGTTGTTCAGACAGGTATGCGGTAGTGAACCATCTGAACTCTGAATTGGTTTTATTTCATATTGTTTGCACCAGATTAGGATTTTGATTTTAAATAAAAATTTAAAATAGAGTCCTCATTTTCTAGTGTTCAGTGTCCTGTTCATTAATGAAAGCGGGTTTGAGGTTCCACTAACTATCCCTGTAACGTCTCATGGGATTCATTGTTACCAGAAACTCGTCTCTCTCAAATATTGCTTAGTGGATTGTGGAGTGGTTGCAGTTCAACTGTTTTTCTGACTCAAGTTGGCACATTGACTGAGTACTTCGCTCCAGGGGTATAGAAAACCAAACTGTACGATTCTAGAACAATCTAGAAAATATATAATTGGCAACCCCCTGTGGCACGCCTTCATGCGCCATAGGGCCACGGTCAGGGAGGACATGGATTGGCAGTTCTGGCTGGACTGTTCAATTGGAGCAAAATCAATACTGATTTGCATATAGCTGGGTCCAAACTGAGGTGACATGGTGTTGGAAAGTGAATTATTAGTAGTGGCAGATAGCACTGGCAATAATACCACTAAAACAATATAGGGCTCAGAATAGGTCTTAGAAAATTATTCCCATGCTCAACCCTTAGTAGCTTGACTGCGAGCAGGCAGGCTTAACTTCAAAGACAGGTATGTAAAGCATTTAAAAACACCAATTCAGTAAATAATTAAGACACAAAACACTATAAAAATCCAACACAATGTATAAAAATAGGAAACATTTTTATCTTTAAAATGACACCAAAACGAAAACAATCCACTGTAGGGAACCGGAGATATGGATTTTTAAAGATTAAACACTTTCTAGTGCTTAGAAACCAATAGTGCCACTTTTGGACATTTGGTTGCCTCTGACTGGGACAAAGTCAAAGTTTGAGGCTGCCCGCGGTGGAGCCCTGGTCGGATACACTAAGCGGGAGGCCCTGGTCAAGATTTTGTCTTCACACTTAGAAACTTTTCTGGAGGATTTCTCACAAGATGTCGTGCAGCCTCTTCCAGCAGGCCAGATTCAGTGAGGAACTCCTTCTTGAAGCTCCTCTTGCGAGTCCAAAACACAAGCCAAGGGTCTGGAATCTCCAAGATGGTCCTTGAAAGGATGGGACCACAATTCCCACAGGACACCTAGACCCTTAAAAGTCCACTGGATACACTGCAGACAGGGGACTCTTGGAGTTGATGCAGGCTCTGTTAACCTGTAGCTTGCAGGGAGCCCACTCTTTATTCATGTTGAAGCAAGGTAGTCCACGGGCTGTAGTTCTGGATTGTGCAGCAGGCGCAGTCTTCAGAGTTCAGGGCCTGGTTGGTGCAAATCAAACTTCTCGGCATGGACCCTTCTTTCTTGAGTTTCAAGCAGCAGATCTGAGAAGCACTGCCCCTCCCAGATACTTATTCATTGCTCTCTGGGGTCAAGCAGAAGGGCACTCCTGTCCAATGAGGTGCAGGGCAACACCCCAGAGCATGACCACTTCCTCCAAAGTGTGGGACAATGGTCTCCCAGAAAGCACTATTTCTCCACAATTCAATATGTAAGAATTATCAGCAAAGAAAAGAGCCAACTAAACCAGCCTACAGGATGGCTTCATCTACAAAGTCTCTCCTCCTTGCATCTGCTCATTCCTTCCTTAATCCTAGCATCTGGCTGGGTTCAAAGATTAGAGGTGTAAATGAAACTGGTGTCTTCTGCCTGCCTCCTCCTTCCATTGAAGGATATTGTTTACAACCCCTCCCCCTGCTCTGGCATTCCTATGTAGCAGACCCCAGCCCTCCCAGAATAGCTGGCTAACCCCAGGGGCCATTCCACTTAACTTGACCAATCAGGACAGACCAGTGGAAGGCTGAATTTTGGCTTACAGACAAAGTCTTAACTTCTTGTCTGTACACTTTAGGAGGAATTCAACAATACCATAATGTTGGATTTATCAATACCATTCTAGGATGTATTTGAATGGCATTTTTATGATTCTCCTAGCGGGAATTATTACTTAATAACTTCTTGCCATGTTAAGCTATGTGAGTTATGTAATAATGGCAGAACCCGAAATACCACTGGACCCAGGTAGCAGATAGTACATAAAAGAGCGGTCACAGTGGAAATCAATTTTACAAGATGCAAGATTGAGTTATTCAAATAACACCATGATAAATTCAAACAAATGTGATTTTAATTATAACACATGATTGTCGAAGAGAGCATGATTGTCTGTACATTTAATTCAAATGGTGCTCGAAGAAGGGGATGGAGTGCTCGGGAAAGAATCTGTGCTAGTGAGGGTTGTAGGAAAGGAAAGGCAATGTGCAATATATACATCCGATACAGCTGAAACTTATCCAGCCTAATGACGGCAAATTAATACATCAAACATAGCAAATTATAGCCGCAGATAATTATTCTCTGTCGACTATGCTTGCAATGTAACATAAGACTGTCGACGTTTCGACCCCTATATACAATCAAGGTAATTTAATCCTTATCCTTGGGTCTTCATCAGGACCAAGAGGGGGTGAAAAAAGAGCACCCAGAGACAATCAGATAGTGTACATTAGTTAAGTGATGAGGAGTACCAATCATACAATTGAAAGGGAAAGACAATAGATGTTTACCGATTGGAAGCAGCAAGAAAAATCAGGCCGCAGGCTAAGAAACAGTGGGCCCTAAGGCTTCTAAGTCAGAGAGGACGAGAAAAAGGGGAATTCACATTAGGCATATATCCCAACATGGCGTCAGAAATAGGGAGGGGGAATTGCAACCCTCAAGGGTGCAGAGAGCACTTGAAGATAAGCAGTTTGATTGAGGCAAACTTGGAATTGTGATGGGCTCCGTGGCCTCATACTGCAGGGAAAAGTGGGTCTGGACTTCCGCACATCCGAGTGAGGTTGGTCCGTAACCTCCTAAAACAACAAACATTCTGAGTAGACTCGTGCTACAGGGACATATAAATAGAACTACCCAGGAGTGAGTTGGGCCTGAGTGGTAGCTTTAACACTTGTCTAGTGGTGGACTAAGAAACTGGCATGTGGCTGAGGACCCCCTTAGATGACAACATTCAAAACATCCGTATCCCAGAACCGATCAAAAACATTCACATGCTTAAAAGTGTGCAAAGCATGGCCAGTAGTAAGACTATCAGGGCAAGCATACCAATAATCCATGCGTAACATGACTCTCTTATCGAGGAACTGATCCCTGGTCTCATTCTGTCTTGAATTTCCTGGGCCTCAGCGACACAGCACCAGGTCAATTCCTTTTAGGAGGCCATTCTGCATATTTTTGGCAATCCTTTGGCACACCTTCGGGCCCCAAGTATCTGCAGGGTCCTCTAGTCCGTTACAGTTTGATCCTGCACTGGTCCCTTATCCATTGACGTCGGTCCTTACTTCACCCGTGCCGGAGGTCAAGCTCCTGCCGTATCTGGTGTCTGACCCTAACACTTCCTCTACCACGTAGCATTCCCCTGAGGCTCCGTCATCTTTTTGGCTCAGGTTCTGAAGAAAGTTTGCCATTGACTCATAATGATAATGGGGATGATTTACCCCTACATTTTGATGAGGATGATAGTGTTTATATGGAATTGCTGGAGGCCTATGGGTTTGATACTTCACCTGATACTGAGTTAATTTCACGCCGTGGACCCCCACTGGAGGGTAGTACTTTATTCGCCATCGTGATCAGATATACAGCTGAGATCCTGGACCTACAATTGCCTTCTGTTGTGGTCAAGCCAAAAATTCTTATTGAGATTTTGCACTTTTGGCCAGCCTATCTGAGCCATTACTTCCAATTAATGGAGTCCTGACTGACACCTTTATGGGTACTTGAGTTAAGCCTTTCTCTTTCCCACTGGAGAACGGGCAAGTGGCCAGATGCCACAGAACGCGCCTGGTGACCTTGATTTTCTTACGCAGCATCCTACTCCAGAGACTTTGATGCCTTGCGGTCTGTCAATGCGGTCCACCTATGCTGTATGCCTATTACGCTACATGCACACCCTTATGGAGATGGCCAGTGAGATCTAGCCGACAGTACCAGAGGAGTTTCAAGCCTATTTGGTTCAAGCAATTCGAGAAGGCTAGGATGCAGCCATTTATGTAATTGAGGCTGTCCTGGATACTACTGATTCCTTAAGGTGAGCAGTGGGCACGAGTGTTGTGCTGTCACCTTGCGTGGATGTGATTCACAGGCTTTCCTGGCAACATGCAGGCATCCTTTATGGCTGTGCCTTCTGATGTGTCCCGCCTATTTGGCAAAAAGGCTGGTTTGTTCCATTGAACACTTTAAGGAAAGTAGAGCCATAGTGTGTTCCTTGTGCCTTTCCACATGGCTCAACAGTTTACTCATCAGTGTTGGTCATTCCGAGGTTAGCGTATAGACCACAACTGGGTCCCCCAACAGCCATCCCAGTTCTTTCATGGCTGGGGAAGGAGATCAAGCAGACATAATCGGTTGCCAGGAACGCAGTTCCTTTCAGTTAGTCGCCTCTGCAGCATCAGCCCCTACCTGCAGATTCCTCACCGATCCCATCCACCTCACCTTCTAATACAGGGATACGATATCTGTGTTTTGCACTGCACGGCACTGCATCGTATCAGATGGATGTTGCTCCATCAGTTAACCTCAAAGGCATGAAAAAGGCTGATGGAAACTGATGTACCTATATACTGATGGAAACTGATGTACCTATATACTGATGGATAAATGTACTGATGCACCGATGTGGGTGCTATATAGCTTCTGTGACGTTCCTGACATCACGGTGTCCCAAAGGAGCCAGTGCCCTCTACTGGTTTCAGAAATTTGAAATTCTCAAATCCAGTTTGATGCCTGGGATAATTCAACAGGTGCGGAATCTGCAGGTAGATGAAGTATCCACCAGAAAAATAGTTACAGAAGATAGGTGTAGGATAGTGGGTTTCTGTTGCAGTAACCCTCCCACTTTTTGCCAGATTTCTGATGCTAACTTGACTGTGTGTGCTGGGACACTGCTAACCAGACCCCAGCACCTGTGTTCTTGCCCAAACCTGTACCATTGCTCCCACAATTGGCACACCTCTGGCCCACATATAGAAGTCCCTTGAAAAAGGTACCAGTGATACAAAAGGCCTTGTGACCAGAGAGGGACCCTTAGGCCTGCAGCATGTATTGTGCCACCCTAAAGGACACCACACCAAACACATACACACTGCCATTGCAGGCTATGTGTTGTGGTGTGGCTAAACTAAGAGTCGACATGGCAGACCTCCCTGTGAGCCTTGCCTACATACCACTGCCCGTTGCATAGCTAAGTCACCCCTCTGGCAGGCCTTAAGGCAGGCTGCACTATACCACAGGTGAGGGCATAGCTGCATGAGCAGTATGCCCCTACAGTGTCTGAGTCAATTCTTGGACACTAAGTGCAGTGAAGCCATTTTGAGTTCATGGGCTGGGAGTTTGTCAACACGAATGCCACAGCTCCATGGTGGCTTTACTAAAGACTGAGAAGTTTGGTATCAAACTTCTCAGCATAATAAACCCACACTTGGATTTATTATAAAATGCACTCAGAGGGCTTTTTAGAGCTGCCCCCTGAAAAACGACCATCTTCTAGTGTATTGGGTGACTGGTTGCTGCCAGGCAGCCACCACCAGACAGGTTTCTGACCTCATGGGGTGAGAGCCTTTGTGCTCTCAGAGGTAAGAAACAAAGCCTGCTCTGGGTGGAGGTGCTTCACACCTCCAGTTTGCAGGATCAGCAGCATTTGGCAGTGAGCCTCAAAGACACTCACCTTGTGTTATGCTGATTTGGACAGCTCCAACTAGTGGAGATGCCCGCCATCCTGTCCTAGCCCCACTTCTTGGCAGTAGGACAAGCGGGAAAATTAGTAAGCGGAGTAGGAGTGTCCCTTGACACACCCCTAGGGTGGCCAGGTGCTGGGGTGCACCCCTCTCTTCAGAATTCTCCATCCTGGTTTGGAGAAATAGGACCGATAAGGATGTGACCCTCTCCCCAAAGGGAGGGGGCACCTAAAGGGTGTAGTTACCCTAGGGGACAGTAGCCATTGGCTACTGCCCCCCAACCTCAGTAACGTCCTTAAATTTAGTATCTAATGGCTCCCCTGAACCATGTACCTCAGATTCGACAATCTAAGAAGGAGTACCGAAGAGCCATGCAGCAGCGAAGAAGGAACACAACATCTGCCTTGTCCCCAGCTCTACTGACCTGTCTCCCTCTTCAAGGACCCTGCTTGCAGAAACCGGCATGTCTCACAGTCGGCAACCTCCAAGAACCCAAGACAGCTGAGCTGAGCTGGCTTTGACAAAGACTCTTTTCTCCCGTGGACACCGGATTTGTCCAGAAACAAACAACCCCAAGGACACCGGATCCAGGCAGATCCGCAACACTTTCACCACTCTGCACCCAGCGCCCACGTGACTCGCCTGTCCTGTGAAGTCTCCCAAACGATCCTGACCTCGTCTACATCGGGGCTAACCCTTCCAGGACTCCACGATGTCGCCTGCAGCCTCTTCACAAAGGGTCCCCCTACCGCAACCAGATCCAGCTCAGAAAATCCGACACCAAAAGGCACCCTTGTATCCTCTGCCCCCAACCTTGGAGAGCCCAGCCAATGGTGCCCCAGGTCCCTCAGCTATCCAACTTACCTGCCCAGCTGTTCATCGCCTTCGATCAGCCCCCTGGTCTGAGCCTGCAGCCTCTTTGTGGAACCAGCTACCTCCATTGAAGAGCAGTGGGCACCCGACACCAATTTGCACCTGGCCGCCCCGGTGCAGCTAGTGGTGTATCCTTGATGCTGCCTTGTGCTCCTCCCCCATGCTTGCTTCAACCCCCGGGGCCTTGCCCTGGAACCACAGGTACTTACCTGTAAATCTGTCCCTCTAGGAGGTGCTCCCGATCGCCATAGGCTAACATTGGACTCAGTGACCTCAGCACCCGGCCGCCCTACTGCCGCTGGTGGTGCAGTACCTACGTGAAACTAAACTGTGCCCAGTGTTGGTCAATACCCCTGAAGACTGGGGATGTAAGTCACATACTTACCTCTTACTGTATAACTCTGTTTCCTTCCATAGGATTGCATTGTGATTTCTCCTATTGCAGAAAACTGTCTATCTTTATATTTGCAAAGTTTATTGTATTTGACTGACAATACTAAAGCATTTCATTCACTGTAAAGCTTTGCTTACTACCTTGCAAAAGTATTCCTCCTACATCTTCAACAGTATTACTGCTATTCTTAAAGCTGTATTACTTACCTACAACTGACTTTCGCCTGGTTCTAGAAAATAAAATAACAAAGTACAATCTTTTTATACAAACAATTGGTCTGGATTCAGTCTTTGAGTGTGTGCTATCATTTCTTGCCTGAGTGTGCACAATAAATCCTTAACACAGCCCTCTGATGAGCCTAACTTCTCAGCTACCACTGAATTGAGAGTAAGGTATTATCTGCTTTATTCTCTGCTATACCTTTGGGGACTCACTGGACTCTGTACACACTATACCTCTTTTTGGTATAGTATATACAGAGCCAGCTTTTTACAATAAGTAACATTTTCACTCTGCTGTTCTGATGTATACTTTTAAATATTCACCTTTTGAATTCCCCCAACACCAGACTGGACCTTGACCTTTTCCAGCAATTACTTCGAAGTTCCACTGCATGGTGCCATCTGGACATCGGGATGGCTTCACACCCATCTAGAAGTGATGGTACAGGGCCATATGTAGGCGTTGCAGCTGCATGCTGAGATCAGTTCCTTTCTTTCTGCATCCTTTGATGCAGATCCAAGGCTCCACTCTCTAACTTCTGTCATTGTCTTACTCAGCCCAAAACATTTTTTTCAGAAAGTGTGCTAGGACAGTGGCTTACTTGAAGACCACAGGCTTCAAACTGTTATGCAACTTCAGGAAACAGATGTCTGTAACATACCCACAAGACGTCCCCCTGTAGTGTCTACGGTCCAAGCTTGACTCTAAGCCCTACAATAATTCTTCACAAATGCGCCAGAAATCTGTCAGGGAGTGCATCTTAGAGCTATACATTGCCAAGCCCAAGAATTGCGGCAGGTCATACATCAAGCCCCCGGCCAGTTTCCCCTCTATGGCCTGGGCCAGTCCCATTCCAGTCTAAGTCCCCGTACTCTGATAAGTCAGAAACAGAGTTGAAAGTAAATTCTTGCTATAAGCATAAGAAGTCGAAATGGGATTCTTCTCCCTTCCTTCACCCCAGTTCCAGGTAGAAGTCATGCAGTCGGCAGACGTAGGACCTGACTCTGCCTCATCGTCCAGCTCAGACTATCCTGCGCTAATCCGGACACTAAGTTTTCAGCAGCAGGTAAAGGCCTTCGAAATCCTGCAATTCTTCTGGATGATTCTGTTTTCCTCTGGAGCACCTTGGAGCCCCTGGATCTGCCAGGGCCTCCAGTCAGACTACTGCTGGTGGGGCCTCACCTGGCAGTGTTCTCATTTGTCCCCATGTGATGACTGCCCGCCACACCAAGGCCATGAAAGCTGCAACTGCACTGATGCTGGCCTCCACTCCAGGTTCACCAACTCCAGGTCAAACCCTGATGTCTTTTTAAGATCTTGAACTGACTTTGGCCCGAGACACACCATTAACTCGTCATCAGTGCTAGCGGAGGCTAGGGTCTTTATTTGGACCAGATTGAAATGCTGTCCAGGGCCTTCAAAATATTTCTTGGGATATAGATAACAAGGACATGAATAATTCACACACACCTCATTACGTGATTGCAGGCATGTGTTTGGACTTACAAAATGCTAGTTGCCTGGATATTTCAAATGGGAAACAGAGTGGGACTCCCCACATGAGGCCTCTGCAGAGGGGAATGTCTCTGTTGCAGTATTAGTCCACACAATTGCAGTTCAGCTTCCCATGGTAGAAACCAAGGCAAATCTAATGTTCTCTGGTTGACAGTGCAGGGCTTTGCTGCAGCAACCATAAACCCCAGCTGTTTTATGTAGGCATGATCATCATTATTTAAGTTACCAGTTGTCTTGTGGGTTTTGAAAGTCTCACATGTTTCTTCATGCACCCTTTCTCATGCCACAGTGAGACCTTATTGGTCCTCATCTTGATGTGCTCACCTGTTCTGCCTGTGCACAGCTGTTACATGAGGTTGTTGGCTATTAAAACTGTTTTCCTCTTTAAGATTACTTGTATGCGCTGTGTCAGTGAGCTACAGGTGCTGTCTGTACTTCTTTCCTGACAAATTGGCGCTTTGAAATCTGGCTGTCTTTTCTAGCAAAAGTGGTATCACCCTTCGACATGGGACAGTCTATCACACGCTCTGCATTCTTCTGTTCAGAACACCCCACCCAAGAAAGAGTAAGGGGTTCATTGGCTGGATTCAAAAAGTCCCCTTAGTGTTTTTTGTTGGATTCGCTAAGAAAGGGATTGAATTGTGTTGTACATAAAAATTTGTTATGTTCTGGCCAAGAACACCGGCCTGAGGGCCATCAGGCTCATTCCATCGGAGCCAAGACTGTCACTATGGTGTTGGCAAGAGGTTTCCCGGTACTGGACATCTGCCAGGCTGCTGCATTGGTATTTGTCCACACCTTCACCAGGTATTAATGGTTTGACCCTCAGGTCTGCAGTGAGGGCTATTTTGCTTGATCAGTTCTTAAGGATTTCCTCATATGAATCCCACTCCTCGGACCATCCACCTTTTGGGAGGTACAGCATGGACATCCATTCAAAAGGTGAGGAATCTGCAGTTAGAAGTATCCATCAGAAGAACAATATACATACCTTCAGTAACATTCTTTCTGCCTCCAGATTCTTCACTGCTCCTCCCTCCCTCATCATTCTGTGGAGTGAGCTTTATGGTTCTGAAAAAAGTCCCATGTTAGGCTCTGCGCACTGTCATGTTTACCATCTGTCACAGTTGATCTGCGCCTGAGGGCTCAGAAGAGTTTTAAAGAAAACAAGTGAACCCAAGGTCGCACCAATATACTGCTTAGTGGTGTGATGCTGCGGTGGAGACCGATGACTGTACCAATCTGTGCATGGGAGCAATTGCTGGAAAAGTTCCCGATCCGGTGTGGCATCTGGGGAGGTGGGTGGGGATTAAAAAAGTGAGCATTCTGCATGCTTATAGAGTAAACACCAGAAAGTGTTACAGAAGGTAAGTGACTTGTTATTTACAGTAGATCCCCTGTTCTGCTTTGGGAGCTTTTCATTACTTCTTTTCAATGTATTTTGCTTGAAGAATACTGTCCTACACTGGCACATATTAGCTCTAATTTTTCGACCTATATAGTTTTTTCTATTGGAACGATCTCTGTATGCACTGTTAAAAGTGAGTTAAGCACAAATTAATTTGTCACAAATTTTCAGGTGGATCAGTCGCTCATTTACTCAGTAAATATGGAGCTTTTAAAGAATCTGTGATAATTAACTACACTGAACAACTACTGCGTGGTCTTTCATATCTCCATGAGAACCAGATTATTCATAGAGACATCAAAGGTAAATCTGTTTAATGTGTATATATATATATTTGATACAGTTCTAAGCATGTTCAGAAAACATTTTTAGTCAGTTGGAGATTTTCTATACAAATTACTCTTGAAATCAGTTTGTGGCAGTTTTAAAATTAGATTCCATATGTGGGCTGTTCTGTAATCTTTGACTACACTAGTACAATACTATTAGTGAACTTGTCCCAGCTGATACAACAGCTTAAAGACAAACAGAGGTTAAGTTGCATTTTTAAGTTTTTTTTTAAAGTGCTATGTACCACTGGTGGCAGCATCAGAGCGTTGCTCTTGGTCAAATGTATGCATCTGTTTAACTTTGTGCAGACATTATTACACTGATTTTCAAGTTGTATCCTACCAGAGCAAATGTTCTTAAATGATTTTCTCACTGCCATTTGATCAATAGCTCATCACAAAGGACAACTGTTAGTAATGTTGAGCCTATCAAAAATGCAGGTTAAGCTAGTGGGGATCAGATACTATGGCCAAAGGAATTGGACAGCTGCCCACGGTTGTAGCACAGGTGAAGAATTTGTGCTCCTTGATGGACAAACAGATATTTTTCTGCTCAAGTGCAAGATTGGTGGATAAAGGTTTTTGATCACCAGGGTACCTTGAAAACAATTCTCCCTCTATCTTTTCCTCAGAGTTCAAGAAGTGGTGGTTAGGGTTGTGTGTGGATTATAATATTGCAATAGAGATTATCTAGGCCAGCCTCAGTACTTGCTGAACAAATTGCAAAGTTGACAACATGGCTGTGCATATTCTGCTTCGGCTAATGTTGGATAATCCTGTATTCCATGCACTGGTTTCTCTCCACTATCTGCTGGTTCGATAAAAGGTTACCTTTAAAACTTCCTTAATAAAACTCATGGTTGTCTACAGTCGTGGATATTTTGTTTTTATGTAATACTCCACGTTTCTGTCAATTTATTAGTGTTTTGAGATGAACCAGGCTACTCCCATGTTACTTCACTAAATTCAGAAATTTGGGGATTTCCTTTTGACTTGAGACGAATTGAAACTGCCTACATTTCCAAAAGCATCTACATTTTCCCATGTTTCGTCCCATAATCCAAAGTTTTGGAAAGGAGGTTTCGTTGACCTGGTCAGTGTGTAAATATTTCCATGCTTTAGGTCGGCCAAAATGTTCTGAGTGTTTCACTCTACTGAGGATAACATGGAGAATGAGGTTAAAAGTACCTCATCAATCTTCCTGAAGATCTGTGATTTTTCTTTCTCATGCTGGAAATATCCAAATTATATAAAGGTAAAATGACACAACTTTTTAGTACTGAAGAGCCCACTTTGCTGCACCTAAATAAGACCTTGAAGAAAATTTTCTCTTCATGGCTACATTGTTGTTTTGTAAGAACAGTTTGAAATTGCCCGGTTATACATTAAGCCATGACTGTCCTTTTTAGGTCGAACCTCCACTTCTTGTGTTTGTTCATCTCCTGGAGAACTATCTAGAGCTCTTGTAAACCACTATTTTATGGTTATTTTCCTAGTTTTTATTTATACAATTTGTACTAAAAAGAATGCTTGACATTGACCTGTAATAGTGGTTAAATTAGTTTTACATTGTTGTATTCTTTGGTTTGACCACTTTGACTGTTCTTCGTAAGTTATATTTTGTTGGAAATTATGATGTTTGAAGCAGTCCTCTTAGTTCATCAACATTCTTACCTTCTGCAATAAACCACATTTGTCTCTAATATAACTAGATGACTCCATATCATCAGCCCTACCATGTCTAGTCCTGGGGTTTTTATTTTTACAAATAAGTGTTCTCAGGTGTTGGTCTTAATTGGTTCAGTGGAAATAAACTAGAATTACAGCTCCAAGTTTATTAAAGGAAAGCCCAAGCCTGTAAAATGAGGTCCCTGGTCACCTTGAGTCATCTAGTAACCATATCTACATGTTCACTATGCCAAACATCTAGAACGGCTAAGTGCTTAGAGACCTGTGTTGACATAGCAGCTAATAAAAGAAATGTAAATAACTGAAAGAAATGCAGAGGTTCATCTAGTTTTACTGTTTTGCCAGGTGCAAATCTCCTCATTGACAGCACTGGTCAGAGGCTACGGATTGCAGATTTTGGAGCAGCTGCAAGACTAGCATCAAAGGGAACCGGTGCCGGAGAGTTTCAAGGACAGTTGCTGGGGACCATTGCATTTATGGCACCAGAGGTATGATCAGCCCATTTCCTTATGATGGCCATTACCAGCAGTGGCATTATCTTGGTGAATGCAATGAACAGCATACCTGAACCCTTTTAAAATGTGATGTATTATTACAGTGCATCAGCATCACTATAATCTATTCGCTTACAAACTATTTGTTGATTTTCTTCACATGTTAAGGACATTCCACTGTAAGTAAATAACTTGACACGTAGAATGGTGGGTGTGTTGCTGTTCTTTGTATTCTCCAGAACGGTATGATAAACCTGAAACACTTGTAGTTGTTACTGCACCCTTTTCAGTACTTTTTACGATTATACATTTTTCAATTTTATTTCTTTTCCTTTTCTTTTCTTTGTAAGAAAATGGTTTGGTTTTCCCATCTCTCAAGTCAGCAGCTTCTGGACATTTCCAGCAATAGGCCTCTTCAGGTTTTTATGTGAATTTTCAGTGTCTTTATTGCCTAACCATAATCATACCATTTCAGCATGTTTACCAGGTGAGGCACTGGGCCATTAAGAAACACTAGTTAAGGATTATTTCCCTCTGTAATAAGAAAAAAATGAGGAAACTCTCTGCATAGTCCTCTCCTTCAAAGGCTAATATCCAGTCCCCATCGCTGTAGTCTTTCACCTGTGCCAGAGCTGCATGTCTTGTCAGATGCTTCTAATCGGCAACAATTGGGAATTATCACATGGTCTTTGACTTCATATTCCTCAGCGCTGAGACGCCGCGTGGGGTCGACTCGGGCCTACTGGCAAGGGATAACTTGATACCTTCGGGGTCTGTTACACAAAATCTACCCAAAGGTGCAGATTAATTGACCCCTATAATTGTCATTGTGGCCTCCTAAGGTACTGGCTTTTATTAGGACGAAGTATGTCAATGAGTAGTTGGGATATCCCTCCATGTCTGGTTATTCTAAGCAGAGGGCTAAGCCTTTGACCACACTTTCAGCAATCAGCCACTGGACACCCTTTGAGTAGGAGTGAACTCTATGAATGTGTCAGTTCATTCAAGATTTTAATGGAACACCGAATAACTTCTTCCTTGATAAAGCAGGTAATAATTTCAAAATCTGTGTTTGACAGGCCAAATGTCAAAATCACATTTAATTGAAACTCTAGAGGTATCGGCTATGCCTTCGGATTCCATCCCTACTATATTCCTGGCATGCATGGTCTAGTAAATTTAAATTTTGAGGCTGTCCTTGAACAAAGTGCATCATGTTTGCGCTGATCACAGTCACAAGGCTCCTAATTTAGAAAGAAATTTCCTGAGGATCGTGTTAGGTACCCTTGTTGGTTTTGACATTCAGAAGAAAGTCCATCTTTAATCAGGCTTTCTCTTCATCTTCACATAAAGAGTTGCAGTTTGTACAGTAAGTGAAGAAGGCATATACATTAACCTTGCTGGCCACAGATGCTACTCTATCTCCATCAGTTTTGACACTTGAGTAGTATAATTAGAGAAATTAATTTATGACTGATGATACAAGTATGTTCAAGCTTCTGGTGGATTAATACGATTTTGTGGTAGTCTAATTAGCTGTGAACCAGACAGATGTGCCACTGCTGCTCTTGAGAAACAGCTACTTCCACATGACAACATGATGAGAGAAAGTGTCCAGAGATTTGTTTTGTGACTATGAAGATATTTTGACAGCTCATTGGTGCTCTGGACTGACCTTGGACTACAGTCTTCAGTTCTTATAAAAACCCTCCCAACATTAGGCTGCCTCTGCAAGCATTCATAGAAAGGCAGCTCTAGAAGTGTGGGAGAGAAGTGTAATCACAGTTTGTCAATAAGGTTAAGATGAAGAAAAAAAATAGTGATTAAGGCATGTGTGGCTGTAAATACACATGATGTGCATAATCCTGCCATCAAGTGTTGGGTCCGGATGTTTTCAAGTAGTTTTTCTTCTAAGAAAGTCTTTTGAGTCGCTAGGTATTGTGATGCCTCCACTTGCTGGTAATCGCATGGTCATAGACTCCATTGTTAGATTGTTTTCTTTCCGCCGTCTGGTTCGGAGGTGTGCTCTCGTTCAACAATGTTGTGGTGGACTGTTTCAGTTTACACGGTTCCTTCCCTCTGTCTGCATTATTGATCTTGTTTCTATTTCACTTCCATTCGATTCGACAACTCCTGTATCGACTGGGCTGCTTCTGACGACTTTGGGATCACGTGGGCCTTCACCCTTCAGGGCCTTCTTCCATCGGGCGTGTCTCCCACAATGTCCTCACAGTGATGGAACTGGACGCCTTTTTGCTGCTGTCCTCGTCACGCAAAAATATCCTCGGACCAATCTCCATCAGGTCTGCAACTTGTGCCTCTCCTCAGAACACAGGTCTGCTTGTGACGCTTGCCCCTCCTTCCACAAAATGGATTTCCATACTGAGCCGTTGAAGGAGGATTTCCTTTTTGAGACCCAAACCTCCAACCACCAATCCTCATCACCCCCATGCTTAAAGACATATTCTGTCACACCCCAAACATTTTTCATGACCCGTACGTGACCGTCTCAACACCAAGGGTGGACAAAAAATATATAGCTTCCCCAAATGACCCTCTCTACATACGGGGCCAGCTTCCACCCGGCTCCCTAGTGATTGCTACATCCCGCAAAAGGACCAACTCTCAAACCACTGCTGATGCTCCTCCACCAGATATAAAGTAGGCAGATAGATGCCACAGGTAAGAGGGTAGCTGCACAATATGCCAACCATTGGCGGATTACCAATTCCATTGGGCTGCTTTTCAGATATAAACGTGCCCATTGGAATAAAATGGAAGAACTCCTTCAATATCTTCCAGAAGAGTTCAAGAAAAGAGGATTTAAGATAGTCTCTGAGGGAAAACAAATCTCAAACACCACCATCTGCTGTACTCTCAATGCAACGGGCACTGCTGCTAGGGGGTTTAACTCAAGTGTCCTCTTGCACAGGCATGCATTGCTCCGTGTCTCTGGCTTCAAACCAGAGGTCCCACAAATTGTACTCAACCTGCCCTTCGATGGGCAACATCTCTTTGAACCGCAGGTTGACCAATTATCAGAAAACATTTAAGAAGGACACTAAGACAACTAAAGCAATGGGTACCCTTCAAACCCCCTACCCCTTGCGGGACCTTTAGCTGTGCATCCTATTGCGGTGGTTCCAAGATCAACTCTTCTGAAACCTCTGCCTCCTACCAACGTCCACCCGCACAACACACCTCCCAGAGGCTACTTTCGAGGCTCCTACAGAGGTAACCCCTCCAAAGGAAGAGGTAAGGGTGGCTACTGCGAAGGAGCTGCCATCACTGCTAAGCCCTGGCTTACTCCTCCTTCCCCTGACCACATACCACCAGTCGGGTGTCATCTACAAAGGTTGTTTCCCACCTGGCGGAACTTCACCTCCGACCAGTGGGTATTGGATATTAATCAACATGGTTATTGTCTGGAGCTCACTTCCACACCTCCCACCATTACACCTCGCAAACACAAACTCTCACCACATCAGCAGCAGCTGCTTAGGGAAGAGGTACAAGCGCTCCTCTAAAAAGGAGCAATAGAAACCAGTCCCTCACCATCAACAGGGCAAGGGAGTCTACTCTTTATACTTCCTTATCCCCAAAAAGGATGGGTCACTCAGACCAATTTTGGACCTCCAGCCCTTAAACGGATACATTCTCTCAGAGCACTTTCACATGGTCACTCTTAACGATGTCATCCTGCTACTGCAACAAGGCGACTTCATGGCCGCACTTGACCTCAAAGACGCCTATTTCCACATTCCAATCCATCCAGCACATCGCCGGTACCTCAGATTTGGAGTTGACGGACAGCATTATCAGTTCAAAGTGCTCCGCTTCGGAGTCACTACCGCACCCAGGGTTTTTACCAAGTGCTTCGCGGTGGTGACTGCTCACCTGCGCAGACGAGGCATCCACATCTTCCCCTATCTAGACAACTGGCTCATCAAGAGTGCCACTCATCAGAAATGTCACAAACACATTCAGGTCACCATCAATCTACTTCAAAAACAAGGCTTTACTATCGACACCTCAATCACACCTCCAGCCCCTCCAGGTTCAACCTTATCTGCGGGCAAGTCTCAACTCGGACGTGGGCATGGGTTAACCAAATACCACCAGGATACAGTCTTTTCGGACACTCATCCCTCTGTTCCAACCAGGCCAACAAGTCAGTCAGGACAGTCATGTCTCATCTGCATGATGTCTTCCTGTATCGCCATAGTACCCCATGCCAGACTACACATGCATCCATTGCAGTAGTGCTTAGCCCCCCAGTGGTCTCAAGTGGAGGGTCAGTTGGATGATCTAGTGTTGGTTGGTCGTCAAGCTTACCGCTCTCTGCAATGGTGGAACACCAACAACCTGTTACAGGGATGGCCTTTTCTCGACTCACTTCTGCAGAGTACCATCACAAATGACGCTTTCCTTGCGAGTGGGGAACGCACTCACAGGACCTGACTGTTCAAGGCCAGCGGACACCCAGTCACAAGGGTCTCCACATAAATTATCTGGAACTACTAGCTGTTCCACTTGCGTTGAAAGCCTTCCTTCTCCACCTCACTGGCAAGGTAGTACTCATCAAAACAGACAACATGACAGCCATGTATTACCTTCAGAAGCAAGGGGGCGCCCGGTCCCTTCAGCTCCCTCACTTAGCCCAGAGCATCTGAAGGTGGGCGCTCGGACACAAGATCCATCTGTTAGCGGAAAACTTACCAGGAGTGGAGAATGACTTTGTTGACGTCCTCAGCAGGATGCGGCAACAAGTCCATGAGTGTGAACTCCACCCTCAAGTCCTTCTGAAGTACTTGCGGTGCTGGTGGCTACCAGATATAGACCTCTTCGCAACAGCAAAAAACGCCAAATGGCCAAACTTCGCCTCCAGGTTCCCACACCCGCAATCCAAGGGCAATGCACTATGGATGAGTTGGTCAGGCAAATTTGCTTGCGCTTTTTCTCCTCTCCCACTACTTCAGTTTGTGGTTTGGAGGCTTCAGCAGACATTTCTCACCCTCATCCTGGTAGCTCCCACATGGGCATGCCAACCATGGTTCACCACCCTCATTGAACACTCAGTAGTCCCACACAAGAAACCCCCCAACAAACCGGACCTTCTCACACAGAACCATGGAGAAATCAGACACCCAGATCCCAAGTCTCTCAACCTTGCGATCTGGCTCCTGAGGTCCTAGAGTTTGGATATCTTAACCTTCCACCAGAATGCATGGACAGTCTTAAAGAGGCACTCAGGCCTACTACTCTGGCCTGTTGCACAGCTAAGTGGTTTGTCCACTATTGACTATCCAAACATATTGACCCACTAGCAGTCAAAGTACAAGAAAGTGTCTGCCACCTGATTCATTTGCAAACTTATGGTTTAGCTTTTACATTTGTAAGATTACATCAAGCAGCTGTAGCCACTTATCTTCATAACAGGCAACACATTTCCCTATTCAGAATTCCTGTCATTAAAGCTTTCATGGAAAGTCTTAAGAGTCATACCTTCTCGAGTCCCACCAGCCCGACATGGAATCTTAAAATTATATTAACAAGACTAAAGGGCCCTCCATTTGAACCCCTCCACTCCTGCCCCCCTCCAGTTTGTTTTGGAAAGTAGCATTTCTAGTCGCCATCGCTTCATTTAGGCGTGTTAGTGAGCTTCAGGTTCTGACTTTAAAAGAACCTTTCTTCCAAATTGTATCATCATGCTCATTTGCGAAAGATTATGGGCCATATGTATCAAAAAAGAGTTTTGCGATTCTCAAATTGCGATTTTTAGCGAATCGCAATTAGAGAATCGCAAAATGCAATGTATGTAGGATTTCTAAAAATGTTGTGAATACTACATATTCCTTATTTGCGAATCGCAAATTGAGATTCGCAAATAAGGAATACCTTCACATTCATTCCTATGGGCTAGGAGGCCCATAGGAATGAATGGGAAGACATTCTCAATTTGCGATTAGCAATTAGAGAATCGCAAATTGAGAATGCAATTTCAGGGTTGCAAGGGTGCCAAAAGGACACCCTGTTGCA
Source organism: Calotriton arnoldi (assembly GCA_963921515.1). Lineage (NCBI taxonomy): Eukaryota > Metazoa > Chordata > Amphibia > Caudata > Salamandridae > Calotriton > Calotriton arnoldi. Next base: position 497,451 of record CAWUFW010007929.1, read on the forward strand.
CCCCTGAAATATGCATGTGTGCACATTTTGCGCACATACATGCCCTAAGGGCATGTATGTGCGACATATGACACTTTTAAAAAATCAAAAAAAAGCTTTTTTAAAGAAAATCGCAAATTACCACCAACTTGAAGTTGGTGGTAATTTGCAATTCCTTAAGGCCAAATAGCAAATTTCTGGTGCTTCTAGAATTGCATTTAAGGAATCGCAATTTGCAATTCCTTAATTGCATTCGCAAAATAGAGAATCGCAAATTTTGCAATTCTCTATTTTGTGATGGCCTTTTGGGATGATACATCTCAAAAGGCTTTTTCCAATTCGCAAACGGGCCGATTCTGAGAATCTGCCCGTTTGCAAACGGGAAAAAGGCTTGATACATATGTGTAAGAAACTGGCACTATATATACTGCACCAAAGTGAGGTACAGTGTGTATAGAGTCCAAGAGTCCCCAAAGGTAGGCAGAGGTTAAAGTTAGATAGAACCTTGCTCTCTAATAGTGGTAGCTTGGTCGAGCAGTAAGGCAGTATCAGAGGACAGTGTTAAGCATTTGATGTACACACTCAGTCAGCAAATGAATTCACACACTCAAGAACTGAACTCTAGGCCAATTGTTTTTGTATAAAAAATATACAGTTATTTTATTTTAGAACCAAGCAAGCCTGATGCAGGTAAGCATTCAATTCTTTTCAGTAATAATTTACTTGTTGTACACCATTTTAAAAAGCAATGAAGATTGTACTTGATTTGATTTACAGGGGATGCAGTAGGTTGCAATACTTAGTAAATGCAGTACATTGAAATGAATGGCTTTTTAAGGTAAATGCAGGTAAAACTACTTTTGCGTTACTTTTGTAATCCAGTGCTGGACTCCTAGATTCAGCACTGGGACATTTACTTAAAACAGGTAAGTAATTACGTTTTTGTAGTTTGTACGATTTTTAGAGAATATTTTCAGATTTCAAAAGTCCACACTTAGAAACGTTTTGGACCAGTACATTGAAATACATAGGCTTTTCCTGTAAATTGCAGGTAAGTTACTTTTCGGATTACTTTTTCTAACACAGTGCTGGATCCTAGATTCAGCACTGGGACATTTCCTGAAAACAGTTGAGAAAATGCGTTTTAGTTAGATGTACGATTTTTAAAGATTATTCTTGTATTTCAAAAGTTGACAAACTTTTTCACATAGAACCACCAATGTTATCCTATGGAAGGAAATTCAATTCACAGGTAAGTTACTTTTACATTACTTTTCCTACTCAGTGCTGGATACCTACATTCAGCACTGGGACCTTTCCTGCAAATAGTTGAGAAAATTCGTTTAGGTTATTTGTGCGATTTTTAAAGAATATTCTTAGTTTTCAAAAGTCGACACTTAGAAACTTTTGGGAGAAAAAGTGTCAATGTTATTCTATGAGGAAAAACAGGTTATCGGTTTCAAGGTAAGTAATCGGTCTTTTGAGTTAGGGTTCTGGGGTTAGACTCAGGGGTCCCCAGGGTCAGTGATGCACTGTTGTTGCACCCTCAGCGGCACTCGGGTGGCCGGGTGCAGAGTGTTGAGGCCCAATGTTATCCTATGGAGGATAGGGGGACTCCGGTTGGTGGCTGCTGGCAAGCAGACCATGGGGTTGTGGGAGCAAAGCTCCTAGGGTTAAGCTCAGGGCAAGTTGTGGACCAAGTTAGCACAAAAGGGGCACCCTCAGCGGCTCTAGGGCGGCCGGGTGCAGGGTGCTGTTTTGAGGTCGGGTGCCCTGTTGATTTCAATGGAGATTCTCCGGGACAAAGAAACACTGCAGGCTCTGGGACGAGGATCTTCCAGGAGCTACCACCACTTCGAGGGGTAAGTTGGGATGTAGAGGGTTGGTTAGGCGCCGCTGAGTTGGGCACACAAGGCCGTGGGGCGTCGGGTGCAGGGGTGCCTTGGGACGTTGGATTTTCTTACCCGCTCTGGTCGCGGTAGGGGGGGTCCTCTGGATTGAGGCTGCAGGCGTCGCCGGAGGCTTGAGGCAGGTCAGGGGTCGCCGGATCTCGGGTCAGGATTGCCGGGGGGACCTCCTCTGGGTATTTGCCCACTCGAGCTCGGGCCGGATTCGACAGGTGCAGAGTGTGCGGGATTCGCGGTTCCTGGCTGGCACCAGAAGCTGCAGTTCAAACACGTCCGGTGTTCACGGGAGAAACAGCTTGGAAAGTGAAGGCAGGCAGGTCCTCTGGGGTTTTTGAGGTTGCTGGCCGCTGGACACGCCGGGGTTTTGCAGGAGCAGGTTTGAGGGGAGACAGGCCTGTAGGGCTGGGGCCAAGTCAGTGGGCGTCGTCCTCTTGTTTGCTCTGCACGGCTTCTTGTTCTTCTTTTCTTCTTTTTCTTGTAGTTGCTGGATCTGCCTTCCTGGTTCAGGGCTGCCCCCTAAATACTGTATTTAGGGGGCGTTTTAGGGGTCTTGATGTCAGTAGTCAATGGGCTACTGACCTTAGGGTGACTACACCCTTGGTGTGCTCACCCCACGTGGGGGAGTGAGCACAATCCCTAGTCCTGATTGGGGAGTGCCTGCCATCTGCAAGATGGCGAGCACTGGAGAGTGAGCTTCACCTCGCCTCCCCCACCTGAGGGGTGGAGTTGGCAGAGGTGGGCACACCTCCTGGGCTGGCTAGTTTTTCCCGCCTGTCTTCCGGCCGAAAGGGAGGGGAGTCAGGAAGGGGGCCTGCTCCTGATAGCAGGAGAGGCTGGGGGGTCGCATTACAAAGGCTGCCAGGCCTTTGAAGCTCCCCTGCCACAGATGGCTCTTCCTGGCCTGGGGAGGTGTGTACACCTCCGCCCAGGAAAGGCTTTGTTTCTGGGCTCAGGGAGCGTAGGCTCCCACCCTAGGGGTCCAGAAACATGTCTCGTGGTGGCAGGCTGGTGTGTACCAGTCAGGGAACCCACCAGAGGCTGGTCGTTTTCAAGAGGCATCTCAAAGATGCCCTCTGTGTGCATTTTCATTAAATCCCACACTGGCATCAGTGTGGGTTTAATGTGCTGAGAAGTTTGATACCAAACTTCTCAGTTTTCAGTGCAGCCATTATGGTGCTGTGGAGTTCGTAATGACAAACTCCCAGCACCATATAATCTTAATGGCAGCACTGCACTTACAATGTCTAAGAATGGACTTAGACACTGTAGGGGTACAGGGCTCATGCACCTGTACCCTCACCACTGGTATAGTGCACCCAGCTAGAGGGGTGACTGACCTATGCCAGGGCAGTGGGTTGTAGGCATGGCCCACAGAGGTGTGTGCCATGTCGACTCTTCACTTTGTTCTGCACCAAAACACGCAGCCTGCAAAGGCAGTGTGTGTGTGTGTAAAGGTACAGGGCCTCTAAGGGTGGCACAATAAGTGCCGCAGCCCTTAGAGGTCTTCCCTGGTCACAGTGCCCTGGGTACCTCTGGTACCATTTACCAGGGGCTGACCTGTGGCCAGAGATGCCAATTGAGTACAGTTTTGGGGAAAGAACACAGGCCCTGGAAACCTGATTGGCAGGGACCCAGGGCACATCAATTCAAAGTGCATCAGTGGTCTGGCAAAAAGTGGGGGTGTTACTGCAACAGAAACCCACTTCCTTACAATATGGCCCTATATTTATTACACGATGTGGTTTTTCCAGGAAAGTTGTTGATACTCAAAAAATTTATTTTTAATCTATGATGATTTTAGATGTACTTTTGATGTGCTCTTTTATGGTTTTCTTGCTAAAACCGAATAAAGATCCTTGATGATGATGATTATAGGGTTGTACTCTGCACCAACCCCAAGTTTCTCCAAAAGGTGGTCTCCCAGTTCCACCTCAATCAATCCATTGAACTTCCTGTTTTTTCCCTCAACTTGACTCAGTTGCAGCACTGGCTCTCCATACATTCAATGTTAATGAGCCATCATGTATTATATTGACAGAGCTAAAACGTTTAGGAAAACACAACAACTTTTTGTTGCCTTTTCCCAACCCCTTAAAGGCAAAGCCCTTTCTAAATCCGGTATTGCTAGGTGGATTGTTAAGTGCATACAAACATGCTATGTTAAAGCTAAAAGAATATTAACTAGCCCCCCTAGAGCTCACTCCCCTCGGAAAAAAGGAGCATCTATGGCTTTCCTTGGGAACATTCCTGTAGCTGACATTTGCAAAGCAGCTACATGGTTTACACCATATGCTTTTACAAAACATTACTGTGTGCATGTACTGGCCCACCAACAACCCAATGTTGGCCAGGTATTTCTACCTACACTTTTTCAAACCACTGCATTTTCCACAGGCTAGCCACCGCTTTTTAGGGATGACTGCTTACAGTCTATGCACAGCATGTGTATCTACAGCCGCACATGCCTCGAACGGAAAATGTTACTTTTGCAGCAGGACTCTTTTTCTGGATTCACATGCTGTGTATTATTCCACCATCTAGTGCTTGGGTCCGGAATTGCCTTTTTTTTGGGGTCTTTTTTAGGCGTTGGTCTTTTTAGGCGTCATCGACCACCATTTGGTGGTATTCCCATTCCCGGTGTGACATCAGACGGCGCCCCAGATGTTCCTGTTCGTGGCATGTAGAGCTGTAGATTCACGTGCACCCTCCCTCCTCCCCAGATGCCTGTGGGCATTGTAGTTACATATATGTATATATTTTCAATGTCCTCTTTCTTGCCAAGGACATCTCTCTATACAACGCTCTGCTTCACATTCCATTGTGACCCCCTGTGCGTGAAAACAATCAAGCATTGGAGTCGGCCATGCGCATTACCAGCAAGAGGAGGGGTCACAATACCTTGGCACTCAAAAGACTTTCTTTGAAGAAAAACAATTTGCACACATCCGGGGCCAACACTAGATGGCACGATTATGCACAGCATGCAAATCTACAGCAGTACATGTCACGAACAAATGCGTACTGGGTAAGTAAAATTTTTCTTATCTTCAGTGTAAGACATATAAGCAATTTCCTTTGAAAAGAAAATTTCAGTATGGTCCCCATTAAGTCAAAAGCTAGTACTTTAGAGTAAGGAGATTTTTTGGCGAAAACTTTAGCCCAAGCTTGCAGTGCCACTGAAACAATCTGCACCCGATCGAAGAGGCCAAAGTAGGCCAAAACCAGTCTCGGGTTGCTTGTCTTCCGGTTAAGAGAGGAACTGGCTTGGCAGTTTTGGCTGGACTCCTCCTCTTGCGCCAAGACCGAGACTGTTTTACATATTGCAGAGTCTAATCTGAAGGTGACAAAGTGGGCAAAAGAAAGGATGGGTTGGAATGCCAACCCAAGAAATTGCCAGTGGTTAGACTATTTGCTAGCATTCTTCTTATCCCCTTTTGCGTTGTTGATAACTTTAGCCCATCAGTGTGATTGCCACACCCCCATCAGAACGGCATTTAGCATGTAGAATTTGCACAAAATGTTAATCTGTTCAAAATGTGGTTCTAAGGCAACAACTGTTCTAAATGTAAATTTTTCTGATTGACACTTCAAACCGCTTATTCCTCACCTTCAGGTGCCAGACTGGATGCAGAGCATTTCCAGCAATTGATCCAGCATGTTAGTAGGTGGTGCCATCGGACTCCGTGGCAGCTTCTTTACACCTCCAGAAATGATAGCCTGGACCCATATATAGGTGCCATCTCTGTGCCGTTCCTTTTTTCATGTGCTCTGCAACGTGGATCCGGGGCTCTGCTCCTGAACCTTGTCAATGCTTTACCAACCCCCAAACTGATTTTTTTTCTCTCAGAAAATAGTGTCTGTACACCAAAAATGTCAGACTTCAAGCCATGCCTTGAATCCAAGTCTGGCTACATTCTGACCAATGTCTTGCTACAAATTCACCAAGGCTCAGACCGTAGTGCTTGAGGATCATCTGGCAGTGCCTTTGTGCTGGTGCGGGTGTCTTCAGTGCCTCGGGGTTTATTTGGCTCTGACTCAGATGTATAATGAATTCATGAAACTCATTTAGATGATGAGGAAGAGGCTGACAACTTGCCTCATCTATGATGGATTTTATCGAGAGCTCCAGGATGCCAGTGGTCTTGATACCTCGACTCAAACAAAATTAGATTCTGCAGTGGGGCCCGCTACTGAGAAAAGTGCATCCTTTGCTATGGTTTTAGGGAAGCATAGAATGTAGAGCTGCATTTGTCTACTGCTGAAAGTAGGCAAATATACTGCGATTTTGTAACTTGATCTTCATCATCTGAGCCTTTACTTACTTTCAATGAAGCCCAGATAGGTGCCTTGGTTGTGTCGTGGGCAAAGGCTTGCTTCGCATTGCTGATGAACTGCTCCTTAGCAGGCTGCCACAGATCTGGCTTTTTGATTCTACATCCTTCACTGGAAAGTCACGTGGGGCATGTTTCATCGGACAAGGTAAACATGAATGTGTTTCCTACTGCTCCACCTAATGGAGAACCTAAGTGCATTACGCACTTGGCAAGAGGCTATTTTCCTCCACCAGGCTGGCCTTACATTTCTTGAATGAGGTCTGTCTACTAGGCCCACTCCCTCTGGGATTTTCAGAGCAAGATCTTGCCCACTCTTCCCAAGGAGCTTCAGGACACTTTTGCCCAGATTGTCCAAGATGTGCAGAATATAGCCAAATACGTCTTGGGGGGCTGCCCCATACACCACAGACTATGTAGGCTATGCTGTGGTCACTAGTGCGGTCACTCGTCAACATGTCGGGATGCACACGACAGGCTTCTCTTGGGCTTCTTCTCCTTGGGATTCCTAGCTATGGTTTGCCAGTTTAAGCAGCAGTTTCAAAGGTTTCTTGCAGGGCCTGGCAAGAGGACTTGTTGGCGGTAGAGGACATATTGGCGGAAGATGACAGGCCAACAGCGGCATGGGCCAGTCCTCTTAGTCTTCTTCCCATTGCCATACATTTTTACCTGCCCAACTGACCCATCACCTCAGAGCAGTGGGTCCGGCAGGTTGTCAGAGAATGCTGTCATTCTCTCATCAGCCACCACACTGCCCCAAATCACTCCAGTCCTTCTGTTTTCACTATTTTCACGCAGACTTCAGCAGAACATGCCTCCATCCTTGCCAGAGAGGTTCAGTCATTACTGGCCTCAGGAGCAGTAGAGAAAGTTCCCTTGGAGGAGAGAGGCAGCGGGCATAACACCTGTTATTTTCTGGTATTCAAGAAGGATGACTTCCTCATGCCAACTTTGGTTCTTTCAAAGGACAAATTTGAAATGCTAACCATGGCCAAGGTTCTATTTGCTGTATCCTTGGACTAAAGGGTGCTTTCTTTCATATGCTCATCCTGCACTGCCTCAGGCATTTCCTTTGATTTGTCATAGGGGAATAACTCTTTCAGTCCGCCACTCTCCCCTTTAAACTCACCTCAGCCCCTTGGGTATTCACAAAAGTGATGGCAGTGGTCATGACCCATCTTCACTGGTCTGGGAGTGCATGTCTTCCCATAACTCAACTAGCTGTTGAAGGCGGGCTCGACAGTCAGTTGAGTACCACTTGCAAATTACCATCTAGCTCCTTTTGACTCTGGGGTTCTCCATCAGCAAGCCAAAATCCTCCTTCCGCCCAGGGTAAAGGATTTCCTTTTAGGGGTAGTTCTGGACACGGTGGCGTTAAAAGCCTTTTCGCGCCTGCAGCGAGTCTAGGACGTTCAGGATATGATTCTGATGCCACAGGCTCAGCCTTAGATCATGGTCTTGACAGTTCTGAGGCTTTGTCTCCCTGGTATCCTGCTTGTGCATCATGCATATTGGCATAAGCAGATACTCCTGTGGAAACTCCACCTCCAGTGGGCTCAGTTCCTCATGGACAACATCTGCATTTTAGATGAGATGGCAAGGGATCTTCAATGGTGCTTGGAGGACATCAACCTGACTAGTGGCAATCTCTTCTCCCTTCCCCACCCAGAGCTCACAGTCGTGACAGATGCATCAGCTCTGGGTTGGGGGTCTATCTGGTTGTACGACGGTACAACGCAGGTAAATACATCGTATGCCTTTGCCACGCATTTTTAGCATGCATGTTTTTACCGCGAATAAATGCATTTACAAGGCATGCCAATACCACACATTGCTTTTAGATTTAAAAACAATGTTTTTGTGGGGGGACACCCCTCCCCCCCCAACTTACTTAAATGCGTGGTATTGGCATGCGTTGTAAATGCATATTCACTGTAAAAACATGCGTGCTAAAAAATGCGTGGTAAAGGTACAACGAGGTAAAAAACCTCATTGTAAAGGCTGTTTCCCCTCCTGAATAGACTCCAGACAATACAGACCTCATCAGCAAGACTCATACTCTACCTCGCCAGAAGGACCCACATCACACCACATCTCAAGAAACTACACTGCCTCCCAATTTAGAAGAGATGCCAGTTCAAGATGCTGCCCCACTCCTACAAGGCCCTGCACAATAAAGGACCAGCATACACCAACAAACGCCAGTACGAGTAGCGGGTATCTGTGAGAGGAGATTATACTATTGAATTACGGAGAGGAACTTATCAGGGTTCTTAAACTGCCTGTTTTTTACGGACGACTTCAAGAAGAAATTTGTACTTTGGCATCTTTGCCATTGAGACTTTGAGACTCTTCCTATTGAGAACAATAGACAAGTTGGGTCTACGTGTATTATGCTGGTTGGACCAGGATTGTTTTACCAATTGCCTTGATAAAGTCTAAGGGGAGACGAAACACGTGTTGGCATTGTCACAGTCTTTCATGCTGGATGTTACATCAACAAGAATAAAGAAACATCTTTTCAAGAATTTGAATTGTTTGGACATTGGTTAATAGCTAATTATCAACCAAGTGAACTCTACATGATACTTTTGAATTAGGACTATTTTTACTTGTTTAATACCTATAAGATATTCCAACTGTTTAAGGGTGTGCCGAATGATGCTCTCTTTCTTATGACACCAACAAACGCCTCACCCTCCACCAACCGACCAAACCCCTTCAATCAGCTTCCCTCTCAGACACCCCATGGATCAGATGAGCCAACAGCGGCGGATGCTCTTCCTCGCACCTAGTATCCAAGGCTTGGAACATGCTCCCCCTGCACCTGAGGACTGCATCGTCGCTCCAGCAATTCAGAGGAGAACTAAAGACCTGTATGTTTGAATGTTCAAACCTCCACGCAGCAGCAAACAGATCCAGCGCCTCCAGACCCTCATGGGTGATTTGCCATGCTCTATAAATATTTGATTGATTGACTAATTGATAATGAATGTCAAAAGACCTGATCAAAAAGAACTGGGAGCCTCAACAGTAGCATGTGTGTGGAACTTGCGGGAATAAAGACCATGTCATTTGCAACCTTACTAATTCTATTCTACAGCAAGAAATGGCCACAGCCATCACCAAATGAAACTGGGCATTCACTATAGGTTATGAAACGGTTGTTGAAAAATAAAGTTGCCCTTACAATTACATCCACTTCTTTTCCATTAAGAGAGATCTATTCATATCTCCATGGAATCGCCGAGCCTTCTTGCCCAGTATTTTTATTGTACATCTCTACTGTTGCCTTTTCAATCTAACCAGATAGTTTCCTAGCATCCTCACAAGACTGAAAAAAGAGTAGTGTAAGTCATGTTCTCATACTATGATAGTCGGTAACTTCCTAGTAGTCAGTAGCCGGGTAAAGCAGTAACCAACTGGCCACATGCTGCAGTTTTGCAGCACAGTATTAGCATTCCAGGACAACAAGTTGGAGCACTCACCGTTCCCCCCACCCTGTTAGGGTGAGCTTTAGGTCAATTTTACTGATATGCAGTAATATGCAAAAAGCGAAATTCTGATGCAATGTCTTAAGTATGCGCGACTTACATCAGCTAACCTCACTTTCATGTTTCACTAAACACATGCCATAAAGCACTATCACTTAAATTAACACAAATGTATAATATTTCCAGATCATCCACCAATTAACTGTTGGAGCAAAAAATTGGGGGTGATCAGACTTCAAAAGCTGAATGTGATGGAAGGGGAGTTCTGGTGATTGGTATTTGATTTACCACCAAGAACAACACCCTCTTATGCTGCTATTAGTGAGTTGGGATTACTTCAGACATATTTACTTGCTAGCAAGATTTGTCTCCTATTTACTGGATCCTTGATCAAAAACGGTTCCTTGACCCCCAGCACAGAGAAGCTTGTTGGACCAATTTAATGTTTATGCTCAGGGCTTCCTGCTTATGACAGTGTCCTAGTAAGATTATCAGCCCATGATCCATTACTTCACAGAAATTCCGGATTGACAGGCCTCACCCCATAAACATTCCCATCAAAACATTCAAAAGAGAAAAGTTTTTTTTCTTTTTTTACAACCTCTTTGAAATAGAGGGAGATTCTATGACTTTAATGCAAATTAGGCCTGCATCAACCAAAAATGGTGACTCTCAAGGAAACATTTCAGTTCATTTTATGCTTGGTAATTTATGCATTCCTTTTCTAGACAATGCTGAAGAGCTACTGGGATAAACACCCATGTAACCCCTCACAATGCACAGTTTTCCACTGGTTTACAATTAAGTTAGGTATTTACTTAGCGCCTGAGAAAAATGTCCTCTTTAACTACTGCAGAAGGAATTTACTTTCTTGTAATCCAAGTTCATCACGGGTATCGTCAATAAATTCTTGGATATAGAATACTTCTGGCTATGAACAGAATTGTTTTTTAGGAGTTATTTTTTCTTGTTAATAATTATTTAACAACTACATACAACAGAGCCGTGCATGTTTTTGATAAACCCCAATTAGAATACAAAAATACCCTGGAAAGGCTATAGGGATAAAAATAGTTTTTAACTATCTATAAGAATGAACAAATGTACCCCCTTAGCCTAGTGTGCAATTAAGTGTAGTTTTAATGAAGATGAATTCATTCTGACAGGCAAGTAGGAGAAAGGCTCTCATGGCTGTACTGGGGAAGTGGGAGTGTCAAATATAAATTTAATGACAATACTTATGATGCAGAACTAAGATCACAAGCAATTTTTCCATCATGAGATCCTCATTAACATTTATTAATACAATGAACAGAATTCCAAGTTCATCACCCTTCACAGGAAGTGGGAAAACGAGGAGCTTAAAGAACCTGATCAGAATAATGTCCTAGGATCAGTTAAAGACGTTTCTCTGAAACGCATGACTCATTTGTGCCTTTTAAGTCCTCTTTTTATTAGGTTTTAACTGTTATTGTATATCTCAACCTCATTCAAAAATACCGTACACTGGCATTGACAGTTATAATCCACTTTTCTAACATTATGCAGCTAATGTGGCACTATACATACACTGTCATTCTGGTTCCCCACTCTTGCAACTTTTACCTCTTCACCCTTAAATCGCTCATTTTGTTTTCCTTCACTGTAATGTGGAATGGAATAAGAATCTAGACAATAGTGTCTGGTAATGGTATAGATAACGGTATAGACTGATTTATAAAACCGGTACACTACTACTTTCACTAACTAGGAGATTCCTTATTTTAGGAATAGTACATGCTGTACCAGGCGTGAAATGGGGTTTAGGGCTGCACATGATGGGATCTGTTGATCTTCCAACATTATGAACCCATACTTGATCCTATCCATAGTGATATGAACTGTGTTAGTCCATTAGCTGACAAAAGCTCTTCTGAGGTCCTAATATTTTTTGCTTCGTCAGTAGCAACCCTAAGAGCACACCTCACAGTTTGAATACTGAATGATCTCTGCAGGTGAAGAGGGATTTCAGAAAAAGAATGAAAGCAAAGTTATTTGCACATACAAATCCAAAATAACCTTGGGAAGAAAGGAGGGGTGAACTGTCATGAAATCCTTATTGTTACAGAACACAGAATTACGCTTTAAAGATGGCAGGGTATGGACTCTGGCTAAAACACTTCTTGTAAATGTAATGGCAAAGAGGAATGCTGCTTTTCAGTGCTGAAAATGAAATTTGTGAATAGGTTCAAATCAGGGCCACAGTGATTAGGAGAAAATTGATTTAACTTGGAGAAGGTCTTCTTACAATGTCAATGCCAGCTCACATGAAATGGGCTTGAGTCTATGGTATTGCTGACTACCTATCCCAGATTAGGGAGATTTCCAAACAGTGTAACAAATCCAACTTTGTCTGCAGTGTTGCTTTAGTTCTCAAGGGTGAAAGAGCCTTAATCCATCAGTGCCATACAATAAGTTATTTACCTTCAGTAATTCTTTATGGTGCATAGTCTATCTAACCACAGATTCCTCACCTTCTGCATTCCCCCAGGTGCCCGACTGGAGCTACAATCTTTTCTAGCAATTGCTCCAGCATGCCTATAGGTGGCACCATTGGACTCTGTGGTGGCTTCAGCCTGGGTTGTACAACGGTACAAGGCAGGTAAATACATCATATGCCTTTGCCACGCATTTTTTAGCACACGTTTTTACAGCGAATATGCATTTACAACGCATGCCAATACCACGCATTGTTTTTAGATTTAAAAACAATGTATTTGTGGGGGGAGACCTCCCATGCCCCCACCCCCAACTTACCTTAAATGCGTGGTATTGGCATGCGTTGTAAATGCATATTCGCGGTAAAAATATGCGTGCTAACGCGTGGTAAAGGCACAACGAGGTAAAAACCTTGTTGTAAAGCCTGTTTCCCATGACCTGTATGAGGTGGAGATTAAAGGCCTCTGGTCTCCTTTGGAACAGAAGCATAATGTCAATCTTTTGGAGGTGTGTGCCATTCGGTTGGCTCTCAGGGCATGTCTACCTTCTATTAAGGGCAACCCTATGCAAATTCTGACTGACAACACAAATGCCTTGTGGTACCTTAACAATGGGGGCGGTGTGGGGTTACAGGTGATGTGCCAAGAAGCTCTAGTTGGATCTTTAGGGGATCTCGCTGACTGTCAACCATCTGTTAGGATTTCTGAACACCAGGTTGGATGAGCTCAGCAGATGCCATCTAGCCAACAAGTGGTGTCTGCACCCATTGGTAGTTCAAGGCGTCATCACCCAGTAAGATATGTTTTTCCCTACTACTGAGAATGCTCACTGTTGAGCCGTTTGCTTCTGGAGTATCCACCTCAAGGCTCACAGGGAGACACTTCTGCGACACTTTGGACTCTTCTACGTGTTTCCACCTCTGGCCATACTTCCTCGAATTACCAAGGCAAGGAGAGACCAATCTTTAGAACCTGAGCATTTGTCCCCTGCACCATCTGCCTCTGTTCCAGTAGCTGGGCAGGGATCTTCATCTGAATCTCCACAATCTACACCTCCATGCATGGAGATTAAACAGAGCCAATTGAGTGTCAAAGTCTATTTAGCATAGACATTGGGTGAAGTGTGCAGCCTGGTGTGAGGATCCTCGGGTCGATGATTTGCAGGGTAAACTGTCTGATATACTTCATTTGATCAAGTCTGCACTGTCACCTGTCAAAGGTTATTTGTCAGCCCTTTCTATGTTTTGCTTGATCAGCCCTGCTAGCTTACTTGTATTTTTCCACCTGTGCCTTTTTTTATGCTCCAGGGGAACCTTAACTTTGTTCTAACTTACTTGATGTGTACATCTTTGAAGCCTGTGCACAGCTGTTTACTGAGACTTTTGACTCTAAAGAATGTTTTGTCTTTCTAATTGCGATTACTTCACACAAGTCAGTTTTCTGCAGGAGCTGTCAGTATAACCACTTTATACCACCTTCTTTCAGACAAACTAGTGCTTCAGACCTGGGCATTCTTTTTTACCAGTTGGTGTCGCCCTTCCATGTGGGGCAACTATCATGCTCCTGGCATCCTTCTCTCCACCTCATTCCTCTGAAGAGGAAGAGAGGCTTCATTGTTTGGACACCAGAGCACTGAGTGGATGATCCACTATTAATGGGGTTCTCTGGTGCGAAGAAGGGAAAGGTGATCCAGAAACAGACCCTATTCTAATGAATTGTTTCTGAATAAACCAGTGCTAGGTCTTGACCAAGAAGGAGCCTCCAGTGGGCCTTAGGGCTCACTCCACCAGATCAACAGCTGCCACTGCTGCCTTGGCCAGAGGTCTTTCTAGTGGATACTTGGTCTAACTACAGATTCCTCACCGCCCATCCTTCTCCCTATTCTGTAGGGTGGAATTCTATGTTTAATATGTTTCCGTGTTAGATTATGCATACTTTTCCAGTTATAGGTCTGTACTGACGGTCTGTGTCTAAGGGCACTGAATGCTTTGATGTTAACTTATGTCATTCTGCAGGTGTGCTGTCTATACACTGCTCCCTGGTGTCACTTCCAGGGGCAGGCTGAGGGAAAACAGCCTTTACAACGAGGTTTTTACCTCGTTGTGCCTTTACCATGCATTTTTTAGCACGCATATTTTTACAGCGAATATGCATTTACAGCGCATGCCAATACCACGCATTTAAGGTAAATTGGGGGGGTGGGGTCTCCCCCCTCAAATACATTGTTTTTAAATCTAAAAACAATGCATGGTATTGGCATGCGTTGTAAATGCATATTCGCGGTAAAAACATGCATGCTAAAAAATGCGTGGCAAAGGCATACAATGTATTTACCTGCGTTGTACCATCGTACAACCATTCAGGAGGCGTGCAGTGATTCCTACATAGAGCGTGTTTCCATAGTCCAGTCTGTTGGTGATGAGGGCCTGCGTGACAGTCCTTCTGGTGTCTGCCAGGAGCCTTCTGAAGATCTCGCGGAGCATCCTAAGGGTGAGGAAGCAGGTGGATGAGACTGCATTGACTTGCCTCTCCATGGATTGCTTGCTCTCCAGGATGATGCAGATGATGCAGGCGTGGTCTGTTGAGGCAGGGGTGTGCCGAGTTCTGAGGGCCACAATGCGTCCGTCCATGGCGAGGTGGTGTTCCCAAAGATGAGGACTTTTTTTGGTGTTGAGTTTGAGACAGTTGCCCTTCATCTAGTCCATGAAGTTCATCATGCATCTGTGGAAGTGATCTTTAGTGGTAGTGGGATCTTCGGACAGTGAGAGGATGAGCTATGTGTCATCGACTTAGGAGATGATGTTGAGTCCATGTGATCTGACGGTGGCAGCCGGGGGCAGGGGGTCATGTAGTTGAGGGTCGCGCTGAGGGACGATTCATGGGAGGCTCAGCAGATGATCTTCTTGGGCTCTGAGATGAACGGTGGGAGGCGGATCCTTTGTGTTCTGTTGGTGAGGTATGAGGTGATGCATTTGGTGGAGAGGTGTGGTGCAGCGGCCAGGGCAGCTGACTTCGGAGCACAGGGCTCACGGTTCGATCCCCGGCGGCAGCTCAGCACCATGTGACTCTGGGCAATAGCTCACTTAATTTCCACGACGGCCCCCAGCGCCTTGAGACCCGTAAGGGTGAGTAGCTCGCGCTTTACAAATACGGATTTTACATTTGTGGGCGTTTCCTTGAATCCCGATGTGGTGGAGTCTGTTGATCGGGATGTGTTGGGAGATGTCAAACACGGCGGACAGGTCCAGGAAGATGAGAGCTGCTGTTTTCCCGCTGTTAAGGAGGGCTCTGATGTGGTCTGTGGCTGCGATCAGGGCTGTCTCTGTGCTGTGGTTAGCTCAAAATCCAGATTGGGAGGGGTCCAGGAGGTTGTGGTCTTCTTGGTGTTTGAGTTGCTGGTTATCATCAAATCAGGTTAAAATGTATATCTTCATAAGCAATCCATCTTGCATTAGGTACTCTAAAATCTTTGTGATATACTAGTACAGTAATGATTGTAGCAATGTTGGAAGATCTAATTTAATGGTATGTCCCAAAGCCATTATTTTAATCATAAATAATAAAATTGTCATGAACATGAGCTTCACATAGATGTTTGTTTTCTACATTTGACGCTGTACAGATTTATCTACGAACCCAGACATTAGTATGTGCATGAAATTAATTTGTGGTGTTTCCTTTTATTATAGGTGCTTAGGGGCCAGCAGTATGGGAGAAGCTGTGATGTGTGGAGTGTTGGCTGTGGAATTATAGAAATGTCTTGTGCTAAGCCTCCCTGGAATGCAGAAAAACACTCCAATCACCTTGCACTTATATTTAAGGTAAGGCATTTAGTTCTATGTTTAAGAAGTTGTGAAATGCCCGTATTAAGCACTCAATCGATCAGGTAATTATAAAGCTCGCTACTCACCCGTGAGGGTCACAAGGCTTTGGGGGTAGGGGTGGGTGCAGCTCCTAGTCAGCCGAAGAGCCAGGTCTTGAGGCTCTTCCTGAAGATGTGCAGAGAGGGGGAGCGTCTGATGTTGATCGGGAGCCCGTTCCAGGTCTTTGCTGCGATGTAGGAGAAGGCTCTTCCACCCGCTCTGGCTCTGCAGATGCACAGCGTTTGGGCGAGGTCGGCGGATCGGAGGTTTCTCTTGGAGACGTGGAAGGAGACTTTCGTTGAGGTATTGGGGCCTGGTGTTATGGTGGGATTTGTAGGCATGGGTGAGTAGTTTGAAGGTTACTCTCTTCTCGACGGGGAGCCAGTGGAGGTCGTGCAGGTGTTGGGTGATGTGTTCATGTCGTGGGATGCCTAGGACGAGTCTGACCGCGGTGTTCTGTATGGTCTGGAGCTTGCAGAGCAGGGATTTGTTGATTCCGGCGTAGAGGGAGTTTCCGTAGGCCAGTCTGCTTGTTATGAGTGCGTGGGTGATGGTCTTTCTGGATTCGGGGGGGATCCATTTGAAGGTCTTGCGGAGGGTGTTGAAGCAGGTGGAGGCGATGGCGTTGATCTGTCGGGTCATGGTGAGGGAGGAGTTGAGTATGATGCCGAGTTTTTGGGCGTGATCCTTGAGAGTGGGGTAGGTTGCAGAGGGCGGTGTGCCACCAGGTGTTGTCCCAAGCTGAGGGGGAGGGTCCGAGGATGAGGACTTCTGTTTTCTCCAAGTTAAGCTTCAGGCAGATGCTGCTCATCCAGGATGCAATGTCTTTCATTCCTTCCTGGAAGCTGAGTCTGGTGGCGTCGGGTTCCTTCGTGAGGGAGAGGATGAGCTTGGTGTCGGCATAGGATACTATGCCATGCTGTCTGATGATGGCGGCGAGGGGGGCCATGTAGATGTTGAAGAGTGTGAGGCTGAGCGATGATCCTTGGGGTACTCCGCAGTTGATTTCTGTGGGTTCGGAGAGGAAGGGCGGGAGTCTGATTCTTTGGGTTCTGCTGGTGAGGAAGGAGCGGAGCCAGTCGAGGGCTGTTCCCTGTATGCCGGCATTGTGGAGTCTGGCGGTGGGAGACGGTGTCGAAGGCTGCAGAGAGATCTAGTAGGATAAGGGCCGCGGTGTATCCCTGGTCGAGGAGAGTGCGGATGTAGTCTGTGGCGGCGAGGAGGGCGGTTTCAGTGCTGTGGTTGCTGTGGAATCCGGATTGGGAGGGGTAGAGGATGGAGTTCTCTTCGATGAAGTTCGTTAGCTGGACGTTTACGATCTCCTAAGTGACTTTGGCCGTGAAAGGGAGGAGAGAAATGGGTCAGTAGTTTTTGAGGTCCGTTGGATCTGCAGAGGGCTTTTTGAGGAGGGGCTTGACTTCTACGCGTTTCCAGTCATCGGGGAATGTGCCGGATTCAAAGGTGATGTTGATGGTGCTTCCTAGTTCGGGTGCTATGGCAGCGGTGGCCTTGTGGAAGATGTGCGGAGGGCAGGGGTCTGTGGGGGTTCCTGAGTGAATGCTTTTCATGGTCGTGGCGGTGTCTGCGGTGGTGACCGGGGTTTAGGCGGAGATGGTAGGTTGGCTATCGTTGCTAGGGGAAGGAGTGGGTTCGGTGTCTGGTGTCTGTTCGTTGATGTTGTCGTAGAGGGACTTGATTTTCAGATGGAAGTAGGAGCAGAGTCTGTTGCAAAGGTCCTGGGATGGTGTGACGTCCGCGGCTTCGCTGGGGGGTTCGGTGAATTCCTGAATGATGTTGAAGTGTTCCTTTGAGTTGCTGGAGTTAGCGAGGATTTTGTTCTGGATGAAGGTTCTTTTGATGGATCTGATGAGTTGGTGGTATTCTGTCATGGCGTTCCTGTAGGTGGTTCGGTCTTCCATGGTTTTGCTGTTCCTCCATAGCTTCTCGAGACGTCTGCAGGTGCGTCTGAATTCTTGGAGGTCAGTGGTGATCCAGGTGGCCTTCATGGGGCGCTGTCTGTCGGAGTTGTGGAGGGGGGCAAGCTTGTCTGTGCAGTTGGTGATCCATCTGTGAAGTTCTTTGGCTGATCACAATCTATAAGATTTGGTCAATACTCCTGTCTGTAATGCCTCCTAATTGATTGGGAGTAGTTTTTCCGTTAGCACATTTGTGTATGCATGATACCATTTCACCGGCAACATGTTGGTGCTTGGCGTTTTTGGCCTGTTTAGTTCCTTTATAGCACCTTTTATTTCCTGTAGTGTTATGAATCCCTTCACCTGGGCCTTGTGTTCCTGTGTGAGCCTAGGAAGTTGCGTGTTTGAAGCACCAGGTATATCTCCCCACAACGGTGGTTGTGCATACAACCATCTATAAAACTCCTGAAAAACCCCATTAAGTTGTTCCAGCATTCTGACTAGTGTGCCTGGGGAAGCTCTCACTGTGGTGATAGCTTATTGTGTCATGTTCTTCCTCAAAATTCATGTTAGTAGCCTGTCCACCTTGCCTCCTTCTCTTCGGAGCAATTGCCTAAATTCTGTATGGTGCAATTATTCTTTCACCACGATTTTCTAAAGGAAGATCTTTCTCATGGAATAAACTCCCCTTTGGGCCTCTACGTCTCTGTGCTACCGTTTATGCTGTCTGTCCAACTCAATATTAGCATCAGTAATTTCTTTGTCCAGTCTCTTAGTCCCAGAAGTGATATTGGCCGACGCCATCTCCCGCACTACGACTTTCATCACATCCCATTTCACTCCCCTTGTGGTGGAAGTGCATGCGTTTTTTTCGTAGTAATTTATCACACAATCTCGCATGACCTTCCGAAACAGAGGTTTGCAAAGCCGACATCAGCAATCTCCATACAGGGATCGCTGTCCTAAGCCTTCGGCCACGTTATTTGAATTAGAAAGAGGAATGATCCGATAATATTTTGCTCATGTACACTGCTTGTGATATACTATGTTCGTTCTGACAGTCTAGTAGCGCTTAATCAAGTACAATGTAAGTGTTGTTTGCTTGTGCATGGTATTGTATTGTATTGTAATTGCATTTGTATAGCGCTTACTACCCTTGACGAGGCGTAGAAGCGCTTTTTTCGGCGAGTAGCACGCTACTCCGGGACCCATAGAGGATTAGTGTTGAATTAGTATAGTGAAACATGCAAGTAAATTTTAAGTGGTGGATATGTTAGTCAGTTATTTGGATTCAGAAGGATAGCGGAGGGATAGAAGAGGGAAAAAAGGTTTGCATATATATAGCGCTTCTAACCCCTGATGGGGTGTTGAATTGCTTTTTTTTTGGGCGAGTAGCACGCTACTCCGGAAACCCATAAAGGATTAGTGGTGAATTAGTATGGTGAAATATGAAAGTAATTTGAGTGGTGGATATTAGTCAGTTATTTGGAGTGAGAAGGATAGTGGAGGGATAGAAGGGAAAGAAAGGTTTGCATTCATATAGCGCCTGTTACCCCTGGTGGGTGTTGAAGCGCTTTGTTGGCGAGTAGCACGCTACTCTGGAACCCATAAAGGATTAGTGGTGAATTAGTATAGTGGAATATGGAATTAGTGAAGTGAACATGCTAGTCTGTTATTTTGATTGAAAAGGATAGTTGTGGGATAGAAGAGTGAAGGATTTCTTTTTGTAGGTCATAGCAGTAGGAGGAGGCTTTTTGATGAGTAAAAAGGGTTTTTGGAGGGTAGAGTCAGAGGGAAGAGTTTAGAAAGGTTTGTCTTGGGCATTGGTACAGTAAAGGAGGTGTCAGAAGATACAAGGAGGGGTAGAGTAGGAGAGAGTCAAGAAAGGGTTATTTTGGGGAACATAGTAGTGGTATGGCGTTTGCGATAAATGAGAGAGTGGGTGTAGAGGATATAGTGATAGATGTATAGGGTGAGATAGGGTAGTGAATTGGAAAAAGTAGTAGAAAGAAGTTTGAGATGAGTCAAAAAGTTGGGCTAGAAGATATATTGAGGGAAGTATAGGCTGAGAAATAGGGTAGTGCATTGGAAATGCTAAATTAGAAGAAAGTGATAAATATATAGATCCATAAGTACATTGAGAGTATATAGATGCATAAAGGAGGTAAGTATATGCAGATTAAAAATATTGATAGAGGTAGCGGATGTGAAATAGGGTAGTGCATTAGATATGCTTTTTCAGGAGAAAAGTAATAGACACATTAATTAATGGGAAGATGGGCAGCATTCCTGGCCCTGGCCCTGGCCCGTCTCGGTGGTAAAACTCTTGCACTTGGGGATGTTGTTCATTCCATAATTTGTCAAATCTAGGTCACTCTTGGCCCACACTAGTGTTTTCCTAATCCCCCCCCTGCTTACATTGCAGGTTAGGTGGAATTCTGTCCAGTACATCATTAAGCACAAAATTATAGTGAACCATCCAGAGCATGGTCAAGTCCACAAAGGGTACGGCTCTGTCCGCCAAGTCCCTATAGACTGTGTTGTCTATATTCAGCTAAGAATGGAAAATGTTACCATGTAAGCATGTGTTTGTAGCGTGAAATGTTGTAGATTTACATGCACCCATCCTCCTCCACAGAAGCTTGTGAAGATTGCAAATCTCCTTTTATTACCCAGTTAACATTTCACAATACGCATTGCGCCTGCTTCATTCTCCACTGCATACACATTCTCACTCCCTGTGCGAAAAACAATCTTTATGATGGAGTTGAAGAAAAACACTGTGCAAACCCAAGCCCGGCATTAGATGGCAGGAGTATGCAGAGTATGTGAATCTACATCACTACACACTACAAGAGATGCTTACAGAATAAGTAATGTTTTCCCTTTCCCTCATGAAATGGGTCTTTTCGGCATTGAAAAATATGTTGATCTGAAAGGAACATGATAAAAAAGAAATGAACTGCATTAAGCAAAAGGACAAACTATTCCTTTACAGCAATCTTTGCAATTCTAGATATTTTTGCTTTCTATTTCAATGCCTTAGTTAAAACTAAAATGAACAAGTATTTAAAATATCAAAAACAGTAGATTTAATCCCTTACGAAATGTAATGATCTATCCCGCTCCCTCTCTCCTCAGATTGCTAGTGCAACTACAGCTCCAGCCATCCCATCACACCTTTCGCCTGGGTTAAGGGATGTGACTCTTCGGTGTTTGGAACTACAGCCTCAAGACAGGCCTCCATCAAGAGAGCTCCTGAAACACCCAGTCTTTCGAACTACTTGGTAGCACATTCTACAAAAAGAGAACTGTGAAGTTGATGCTACTGAAGACAGAAACAGAACGTGGGTGGCAATGCAGCCTCCATGTTTTCTGTTGGCCTTAATGATGATAAAAGAAGTCCTGCTGAGGATCCTTATCCGAGTATGTGATTGACAAATCAAGATTTTTTTATCATAGCCGAGCAATCAAGAAGGCAGTACTTATCATACATGTCAGCTGTGCCTTTTGACATTTCTGGGCTCTGCTACGTCAAAATAATGCATTTATTTTCTTGAGTCCAGCATCAGAAAAATGCAGGAACATAATATCTGTAATTTTGTTACACTTTTTCAGCAATATTCAGATATCCGTGATAAGTTCTTTTCCATTAGTCCAGTGACTGGATGTAGTTTCTTTCAACATCTAATTAGTAGCAGAAAATAGAAGCTACATTTTGCTACACACTGGACGCAGTTTAAAATAACTTGCTGCATGTATTTGTCCTGCTTAGAAGTTTATTTCTGAGTTTTTCAGTGCCGTTTTTGTGGTTCATAGCTCTTAGCACTGTTGGCCCATTCATTTCTGAAAAAGTTGTACTTTTTATAACTTACCTTTATATTTTCTATCAGGGAAATGCAGACTTGTGGAACCAACAAAACAAGTGATTGAACAGACGTCAGTCTTGTTTTCAGTTTACTCTTCCAGAATTTTGGAAATAAGGAGCATGATGACACTGCTGTCTTACCGCTTGGCACAATACAAACTGCAGGCTGTGGCAGTTCTGTTCTGTTACATTTTGAGCCTTTTTCGTGTAACATTTTTTCTTGCATAAAAACTGCAACCTTTTTAAACCAAAATCAAGTCTTACATTTTGTGTAAAAATGGACTTCACATGTATCATTCATTCTGCTGTTTTCCTTCTGGCATACATCGTCTGTACAGCAAGTTCCTAACAATCAAGTTGACCATATTGCTTTAAATGTTAGCATTTGGTGTAGTAAATGCTCTAATTTTATGGTAATTTTAACAAGATAAGAATTCTTTACTTGAAATTATAAGTAGTCAAAATGTGGTAAAACCTACCCTGCAATGTGTTTGTATTGGTTTTCTGTACATTTTTGTGTTTTTTTTAAAGCGGGTTTCTCAATTTTGATGCATATGATTCTTTCTGAAGGAAAATGGCAGCTGGTCTTTTGCTTTCGTTTTTGGTGAGCCTTTTAAATCAGATGAGGAGTGTGTTTAATCAGAATGTTAATTGTAAAACTTTTTTTTAACTCTTCAGACACCAGTTGCTTTTTACAAGATTTAATTCAATTGGTTTTTCTTCAAACCTCAGGACAACTAAAATAAGCTATTATACTTTACTGGAGTAGCGCATGTAAATTGGGAGAGCAGTGCAGTATGGATGTGCAGAAATTACTGCTTAAAAGCAGTACACACAATTTGTATTTCTTGTAAGAATTTACATTCCTTAAATTCTGAGTACTGGTATTGCTCGAAGAGTTAAGAAAATAGTATATAAATGTGAAATTTGGTAGCTGTAACTGTACATTACTTGACCTTTTGTATTTTTTATCACTGAAAAAAATGTTTATTTTGCATCTTACACGTTTCTTCCAAGTCCTTGTGTGCAAGCTTTAAAAAAGTGTACTCTTGCCGTTTTGTATACTGGAAGATCATTTGTCAGATACCTGTATTTTTCTGGCACTAATTAAACTGATGAACCTCAGCTAATCAGTATTACTTTGTAGATCACCAGATCTACCACGTTTCAAATTCAAACTGCCTCTAGATGTCAAAAAGCATTTCATTTG
Organism: Calotriton arnoldi; assembly: GCA_963921515.1. Taxonomy (NCBI): domain Eukaryota; kingdom Metazoa; phylum Chordata; class Amphibia; order Caudata; family Salamandridae; genus Calotriton; species Calotriton arnoldi. The sequence continues at coordinate 520,496 of CAWUFW010007929.1, forward strand.
AATTAGTTTGAATTTCCCTCTGCTTACTGGTAACTGTGGTATTTTTTGTTTTATTTTTTTATGCAGATTGATGTAATATTCGTATTTTTTTCTTTGGATCAAAGCTGGACTGAAAATTGTGTAATTATTGTGCTGTTTTAATGTTATTTGGTACTGCTTAAGTTGTAAATAATGTCTACTGCTGTTTATTCCAGTTTCTACTACCTCAGGTGTCCTATAGATTTTCTTCTACCAAAGTTCACTTTCACAATGAGACTATATTTACTATGACTATGATTCCTAAGACTTCCATGGCTTAAGGGCTGACTTCTTTTAGCACCTTACTGTGCAAGCAAATTTTACTGAAATCTCTGGGTTAAGAAAATTTGGCTTATATGTATCCTTTATTTTAAATATATCGAGATATTTTAATTATTAAAAGTTTTTACCCCTTTGAACCAATTTTATAGTATAATTTGTACCTATTTTTGGTGTTTTGTCTTTATAGTAAATAAAAGATTTTGAAGAAGCATTGTATGTTTCATTTTACCATCACAATGTTTACAATATTAACCTTGCAAGAATATAATCCACTGTAAAAGACTTTCTCTGGGTGTAGAGATAATTTTTATGTAGCTACATTTTAGTAGCTCCTCCAAGATGGCTTGTGAACTATCTATTTAAAAGCTGGTTGTGGAAGGATCCATTATTTGGGTGGTGAGGTTTTGGGGGTCTCAGAAGCCAGTGAGTCAGCCTTGTATGCTGTAGCTGATCATTTCCGTTCACACGCGCAGTCATACTTGGGACATTCTCAGCACTGTAGCATCTTCTCCCTACTACTATGCTTTCGCCAAGTATTATTAATATTATTGTTAAAAACTTATAGTGCGCACAGCTACCCCAAGGGGTTTCCCGGTGCATGGCAAGAGGAGAAGGATGCAGAGAGCAAAGTGAGCAGATTAGAAAAGCCAGGTCGTCGGGACCTTGCGAAAAGAAAGAAAAGACGCAAAGTTCCTCAGAGTCTGGAAGGGAGTTCCAAAGTTTCAGGCCAAAATATGCAAAAGAGCATCCTTTCATGCGGGACTAGCGAAATCTGGGTACAGTAAACAAGACCTGTTGCGAAGACCTCAGAGATCGAGATGGATGGTATGGGCGATCCAGAATGTATTTAGGTCCAACTCCGGCTTTCACCTTGAACATATAGCATAGTGCATTAAATTTGATGCGATTCGAGATCGTAAGCCAGTGCAGCTCACGAAGCAGGTTCGAGACTGAGGCAAATTTTGGCAGCCGATAAAGAAGCTTGGCAGCAGAGTTCTGCACTAGCTGCAGTCGACGGATAGTATTTTATCGGCTCCCAAATACAGCATGTTGCCGTAATCAAGTCCGGAGATAATAAGAGCTTGAATCACTGTCCTTTGCGCAGAGATGGTGTATTGCTTCGCCCTCCCAAATAATAGAAAATACCGCCCTCCCACACGGAGGCAGAAACACGGCAAAGCAATAAAAACAAACACCAGGAAAGGGATTTCACTCTTATAAAATGAAACACATCAAAAGTCTGTTCTCAGAATAAGGCATGGGGTTTTATTTGTGCAACACTCTCTAACAGAAAAGCTTTCCCAGATGTCAAGTGAACAACATTCAAATGTATATGGAATAATATCACACTTATAAGTAGGCAAATGCAACTGTTAAATACTTGGAATAAAATACATGTAATGAATTACAAGCAGATAATATGATGGGCATCCACTTCAAGAAATCAGATAGATATATACACTAAATACATCAGATGATTACAACCACTGAAGACTTGAATGTCCACACAGACACTCACACATCACAATGATGATTATAGCCACTGGAGACTTGAATGTGCACACACACACACACACACATCACAATGTCAATAATCAAAAATAAAACACATCACCTGCTCTACACGTACATCCTTAGCCTAATCAAGGATGAATGAGACATGCATATGTGCTTGAATAATGTATAAGTATGAAGTCACGAATACTGGACCGTTATAATTGTAATAAAGCCAAAAAACTGTTGAAATGTACACTGTGCTTGCATACCAACTGATCTCAATAACAATTGTGTTTAAAAAATAAAATAAAAAAAATAACCTGTTGCAAACTCTGCATCTTGGCCCATCCAGACTGGGGGATTCACAGCCGGGGTGAAGAGACTTGGCAAACTCGGAACTGCTTCTGCACTGAAGTAGACGCATCCATCATTCAGGCCAAACAAATCCCAGTTTCCAAGTCAACAAACCCCAGTTTTAAAATCTCAAAGCACTAGAAGTTTCCGAGAAGCCGTCCTCTGCGCCAAAGAAACTTACTGGAGTTGACCACTCTCCATGCAAGCATTCCAAAGGCAAAAGAGTTCTCACGTTCCTTCTGCGCTCTCACATGTTCCAGCCCTTATCTAAAGGAAGCTTACAAAAGTACAGAAAACAATCTCCAAAAACAAAACAACCTTGAGCATGAATAGCCTAAACAATTTGAGTAATCTGGGGGCCTGCCTGTGTGTGCAAAAGTTCAAGCTAGACAGAGTCTGAATTCAAGATGGCATGAGGGCATGTCAAAGCCAATAGTAAGAACTTCATAATACTTCCCAATGTACAACATAATGCACATTTGAGCACCATTGCTTATAACACTGCACTCCGAGACCAAGAAGTACAATCCACACCTCTCTCTCATATGCTTTCAAATGCACATCACACACGTTCTGTTCCTGGCAAGGCTGTTCTACTCTGTGAAAGCTCCCCCACTCTAAAACTACAAGGTTACACGAAATAAATCTTCAAGGAAAAAGGGCACATGCAGGAAAAATGATGTCGTACATTCAAGCTAGGGTAACGTCAAACACCAAAAGTCAATTAAAATAATGGTAGTCAAAGGTCATCACGTGGTTTCAATACAAGGGAGTGCCTCTAGCACTACAGATGGGGATCAACCATAGAATCTTTTTAAGCCGTTTAAGCATCACCAAGCAGGTGGACGTCACCTTAGCCACTTGCGGCTTCATGGATAATGAATCGTCCACAAGGAAGCCCAGGTTCTTCACCTTATCAGATGGCGTAGGTAGCTCACATAAGGAAGCAGGCCAATGACGTGGGCCCCAAAGAACAGTGTTCTTGCCCAGAATCATGACCTCCATTTTATCCCTGTTGAGCTTGAGTAGGTTGTTATACATCCAAGAGGTGATCCGACTCAAGCCCAGACTGAGGTCCGAAGCCCATGATTCTGAACAGATGACAAAGTAAAGAGGATCCGAGTGCCATCGTTGTAGGAAAAAAGGGACAACCCACTGCTCTCTACCACATCTGCTACAAAGTACTGGGCCCGGGTGGTATAACAAACTGTTCGGGGAGGCTGGCTAGACTTGCTGTCAGATTGCAAGAGTTTGACTGTAAGGTCGAATATGTTCCTGGGTGGAGGAATAGGGTTGCAGACTGTTTGTCAAGGCTTCCGGATAAAGCAGCAGTTGTGTCAGACTTACCCACTGAGGAGGTGGTGGCAAATATTGATGACGCCATGGAAGGGTTTGCCAATGCCATTCCAAGACAAACCTGGGTCAAGGAAATGGAAGAGGATGCAGCTTTGACTGATGTTGTGCGATTGATGAAAGGTAGTATGAGGAGAGAAAGCAGTCTTCCGGAAGGGGTGAGACCGTTTTTGAAGGTGGTGGATGAATTATCCATAACTGATGATGGGATGATCATGCGGCAGGACAGATTTTTGCCACCTTCTGGTTTACATGCAAGACTGATTGGTTTGGCGCATGAAGGGCATTTGGGGCAAACCATGACCATAAAGAGATTGAGGGAGAACTATTGGTGGCCTTGCATGGATCGACAGGTCAAGGATTGGGTAGAGAGGTGTGAAGCATGTAAGGAATCAGAAAAACGATTGAGGGTTGGTCTGGGATCCTCTAAGGAGTCTCAGCATGTATCCTTAGCGGAGGAGGTTTGGGAGAAGGTGTGTTTGGATTTTATTGGGCCATTTGCATTTCTGCCTGAAAAAGAGAGGTATGCAGTTGTGTTGGTTGATGCAAAGTCCAAGTGGGTTGAGGTTGCGTTCATGAGTAGTATTACCACTGCCGCCACCATTGGTGTCTTGCGTGAGGTGTTCAAGAGGGAAGGTCTTCCATCTGTACTGTCTTGTGGATTGTTACCTGCCTTGTTATGTTGGCCTAGGCCTGGCTGCCATGCTGCTTTTCTTTGCGCACGTTACACTGAGCCGGGCTTCCCTCGCCCTTTGCTCGTGCCAAGTTCTTTTGCACTGTCTGCATTTTCTGTTGTTCACCTTTTTGGGCTCAGTCTGCACAAACATGTACAAGGTCGCATAACAATGTATTTTGGTTCTTCCTGATATGGCCAGTCTTGCGCACCCAGACATAACATTAGGTGCAATTGCCAGGAAGAATTTGATGTGCATTTATTACTGTGGTTTACTAGCGCTTAACACACTTGGAGAAATCCCTTTCAGTGAGAAGAGCTATGATGTCCTGCTGATGTAATTCTGCATCTAGAGACTGAGGTATGGGGGTTCGCTAGTCAAAGCCCAGAGGTCTTTTATTATTATAATAAACTATCTTACTGCAAGGGGAGGGTGGTAATGTTATTTATACGTTTATCCACTGAGCTCTGAGATGCTTTCCCCGTTTGTATTCTATGGAATTGTAACCATGCTGCTTATATTAGTCATATGCATTATGCTATTAGTACTGACACGTGTACTGTACATTAGAGCACGTAAGTTGGAATAAACATTTTAACCTATCCAGTGTCTCTTCCTACGCACCTTGTGGACAAGTACGAGTGAGTGACGAAAGAGTGTTCTTGCTTCTGTGAGTCCTGAGATAAAGATACCGTGTTCTGGGTTGTCCAAACATTAGTACTTGGGTGCTAATGGGATGCTAAGCTAGTTGGGTTGGGGTTTTTGGGTGCTACGGTATATGGTGGCAAACCACTGTATTCCGGGGTCCCATTTTCCTGTGCATAGCTCTGTGTATCTGCAGAAACCTTATGACATGGCGCCCAACGTGGGGCAGCTTATCTGCGAGACGCTTGAGTAGTACTTGTGCTTGTCCACAAACCCCTCGCGTACGCTTCCGGAGGCGTATGTGACGGTGATACCTCCTATATTGAATGTTTTATAGGTTCTTTCAAGCTTGATATTATTAAAAAGGTTAGTTAATAGACCCATTTTTGTGCTCCCTGTTAGGTTATCGAATATATCTGTTTAGTCATGGCTGGTGTGGCGATTGCTGCACATAGTCGAGGGGCACTCCGAGAACACTTACGGGTGTATGGAGTGCCTGATACAGGGATCGATTTGGTCTTTGTGGTTCAAGCCGATCCGGCTTACCACTTTGAGGTGTTTTACACTTGGATCACTTTTGAAGCGGTGGAGGCAGATGATAATCTGTTTCATGAATATAAGCCCACCGCTATTCCTGCTGCCTATCGACCCTATACCACTCTTGAAGTACCTCTCACGGCTTGGCAGCACCGTGTTTGGTTTAATGGCGCCCTACCACAACCAACTACCGCAGTTCGTTTAGGCCCCTTGTCAATTCAGGGGGCCACTTGGCCTGTATTGGCCGGGTATACCCCGCATCCAAATTATCTGGCATTACCGCTTGCGGAACTGCGCACTATGCATACCGAATTGGTACGAGTGCATCGAGCCCTAGTGACATACGTTACAGGTAGTCTACATGGAGCTGCTCCTGTAGTCGCAGGCCAACCAGCTATAGCCGCTGGAGTGACTATAAGTCCTGTCATGGTCAATTCTGTGATGGGCAAACGTCCACAAAATAAGGACGACTATCCTTACTGGCTTGCAGAAAAGTTCGATCAGATAGAAGCAGTGTTTCCCCATACATCCCCAGTAGATAAACACCGCATCCTCACGATAAGTTTGCCAAAAGACATAATCCCCGATTTGACATCATGTGAAAACTGGGGTAAGGTATTCGCAGCAGTTTATTCAAAATGTTTTGGAACTCCTTCCATGACGGTTCTACCCTCGGTAATTAAAAAAGTACAGGATGAACATGGCCCTGAAGCGGCTGTGGAATTAGGGATGAGACTAGTGGGAGTGTTTGATGTAGTAGCTGAGCTGATCCTTGGAAATGTCAAGGGCGATGCTATGAACTTTCAAGTAGCGAATGCTTTGGCTTTGGTCCCAGAGTTGGACAGGCCCCGCGAATTACCGAAAATTATTGCCCGGGCTTATAAAACAATTGGAAGAAATAGCCTGGGCAACAAGCCTTTTGTAAAAATGCAAACTCAATCGCAAACACAAGTTACACAAACAAAAAGTGCATCTGAGAAAGATGATAAACCAGTCTTCACTAAAAAGAGTTGGAGACAGAAAAAACAGGGTAAGCAACAAAAGAAGCCGGGGTCGAGAGGCGCTTCCCCAGTTTCGGTTTCTTCTGAACGTACTTATGATTTACGTGATAGGTCAAGGATTAAATCACCAGAAAGGTTTCAGAGCTCTGATACGCGTTCTCCTCGTTCTTCACAGGCCCAGACGTCGTCACAGGCTGGTGGAGGAGGACGGCAAGATAGAGGAAGGGGCCGAGAGGCTCCCCAGGAGCGAGACCAACCTCGACAACAAGACAGAGGGAAAGCAGAAGACTTTCATCTTCCTCGACCGCAATTTCAGAAGAAAAAAGTTGCCGCTGTCACAGCGAAATATGCCTCAGACCGTGAGAACGAGACTCCAGAATTGGACGTGGGCAGTGACCCTCCTAGACAGCGCTGCGGAAGTTACCATAGTGCGGGAGGCGCTACGTCCTCATATGGAGGCGACAGCAACTGAAACATTCGTTACGGTAGAGACAGCTGACACGAGAGTGGCACCCCTGACAGACTATATAATATAGTCATACAAATTGAAGGTGACATACCGCGTGAAATAAAAGGGATTTTTTGGGAAAATCTAACCTCTTCATATGACATTTTGTTAGCGGAGGTGGATTGGCCACCCCCATTCGTTTTAGCTGCACATAAAGGAGAGGAGGTAATCCTTCCAAGCTTTTCACGGCATGTCCCAAAAGACAAAGCTGAAGCACTTGCAGCTGAGTGGGCTGTGTACCTGGCACCAGCGTTATACCACAACCATGTGGGATGGGATGAAGAATCACCTCCTCATGCAATACCTTTGCGGTCACTACCGCAGCCACAACATCCCATCAAACGGCAGGCAAAAGGCCCCGTCTCCGAAATACCATACCAGGTTTGTGTGGTTATCACGAGTCAAAAGATATTTAGACTCCAAAAGGTCTGTCTGCAAAGACTGCAGAATTGAGGTATGCTCAGGCAGCCAGCAAGACCTTGAATAAGTAGGTTGTATCAAAGCATACAAAGGCTTGATACGCTGGGCATATTCGGGAATGTAAGTACGCCCGAAATTCAGGAAACCCAGCAAAGACTGAAGTTTCTTCAGAGTATTTGGGGGCACAAATGTGCACATTTTTCCAAGAAATGGGGGCTAAGCCCTTACCTTCGTTATTGAGCTCATAACCCAAGAACAGAACGGTAAATTCAGCAATGTGTGATTTAGCAAAGTTAAATTTGTAACCCTGCTCCGCAAATTCAAGAATAATGCGGTCCACACGAGACAAATGCTGAAATAATTCGTCGTCCGTCAGATAGATGTCATCTACGTACGAACATGCGTCTTGATCAATGTCATTTAACAAAGAAACAACACGGGCGGCGAATATACCCGGACTATTTTTATAGCCCATGGGTAAACGCCGGAACTGGAATAATTTACCACCGGATGTGAATGCGGTCCATTGACCACTCTCCGGGGCTAGGTTGTGCGTGTAGAAACCGTTTGAAAGGTCAAGTGTCGTTTTGTATTTTTTACGAACAAGACTGTCTACAAGCGCAGAACTGTGTGTATTTTGCACCGCAAAGTTCCGACAATGAGTATTTAAATGCCGGTAATCCAAAACTAAGCGGTACGATCCATCGGGTTTAGAAACCACGAAAAGGGGATTGTTCATAGGTGATAAGCATGGTTCAATTACTCCCTGATATTCCAACTGTGTCAGAATTTCGGAGACGGGGCCTTTTGCCTGCCGTTTGATGGGATATTGGGGTTGTGGCTGCGGTAGTGACCGCAAAGGTATTGCATGAGGAGGTGATTCTTCATCCCATCCCACATGGTTGCGGTATAACGCTGGTGCCCGGTACACAGCCCACTCAGCTGCAAGTGCTTCAGCTTTGTCTTTTGGGACATGCCGTGAAAAGCTTGGAAGGATTACCTCCTCTCCTTTATGTGCAGCTAAAACGAATGGGGTGGCCAATCCACCTCCGCTAACAAAATGTCATATGAAGAGGTTAGATTTTCCCAAAAAATCCCTTTTATTTCACGCGGTATGTCACCTTCAATTTGTATGACTATATTATATAGTCTGTCAGGGAGTGCCACTCTCGTGTCAGCTGTCTCTACCGTAACGAATGTTTCAGTTGCTGTCGCCTCCATATGAGGACGTAGCGCCTCCCGCACTATGGTAACTTCCGCGGCGCTGTCTAGGAGGGTCACTGCCCACGTCCAAATCTGGAGTCTCGTTCTCACGGTCTGAGGCATATTTCGCTGTGACAGCGGCAACTTTTTCTTCTGAAATTGCGGTCGAGGAAGGTGAAAGTCTTCTGCTTTCCCTCTGTCTTGTTGTCGAGGTTGGTCTCGCTCCTGGGGAGCCTCTCGGCCCCTTCCTCTATCTTGCCGTCCTCCTCCACCAGCCTGTGACGACGTCTGGGCCTGTGAAGAACGAGGAGAACGCGTATCAGAGCTCTGAAACCTTTCTGGTGATTTAATCCTTGACCTATCACGTAAATCATAAGTACGTTCAGAAGAAACCGAAACTGGGAAGCGCCTCTCGACCCCGGCTTCTTTTGTTGCTTACCCTGTTTTTCTGTCTCCAACTCTTTTTAGTGAAGACTGGTTTATCATCTTTCTCAGATGCACTTTTTGTTTGTGTAACTTGTGTTTGCGATTGAGTTTGCATTTTTACAAAAGGCTTGTTGCCCAGGCTATTTCTTCCAATTGTTTTATAAGCCCGGGCAATAATTTTCGGTAATTCGCGGGGCCTGTCCAACTCTGGGACCAAAGCCAAAGCATTCGCTACTTGAAAGTTCATAGCATCGCCCTTGACATTTCCAAGGATCAGCTCAGCTACTACATCAAACACTCCCACTAGTCTCATCCCTAATTCCACAGCCGCTTCAGGGCCATGTTCATCCTGTACTTTTTTAATTACCGAGGGTAGAACCGTCATGGAAGGAGTTCCAAAACATTTTGAATAAACTGCTGCGAATACCTTACCCCAGTTTTCACATGATGTCAAACCTGGTGATTAGAATAATTCCGGGGGCGGTGGGATTCACATATTTAACCTTTAATGAAGGTGATACAGTACCCATCGCATACAAGTCACATCTGTACACTTCCGCTGAATTGCGCTTTACATCTGTCGAAAAAGTTCTAACTGCAGTGCAAATGGCGATTCTAAAAGAACGCGCACTGGCACAGGGAAAGCGAATTCTGGTGGTAACACCCTGTCCTGCCCTAGAGGCAGTAACGAAGGCAAGTGTACCGAACTCAAAAGCAATGCATCCCCGTTGGATACAATGGGCTACATCCTTGACGTCATCAGACGTCACCTTTATTTTCGATTCTTCTCTTCAGACTCAGGAGTTCTTACAGTATGAATTTGTTCATCCTCCTCCTTTGTTTTTATTACCGCTTGAGGATTACAAATGTGTGATCTACACCGATGGTTCGGCGCAACCGGCCACTGGGTCCAAGCACGCTTATTCAGCTGCATGTGCTATTGTTGCGGGTTCCTTTGTAGATGGAAAGTTCAAATCCTCTGCAGTGCATACTCGCACACTTGGAGATAGTACCGCACAATTGGCCGGCTGCATGCATTGCTACTTGCACTTGAGTTCGCTTCTCAGGATGAGACCACTCTTATTGTATGTGATTCTTTTTACTGTGTACAATCTTACAATGACAATCTCGTTTTTCTGGTCGAAAACGACTACAAGGACGCAAAAGGGAGCACAATTAAGCATAAAATGCTTTGGGTTCGAGTGGCAGAATTGCAACAACGTCTGCCCCTCACACAGGTGGTTCACACCTTAGGCCATCAGCGGGTGGGCGCACACGCTATTGGTAACGATCTGGCAGATGAGGCTGCCCGTTCAGCAGTGGTCACGTGTTCAGTAGCAGCGGTTACCAGGTCCATGTCTAAAATAGACCCTGTTATATTAGCAGCTATTGCTGCAACCAAGGAAGGTAATAATTACCCTACAGGTTTCCCTTCCAAGTATTCTTACACATTAAGTCCCGATCAGGTTCCTTATGTAACTATACCTGACGTTGGAGATCGGCTGATCCCCAACGCGGACCGCAGGAGTGCCTTGATATCAGCTGCACACGAAGGCATGGCTTCTGCTCATGCAGGTGTGTCAGCTACGGTTTCCATCTTGCAGCAGCGTTATTGGTGGCGTGGGTTATATAAAGACACCCGTGCTTTTGTGCTTTCTTGCGACGTTTGTCAACAGATTAAGCCTTCCACGGTAACACGTCCACCACAAACACCGCTCTGCATTGCTAACAGACCCTTTGGGTGTGTTTACTTGGATCACTGCGGTCCATTCTCATCAGACACTGCCTATAAATACATCTTAGTGGCAGTGGACTCGTGCACACGGTTTCTCTGGGTCTGGCCACAACGGAGTGCTGACGCCCGAAATGTAATCAGGGATTTGCGTGTCTTTGTGGGAATTTTCGCATGCGGCACCTTCCATTCGGACCAAGGTCCAGCGTTTGCCTCTAGGGCTTACAAGGATGCAATGGCTTCGCTTGGGGTGCGGGTGAAATTTTCGTCTCCGTATAGGCCTGAGGGCAACTCTATTGTTGAACGAATGAACCGTGACTTAAAGCAATCCTTAACAGCTAGGGTTATAGGTACTGGCAGGAACTGGCTGGCCCATTTGTATACCGTTCAGCGTGCACTTAATAATCTCCCTAGAAGACCTCTGGGTGGGCGGACCCCATACGAAATGCTCTTTGGCATAAGAATGTTTGTGCCTGACCTTGAGGGTCCAGACATCGCGGCGCAATCCGCCAAGTTTGATGTAGATAACCATTCTGCTATGTTACAGGACTTACAAGAAGCCCGAGACAAACTTGCAACTACACATTTGCCTTCAGCCACAGATCCTGCGTTGCAGATTCCGGTAGCCGGCTGGCTTCCAAAGGTTGGAGAACTGGTTCGAGAGAAGGTTGAAAACAAAAAAGAATTTGGCCCCTCTTTTCGTGCACCGGTTCCAGTTCTGGGCTTGAAGGGAACACGTACAGTCATTTTACCACCGCTTCCTGGTCGCAAAGAGAACAGATACATCTCAGTTGAAAATGTCAAGCTACAGCGCCTGGCCGATCCTGAATAGTGTCTCACCAGCGGTCTCTTGTCCTGCCATTTATCGGACATATGTTCATAGTCCATCTGCGCGAACGATCGCTGATGCTGTAATTGAGATGGTTGATTTGCCTGAATCCTCTACTTTGCCTGAAACTATAATTTATCCCCAACTCTCCACCAACATCGACGAGGACGAGTATACTTATCATGCATCTGAATCGGTGGCGCATCAACCAATAATGCCATTAAGCCAGACTCGTTATTCCTTTGATTCGGATTCCACCTCTTCAAAAGTCCCATCCAAGTTCAGTATTTTTGTATCCTGGTTTAGAGACAATTTTTGATTCCACCCTGGACATACCTCTGGTTGGTACTTTTCTTGCTTTTTCTGTTCATGTCCATTGGCTTTGTCACCGTGTTTTTTCTACTAATCAATGGTCACTATTTACCTGAACGCTCTGCTGTAGACTATGTTTCTGGAACTTTGGCTCCTCATTCCTCGTCTCACATCATGAAGCGTGACCACACATTTGTGAACATTTCAGCTTTTACAGTTGCTGATGGCATCGTATGGGATGCGGTGAACTATCAAATCCATGGTCCGACGGAAATTATTAATGTACCTAATGTCCTTCGTGTTTCAATGGGTGATGTAGTACAAAATAATATTCATTCTGATGGTTGGGATGTGCATGCCGTTGAAGCATTGTTTGCCGATTTAAAATATTATGCATCTTTTAATGCTGAGGATTTATATATGAATTCTGCGAATTATGCTGATTTGTATTGTTACCAACATTGGGGTAATCATTTTCTCCATAAGCCAAGTGCTCTGCGTAGTTCTGTTAACTACACCCAATGGGAACATTGTCCAAACCCCTTGCCAGGTAGCTCACAGGCTCTTCGAAATAAGTTTACCTATTTTACTGATTTTAATCGGTCGAACCCTGCATCCTATTATTTTAGACTTAATACAACATCAACTCAGAAAATTATGTTAACACACACAAAATTGCTATATTCGGGTTCCTTTTTGAGTGCCCTAGCTGTGGGTGGTTATGAGTACTGGGAGAGTACAGTGGATTTGAAATCTATTTGGGGCTCCAAGACATGGCAGGTACAAGGAACTGAGGCGTTGCATCGTGCTTGTCTCATCCCTACTCAAATTATGTTCCTAAATGCTTCCATCTATCAAACTACATGTTGGGGCTTAGCTACCACTAAACAATTAAACTCGCCCTCAATTCCATCCCTTTCGAGTTTTCCCAATGATAGCTCACGTTTTAACCTGTCCCTGACGACCCTACAGGCTCTATTACAGAATAATTCATTTAATGTTTCCGGACTGGATCAGTCACCCTGGTTGGTATGGCCTATATCATCTAATGCATGTCAAATGCGTTTTCACGACTCAGGTACTAGATACACACAGGATAGGCCTGATCCGAGATTTATTACTTCTCGTACTGTCACTACATATTCTGTTGGTAAATTATGCAAACAATGGCTGCAACATTCGTCCCTTGATTATGTTAAACAACATTTGTCCCTCCTTTCAGGCAATATTGATCTGTCCGACTTTGTTTTGGGACCTCGTGGTCCCCGACCTAAGAGATTCATTTATGAAACGTATAATGAACTCTGGAAGCTATCACAAATGGAAGCTGCTTCCCGTCTTCGGGAAATAGATCAAGCAAATTTGGAAAAGGTGCTTGCTGTTGTAGACAATAGTATTAATACCCTGTCTTCTCGCATTTATACTTTAGAGAATATTGTGTCCTCTGTTGTCGATATTGTACAAGATGATGTTTCTGTGTTATATCATGGTCAGAATCAATTGCGCTCGGTTATGCAGTTTGCATGGACTTTACAAACGCTCAAGTTAGGTAAAGTGCCTTGGCATTTTTGAACACCTCTGCCTTATTTCTACCTTTTAACTTAACTGACAAACAGCAATTTATGTCCATGAAAGATGCAACTTACACTCTATTACATATCGAAAAGGTGGATCCTTTGCCGTTCTCTGTTGCAGAACTCGATTCTGCTGTATGGCTAGTCCATGGGGTTATAGCTTTACCATTTTCCTTGTTTGAATTTGACTCGTGCATGAAACATTTTCCTGTGGGTCGTTACCGGCCCTTGGGCAGTGCTTTCCTGCATGAACTCTGGTCCTTGCCTTTCATGTATAAATGCCTTCGGGACGGCAAGGAAGTCTTTCTCACGGGGAGTACTGCGACTCGACTATGGGTCATTCGCTTATTTGTAAACACATTAAATTGCATGGCTCATGTAGCGTTTCCTCTCCTAATCTTGCTTGTGTGCTGAAAGGTATTCCTGCTCCTGTTATTTCACCTACTTTCACTCTCCTTTCCAATGGTAGTTATTTACTTTTAAATAACGAAAACTGTTGTGGCCTGCAGGCCGGCATTCCTTACATTGTAACAGTTTCGCACAGGGTTGTCTGCTGCAAAAATGTGCTTTTTCCTCCCCCTCATGACAAGGTTGATATCTCTATTTGGCCTTCCATCCCTACCATGGAAGCAGATTTCAATAGACTGAGCAGAATAAAGGCTCTATTATTAAACGAGGAAGTTATGCTCAAGTCCGCCCGGGAGACATTCATTCTCCAGGTGGCGAGTACCCACAGTGAAATACAGGCCCTTTTAAACACTAATCTCCCCCAACATTTTGGGGAGTTAATACATCGTATTTTTAACGCATCTAACACTGAAGGCCTAGTACACTTTTTTAAGGTCGTGGGGTCGGGCTTGGTGTCCTCCTTCCAAACTATTTTTGGTGTCATCCCTGCATTTATACATTCTATTTTTTCCAGCGTCTTTGGCGGTTTCCCATTGATCCTCGCTTTAGCGGCTGGTGTCTTGCTCTTAATTTGCTTTCTGCGCAATGGCTGCTCCCCGATGGGACCTGCTCGATCCAGAACGCCTCCAGCTGCTCCGTGAGCGCCTTTTGGCTGGTTTTGGTGTACTGCCATTGGCGACACTGAGTGTGTCATATACTCTTTCATTCCGCTTTGCGTATTTCACTTGCGTGCAACCTGTGATGACTTGTATCCGCTGTCCTTTTACCTGGACTTTGGATTATTGCCTCTCCAATTAGTCATTGTCTGTTCCGGATTTTGTTCAGTTGATGGGTCCCTTAGAGGCCCATGAGCAGGACTGTTCCGCTGCTGGCTGTATGGCGCGTGCGGCTGCACTGGGGATTTTGGCGCAATGGGATATCTGGGCGGCTGCCCAGAATCTCCTACAACGAAGCTGTTTCAATTATCACGCAAGCTGTCCCGCATTGCTTCTGGATGCTCCCTTTGTTGAGGAGCATTCCTGCTCTTTGATCTCATGGATTGGATGGCATCTATGTTTTTTGACAATTCCAATGATGAACTCTTGGAGGGTATGGCTTTTCTCTGCACTTACACTTTCATGGATTGACCTGCCCTTCGCCGTTTGGGCGCTCCCTGTGCTCCAACGGCTGTGTTTTTCCTCTGATGGGCCTCTGTCCTGGCCGCTGGACTGACCAGGGGAGGGTGTCTTGTGGATTGTTACCTGCCTTGTTATGTTGGCCTAGGCCTGGCTGCCATGCTGCTTTTCTTTGCGCACGTTACACTGAGCCGGGCTTCCTCGCCCTTTGCTCGTGCCAAGTTCTTTTGCACTGTCTGCATTTTCTGTTGTTCACCTTTTTGGGCTCAGTCTGCACAAACATGTACAAGGTCGCATAACAATGTATTTTGGTTCTTCCTGATATGGCCAGTCTTGCGCACCCAGACATAACATTAGGTGCAATTGCCAGGAAGAATTTGATGTGCATTTATTACTGTGGTTTACTAGCGCTTAACACACTTGGAGAAATCCCTTTCAGTGAGAAGAGCTATGATGTCCTGCTGATGTAATTCTGCATCTAGAGACTGAGGTATGGGGGTTCGCTAGTCAAAGCCCAGAGGTCTTTTATTATTATAATAAACTATCTTACTGCAAGGGGAGGGTGGTAATGTTGTTTATACGTTTATCCACTGAGCTCTGAGATGCTTTCCCCGTTTGTATTCTATGGAATTGTAACCATGCTGCTTATATTAGTCATATGCATTATGCTATTAGTACTGACACGTGTACTGTACATTAGAGCACGTAAGTTGGAATAAACATTTTAACCTATCCAGTGTCTCTTCCTACGCACCTTGTGGACAAGTACGAGTGAGTGACGAAAGAGTGTTCTTGCTTCTGTGAGTCCTGAGATAAAGATACCGTGTTCTGGGTTGTCCAAACATTAGTACTTGGGTGCTAATGGGATGCTAAGCTAGTTGGGTTGGGGTTTTTGGGTGCTACGGTATATGGTGGCAAACCACTGTATTCCGGGGTCCCATTTTCCTGTGCATAGCTCTGTGTATGTGCAGAAACCTTATGACAGTACTCCTTACCGATAATGGAACTCAATTGACTTCTGGTGAAATGAAATGCTTCTTGGAATCTGTGGGAGTCAAGCACTCTTGTTGCTCATTGTATAACCCGCAGGGAAATGGATTGGTTGAGAGAATCAACAGAATGGTGAAAGGCACGATGCAATTAGCACATAGTGCAGGTTTGTCTGTGCAGGCTGCGGTTAGTGAAATGCTTTGGGCCTATCGCTCGACCTGCAATGGTAACTTGGGTAAGAGTCCATTTGAGTTGATGCGTGGAAGGGCAGCTGGTACTAAATTAGTGCCATCATGGATGCGAGGAACCTCGGTGTTGGGTGGTTTGGCCAAGAGTACGAATACTAAACAGGACAGGCGATTCATTGATGTAGGAGATTGGGTTAAAGTTAGGCCTGGAGGCAACAGCAAGTTTTTGAGTAAGTTTAAGGGACCTTTCAAAGTCAAGGCTGTAGGAGGCAATTGGGTCAAGTTAGTAAATGGCCAAACATGGAATTTGAGGCGTGTTGCATTATATCAGAGGCAGGGTTGTAATCAGGAAAAGAATTTAGAGCAGGAGAGTGAAGCTGGTGTGTGTTCACCGTGGTTGATGATGAGCGATGGTGAATTTTCAAGGGGGCAGTCTGATGTTTGTTTGCCATCTGGTGTGGGTGCTGGGAATGATGGCGAATTTGTGACTGCCAGAGAGGGAGATGAGTTGATGGGCTCATCTCGGGGCTTGAGGAGGCCAGGGAAAGAAGAGCTCCGGCATATTTGGGTGACTATGTTGTTTGATTTGTTCATGTCTTCTTCTTTCGGTTCCTATTTCTTCTTTTCTTTCTTCTTTTCTTTCTTCTTTTTATTTTCTTTTTTTTTACCTTTCATTTGTGTTCTCACTTTGAATTAGAGTAAGATGGGGAGATGTGTTATATTGTGCTTAGACTCTTCTGGCCAGGCTGGAACTGCACATCTCCATGAGGTACCTAGGGTTCTATTGTGATGTCATGGGCTGGGGGGTGACCGTTGACAGTTAGCTTCAGCTGTGTCTGGCAAAGCTGTCGTGTGGGGTTTTTCTCCTGACAATTAAACTCCTGTTGAGAGGAATCCTTTGTTGTGTCTTGATTTAAATCCACAACAAATAGTTATTCACTTTCTGCACGATAAAACATAAACGTTTTTTAATTAATTGCATCATTTTGGTTTCAAACAATTACCCCTCTGCCATTTGTAACAGATTTAGCTTTTCCCAACTTTGAACCTAGATGTATTTTGGGATTTGTAGTTCTCTTTGCCAGAAAGGGCTTACAAAGCACCAGGCTAGAAATGTCTGAATGCTTCACAAGTCATGCCTCACCGGGGGCTTTGCTAATGCCATGAAAACAAATTGGCAATTAAAATTCCAATCCCTAGGCAAACCTCTCTTCGTGTCGAGATTGGAATTCTGGGTATTGCCATAAACAACGCACCCCCGTAATTTTCCCCTGATTAATTTCTGAAGGCCAACCCCGCAGAGATTTATTGAACCTGTGATAAAATCTGATACATGTGGAATTTAGGGCGAAAAAAACCATACATTTAACATGTAATTCCTCATTCCCCAGAAGAAAACTCACAATAGGAGGTACTTATTGCGCCCAGTACTTTCTTACTATGTGCGGTCAATGCCTCACCAATTCCCAGACTGCATGTAAACAGCGCCTATGTATCCAGGTCCCACCAGCATAGGTTTTTCATGCATTTGATGTCTTTGTCACAGCCAAAGTCTTGGGCAATAGGCTATTCAGAAAAGTGAGGCACCATCAGTTTACATATTTACAACTCTAAGCCTTAACCACAATTAATTTGCCCCGCTAGGTGCAGCATGCAATTCATTCATTCTGAAACTGCTTTTGTGGTTTCTGAGATATTATCTTTTAATGAGGTTTTATGCCACATATACAATGGTTGAAAACTTTTGTCAAGATTGTGGGACTATGCTTGGCAGTGGGCTTTCAACTGCTCTGGCCACCTCCTTCTATCCAACACAACCCAATATCAGCCCAGCGTTGGATGATCATCAGCTGCACAGTAGTGTCAACTCCCTCCCTGCCACGGGTAGTGGCAATGAAACCTGTCATTAACCAAGCCCAGCAGAACCAATGGTCTGAGGGTAGACTGAAGTGCTCTTTCAAGGTGTGTCTGATTCTGCAGCTACTGTGTCAAGCAGCCTAAAAACGTTTGCGCTCTAGAAACGACGCGATTATGGGAACATGACACAGCATACAGTACTAGCTGGGTTTAGCTGCAGCATATTGGTAATATCATTCTTCCAGTCAAGATAAGAGGGGTGCTGCAGCAGGTCATGATGGCTTTGCTGGGCCACAACTTCATAAACAACAGCTGCATCATTTGCAATGTTTGCAAATGATGCGGCTGGTTTTGATGATGTAGTGGACCAGCAAAGGGAGCTAATGGAGTTGCATCAGGATGGTGGTGTTGTGATCATAGTTATTCATTTCCTCAATGAGACGTACAGTGCCTTGTAGGGTGCCCTACTGCCTTTTAATGTCTATTCCTTGCTGTCTCATTGTGTCCAGCCTGACAAATCACACTATCTTGTATTTCCTCAGTATATTTCATTTCTAAAGGTATATCAATAAATAAAGAAATCTGTGAGGTGCTCACTGCAGTGTTATCTCAAAGTCTGTTATGAAGTTCTGTGGTTATACTAAATAGGCAGCTGCCTAAGTCATTATCATATGAAATCTTATTAATGTCATAGCTACACTTTCACAATGGCTTTATTAACATTCTTGCTTTCTCAAATTTGCTTCAAAATGCACCATTTGGCCACTCTTTTTTTCTAAATTTTCAAAATTTCTCCCCCAAACCATCCTTATGCTGGTTAGGCTTGCTTGCTATGTTCGCTCGCCAGAGGGCACTCATCTCAACCTTTTACGTCTCACCACTTTCAAATGTTACCAGCCGCTACTGGTTATGGGTTTAAGAGATGCAGCTCCAGTCCTCCTTTCCCAGGCAAGAAGGCAACAGGTAGCAGGTCAGCACAGCAGGGCATCAGTTCCTTCAGAGCAGCAGTCCAGAGGAGCGACAGTCCTCTCAGCAGCACAGCAGTCCTCCTCCCTGGCAGAGTATCTACAGATCCAGGAGTGTACTGAAGTGATGGTGTCTGAGGTCCTTCTTTTATACACAGTTGTGCCTTTGAAGTGGATAAGCCTCTAGAGGCATACGCTTGAAGTGCACAGATGCCCTGCCTTCCCTGCCGGGATCCAGACTAATTACAGGGGATATGCAGCCATTTGTGTGGAGACAGGACACATCGTATTCTGGTGTAAGTGAGACTGGGCTCAGCTCCTTCCTCCAATACTGCCCGTGATGGCCCATCCAGTCACACTTAAGCTCCCATTGTGTGTGGCTGTCTAGGAGGAATACACAAAGCCCAACTGCCAACTACACCCAGTCACGTGACCAGAGACAGACTCCAGGCACCAAATGGCTAAGGCAAGAAAATACCAACTTTAAAAAAAAAAAAAGCATTTTTAGAATTGTTAAAAAAAATCCGACTTCACCAACAGTTAGTATTTTAAAGAAGGACTCCAGAGACACTAAACATGAACCAGTTATCTCTTCCCATTTGGAAATTACACATGTAATAAGGCAACTCCAATGTTATCCTATGGGCGAGATAGGCCTCACACTAGTGAAAAATGAATTTAAGAGTTTTTCACTACCAGGACATGTAAAAGTTAAAAGTACATATCCAACTTTTTTAATACACTGCACCTTGCCCTTGGGGCTGTCCAGGGCCTACCTTAGGAGTATCTTACATGAATTAAAAAGGAGAGTGTGTGCCTGCAAAAGTCTTATATTGCCAGTTCAACATGGCTGGTTAAAACTGCACACACAGGCTCTGCAATGGCAGGCCTTATACATGTTGAAAGGGCTACTTAAGTGTGTGACACAATCGGTGCTGCAGACCCACAAGTAGCATTTAATTTACAGGCCCTGGGCACATGTAGTGCACTTTACTAGGGACTTATAAGTAAATTAAATATGCCAATCGGGTATAAGCCAGTATTACCATGTTTTGAGCGGAGAGCACAGGCACTTTAGCACTGGTTGTCAGTGGTAAAGTGTGCAGAGTCCTAAGGCCAGCAAAAACAGGAGGTCTGAGGGCAAAACATTAGGGGGAAACCACACTAAGGATGCCAGGTCTAACAGGGAGGCACAAAGACTAGAAGAGGAAGGCAAGCCATTGAAACCGAAGCAAGTAAATAAGAACCAAACAATGGTAGGCAAACGGTGAGGTCCACTGAAGGCTTTTGCCTACGCCAATCACAGACCAGATATGGAAATACTGTTGTGCACAAACCAAAAATATTTCCATTAATCAGAGGCACAAGCTACTGCACTTTAAATATATACACAGGTATTATCTCTCCCCAGCCGATATCGCCAGATTCGAACATTCCAGATCCGACAGATGTCCAAAATGTCATGCCTCAGGAGCGGACTTTGCACACTTGACTTGGGTGTGCCCGGTGGTAGCCTCTTACTGGGTGGCTATATACACACATATATCAGCCATGTCTGCTCATTCCATGACCCCGGATCCCCTGGTTGCCCTGCTGGGATATACCTAAAACGTGCCACATACAACCCGCCCTTTGGTCTCCATAGCGTTGCTGCTGGGCAAGAGGGAGATAGCATTACACTGGGGCAGGGCTAGATCACCCACTTCATCGGACTGGCTAGAGAGCATGAGACGCTGAGAAATCCTGGGGAGGTCTATTCCAACCTACAACCCCCTACATCCCATCCCAGAGATATCTGGACGCCTTTCCGCACATATCTCCATACCTTAACACAAGACTACACAAGTGGGCCCTCAACCCCCGGCTCCCCATCTGATGGGCATCGTCCCCCTCCCCATTCATAGACCTTCTATGAAATACATTCATGTCTAACAAACTGGCTATTATTATACTAAAAAAGCTGGCTAGCATATTACGTGTCGATAACCCATCTATGGGAATTAGTGTTGTGAACGGCTTATATATTGTAACTGTCAAATGTTTATCTGTCTTCATTTTAAAATTCAATAAAGACAATTTTTTTTTTTTTAAAAGGCTTTTGTCTACTGGTAGATGAGACCTAAAAATCAGTGATGAAAATGAAAAATCAATAAGGACCAGGGTTTTGACCTTTAACCCTTTGGCTGCCTTTGTGACGTATGTACTTTATAAAAGTGTGTCCATAAGTCACCCTTATGATGAATTATACTGCATACTTCCCTCGACGGATTCCGCTGGTCTTATGCGGACATGCACAATCCCCCCATGAGAGGCAACAGTCTGCTGGGTGCATTATGCACCAGAGTCAAGCGGGAGCTAGTGAAGCAGAACCCATTCCCAGAAATCGGTTGGCTTTCTCTTCACTTCCAAGTTTCTGGCTTCTTGACTTCTGCCTCTAGTCAGGCCCAACTGACTGAATGAAATGCAATGAATGAACTAAAATGAAATCTGGATTTGTGCAGTGCGCGCGGCTACTCGGAGGAGTGTCCTGGCGCTCTGACTGGAGACAGAAGTCAGGCAAAGAATGCAATGCAAACTCCTGTGCCAGGAAGCAGCATTTCTCTGCAGGCAGTGAACCCGAGAGAGCAAGATGGAATCGCACATATTTAGTTAGCATGCTCCTAACACTGACCAAGATACATTTTAGGCGACACTATCAGCAGTGCTAGCCCCGAAGACTCATGTCCCATGGATTCTGGGAGGGGATTACAACAGAGTCCTGGACTTATAGCTTAATCATTCTCACCCACCCTTGCCACGCTCCCCCCAATATGCTCAGACAGAATGTTTTGTGAACTGAGTGACACACTGGGCGCTAATAGATGTGTGGCGAGCTCTTAATCCTGCCTCCCGAGTTTACTTTTTAGGTCTCGCCTAGCGTTGCAGCGCGCAAACGCTGCTCGCTCTGGCGAGATCTATTGTGAGAGAGGAGATTTGAGAAGGGGGCTTGAAGCCCCGCCCCTCATTTTCATTGGCCGGCGTCACCGTTTATGCTAAATGGTGGCCTGCCATTGGAAATGAGGGTTTTTAGCCGCTGCCCTTTCGCCTTTTGGGACGGCCCCTACGGACTGGATCGCCTGCTTCACAGCTGTCGTGAAGCAATTTCTTATCTCAAGGAGGCGTGTTATATAAACAAGCCGTGAGATCCAGTCCGGATGGGCCGTCCCAAAAGGAGACAGGGCGCCGCGTGTTTATTTTTGCAACGCGCTTTCACTTAAAGTGAAAGCGCGATACAAAAATAAACAGCGGCTGCCTTCCCGCAATGGCAAGCGCTTGTTTATTTCTCTCTTGCCACACAAACCAGCCACCTCTCTTGCGTTGCTCTTTCTATTCCGGCCTTCCTTTTCCCATTCGTTTCTTCATCTAATTCAATTTGCTTCTCTTTCCCTTTACCTCTCTCTCTCATGCACACTATCTTTCCTACTTCCCTATCTCCTTCGTCTTAACACTCTCGACTTAGTAGTTTCCACCTGCTTCTATCTCTTCTTCCTTGTTCACCTCTTTCTCGCTCTTGCTTTCTCCTCGCCCTTCTCTCACGCTCCCTGCCTGTTCTCTTCCCGTCCTCGCCTTTTCTCTCTCGCTGAGCCGCTCCCCGACCTCTCTCGCCCTCTTTCGGGTCTCTTTCAGGCAGTCACTCACTCTTTCTGCCCTCACACTCCTGTTTATCCCATTGTGTCTCTTCGCCTTCTACCGACTTCCTTGTCCCGACTACCCCCTCCCGAAAGACCTTTATGGAATTGCATTCGATGGAGAGCCCCCTTCGTGCCCCCCGTTCTCGCTCTGCCACAATCTGCAGCGTATGGAGTGCTAGGAGGCCAGGCAGTCTCTGCCTGTCTCTTTAACCTCTCACTGGCGGGACACTTTCTCCCCAGCACCTCTCGCATTTGCACATGTCCTTCTAGTCTAGAAGGCAGGCACTGTCCCCAGAAAGAGTATTACTCAAAGCACAATTAAAGATAATTCTTATTATCATATTATAATTCAGAAATGGTCGTGTTTTTTAATGAACCTCCGCTCTTCCACCTTGCGGGCATCTCTGTTTCTTTCTTAAAGTCTCTTTAGCTATCTATCTATCTTCGATCTGCCTGTTTGTCAAACATATACTACTCCCTCATTCACTGTCTCTCTTCTCCCACCCCCTAAAGGTCTGTATTTCTTCCCTGTCTCTTTCACTCCACTATCCCTTTTTATCTCTCTATTTTTCTCGCCCCTCTCCATTAATGCGCCAGTCCCATCCCCCAATCCCTGTCTCCACGTTCTCTCTCCTCTCAAGCAAATCTTTCTTTCTCTTTCCATAGTTTCACTTCCCCTCTCAATTTCTGACCCCATCACCTCTCGGGCCCTCTCTAAATCTGCCCTACGAAGCTCTCACTCTTTCTGTCCACCCTCTTCTTCTCCACTCCTCAATGTCCTTCTCTCAAACTCCATCCATCGGACTGTCTTTCAATTCCAGTCTCTCTTCCTCCATCTTCGCTGACTCCCTGTTTCGACTCTGAACGCTCTGTCTCTCCCCCTCGATCTCTGTCTCTCCCCACACGCCTCTCGCTCCTGCCTTCCTGCCTTTCTGTTTCTCACCCCGACTCTTCTGTCTTCCTTCTTTCCGTATTCACCTCACTCTGTCTACCGCGCTCTCTCCCGCCTTCTTCTCCTGTCGTCATCTCTCTCCCGCTCTCTCTCTCCATCTCTCTCTCTCTTCCGTATTCATTTGCTTTTCTCTCTCGCTTTCTTTCGCTCTACCTTTATTTATTTCTCTTTCTCCAGCTCTCTCCTCCGTCTTCATCTCCGTGTCTTTCTTTTTCCTTCTCTCGCGCTCTCTCCCTTTTCCATTCCATCTCTCTCTCTCAGTGTAATCTCAGCAGTCCTTGTCTCGGTGGTGCATTCATACCGTGAGTGCTTCCGGCTGAGAGACTGCCGGTGCTCGCCTAGAAGGATCCAGGCAGGCATGAGTGCCCACTGCCCTGGAGCGGACCTCAACCTCGGCGGCCCCGTGGACTCTCACAACCCGGCGACTCGGAAGCAAGAAGCGGCGACGCTCACTTTACCCTCCTGACTGTGCCTCATTAAACTGAACCACCATTTGGTTGTTTGGGCGCGGGGGAGGGCACCGTCGTCGTTTGCAGAGTTTTAACTTGTGAGATTTTTCCTCGTCTCTGGTGCTGTCCCGGTGAGTTAGATTTAAACTCTTCGACAAGCTGTAATGTAGCTGTGAACATGCACTCGCCACCTCTCACCTCAAAGAGATCCGAGCAGGTAAGCAGCCCAGTCCCTGCCGTGCCGTGTGACCCTGGGGCAGCCATACTCGGAGTTAGGCGCTGCAGAGGAAAGGCTTCCACTATCTATAGCGCCTGGACGCGCAATCTAATAGTGTGTGTTCCTCTGCTTTGCTGACCATGTTTCACCAGTAAGTGGCCATGTTTTGCTACCCGTTGGTGCGGGGTCACTGGGCAATGCTTACAGCCTCTACACCCCCACTCTCACCCAGACTAAATAAAGGGAGCGTGGTATATTTCATTTGGGGGTGAGACGATAATACGTTTTAGGGATTGCTGCGTGTACCAGTGAAGTATATATCCTATACACATATGTGTGCGCGTCTTTGTAGGCACCGTTTCACAATTACTGAAAATCTGTGAGGCCTGTGGTTAGATAAACAGTCACGTTTGTTAGAACTAAGAGAGATTTGTGTTTCTCTGTTGGTCATTCCCAGTCCCACCCTCCTTCAAGCGCCTAGACTGGCTGAGCCCATCAGATGGCTCGGAGTGTCGTGATCCCCTGTTGTATGCCTGTCTTCTAAGTTCACTGGAAGTGCAGAGTAGGGGCAAGGGCCAGGCTTGCTCGAGGACGGGTGTCTTCAACGAGTGACGAAGATATGATATGGGGCCGGTCTGTTAATAACTGACAGCTACTGTTAATGACCATGCAATTATGAGCTCCTACTGAAGACAAATTAACACGGGGAGTGGGTAGGTGGTAACTTAACAAGTGTAGATGCCTCCCAAGCACACTAAAGAGAAAGGTCAACTAGCCACTGTTAATGCCCAAAGGCATAATGAAGGGACGATTAGCACCTTCACCAGAGAGGGCAGTAACGTTTATGCGTGGCATTCATTTCCACTAATTTGTGACTCACTAACCCTGCAAAACCCGAGCTGCACTCATTTATAGTCACCTGAAATGTTTGAATCACCCCCACTCCAGAGACCAACGCTTGCGACCAGGAGCTGCTTCCATGAGAGTTCTGACTGTGTTTGGATGGCTCCTCGACGCTTTCTGCAGGGAGGGCGGTGACCCACTCACATGCGTGTTTAGCCCCCAAGACATTTCGGATGCATGCACGGCGCAGGAGGTGCAAGGCTGCCCCTCTGGGGGAAGCTCAGGCTCTGGTCAGAGGAGCAGTGTGTCTAGATTTCCTGTGAAATATTGTGTGGCGAGCTAGAGCTCCCCGTGCAGTGTGCGCCTGCATTCAAGAGGAGGGTGAGAAGAACGGGGAGGATGTAGCCTCACGGCTAGAGCTGCCGACTTTAGAGGGCGTCAGCTCAACATCCTGTGATTCTGTGCAAATCACTTAATCTCCCCGTGCCTACCAAAAATGAATGTGTCCTTGTGTAAAGTAACTGGTGCTCATGTAAAGCGCTCCAATACCTTCAGGTCGAGTTGGCGCTATATAAAATCTGCCAAAAATAAAACAAGCATTTGCAATGCAATAGGTCTCGCATTTACGCGAGTTTGAGCTATTGGCATTGTAAATGACAATGCCTTTTATTTATGTTTTAAAAACCAAAACATAAATAAAACGCATTGTCATTTACAATGCCAATAGCTCAAACTCGCGTAAATGCGAGACCTATTGCATTGCAAATGCTTGTTATCTGTGCGTTACCGGGGTCTATGAAGAATAATTAACCCGGAGTCACGACCCTTGCCCCATCTAACTGCCCTATTGTCAACAACAAACCAAGGTGAGCACAACCCCATACTCTGAGTCTGCCCTATTGTCAACAATAGGACAAGGTGAGCACAACCCCATACTCGGGGTCATGGCCGTCACCCTCGTTACACGCGTCCCGTCCTTCAATTTGCCTGTGCATCTATTAGTTTGTTTTGCGTACAGCGCCGTTGACCAGGTGAATGGGTAGCCAGGTTATTTCACGACTGTGTTTGAACGCAAAGCTGCAGCTCTACCAACCTGTTACACGTGCACCTCTCGCTGATTTGATGCAATCTGTTCGGTTCTGTTATAGTCGGGGCCGGCGTTAGGCATGGGCAGTGTGGGCAGCTGCCCAGGACCTCGCACTCAGCTAAAAAACAGGGGGCCCAGCTTCACTGTGAAATGCCACACTTTAACAGTAAGCCCACCTGCTCCTCGAGGGCCTCCGCCCTACACAATCACACTACAAATGCGAGATGTCTTGACCTTATTGGTCAGGGCTTGGTGGCATTCCTGGGGGTGCAGGGGTGGGGAGAAGGGACAAACAAATTGGGGAAGGCACAGCAGCTGGGCCAGCAATTATGTTGGTTCACAGTGTCAGAGGCGAGGCAACACCTCTGTTAAGTACTGGCCATCCCTTTCTGTATTTTGTTTCTAGGCGGCAGAATTAAGGCCCCTTTGTTTCCAGGACCAGCCAGACATAGGTAAGGAGAGGTGGGTGAAGGGAGGAGGGAGCTGCCTGATCAACTGGCTTTTGTTAACTTTTGCATCACCCGTTTTTAGGTCTCGCCTAGGCAGTGCTTGCACTGTCTCTTCGAGACATGCTGTTTTGAAGTATTTATTTAATGCTGCATCCACTCTCCGCCCCTATTTTGTATTGGCTTTTGTGACTGTCCTTTGTAAATGTGGGGTTTTGATTTGTCAATAGGCTTATTAGTCCCTCCTTAGTTACCTCCCTGTCTCCTCTTGTTACCTCCCATCAGGACTGGCCTTTTTACATGTCGTTACTCAGTATGCTTATTTATTGTCTTGCAGCACTATATTTTAAATGACTTTCTAGTACCTGCTGTTGCAGCCACACTTTTTGTGCCAAGCTACTATATATAGCAAACTTGTATTGTATGTTTATTAGAGGCGTTTGGAGTGTGCATGTTTTGTTCTATGTATTTGTTTTCTGTTTGGTGTCCTGTTTTAAAAAAATGAGTATTATTAATAATTGTGTGTATGTTTTATTAATGCTGCGGCCGTTTTATCAGCACCGCGCTGGTTTTGAGTTTAATGTTCTGTGTTTTCCCCACGTCTTCCAATTTGGTTGCTGTTGCTCCTTCTCGTATATCGCTGGTATTTAGTAAGCATGCTTCAGCTTGGCATGCCCGATAGCAGAGCAGCGGAGCTAGGCAGACGGAGAGGTAAGGTTTTCACTTTGCTATTGTGCGCTTATTTTATTGTATAATCTGCAGACCTTGATGCCACAACATGTTGTTTGTATTTTGCAATTGGTTTTGGTTTGTTTGTACAATTGCTAGTACTACTGCTGGAATTAAACCAACTTGGGATAGCAAAGAAGACCTAACAAATCATCTATTACAATACTCTGGGAGCAGTTATGTATTTGTTTTCTGTTGGCTGACCTGTTTTTTTAAAAAATGAGTATTATTAATAATTGTGTGTATGTTTTATTAGTACTGCGGCCGTTTTATCTGCGCCGCGCTGGTTCTGAGTTTATTGTTCTGTGTTTTCCCCACGTCTTCCTATTATTTTGTTGCTGTTGCTCCTTCTCGTATATCTCTGGTATTTAGTAAGCATGCTTCAGCTTGGCGTGCCCGATAGCAGAGCAGCGGAGCTAGGCAGACGGAGAGGTAGGATTTTGATGTTGCTATTGTGCGTTTATTTTATTGTATAATCTGCAGACATTGATGCAACTTCTTTGGAAAACGAAGAACACCGGGCACAGTGTATATTACTTTAGGATGGCATCTTAACTCCAGACTAAATTGATATATCTATACTGGAAACACCAATACTACTACACAATATAAATTGTTTATTTTTTCTTTTTAATATTCTTATATCTTTTTTATAGAAAATGTTTTTAATAAATAGTAGATAAACAAAAATAAATACATTTACTTTCTGAATAATATTCTATAAACCACATATATTCTTTTCCTTAGACAGAAAATACATATCAGATGATTCCATGATTTTATATTTCAGATAACACAATTATCATAATGTCAATTCATTTGTACATGCATCATTTTCTCTTTTTCAATTTTCTATTTTAGTCAAAGGAAGTCAATAATAAAAACCCATGAATCACAGATAGCTAAATGCACAGAGACTGGCGGCTTGTTGGAAAACAACGCGTTTCGGCTAGGCCTTCATCAGGACTCCGTCAGTGGTTTAACTAAACAGGAAAAATATATATATAAACATGAGTTTAGTCTAGAGTTTACATGCCCTTTTCAATAATTAAAACCAAATAATAAAACCAAAGGTACCCATTTAATAAAAATGATACAGTCAGAGGTTTCTATCCTCGAGTCAGGTATAAAACACCAACAATGTATGACAACTACATATGGTTAGACAATGAATCTACAGCATGAGCCATAGTTCAATTTACATGCTGACAATGTGAAAATAGGAAACAGTGTCAAAAACCAGAAAATTCTGAAGGTGTCAATAGTTTGCGTTATCAATGCTTAGAACCAAACTTCCCGGCATGAGAACATCGAGAAAATTAAGGTGGATAGATCTGTCCTAATCTACTAAAAGTGCCCTCACATACTTATAGGGTTATCTAAATAAATAAAATGTTATATTGCTCAAACATACCTCGTAGGTATCTGGATGACACTATCTTTGAGCAGATTGGAATATAAAGTAACTCTATCCTGGATATGCAAAGACTATGTAGATAAAACAAAAAAGGCAATATTATAACCTCCTAATATACTTTTAGACTCTAGGTGGCAATATAGTATCATACAGAGTCTGCCTTGTTTGTTAATAGGTACCTTGTAATAAAATCTTCTTTTCAGGCCACTATACAAGGTTATTGTTGAGATTCCAGCTGACAATGCACCTTGTGGAGGAGCAATCAAGGGAGTTTACAGCCTAGGTAACAATGCAATAAATGAAGAAATATGTGAAAGAATAAATCGATATCTGTTCTGAAAGGAAGAGACTGGAGAAATGTATCTCAACAGATATATCTAATTCCAGAACATTATATTCAATGCTATGCCCCATACCAAGGGATCCTTCGATAATAGATTGTCTTTTTACCTTTCTACAGTTATTCTATCTCTTCTTTTAAGAATGGATACTCCATTTCAGTGTGGCCTGGGGGGCATCAGGCGAGGATTACCTAAGAGGTTGAACAAGTGTTTATGCAATCCATGAATCAACAAGACCCACCTACTTGTTAAGAAGTTATATAATATATCATGTAACTGAAGGTAACCACTAACCTTGTGGTACTAGGTAGGGATGAACAATCTCGCAATGTATTTAGATATAGATCAGGCTGAATTCTCTTTATAAATAACTAACGTCAGGCGATGCTAAAGATAGAAAAGAGGATGGGACAAAAAACGGGGGGAAAAATTATATTTAGGATCACATAGTTAAAGGACCATTGTTGCTAAGCTGTTCTGTGAAGAACGTAGCTATGACAATGTGAGCTTCCTTACTACAAAACGGCATACTGAGGATTAATATAAGCTTGCAAGTCTCATACTACTTGTACGACAATACCGAATTCGGTCACCAGACCAGTATGGTAATTCTGGTGTTTCTGAATTCTTGTAAATTGAACTATGATATTATGAGGCCCCTGGTGTCTATCTTGTTATGCCCCCATGTTAATATTACTGTCTACGCAAAATTAGAAAGCTCGAGAAGCATCTATGTCAATAACTTAACAATTTAACCTTGCCGGGCATCTCCTATTCCCTCTATGTCATCTACCGTTAATGAGACTACACGTAAAGATATTAATGCTAACGGACTGATATGAGAGCAAGCGATAATTAAGCATGTGAATGTCGTATGAGTATTATGTTCTGCAACATTGCTGACTATCGTTAATCCAAGATATAATTTCTAATTAGGCAGAGCCGTTGCATGGCGCAGTAATCCCATAATTGCTTGTTGTGGCTTACCGTGATGATATATCCTGCATGCTCTGCAATACTCCAACACCCAAGCAGAGCAAACCAAGCATGGCGCTACTTATACTTCCGCCCTTGATTATGTCTCATTAATGATGTCATCAACGCGAGCCGTGCTACATCAGATAAACAAACCCGATACGCCGACATCGGCGCCATATTGAACTACCTTCGCCGTCTTAAAGAGCGCTGGAATCTAGATACGACAATATGAATGTACACTGCAGATTAATATCTGTATTTGATTAATGCGGAGAAAACCCTCTTGGACTAAGCAAATTTATTGTCAGTCCAAGTTGCCCTTCCACATAATCTAGGATCCTATAGAATATAATAGTGTACCTTACAAGATAAATCGTCGCCATCTTTAAGTACCCTGACTATACCAGCTTGAATACCCTAATGTGCTGGTTAGCGATGTAAAATCTGTAGATACACTCTCACTTATCTCTACTAAGAAGATGTATACCAAGATGAAGGGGAGAATGAAAACTACCCCATTACACGAACGTGATCTAAAAAGCTAGTACCATATTACAAAAATGAGTTGCGTGTTTATGGGACGCGGTACAATTAGCTTCCCCATTATATATGTAATTGATTATACAGAACGGGCCCCACTTAGAGTATACATTCATGCATGTATCCATGTTTCACCATTTGGGTTGGTAATAAGTTGTATGTCATGTAATGCCAACAGTTATTTTAAAGAACTTAGTAACAGGTAAATCTGAATAAGACCTTGGTTCAGGAGGTTTAATGTGAATTTTAATCTCTTGTCTTTATTCTCTAAATGTGATGTTGCACTACAGTACTAAAGTCATGGGATCAATTAGGTAT
Source organism: Calotriton arnoldi (assembly GCA_963921515.1). Lineage (NCBI taxonomy): Eukaryota > Metazoa > Chordata > Amphibia > Caudata > Salamandridae > Calotriton > Calotriton arnoldi. Next base: position 551,372 of record CAWUFW010007929.1, read on the forward strand.
TATATTTGATAGCTTGGTCCCAAGGTATTTCCTGGTTAAGACCCTTTACTGCTGTGCCCAAGATAAAAATCCAATAAACCTCTCTGTTTCCTAATCCTGTCTGTGGTAATGCCTGGTTTGTGATAGATCTTCTCCAGAATGTACCATAGCATGTCATCTGGTGTATGGTCTTTCTCTACATAATGATGTACCATGGGTGCCGAAATTTTCTTCGTTCTAATTGCCGATCTGTGTTCTATAAGCCTCGTGTTGAGAGTTCTTCCAGTCTCACCCACGTATCCCAGTTTACATGGGCAGATTATTAAATAGATTACATCAGTGGATTTACAGTTATTCAGGCTAGTGGGAGATATGCACTGCCCATTGAAATATAGGGTTGATGCTTCAATGGCAGTGTCGCAGGATTTGCAGGAGGTACATTTAAAATTCCCTACCACTGCTCTATTACTATCAATGCTTCTCTGGAGGAATCTATTTGTTGTTTTCATCCTTGAATGGACTACATGGTCTTTTAAGTTTTTATTGCGTCTGTACGCAAAGAGAGGCTTGGGTATAGGACCTGTCTCCCTAGACTTGTCTGTGTTGAGGATTTGCCAACTGGAGCAAACTGCCTGATGTATTCTTTCATTTAACATGGAGTGTCGTGTTACGAAGACTAAAGAGGAATCACTTTTAGCTTTCGTATTGGTAAGCAAATGCTGCCTGTCATAAAAACGGGCTCTTTTGTAGGAGTCCCGTACAATCTTTTTAGGATAGCCCCTAGCCAGGAACTTATTTTTCATAGCGACTGCTTTTAAATCAAAGTCCTTGATATTTGTGCAGTTACGCCTTAGGCGTAAAAACTCGCCAAAAGGTATACTGTTTTTTTGGGTGGTTGGATGGAAACTATCGTAGTGTAGTAACGTGTTCCTGGCCGTGGGTTTGATGTACAAATCCACTACCAGGACACCTGCTTCATGTTTAATTAGAACATCCAAGTACTCTACCTGGTTGTTACTTATTTTGTGAGTGAAGCGAATATTGTCATCACATAGGTTTATCCAATCAAGGAATTGCATGAGTTTATCCTGGGTGTCTGTCCAAATGAAAAAGACATCATCTATGAATCGTGACCACTTGGTCACAGATTCATAAAATGGTGCTATCTCATTAAAGATAAATTTCTTTTCAAATTGGGACATATATATATTAGCCACCGTGGGGGCACAAGATGCCCCCATGCTGACACCCTGATTCTGTTTATACAACTGATTGTTGAATTCAAATATGTTATCTTCCAATACTATTTTCAAGCACTCTAGTACAAAAATGGAGGGACGTGATTTTGTAGGCGTTCATGAACCAATGAACCGCTGATATTGCTCCATCTATAGGGATGTTACTATAGAGAGCTTCAATGTCCATAGTAACCATATATTGTGTATCAGCACAAAAAGATGTATTTTCAATTAAATTTATAATGTGCCGTGTGTCTTGAACAAAAGCAGGTGTTCGGTACACATGTGTACATAGTATGGCATCTACATATTTGGCAAGTGGCTCAGTGGCTGATCCAATAGTTGTCACTATAGGTCTCAAGGGGGGGATCAGTCACATTTTTGTGAACTTTAGGTATGCCATAGATACTGGCCATCCTCGGTTTTTCAATGTTAAGGAATGTCCATTCCTTGTGACATTGATGCAACAACATGTTTGTATTGCAGTTGGTTTTGGTTTGTTTGTACTTTTACAAGGTTTAGTTTTATTTTTGAACTGCATATTATTAATGTTGCTATTTGCGTGTATTTTTTATTTTTCTTAAGTGTAAACCGTGATGGCAAAATGTTTTGTTTGCCTTCTGTATTACAACCTGGTTTGTTTGTACTTTTACATGCTTTTGTTTATTTTTTAAAATTTTAGATTGTGTTGTTCCTATTGTGGGCGTATTTATTATTTTGTAATTTGTAGACTGTGTTTTAGGACATGCTGTTTGCCTTCTGCAATTTGCTGTGTTTTTTTTTTTTTTACTTTTATAAGATTTTGTTTTATTTTTTTAACCCTTGGATCCTGATGTTGCTATTCTGTGCGTTTTTAAAGATTAAGTAATTTGCCCAGGATCACAGGATGTTGGTCCTACACCAAGACTCAAACTTTGTTTTTTAGCTCTAAAGAATTTTTTTACATATTGCAGTGCTTTCTGCAAGTAATTTGGCCATGATTTAAGGATGTTGGTTCAACATTAAAACTCCAACTTTGTTTTTTTAGCTCTAAGCATCTACATAAATTGCAGTGCTTTTTTGCAAATAATTTGCTGAGGATTGCATGATGTTGGTCCGACGCCAAGACTCAAACTTTGTTGTTTAGCTCCAAAGTCGCCATATTTCCCTACTATGCTATAGCTTTATAACAGCCTCTTTTGTTCTCGCTTTAAACTGCCTTAGCACACTGCAAATAAAACATTTTTTAATCCGTATTTTCCTGCTGATTGCTTTACGTTTAAATTGCCTTAAAACGCTGCATATATATTAACCTAAACTTGTATATAAGCCTTCTGAAAACTAAATATTGATCACAGCAAATAAATCCTGTTTTACTACTACTTTGGTTCCTGTAAATATACCCTTAAGGAATCTTCACTTAGGAAGAGGTTTCATTAGTATTAGGGTCACCATCTGTTAAACACTTGCTTAAACAGATAAAACCCACAGGACAGACACATGCCCTCAAGCAATTTGTATACTGTCTCTTAGGCAAGCCTTTCAAGGTTATCTATGTCACCATCTTTTGTTAGTCAGGAATTAGCAGCTAAAAACAAAGTGTTCTGTTCTTCAAACCACATGCTGTGACTTCATAGACATCCTTATCACATTGTAAACACTGGCCTACAGTCTACCTTTGCTGGGAAAACAGCAATAGTACTTCCCACACAATTAATTCCGGTCTTTCGGTTTTGTGCAAAGCAACCCATTCAAACAACTCCATGTAACTAGTGTTCTCCAAAATCTGGTGTTCTCCAGGTCCTTGTACAGTTTTTCAAGATTAAAAATGTTGTGCATGATCACAGTGTGACATTAAAGTTGGACCTTTGTTCCCCAGGTGTAAAGTTGCCATCTTTGCCTAATATGCTATATAACAATAGTATTTGTCATTATTTTTTCCTATACTATAGCTATACACAATAGCATTTCCATCTATAATACAGCTTAATATTACCTGGTGTTTTACAGAACTTTCCATAGCATTCAAACATTAAAGATTATGGCAGGATCAACGCATTACAGCTTCAACTGTTTATTTTTATTAGGGTGCAGGGAGTGCTCTAACAACAAAATAATATTTTGCTTCTGGCATCTAAACATATTGCGTTGCTTTTTTAAGCTGCACTTAATGATATCTTATTTAAGTAATTTGCCCAGGATCACAGGATGTTGGTCCGACGTTAAAACTCAAACTTAGGTTTTTATCTCCAAAGACGCCATGCTTGCTATACCTTTACACAATAGCATTTCCATTCATACTACTACTGCTTAATTTCACCTGGTGTTTTACAGAACGTTCCATAGCATTCAAACATTAAAGATTTTGGCCAGGATCAACGCATTATAGCTGAAATTGTTTATTCTAATTAGAATGCAGGGAGTTCTCTAACAACAAAATTATATTTTGCTTCCAACATCTAAACTTATTGCATTGCTTTTTAGGTCGAGCCTAGCGGCAGCGCGCATGCGCTGCTCGCTCTGCGAGGCATGCAGTAGTCGAGTATGCTGTGGAAGCCTCGCCTACCCTCCTCCTATAATTTTCATTGGCTGGTGTCATTGTCCTTGGTAAATGCTGGCTTCCGATTGATAATCAGGCTTGTTAGTACCTCCTTGTTACTGCCCTGTCGCCATTTGTTACCTCCCATGAGGACTGAATCTTTTACTTGTGGCGTTACACAGTCTCCTTCATAAGTCGGTAAGCACTATTTTTTTTAGGTCGAGCCTAGAGCAGCGCATGCGCTGCTATAGGAAATCGACCTCTTGGAATCACTTCAGCTTCAGGAGAAGCTCGTGCATGTAGTGCTCACACGCCATTGGCCTTTGCGTCTGGGTTTAGCACGCAATTGGCCAAAGGCGTGTGGATGCCCCAGCTTTTAGGAAAATGTTCACTCCCAGAGCGTTTTGCTCTCGGGAGCCAGCATGACATCTGTTTTGTGTCACCTTTCACTTTCGCGGCCGTGGCTTTCTTTGTGGTCCCATGACTCCCATTTATTACTTGCTGCTTTGGCTTTCTCTGGGCTGAGCTCTCGCGCTTCCCGGAGCCTTGTTTACTCTTTCCTGGCACTGATTTTAAGCTTGATTTGTAAGTGGACCAATAAGCAGAAATTATCTTCGCTATCCCTCTCCCTTCTCCACACCCTCGCTCGTCTTTTTAAGCAGAAATTAAACCTATGCTGCTATTTAGTGTTTGTGCGTTCTGAAGAGCTTTATCCTCTCCGCATGTCAGAACGTTTTTTTAAAATCAAATCATGGCGAGTTTAAGGCGTTGCGTCTTTCCCTTGACACAAGTTTTGCTTGTTTACTGACAAAGCCTTTTATTGCTTTTGCCTGCTGCAGTTCTTGTTTACAAAAAGGGATGTGTGGTTTTACATGTCCGTTTTAATTCGACGAATAGGTTGAAAGGTACTACCTTCCTCGGAGCCTGTGGTGCTGTGATGAGCCTGACGTTAAAGCCCCGTCTTGAAACCCCTGATGGTTTTTTACTTAGCACAACAGTGTTGGTGTACATTACAGCAGCAGGGGATGGGTCTTTATCAACAACTCAAAGGCCACCAGCAGCACAGCGACCATCCCGAGCTGCAGCAGACTTGCGATGAAGGAAAACATTCAGTGGAATTCAAATGGGGGAGGAGGGGTTACTCCTGTCATCCCTGCATTACCAATGGACAGTCCAGCAGCCCACATATTTTTCAATGTTTCATATAGTGCGCACTCGATTTGGAGGTATTGGAGCACTTTACCATAGTACCAGTTTCATACATTTTTAGGAACGCGAGAATGTATCAGGCGTCTAAAACACATAGTTTGTGACAAATTTGTACTTTACTACAATCTGATTCCTATGCGCGGCTCACAGTGACAATAATTCTTGCTGAAGGATAAGAGATGTATATTTTCATTGGTGGAAGCTGCACAGCTGTTCCTTGATTGCACCGGTAGGGTGCGGATGCTGAAGGGTTAACCTGGTTTTCCGTGTTGTTGTATTGCATTCTTCTGATACAAAGTGGGTCTTGGAAGCTCAGCTGCTGGAGATGGGGGAGGGTGTGAAATAGTGTACGGTAATACCATGTACAGGAAACAGAATAAAAACCCAGCTAGAGGCCAACATTTCCCAATTTATGTTGGAAGTATCGCAGCAAGTTTTATCGTTTGCTATTGCTACTGACTTTAATGAAATGTTATTTTTGTAGTTGAGTACATCATCTAATCAAGTATAAAAATAAGCATTTTATTTCCGCTTGAAACACGGTAAACTGGTGAGCTTGCTCAACTGTACATGTTGCACCCGAATGGGTGGTCGTAAACTAGAAATGCCTTCTGCTTTACTGTCCTTATCGGAGAGAGACACCAGAGTTCGAGACCTAGACTTTGATCTGTTAAGACTCAGAGCTTGACACTCTCCAGTCATACACAATAGGGCCTTGATTTCCAGCGCTCTAGGTTTCTCTAGGTCCGACATGGGATGTGCCTGACAAGGGCTGCGCAGGCGTTGGATGTGGTAGTGGCTTGACCGAGGGCACAGGGTGCAGAATTCAATACATAAATATAATTTGTACAGAATATTCAGCCAAGAATTACCTTGTATGACTATATAAACATACATGACAGTGGCTATAAGCCCTCGTATGCAAGGAAAGGGTCCGGGCGTTCTAAAAAAACAAAATAAGTTGTTCCAAGTCCTTTCATCATTTGTCTGTCTTGGGTATTCTCCTATGTTGAGGTGAATATGCCTTCTATTGGTAAAACATAATTAATATATAGTACACGGGATGGATTTGCCATTGAGGCCTCTAGGGCGTCTTCAACGATAAATACAACACTGAATGCATTGCCGAGAATACTGCAATTTATGTTAATACTGAAGTGGGTATTGAGGTTATTTCCCCTGAAAGTGAATTTACTGTCGGTGTGGAACTCTTTTTCCCAGCTGATATAACAGATTTGATAAATATGCAGTTTATATGAGAACCGTGCTGTTCCTAATCAGGGAAGGATATAAAAACAAGCATTGGCATAGCCAATAGGTCTCACCTTTGGGACCTTATAAGTATTTAGTTTTGCAGTACAATATCCTTGATGCAACAACATCAACTGTTGCATGGCTAAACACTTATAAGGTCCCAAAGGCGAGACCTATTGGCTATGCCAATGCTTGTTTTTTTTTGCAGCGCGGACCGCTTTCACTTTAGTGGCCGCGCTTGTTCATTTAATTAATTTGCCATGCGGGCCGAAAGGGAGCGTTTCTACTCGCTAATCTAACAAGCATTTGCAATGCAATAGGTCTCGCATTTACGCAAGTTTGAGCTATTCACATTGCAAATAACAATGCCTTTTATTTTTGTTTTCGTTTTTAAAACATAAATAAAAGGCATTGTCATTTACAATGCCAATAGTTTAACTCGCGTAAATGCGAGACCTATTGCATTGCAAATGCTTGTTTCAGTTAGTGCCCCATGATCTGTTTATGTGCGTCGACTACATACTATGCTCCCTCGCCCTGCTGCCCTCCTTTCAAGCTGCTGACTACTTAGGCCACGTAGTATCTGACCACGATGCAGCTACGGCTGACTTACAATGGGGTACCCCAACCCCTTGACCCCCACGTGGCATCTGCCCAGGGACTGTCTGGAAGATCCCACATTCTGGTTCTTCTAAGAAACACATATTCGTAACTATTTTGCTGACAACAAATGCATGGCCTCTAATTCTCTCCTTGAATGGGATGCCTTTAAGGTGGTTACCCGAGATATCTGCCTTAAGGAAATAGTGGGAGTCCGTAGCACTCCCAACAAAGATCTCGCAGAGGTGGAATTGCACCTACCATCTTTAGAACGTGCCGCTGAACCGGAAGCACAAAGCCGTCACGAGTTGGAACAGGCTAGGTGTCAACACACCTCTCTTCTGGAGTGCTTATGATGTTTTTACCTCACGGCCTATGCAGCCAAAACCTATAGAGAGAACAATAATTCAGTCTGCCTTCTCACATGGTTAATCCACCAGGAGCAAAGGGAGGCTCCCATTCTTGAGTTTATCTCCCCTTCAAGTACAGCTTTATGAACACAACATCACAGTCTTTCAGAGTTCTATAGATACTACTCTTACATCTATAGGGCACCCCGGTCGACCCCACAGAGAACCGCTGACTATTTCCTCACACCTGTTACTCTGCCGCCCATCGATGTGTCACAACTAGACACCCTAGATGCAGCCATAACACCGGCGGATGGTAAGCAGGCAATCTGGGACATGGCCAGAAACAAGACTCCAGGCCTTGATTGACTTCCTATCGAATATTATGGCACATACGTAAGGGTCTTAGCACCTCGCTTAACTGCTGTATACAACGAAGCCCTTCGCCTGGGCAAGTTACCGGCCTCCCTCAGGGAATCTTTGCTAGTCTCGATCCCTAAACCTGACCATGATACTACAAATGCCGCCTCTTACCACCCTATCACCATATTAGGGAGGAGTACAAAATATTGGGAAAAATCTTATTTGCCCAATATGCTCAGCTGCTACTGGGACTCATACACCCTGATCAGAATGGGTTTGTTCCTGGCCGTAGCACTTCCCACAACATCCGACACCTGTTCCACGTTCAAGACGAGGTCCAGGAATGGTTCCTTTGTGCGGTGGGACTGGTCCTGCACTTTGAGAAAGCATTTGACTTGTTCGACTGGAGCTATCTTTCCCGAGTTCTTGAGCAGATGGGCATAGGCAACCGTCTTCTGGCCTACACCCAACTCTTATACACAAACCCACTTTCGGGAGTCCGGATGGGCCAATATATCTCTAACACCTTCTCGGTTAACCGCGGCACTCGGCAGGGATGTCCTCTCTCACCCCTGGTCTTCAGGATAGCCATGCAATCCATTACCATCTGCCTCTGCAAGGAGGGCGCATGCTGGGGCATCCCTCTTGCAGATAGGACACATGCCATGTCACAATACGCTGACGATCTTGTGCTGTTCCTTCGTGATGCTCACGCAGACCTCCCCCCATCCAAACAACATTACAGTCATTTGCTGAGAAACCCGGTTTAGCGGTCAACTGCAATAAATCCTCCGTATACCCACTTCATAACAACCTGCCCCCACAAGAGATCATTCTAGGTGGAACCCTTCTCACCTGGCGCAACTCTGCGGTTCGATGCTTAGAAATTCACCTCTACCATACCCCGACTGATCTGTTTAATGGCAATCTGTGCCCATGTCCTGGCATCGTTGAAATCCCTGGTCTCTTTTTGGAAGAATCTTACACTGGCAAAAGCTGGGAGGATCGCACTATCAAAGATGGTGATAATACCTGTATTATTTTGCCAATATCTCGGTGATAACTCTTCACAGTTTCTTACAGGAACCTGACACCTTCCTAACTGAATTTATAAGGGGGAGTGGTTGCACGCGGATTGCCTTGAAGAAGTTACAATTACCCACTGGAGAAGGTGGACTAGGTGCCCCTTCCTTTGAGGCTTATTTTTTAGTGTCCCAACTTCAATGGGTGTCTTGGTGGCTAGCCAATCGCAATCTCTGGGAAACTTGCAACCACTCCCCAACGCTTTCCTCCATGGCTATTAGAAATATCTTACTTCCACAGGCGCAGTTGGCATCTCCTCCACTTTCACTACGAGGGCAAATAGCCTATAAGTGCTTGGCTAGGGCCCGCACTCTAACACAGCACATTCTCCCATCTGCCCCAGGGTTTCCTCAGCAAGGTCTCCCCCATTACCCAGGCACATAGACGGCCTTGGACTTGCGCAGCTGGCAAGAGTGCTCGCTGACCACAGCCAGTGACTTGTTTTTAGATGGCCACCTTCTTTCCTTTGAACAGCTCCACACAGACTTTGATCTCCCAGCGGGGCAATTTATCACCTGTCGTCAACTCCATAATACATATCATACACTTTGGTTGACCAGAGACGACGAGCCACCCCACACATGCAGTGTTGCATGCGCTCTTCACCATGGGTAACGGCAATTGCATAATCACATGGCTCTATAGGGTGCTCCGCAGCCACACAGGCATTTCTTTAGCGCCCCTTCATACCAAATGGGAAGAAGATATCGGAAGGATAATCAATGACACACAATGGACACAGTCGCTGGCGTTCTCCCACACTGTTTCGAGAAATGGCAGGTTTAAAAATATTCATCATGCACAGTGCCGATTTGACCCCTGCTCAGCTTAGCCAATACTGCCCCGCTGCTGACCTCCACTTTCCCCGCTGCAACTCGGGAAATGTAGATTTCAAGCATAAGCTATGGTCCTGTCCCGCCCTGGCTACCTACTGGTGAGATGTTCATGCTGCGCTCCGCGAAGTTACTGAGCTCCCTGACATCTATACTTGGGAGATGAGTGCCCTTGGTATCTTTAAAAGCAGAAAGCGACACATCGTCCATACTCGTTTCGGAGGCCTGGCCTTTTTACTGGCCAAGAGAACACTCGAGGATGCATTGGAAAGCCCCCTCCGCTCCTCCACTTCTTGTGTGGCGAAGCGCAGTGCGCAAATGGGGAATGGTAGAAGGCACCACCCTCCGCTATGAAAAGGCATGCCATACCCGCAGACATCCCATATCCCCGGATTGGGACACACTTTTTACACAGTTCCTACACATCATGTCCCCAATCTCCCTCCTTTAATCCACTACTCTGACACCCCTGTTCCGTGAGCCCGCTGTGAGAAGTTGGCCAGGCATATGCTGTCCACTAGTTATAGTGGGCACCTTGCACCAGTCCAAACGACCCTTATTGATGATAGGTTTAAAGACAACCTTTATTGAAAGCTATCCTAGTGGTAGCTATGGAGAGCAGCCTTCAGGCTAAGTCTTGAAGGAATGTAAAGCAGCTTTGTTTACCATATTATAACCTCTTGAATGACCAAATAAAAGGAGAACCACACCAGGTATATATAAAATATATGTATTTATTTCTAAACACTCACTACTAATCTCTTTATGAGATTAGAGTCCAAGATACACAATATCACAGTATTAAAACGACAGTAAACAGCACAATATACAATGGGCCCCAGGGGGGGACCAAACCATATATTAAGAGAGTGGTATAAGAACCACGACTTGACTAGACACAGTGCCTAGAGCACGTAGAATCGCTGGGACCCCAAGGAACCACCCAAGGCAGTGACACAGGAGACCCACGGGGGACGTGTGCAGTGTGAGAACACAGCCGCGAGCGCCGTAGGATTCTATGAGGAAAGTCGCAGTTGGAATTTTAAAGCAAAAGGACACTTAGGAGAGGACTTTGAGCAAACCCCTTTAGACTTAAGGGGTTCTAGGGCCAACACCCACGGGAGCACCGTAGTACTCGAGTTACCTCACCCAGGGAAGCCGGGTGCATAGGTGTCAAAGGGTGTCGGGAATCGGCCTTTATTTCAATGGCGATCTGCTGCAAAGTGCTGCTGCCGTGAAGGAGAAAAGTGTCCGGTGTGATCCAAGCCTGGATCGAAGATGTGAAGAACCTGAAAGCAGAGGGGACAGAGTCTGGGTCACTAGCCAGTGACCAGGAGCGGAGCAATCGAATGCCCACCGATGTCAGGTGCTTCAGGTGCGAAGAGGTGAAGCTTGACTCTGCAGCCACGGGGTCCCGGAGACCTCAAGGACAACTAGGAGCCGGATTCGAGCTGTCCCACAAAGGATGTCGAGTGCTGGGGTGTCAGTGCTTGGATTGAACACAACAAGCCTTGGCAACAGCAACCCACGCAGGAAGAGAAAAGATGCTTCTGTGTGAACCAGCAAGGTTCTGGGGACTCCCCAAGCAATGGAGAGTCAGGGCACGTCTGGAGCAACCAGAGAAGCCCAATCAAAGTTAGAGTTGCCTTCTTGGGGACCCACAGGTCAACGGACCAGGGATCGCAAAGGGACCTCGAGAGGAATCACAAAATGGCGGCCCACGGAACACTCGTTGAGTGTAGGCCTGCAATCTTCGGTGTGATCACTGCTCGGGGTCAGGGCTACAAGTAACCCAAAGCTCAGCCTCAGGGGTTGCCGGAAAGCTGATGCTTCTGCAAATGGACGCGGAGCCCAGGGGTTCGGGTTGCACGGTCGCCACGAGGGAAACGGGCCTCAGACTTGCTGTGGGCACAGATCGACCTCTAAGACCTCGGAAAACCCACCTCCTGTGTGGCAATATTCTTCGGAGTCCGTCGGAGCTTCGGAGATGCCAACAGGTCAGTTGCGTTAAAGGTGCCTGCCTTGCAGGGGAGTAACTCCTTTACTCCAAGGGAGATTCTTCAGTCATCCAGCTTAGTGCAGCTCGTCAAAGTACTTGGTTTCAGTGTCAGAGTTTAGTCCAGGTGTAATCTAAAGTCCTGTAGTCAGGGGTTCCTACTTTATACCCAAGGAAGGGGTGGGACAAACTCTGGGGACCCACCTATGGGAGGGTCAGGAAAGAGGGGTGGCTACACCCATTTCCTTTGTCCAGTTTCGCGCCAGAGCAGGGGCTGGTAGCCCCTGCAACCGGTTTGAGCTGGACTATGCACAGGGACACCAAATGTACCCCCAGTGCAGACTTCAAAGCAGTCCAGCCCCAATACACTAAAGCCTGTCTGGGAGGTGGTCACACCTCCCTGTGACAGGAAACCTATTGTCCAGGCCTCCCCTGCCGGAGTTTCGCCCAGCAGCAGGAGGGCAGACTCGTGTCTGTGGCTGCAGCGTCCATTTTGTGATGCCAGGGTTCTGTTAAGCTGGTGCCATGTTTCTCCCTCTAGTAGGGTGGAATCATACCTCCCACCCCAGTTACTGGGGTGGAGGTATGATTTCAAGGTGTTTGACACCAAACACCACATGTTTCCATGCAGCCATTCTCAAGTTAGCATTTACCGCGAGGTTATAATGCACTTAAGAGTATATGGTTGGCTGCATCACAAACAACCCCGGAATGAAGATTCCGAAAGCTGCAGAGGGGCTCTGCTCATGCATGAGCACCCTCTCACATGGAACCCAGCACCCTGCCTTCAGGATTGTTAAGGCCTGCCATAGGGGTGACTGATAGGTTTACATGTGCAGTGATATGGAGAGATATAGTTAACCTATATCTCAGTAAGGGGTGGATACACCACCTTAGACAGGCTGCTGTAGCAGACCTGTTGTGTCATTTTGGATGGCCTCTCAGGGGTGGCATAATACATGCAGCAGCCCCTGGGAGGCCTCTGGGGTACCTATGCCCTGGGTACATAGTATACCATATACTAGGGACTCATAAGGGTACCCCAGAATCCAATCTGGAGTGTACCTAAAGTACATGCAATCAATTTAAGGGGAGAGCAGATAGGCTGGGTTCCTGAATAGCAGGATCCCAGCCAAACTAAGTCGAAAACAAGCAAAACACCAGGAAAAAAGTGGGGGCAATCATGCAGTCAGATTCCACCTTCCTACACCCGCCACATGCCTTCTACCCCCAAACCTATGCATGTGACCCCTCCCTACACACTTGTGCAGCGCTCCCTCTATCCCCCCAGCCGACACCCGCTCCATAGGCACACGGCGGACCTGCCTTCCGACTTGCCCTTGCGCCACCCCTATACCATGAAGGACCTGCCGGCTGCCCTTCAGAATGGCAGCTACTACTAATTCACCTTCTTAGTCTCTGAACCCAGTCCCCCCCCCCCTTCTAGTTCCGCGTTTCTCACACTCCCCTTTCTCATATATACACTCTGACACCGCTGGAGATTATATTATTGATAGTACCACTAGAACAACACACTGTGACTCATTATCTCCTACTGTACCTTATTTTTTGGGAATATTTGTCTATTTCTTTCCTTAATAAGCTTTGTTTATGTATGCAAAACGTCAATAAAAAACAATTTAAAAAAAAAAGGTGATAGACTGTGCTTCAGCATAACTTATATTTTTAATGACCCGATCTCTGCAGCAGTGCGGGATTGCGATGGGCTGCAAATTTAGGCCATCGTACTCAGGGTGATGCCTGGGATGGTGGGAGGAGGAACGTGCCTGTCAAATAAAAAAATACACTTTTTTGCAAAATGTCTGTTTCAGGCTGAGATTCAATTCATAGACGATATTTTCCCGTTTGGAAGGGCGATCAGGAATCTCTTACTAATGAAGATCCAAATAAGATGATACTGACTATGAATCTCAGCCAGACTGAGACAGTGTTTCTTGATATCACGGTTAAAATGTGCGATGACCCTCTGGTGACCACCACTCATCGTAAACTAATTGCTGGAAATGCTTTGATGCATGCTGCCTATGTCACCCATCTCCACTAATTAAAAGTATATATACCTTTTGGTTAAAATGCGCATACAAGACGCAACTGCAGCTTCTTGCATGCTACATGAAAGTGCAAAAATAACTCAAAAAATTGCCGAACATGGGTATAAACATGGTTCACTTACGAAAGCAAAATCAAGACCCTCAGCATTAGAGGGAGATTCCTTGCTCTCTGAAAGTTCAAATAAAAACTCTAAAATAGATGGTTAAACAATCTCAAACTGATTACATAGTACTCGACCAGCCACTGGCAATTATGAAAAATAATTACTAAACACTGGCATTTACTATTACTGTTACAAGACCCATATCTAGATGTCTCAATAGCACCACAGATAACTTATAGCAAATTATCAAATCGGGGTGGCATGTTAATGAAATCGCTCTTTGCAGTAGCCAATATGAGTAACAACACATCATGGTTACCACCGTTAGCAAAAGTGTTTTCACTTGCACTCACTGCAAATATTGTGAATGTGGTTGAAAAACATTTAAATATTTTGATAATGATGGCAAACACGAGCAAAAATATGTATTAATTCCTATAAATTTCCAAACCAGCTTTGTGGTTTATGTCATATAATGTTCACGTTCTAAACCAATGATACTCAAAATATGTCCCCGGGGGACTTGCGGCCCTCTTGATGTTTACCCTGGTGAACAGTAGCATGAGCTGATGTTTACTTGCGGCCCTCTTGATGTTTCAGGCTTTTCGCAAAACCAAACCTGCTCGGATTGATCCTCTCATTTTGCAAAATAATCATTAAAAAGTTAACTGTGTGCTATTAACCGCGTTTGAATTTAACTGCGCATGCGTAAATGAGAACGCGTTTAGAGAAAATCTGGGGTAGGCCGCAAGTCTGCACATGACTAATGCAGAAACTAATGGCTAAAGGGCTGCAAGTTTAATGATCATACAAATGCTTTTTTAATCTTATGCAAACTATTAATATTGCTAAGCAAAACACTTTTAGAGAATAAACTCATGCAAAAGATATGATATTCACGTTGTATTTGTCTTTTCCTAGAAAATGGCTTTTTCTGTGCTGGAGAGAAAGGCCTCAGAAAATCTAGCTTGAAATACTAAACCATGGTGTGAGGAAGGGAGAGTGCTTAATCAGTTTTCCGTGTGTCTTTGGTGATGACCAAGGTTATGGAGGAAACAATGAGTCTCTGAAAGCGAGTTCCTCTGGAAGAGGACATGCGGACAGAAAAAGTTACATTAAACGTGAACGAAATGTGAACATGCTGCGGAAGAGAAAGATACAGAAGCCTGAAAATGACGTATTGAGTTTGGAGAATAGTGTGTTTAAAAATTGGAACTTGCTTGGAGTGGTGTGACCAAGACACCCCTTGTTTTAGCCAATTAGAATCTTTAGTTAGATGGGATGGATAGAGTAGGGGTTGGACTTGTATGAATTTAGGGTATAATTATACCTAGTAAGTAGGTGGGGTTAGGCAGCTTATTTCTTAACTTTGCGTGAGGAGAGAGCTGTAACGCTGTTTCCTATTCTTGTGGGCTGGCTGATGATCTGCTGTTCCTGACTCTTAAACTTTGCATTTCAAATTCTTCTTTGAAGTGCCCTGCTTACTCTCATGGCCAGAGGGTAGCATTTCTATTCTTAAGACTTGAATGATAGGTAAATATAATCAATCTCTGATTTGCATAATTATTTTGCAAATGTCATCTCTTCTTTTGTCTCTTTACCTATCCTCTCTCTTATTGCGCTGTTCATGAGATGTATACTGTTATTGATTGAAACTGAATGTTCTTTGTGTGAAATACTCCGATTTTTGCTGATTTTGTACTTGATGGGCATCACATTAATTTAGATAAAGATTATTGTTATTAACGGAAAAGTGTCTGTTGTTATTATGGTAAGATATTGAATCACGGTGTAAATGCAGATTATTATTTACCAAATCCCTGCCTTCTTAAAAAAGATTAATCATTTGAGGTGATACTTTAGTTAGTAAGTTTGGTCTAAACTCAAACAGTGTGGAGGGAACTAAAATTATTTGGGTCCAGGTTATGAATGATTATTTCTGAGTTCCCGAAACGCTGTATCAGTTTTTGGTAGCAGAAATTGATGGCTTAAAGGGTTAAATTTGGTGAATTAATAGGTTTGAATTAATGATTTTGGTGATTAACCGGTCATACCATAAATTGTATGTAGTGTTCCGTCGTTGACCTTAAACTCAGGCACGGAGTGGCCTAAGATCCCGGGATATTATTAGCCTAATGGGCAGAGGAATTAGTGTGGCATAAACTACAGAAGTATTTTGTCTGCTGGGGTGATATTAGGCAACGAAGGAGGTTGTTAATATTGCATAGGGAACTCTGAAGTTTGTTTAGTGGAGATTTATTTGGGTACCTTTAGAAAGCGCAGCTGAAGAAGTCCCGAGAATCTTTAGTTTGAGAGAGGGTGGAATAACGCTGGTCGATATTCTGCTAGCAGCAAAAGAATTCTTAGTGTGTTTGTATCTATCTTTTTGGTTTAGTGGGGCAGACAAAGCAGGATTGTTTTATGTTGTTTCTAACAACTGTTTCTTTTTAAAAGAGTTTGAAAACATTATCGTAAGAATTTTGTAAAGGGAGGGTCAGTTGTAGGAGTTATACTGACGTCACCGTGTGCAGCGCTGGCATTGGTCAGCTAGAGTGAAACGTCACAGTGAGTGTCGCGCAACTATTGGTTGGTAGGTGTGAGATGTGCTGGTATTGGTTGTAGTGTACGAATAACATCTGAAGATTTACTAAAGAGTTTTGTGTTTGTTTATTTATTTAGAATTAGCGTAGTGAGTTGAAAAGAAATGAAATTGTTAAAAATGATGAGGACATTTTTCAGAAAGGATGAACCAATTGAAATCACAACAGGAGTCCCAGTACCGAAAGATGGTACACCAGCTGCTTTCATGGCTTTGGAACGTGGTTATCATACGTGCACATGGTTAGAGAATTGGATGAAATATACTGAAGAAGATGGTGATTTGGCTTTTCCAGGGAATGGTACTTTTAATGTGAGAATTTTAGAAAATTTAAGGTATCAAATGAACAGGTTGAGACCTAATCCTAGGCCGATGCAGTATGAGGCGCTTGAGGCATGGGAACATGAAGCGTATCAGAGAGAGAGAGAAACAGGACAGAGAATAGATACAGAAATACAATGAATAAATATTCAGAGGCAAAATGGGATGCACAAATGAAGAGATGGAGGAGAATTGTGAGAGAAGGTGAAGGTTTATATCCGGTTATGGTAGCGGAAGATCAGACAACAGGAAAATGTAAAGAGAAAAAGAAGAATGTAGAAAGTACAGATTCAAATCCTAATGAAATTGATGATGAGTTTTTGGATGAGCTTTTATTAAATAGAACTCCGCTGTTACTCCTAGCGCACCATTAATTGAAATTGAGGTTTCTCAGTCCTCTCTTATAAGAAATGTTGGTAACTCAAAGCAAGTAAAAAATGACTTGGCACAAAAGATTAATCAATTAAATTTGAATGCAGAAGCTTTATCGGTACCAGTGACAATTGGTCCAATAGTTCTGTTGTATAGTGAAGGTCAAAATATATCTCAAGTGCACGCCTTGACGGTGCCAGTTAATGATAACAGAGCTTGTAGAAGTGCTGGAGCGAGTGTAGTGGAACCTTTGATTGATATTTCAGAGAGACCTGTAGAAACTCCAAGGCGTAATACACAAATAAAACCAAGGAGATTGTTACAGAATTTGGGAGAAGCAACACCTACATCGGGGGGTTCAATAGGACCATCTCCAGAAGAGTTAGATGAATGTATTAGAGGAATGGTGTCAAACAGAGGGAATGTCAACGTGGATGTAGGAAGATTAAAAGGGGATTTAGAAGAAATGATTCTAGGTACGATAAGTCCAGAAAGATTGAGTAAATATCAGGAAGAAGAGTTGTTTTTTTGTGTAAGAATATCAAAATGAGAGCCAAGGCTCTTCATGAGAAATTTGCTGAAGTAGCACAGACATACGGAGTCGATAATGAGAAGTCAAAGGCTTTACAAAAGACATATCGATTGGATTTTAGTGATAAAGATTTAGAGAGTTTGAATGCTTCTGGGAAACAATTGCAAATTAAAGAGCTAATTAATACATTAAAGCGCTGGGGTGAGTTAGAATGATGGAAGGGCAGATAAGCTAAAAAAAAAAAAGAATAGATGCTTGCAAATGCAGGAGCAACATCATCAATGTATCCAGTGAGTGAAACAGATAAAGAGATAGTGACAACTGAAATTATATATCCAATGAGAGAAGTACCAGGTGGTGGATATGTTCATGTGCCATGGAATAGACAGGATATTTTGTCTTTTACAAATGATTTTCCAAAATTGAGGGAAAAACCAGTTGAATGGTATAGACAAGTTGAAAGATTTGTAAAAGTGTCAAAAGTTTTACTAAAAGATCTGGGTGGCTTGTTTGATATTGTGGTTCCAGCAGATTTGTGGGTTGAGTGCAAGATTGCAACAGATTGGCCTAAGGAAGAATACCCTAGAGATCCAAAAACAGGAGCACCATCAGATGAAGTAATGAAAAAATATAATCAGGTCATTACATATTTGAAAGGGAAAATTTCACCAAAAGAGACAGATTGGGTTAAAATAGACAGGACAACTCAAGAGTCAAAGGAAACAGTGCATGCATATTATGAGAGGCTTTTACAGGTGTTTAAACAATATAGTGGTATGGAGAATATCACTGATAAAGAGATGGGACATTTTGTGTATAGGTTTGTGTTTGGACTGAAACCAGAAATTAGCAATATGATTCAGCAGCATTTGATATAATGGCAAAGCAAAAGTATAGATGAGATACTTCGCTATGCAAAATATTGTAGCAACGACATTGACTCAAGGCACAAGAAATTAAAAGAGAAATTGATGTGGGCACAAATGAAAGCAGCACAGAAAGGTGGGAATTTTGTATCTGGTTCTCAGACAGGTTTTCAGGGAAAAGGTCAGAATCAGAATACTCAAAATGGACAGTTTTCTACTATGGGAGGTGTTGTGATGAATGGAGGTGTGCAAACACAGGTGAAAGGTAGAGGTAATAAGGAAGTTTTGAAAAAGAAGTATCCTTGTCATGCGTGTGGTAAGTTCGGGCATTGGAGGCGCGAGTGTAGGCTTGTTCTGGAAAACAATGGAATGGATCAGAATTTTAATCAGCAGATGCAAAGTGTAGTGAATAATAATCAACAGCAAGAACATCAGCAACAGCAAGTAGTGACACAGGCACAGATACCACAAGCTCTGATGCCAGGTAATGTGAATGCTCAAGTACAAAAATACAGTGCGAATGTGGGTTTTCATTCAGGAGGACAGAATGGAAATAATCAGAATGTACAAATGTCTTCACAATATTGGCTGCAGTGTCATTGGAGTGATTCAGATACATCTAAATTACGGTGCCTGAATGGGGAGGAGGATCAGTGTGGTCCCTTTGTGGATGGAGGAGTAGAAGGTGATGCAGTAACATTCCTTGTAGACAGTGGTGCTACCCGTTCCACAGTGAGAACTGCGGAAATTCCAAACCTACCCCTCTCGGGAGAAACAATCCAGGTTATTGGCGTATCTAATCAGCTGAAACAAACTCAGGTGACAAAACCAATGAAGGTACACATTGGAGATTTGAGACTCGCATGGTTTTGTGGTGTGTGATTCGAGTCCAGTAAATTTGTTAGGTAGAGACTTGCTTTGCAAAATGAATTGCACCATCTATTGTACGCCAGATGGAATAGCATTTCAGACACCTGATGAAGATTTTGCTTTTAAATTAATGTTGGCAAGAGAAGAGTCAAAAGTGAACGATGAATTTCCTTTGTTTACTGTGAAGGATTTGCCAGTTGAATTGAGAGACAGAGTGATGATGGATGCATGGGATTTTAAAGGACAGGATATTGGGCTGATGAAAGGAGTTGACCCAATTCAAATTTCAGTGAAACAAGCAGCGGAATTTCCAAAAATCCCACAATACAAAATGAGTCCTGAGACTATTGCAGGAGTGACGCCTGTAATTGACCAAATGATTGAACAAGGCATTTTAAAAGAAATATTGGGAAGTCCTTGTAATTCACCTATTATGGGTATTAAAAAACGAGCGGAAAATATAGGATTGTACAAGATTTGAGGCAGGTAAACAAAATAGTGATACCTTGCTGTCCAATTGTACCAAACCCAGCAGTGATACTTTATCAAATACCATGTGATGCAGAGTGGTTCACTGTGATTGATTTGTCAAGCATTTTTCTCGATACCCTTACATCAGGATAGTCAATATTTGTTTGCTTTCCGGTTCGGAGACCGTGTTTTGGCATGGTGCCGAGTTCCTCAAGGGTATAAAGAGAGTCCCTCGATTTTCAATCAGATTTAAAAAAAATGTTTGGAGTCATTGGTAATGCCAGAAAATTCGGTACTGGTGCAATATAGGTGACTTACTTGTTGCATCAAAATGAAGGAAGCTTGTGTGACAGATACTATTGCTCTGCTGAACTATTTGGCAGTAGGTGGGCATAAGGTGTCACCAGCTAAATTACAATTTTGTAAAAAAGAAGTTTTGTATTTGGGACACAAATTGAAAAAAGAGTCAGGACAGTATTACTAGATCGAATAAATGTGATCTTGCAAATGAGTCCTCCCAGAACACAGAAAGAAATTCGAATGTTTCTGGGCATGGTTGGATATTGCAGACAATGGAACAGTGGTTTTTCACTGATTGCAAAGCCCTTACAAAGACTGGCACACAAAGATGTGATCGATCCAATGGATTTGAAGGAAGAATGCATGAAGGCATTTATAGAGTTGCGAGACAGTCTTTGTCGTACACCTTCATTGGGAATGCCTGATTACAACAAGAATTTTGCATTATTCTGCTGTGAAAGAGATGGTTGGGCACTTTCAGTTTTGGCGCAAACACATGGAACAATACGCCGATCAGTGGCATATTTTTCTGCTACATTGGATGCTGTGGCAGCAGCATTGCCAGGTTGTCTGAAAACAGTAGCTGCTACATGTGTGAGCTTGGAACAGAGTGAGTCCATTGTTATGGGCTATCCTTTAAGAGTGTACGTGCCTCATTCTGTGGAGATTTTGTTGACCAGAACTTGAACACAGCATCTCACTAGTAGTCGTCTGACTAAGTATGAGAGAGTGATTCTGGGTGCGGAAAATGTAACAGTGACAAGATGTACAAACCTAAATCCAACCACACTGTTACCAAGTCCAAGTTGTGAAGAGGTGGTGGATGAAGCAGAACATGATTGTCTGGATGTGACTGAATTATGTACAAAACCAAGGCCAGATATTAAGGATACACCTTTATCTGAATCAGATTGTGTGATGTTTGTGGATGGATCATGCATAAGGGATGAAAAGGGTTCTTTGCGTGCTGCATATGCAGTTTGTACAGTGGCAATGGTTCTTGAAGCTTCATGCTTAAAGGGAACAGTTTCAGCGCAAATTTCAGAACTTGTGGCGCTAACCAGAGCATGTATAATTGGGAAAAATCTAAGAGTAACCATATTCACTGTTGGTCAATATGGTTTTGGGGTTGTTCATGACTTTGGACAACTGTGGATGCAACATGGATTTTTAACTTCAGTAGCTCACCAATTCAGAATAGTAACTTTGTAAAGGATTTATTGGTTGCATTACAGTTGCCCAAAGAAATTGGAGTGGTAAAGTACTCTGCACATAAATCTGGAAATGATTACATTACGGTTGGTAATAAATATGCTGACCAGGTTGCACAATTTTGTGCACAAAATTCAGTCTCAATAAACAAAAGTACCCAGAAATCTGATGTAAATTGTCATCTAATGTTTTCTTCTGTTGAAACTTGGGACGAAATTAGACAACTGCAGGAAGAAGCTAGTGATGAAGAAAAAGAATTATGGACTAAGTCAGGTTGCACACGTAGGGAAGAAGACCAAGTGTGGGTATGCAGTGCTGGAAGACCAATAATGCCAGATTGCTTGCTGTCACAGATGGCAAGAATATATCATGGCGTAACACACATAGGTAGGGATGCCAAGATCAGACTTTTTAAGCAGACATGGTATAATCCCAAATTCAGGGTCATGGCAGAGAGTCTTTGCCAGAGAGTCTTTGCCAGAGATGAGTGACTTGTCAACAACAAAATGCAGGGAGAAAAACAGTTGTCAGTTGGGGACGAATTGGAAAAGCAGCAGGCCCATTTACAAGATTACAAGCTGATTTAATTGAACTACCCCCTTGTAATGGACTAAAATGTGTTGGTGGTGGTTTGTCTGTTCTCTCGTTGGGTGGAGGCTTACCCAACAAGACGAAATGATAATCTAACAGTGGCTAAATTACTTCTGAGAGAGATAATACCCAGATTTGGATTTCCAGTCTCTTTAGAAACAGATAGAGGGACACATTTTAATAATGAAATAATTCGGATGATCTGTGCAGCTTTACAAATTGAACAAAAATGACACTGTGCCTATCGACCAGAAGCTTCAGGTGTGGTTGAACAGATTAATGGCACTATCAAATCCAGATCGGCAAAGGTATGTGCATCCACAGCACTCAAATGGCCAGATGCTTTACCCCTAGTTCTGATGAGTCTGAGAAGTATTCCTGATAAAAAATACTGGATTATCCCCTCATGAAGTGCTTATGGGGAGAGCAATGAGACAGCCAATAGTTCCAGCGAATCAATTAATGACAATAACTAATGATCTAGTGCTCGATTATTGCAAAGGACTGGCTGATGTGGTACAGTCTGTGTTTCATCAGGTTGGAGAAGTTGCAACTACAACACAGCAAGAACAAGCACATGACCTAAGTCCAGGTGAGTGGATCCTGGTGAAGAAACATGTGAGAAAGTCGTGTTTGGAACCACGTTGGCATGGGCCATATCAAGTGATACTGGTAACGACAACAGCAGTGAAGTGTGGTGGCTTACCAAATTGGATTCATGCAAGCCACACAAGAAGAGTCCCAAGTCCACTGGAAACGGATGAAAGAGATCAAGAACAAGCTGAAAATAACAGAGATTCTGAAAGTGATCAAATAGAGTGGGCATCAGCTACTGGGTCCCAAGAGGCTGCTGAGACTGTTGTTAAAGAAGAAGGAGAACAAATTCCAGTTCAAGGAAAAGTTTTTAAAAAAGAATCGATAAAAAGAAGTTTTGAGAATTGTCTTGAATCTGGTGATTCTGTGCAAGTGAAAAAGGCAAGAAAAGGAGATGTATGGACAAAAGGAGTAAAAAGACTGAAATATACTCTGAAAAGAAAGGTTCCAAATCCAATAATAGAAGTATCGAGCCCAACAGAACAAAGTGATTCAGAGGACGAGACAGTTCGGAGAACAAAAAGAGTAAAAGTACCGAACAAAAAGTACACAGCACCTGAATGGACATATGTGGTGACTGAAAAGGTCGAGCAGAAAAATCAAAGCCAAGAAGAAGTTGTGACAGGTTCAAGTTGTGAGCATTTTTACGAGTCACCCTAAATGAACTGTCAAACAAATTAAGGTTGCAGAAGATTGAAAAGAACACTCTAAAAGGGTGTAGAAAATTGAACCGGAAAAGAAGTCAAGAGCTGTGAAATAAAAAAATAAAAAAAGGGGGGTGAAGAAGCAGGCTTAAGTAGTGCTTGGATACACCATATTTTCAGAATTGTAAATTTCTAGATTTATTAGTTTAGGTTTTTTTTTTCTTCCTAAATTGCAGAAATAAAACATCATGAGACTGGATATCAAAATCAGGATTGTAAACGTAGATGTGTTAAGGCTTGTTTCATAAGTATTTTACTACTACTGTTTGTCTGGTTAACACTCATTGTTGTAGTGCCTTATTTTATGTATTCTACTACAGGTAATATTACTAATGATGGAGTTAATGAAAAGATAGATGTGGGAAAACTTAAAGAAGAACCACAAACTAACAGAGAAACTAGAAGATGAAAGCATGTATCATCGTGATAATTCAATTAATGACTTTTCGTTAAATGTTTTTACCAAATTACTGTTTGAATACGTAGACATAATGGATGCAAGAGACTGTTATGTGTGCATGCAATTACCTTTGTCTGTGTCCGAGGGAGTGACTTATCACTTACCTCTAACGTATGGTGTCTCATGTAGTGTTTTAACAGGTCTCTTTCATGAGAAGGGTCGTTTACAGTATTATTACTCGAACTGCAATTTAGTATTTTCTGAAGTACCTATTAGAAAGAATATGAACAGAGTGAGTAGTGCAAAAGATGCAGAGTATTTTGGGGATTTCTCCCATACAACTAATACAATTAACACAGTATATGCACATCGAAACAATTTAACGTGAAAGGTTATGTCATGAAGAGATTGAATTCATAGATTTAGAGGAAGATAGGAGACAAAGTTTTAAAGAAAAAGCTGTCAACCAAAAGTCTCATATACCTCCATGGGCTTTTAGGTAAGGAAATTATAAGAAAGATGAGACATATGCTGCAATGACACTGGATTGGAATCACAAGGGAAAGCTTTGTTTACTTAGGCAGAAAACAGATTTTAATAACTATTTCATTGGTTCTAGCGAATGTGATCATTTTTTCTTAATCACTGGTGGATGGGGATTGAGGGGTGGTACTGACCCAGTCTTTCCAGGAATTTATTATGTGTGTGGTAAAAATGCCTACTATAGATTGCCTGCACATTGGTATGGGTGTTGTTACATGGGAATAGTTTTTCCAAAAGTGTATCATACAGACAAAAATCATGGAACCAATTAAAAGATGGTTGGACTAACACGGAATAAAAAGGGAGCGAGTTTTACCGAAATTGTGGGTGATATATTCGGAGCATTGATACCTTCAGTTGGTGTTATCCTTAATTCACACAAAATTAGAAAATTGTCCACAGTGGTTGATCATTTATCAACGGATACTGCTGGAGGATTCTTAATGATTGATACTGAAATAGTTGCTATAAGGTCTATGGTTTTGCAAAATAGACTTGCTCTTGATGTAATATTGGCAAAAGAGGGCGGAGTTTGTACTATGCTGAAAATTCAACAGTGCTGTACCTATATCCCAGACAAAAGAAAGAATCTAGAGGAATATATTAAGAATATTATTGATTTACATAAGGATTTGGCTGAACTGAAGGTTGACGGTGCTTGGGAGAAACTTGGTAAGGGTTTCTCTTTAGTAGGTAGTTAGTTTTCTAACTTTAGTAACAGTTTGTTGGGGAAAATACTAACACCAATAATTGCGGTGGCAACAGGAATGCTAATGTTGATAATGATATATAAGTGTTGTAGATGCAAGAAAGGAACATTAGATATTAGACGTAGAGCTAAGAAAAGAAAAAGAGAAGATATTGAACTAGAAGATAGAAAAAAGAAATTACTATGAAATAGTAAAGGATATAGATGAAATAAGAATGAAACAAAAGAAAACTACAGCTTTTTAAATAAAATACGATGACAATCAGATTTTTGGGTAGTTTTTGATGGCTCAAATCGCCATCACAGGGAGGGATTGATGGAGCAGGGTTTTCGCGAAACAAAACCTGCTCGGATTGAACCTCTCATTTTGCAAAATAATCATTAAAAAGTTAACTGTGTGCTATTAACCGCGTTTGAATTTAACTGCGCATAGGTAAATGAGAACGCGTTTAGAGAAAATCTGGGGTAGGCCGCAAGTCTGCACATGACTAATGCAGAAACTAATGGCTAAAGGGCTGCAAGTTTAATGATCATACTAATGCTTTTTGAATCTTGTGCAAACCATTAATATAGCTAAGCAAAACACTTTTAGAGAATAAACTCATGCAAAAGATATGATATTCACGTTGTATTTGTCTTTTCCTAGAAAATGGCTTTTTCTGTGCTGGAGAGAAAGGCCTCAGAAAATCTAGCTTGAAATCTTAAACCATGGTGTGAGGAAGGGAGAGTGCTTAATCAGTTTTCCGTGTGTCTTTGGTGATGACCAAGGTTATGGAGGAAACAATGAGTCTCTGAAAGCGAGTTCCTCTGGAAGAGGACATGCGGACAGAAAAAGTTACATTAAACGTGAACGAAATGTGAACATGCTGCGGAAGAGAAAGCTACAGAAGCCTGAAAATGACGTATTGAGTTTGGACAATAGTGTGTTTGAAAGTTGGAACTTGCTTGGAGTAGTGTGACCAAGACACCCCTTGTTTTAGCCAATTAGAATCTTTAGTTAGGTGGGATGGATAGAGTAGGGGTTGGACTTGTGTGAATTTAGGGTATAATTATACCTAGTAAGTAGGTGGGGTTAGGCGGCGTATTTCTTAACTTTGCGTGAGGAGAGGGCTGTAACGCTGTTTCCTATTCTTGTGGGCTGGCTGATGATCTGCTGTTCCTGACTCTTAAACTTTGCATTTCAAATTCTTCTTTGAAGTGCCCTGCTTACTCTCATGGCCAGAGGGTAGCATTTCTATTCTTAAGACTTGAATGATAGGTAAATATAATCAATCTCTGATTTGCATAATTATTTTGCAAATGTCATCTCTTCTTTTGTCTCTTTACCTATCCTCTCTCTTATTGCGCTGTTCATGAGATGTATACTGTTATTGATTGAAACTGAATGTTCTTTGTGTGAAATACTCCGATTTGTACTGATTTTGTACTTGATGAGCATCACATCAATTTAGATAAAGATTATTGTTATTAATGGAAAAGTGTCTGTTGTTACTATGGTAAGATATTGAATCACGGTGTAAATTCAGATTATTATTTACCAAATCCCTGCCTTCTTAAAAAGATTCATCATTAGAGGTGATACTTTAGTTGGTAAGTTTGGTCTAAACTCATACAGTGTGGAGGGAACTAAAAAAATTTGGGTCCAGGTTATGAATGATTATTTCTGAGTTCCCGAAACGCTGTATCAGCACTAATATGCAGAAAAAATGTTAAATAAACGGACAAGCATTAATTTGCAGGTTTGATGAAGTAACTACTGTGGTGTCCTGCACCACTTAACTTTAGTTAATCTGCAAATAAACGCTTGCCCGTTTACTTAACATCTTTTTTAGACCTCCTTACACAATCCTACAGCCCTCGGTCACACCACAGAACATATTTTGTGGCCCCTGGGCAAATGTTTAAGAGTACCCATGGTCTAAACTATATGTTGGCAGTAAAAATTAGGATCGCTGAACATTTTTGGGCCTTTGAGATCAAAGACTTAAAACATGAGGTGGCAGCACATATTCATGAAAAACAAAATGGTCACAAAACAGTGTTGACATTTCTTGTTGGAACATGTTGAGCTGGCCCGTCGAGCCTCAGAAGAAATATTGAGACAGAAGGAATGCTGATGTATTTTATCCTTAAGACTATGGAACCAGACATGTACGAACAGAAAAACTCGCGATTTACTATTTGCGAAAAGAATACTGAAATTTGCTGAGAAGGAGTTTGAGATACTCACAGAGGAGTGCTGTGAGCACCATGATGTCCTATTTGGGAGGCCATCAATGACTGTGCCAGAGTCACAAAAAAGAACATCTGGCTGGAAATACAGGCAAAAATAAATACGATTGTAGTCAGCCACCGCTCCATAGATGAAATCCGCAAGGGGTGGTATGACCTCAGGTCACGGATCAAGGAAAAGGTGACCCAGCGACGGAACAGGTGGCGGCCCACCCACAGTACCACCCACCCACTGCACTAGAGACCATGGTGGAGACCACACTGGAGCGGGAGGCTGTTGTGGGTATCGGTGACTTTCGACAATTCAGCATCAGGATCCTCAAAAAGTAAGTGTTACATATTACCTTTTGACACATCTCAGACTACAACTCCATGCCCACACCCACATAGTCCAGCAGCATGCATCAGACAGTTGTACTCCAAATGTCAAGTTTTTTCCCATTATTTTGCATTATTGGTGATGTAGTCCAAAAGTCAGCTTAGGAATCATATACATTTATTGTGCAACAGATCAGATAAGTGAATAAAATGTATCTCATTTGTCTCACAGGTCTCCCTTGGGTACATAGTGTGGACATGTAGGAAGCTGGCTCTGTATACACTATACCAAAGTGAGGTATAGTGTGCACAGAGTCCAGTGGAACCCAAAAGGTAGGCGGAGGTAAAGTAGATAGCACCTCACTCTCTATTTGTTGTAGTGTGGTCGAGTAGTAAGGCTTTATCAGAGGACAGTGTTAAGCATTTGCTGTACACACTCAGTCAGCAAATGAATTCACACACTCAAAGACTGAACTTCAGACCAATTGTTTTTGCATAAAAATATTCTTTTATTTATTTTATTTTCTAGAACCAAGCAAGCCTGGCACAGGTAAGCAATAAAATACTTTTCAAAAGTAATGCAGCTGTAACAAAGTGTGGATTGCAATTGTATATGCACTTTGTTTTGATTTATAGTACTGTTACTGAGAATTGCAATGCTTTGGAAATACAGTACATATACTTTGAATGGGCTTTTTAGTAAAATAACCAGTACATTACTATCAGATTACTTTTCTTACACAGTGTAGTATACCTGGATACTACACTGGGACAACTCCTTTAAACAGGTAAGTAAAAGCGTTTTTGTTATTTAGTACAGTTGTAAAAAGATTTCTTGGATTTTCCAACTCCACACTTTTCATAGAAAAACAGTCAATGTTATCCTAGGGAGGAAAATAATGTTATTGGTTCAAAGGTAAGTACTTTGTTGTGGGAGTTGGTATTCTGGGTTTAGACTCAAGGGTCCCCCAGGGTCAAGGATGCACTCTTGTTACACCCCCAGCGGCACTAGGGCGGCTGGGTGCAGAGTACTGAGGCCCAATGTTATCCAATAGGGGATAGAGGGCCTCCGGTTGGTGGCTGCTGATGAGCAGGCCACTGGGTTGTGGGAGCAAAGCTCCTGGACTTAATCTCAGGGCAAATGGGGTTTTAGGCCAGCAAAAAAGATGCACCCTCAGCGGCACTGGGGCGGCCGGGTGCAGAGTGCTGTTTTGGGGTTGGAAGCCCTGTAGCTTTCAATGGGGAGTCTCCGGTTTGCAAAAGCACTGCAGGCTCGGGGACGAAGGCCTTCTGGGTGCGACCACCACTTGGAGAGGTAAGTTGGGATCTTGGGGGTTGGTTAGGCACCAGATCTCGGGTCAGGATCGCCGGAGAGACCTCCTCCTGGCGTTGGGCCACTCGAACTCGGGCCATGGGCGTTGGGTGCAGAGTGGTGCAGACCCGCGGATCCTTTCGGAGCTGGAGTCTGTTGTTTGAACAAATCCGGTGTTCACGGGAGACAGAGTCTTTGGGATTGAAGGCAGGCAGGTCCTCCGGGTTTCTCGAGGTTGCTGGCTGCAGGACACACTGGGATTTCGTTGGAGCAGGATCGAGGTGGGGACAGGCCGGTAGGTCTGGGGCCAAGTCAGTGGGCGTCCTCCTCTTGTTAGCTTCGGCATGCTGTTCGGTCCTTCTTTTTCTTTTCTTCTTGTAGTTTCTTGTCTGAGGAAGCAAGGTTCAGGGGGCGTTACAGGTAGATAAAAGGTTGGGACCAATGGGTCCCTTCCCTGGGGTGGGTACACCCCCTAGTATGCCACCCTCCAGTGGGAGGGCGACATAAGCCTTTCCCTGGTTGGCTGGGTCCCCCCCATCTGCAAGATGGCGGGGACTGAGAGTTGTGCTTTACCTCGCCTCCCCCACCTGAGGGGTCGAGTTGGCAGAGGTGGGCACTTGTTTTTCCCGCCAGTTCTCACGACCAAAGTGGGGGTCAGAACCAGTGGGGACCAGTTGCTGAAAGCAACAAGTGGCCTGGGGAAGCTCACAAAGGCAGCAAGCCTTTGAAGCTTCCTCTTCGTGGACCCTGCCCATCCTGGGGGAGGAGACTTGGCACCTCGTCCCAGGATGTGCATTGTTTCTGGCCCCAGAGAGCAGCAGGCTCTCGACCCAGGGGTCTAGAAACATGTCTGTTGGTGGCAGCTGAAAGCAGTCACTCAGCCTGGACACTAGTGGTAGGTCTTTTTCAGGGGGCATCTCTAAGATGCCCTCTGTGTGCATTTTTCATTAAATCCCACACTGGCATCAGTGTGGGTTTAATGTGCTGAGAAGTTTGATGCCAAACTTCTCAGTTTTCAGTGTAGCCATTATGGTGCTGTGGAGTTCGTAATGACAAAAACCCAGCACCATATACTCTTAATGGCAGCACTGCACTTACAATGTCTTAGAATGGACTTAGACACTGTAGGGGTACAGGGCTCATGCACCTGTACCCTCACCACTGGTATAGGGCACCCAGCTAGAGGGGTGACTGATCTATGCCAGGGCAGTGGGTTATAGGCATGGCACACAGGGATGTGTGCCATGTCGGCTCTTCACTTTGTTCTGCACCAAAACACGCAGCCTGCAAAGGCAGTGTGTGAGTGTAATGGTACAGGGCCTCTAAGGGTGGCACAATAAGTGCTGCAGCCCTTAGAGGTCTTTCCTGGTCACAGGGCCCTGGGTACCTGTGGCACCATTTACCAGGGGCTGACCTGTGACCAGAGATGCCAATTGGGTTTTGTTTTCAATGCAGTTTTAGGGAAAGAACATAGGCCTTGGGTACCTGATTGGCAGGAGCCCAGGACACACTCAGTCAAAGCACATCAGCAGTTCAGCAAAAAGTGGGGGCTAACATGCAGAAAGAGGTCACTTTCTCACCCCCCCCCCCCAAACGAAAGAGGATGAGACTAACCTTTCCCTAGAGAGTATTCATTTTCTAAGTGGAAGAACCTGGAAAGTCCATCTGCATTGGCATGGGCAGTCCCAGTTCTGTGTTCCACTACAAAGTCCATTCCCTGTAGGGAGATGGACCACCTCAACATTTTCACCTTTCATCTGCATTAGCCATCTGAAAGGTCTGTGATCAGTTTGAACTAGGAAGTGAGTACCAAACAAGTATGGTCTCAGCTTCTTCAGGGACCAAACCACAGCCAAGGCCTCCCTCTCAATGGCACTCCCACGCTGCTCCCTGGGGAGAAGCCTTCTGCTTATAAAAGCAACAGGTTGGTCTTGGCCTTTATCATTGGTCTGGGATAGGACAGCTCCTATCCCTAGCTCTGAGGCATCAGTCTGCACAATGAACTGCTTGGCATAGTCTGGAGCTTTGAGAATTGGTGCTGAGCACATTGCCTCTTTCAGGGTGTCAAAAGCCTTTTGACAGCTAACTGTCCAGTTTACCTTTTTGGGCATTTTCTTGGAGGTATGTTCTGTGAGGGGAGCCACAATGGACCCATATCCCTTCACAAACCTCCTGTAGTACCCAGTAAGGCCAAGGAATGCCCTGACTTGCGTCTGGGTTGTTGGAGCTGCCCAGTCCAGGATAGCCTGGATCTTAGGCTGTAAGGGTTGCACTTGGCCTCCACCAACAAGGTGGCCCAAGTATACCACAGTTCCCTGCCCTATCTGGCATTTGGATGCCTTGATAGTTAGGCCTGCAGTTTGCAGTCCTTTTAAAACCTTCCCAAGGTGGATCAGGTGATCCTGCCAGGTGGAACTAAAGACACTAATATCATCTAGATAAGCTGCACTAAAGCATTCCAATCCAGTAAGTACTTGATTCACCAACCTCTGGAAGGTGGCAGGGGCATTCTTTAAACCAAAGGGCATAACAGTAAACTGATAATGCCCATCAGGTGTGGAGAATGCTGTCTTATCTTTTGCTCCTGGGGCCATGCCAATTTGCCAGTACCCTGCAGTTAAGTCAAAGGTACTTAAGAATTTGGCTGCACCCAACTCATCTATCAACTCATCTGCTCTTGGGATAGGGTGAGCATCTGTCTTGGTGACAGAGTTGAGCCCTCTTTAATCCACACAGAACCTCATTTCTCTCTTTCCACCTTGTGGATGAGGTTTGGGGACTAGAACCACTGGGCTGGCCCAGGGGCTCTCAGAGGGTTCAATAGCCCCTAACTCCAGCATCTTGCTGACTTCAGCTCTGATGCTTTCCTTGACTTGATCAGACTGGTGATAGATTCTGTTTTTGACAGGTGAACTGTCACCAGTGTCCACATCATGGGTACACCAGTTTGCCTGACCAGGGGTCAAGGAAAAGAGCTTTGCATACTGCTGCAAGACTTGCTTGCAATCAGTCTGCTGTTGGGCAGAGAGGGTGTCTGAAAAGACAACTCCATCCACTGACCCCTCTTTTGGGATGTATGAGAGAAGGTCAGGGAGAGGTTCACTCTCTGTCTCCTGGTCCTCATCAGTCACCATCAGCATGGTGATGTTAGCCCTGTCATGGAAAAGCTTAAGGCGGTTCACATGGATCACCCTTTTGGGTGTCCTGCTTGTGCCCAGGTCAACCAAGTAGGAGACCTCACTTTTCTTTTCTAAGATGGGGTAAGGGCCACTCCATCTCTCCTGGAGAGCCCTTGTTGCCACTGGCTCCAAAACCCACACCTTTTGCCCTGGTTGAAATTCTACCAGCGTAGCATTTTGGTCATACCAGTGCTTCTGAAGCTCCTGGCTGGCCTCAAGATTCTTGGATGCTTTTTCCATGTACTCAGCCATTCTGGACCTCAGGCCAAGCACATAGTCCACAATATCTTGTTTGGGTTCTTGGAGAGGCTTCTCCCGACCATCTTTTATAAGACAGAGTGGTCCCCTCACAGGATGACCAAACAGAAGTTCAAAGGGGGACAACCCTACTCCCTTCTGTGGCACCTCTCTGTAAGCGAAAAGCAAGCATGGTAAGAGGACAGCCCATCTCCTTTTGAGCTTTTCAGGGAGCCCCATAATTATGCCTTTCAATGTCTTGTTGAATCTCTCAACAAGGCCATTGGTTTG
The DNA here is from genome assembly GCA_963921515.1 of Calotriton arnoldi. NCBI lineage: Eukaryota > Metazoa > Chordata > Amphibia > Caudata > Salamandridae > Calotriton > Calotriton arnoldi. The sequence continues at coordinate 583,624 of CAWUFW010007929.1, forward strand.
TGGGTGATAGGGTGTAGTAAACTTGTACTGCACTCCACACTCTTTCCACATGTGTTTGAGGTAAGCAGACATGAAGTTGGAACCTCTGTCTGAAACCACCTCCTTAGGAAACCCTACCCTAGTGAAGACACCAATGAGGGCCTTGGCTACTGCAGGAGCTGTAGTAGTCCTAAGGGAAATTGCCTCAGGATACCTAGTGGCATGATCTACTACCACTAGTATGAATTTGTTTCCTGATGCTGTGGGGGGTTCAAGTGGACCCACTATGTCCACACCTACCCTTTCAAAGCGAACCCCAACCACTAGTAGTGGTATCAAGGGGGCCTTTGGGTGTCCACCTGTTTTGTCACTGGCTTGACAGGTGACACAGGAGCTGACAATCTCCTTTACTTTCTGAGACATCTGGGGCCAGTAAAAGTGGCTAACTAGCCTTTCCTAGGTTTTGGTTTGGCCCAGATGCCCAGCTAGAGGGATGTCATGAGCTAAAGTTAGGAGGAACTCCCTGTACTTCTGAGGCACTACCACTCTCCTAGTGGCTCCAGGGTTGGGGTCTCTGGACTCAGTGTACAGTAGTCCCCCTTCCCAATAAACTCTGCGGGTACCACTGACATCTCCCTTTTCCTGTGCAGCAGCTTGCTGCCTCAGGCTTTCAAGAGTTGGACAGTCCTGCTGTCAAAGGCACAGCTCTTCCCTAGAGGGTCCCCCTGGGCCCAAAAGTTCAACCTGGTAAGGGTCAAGCTCCATGGGCTCAGTTCCCTCTGGGGTGTCCAAGTCCTCTCCCTGAGGAGAGGGGTCCTGATCCTTTTGCTGTACAGAAGCTGGTTTCCCAGTCTTCTTACCTTTTCTCTTGGAAGGTTGGGCCATACTTTCAGGCTCCAACACTTCTTTTTCACCCTGTTTTCTGCTCTGTGCTCTTGTTTTTACACACACCATCTCAGGGATATCCAGCATTGCTGCTTGGGTTTTCAATTCAACCTCAGCCCATGCTGAGGTTTCCAGGTCATTGCCAAGCAGACATGCAGCTGGTAGCTTTGGAGAGACCACTACCTGTTTCAGGCCAGTAAATCCCCCCCCCCAGTCTAATGTCACCATAGCCATTGCTTGGTTAGTGGTAACACTGTCAGCATTGGTGACTGGGTAAGTTCTCCCAATCAAATATTGCTCAGGTGTTAGAGGGTAAATTCTACCCCAGAAGTCACTGCACAAATGTGCTATCTAAATAATAAGACACACGTGTGAGATGCAGGAACTGAGTCAGAGTGGCAGTTTTTATTCAAACAATTTATACAATAAATGGTAAAAACACTTCATTAATCAAAGTAGCACTATGCAGTCTAGCAAATAATAAGTGTCAAAGACACATCGCAAATAATGAGCATAAAATGCAATCTAGTAAGTTTCAAAATTACGTCAATGCACAGGCAAAAGAGAGAGAGAGAGAAGATTTCAAAATACAATAAAGCCTTACAACCTCAATCAAAAATGCTAAATAAAATGGTTAACCGGGAACACACACGTCGTGACCCAAGAGTTCACAGTACGAGGTGTTCAACAAATGGACTGGGGGCAGCTCTTTTATATTATTTTAATGAGGAACTGCTAGTCCTGATTATGACAGATGTTTGACCGTAGAGCATAATGAAATTGAACATTTATCAAAAATGATTTGCGTCACTTCTCGGAAATTTTATAAGAAAGCAGAAGATTACAAAAGGTAATAGGTCATTTATTTGGGCAAGTTGCTGTCTTAGTTCCTAAAGCTAGCAGAAAAACATCAGATGTGAAGCAATAAAATGTTCCAGCTAACCCTCACCTGATTCTTACCCAATCGTGTTCCTCTAACTAACGGATGTTTCTTATTTGTGCTATATCAACGTGATGTGCAGAACAGAAGTGCACATCGAGGACAGTGGCGGCAGTGGGGGCTTGGGACTTGCTTACCAAAAAGACAGTGGCTGAGGTATTAGCCTTGGCAGGAGGGACAGCTGCAATCTTACTAGGGAGGCATAAGGCCTACCATTTTCAGTGAGTGTTTTAAGACAGTATGGGCAATTTAGCAAAGTCCTACACATTGGGCTGGCAGGACCATTTAAGATTCTCATGCTTCAAATGTAGGACAGAAATAGCTTAAGGCATTATACGGTAAAACTGGACCCTGCTTCATTTCCCTCCTCTTGTTCATTTTTGAACAAAACTCTTACAGTGTACTTAGCAGGCCCTTGGTCTCGTTGGGGCATCCAAGGTGTGTCATTAACATAGGAGCACTGTCTTTCCTGCTGTGTTTCCAATTCTACATACTCTCCCTCTGGCATGTCGATGAGGGATGTATAAGGTGTTGGTGATGGCATACCTACACTGGGATCTTCCCTTGTTTGGAATCTACCCGGAGGAAGTTGGGGGCTAGTGACCTGGCTCTGGGTAATAGTGGCAGGCTGCAGTGAATGTTGCCCTGATGTTGTTAGCTCGACAACTTCTAAGAGTGCTATGTTATCCCCATTCCCTGCTCCACTGTCCTTATGCATGGTCTTTCTGTATGTTCCAGTTCCTGCATAATTCATACCTACTACTGGCATTTTTCACACAATGACATATTATCTGTACGACACAACAAAAGAGCAACAGCACACCGCAAACCGGTACTACAATTTTTAGGAGGGCAGACAGCCATGAAGGCATCCAGCCAAAGTCGAACCAGTCCTTGGCTATGTCTGCCCTGGCACCTCCTTCATCAACCATTTTCTTCCCTATATTGTTTAAATCCTCGATGGCCTTCGTGAGCGATCCATTCACTGTGTCATTTGCAGGAACGAACGTGCAGCAGGAGCTCCTGATCTTGCGACATACTCCACCTTCCATGGCCGTTAACATGTCCAAGACATACCGGTGTTGTAGAACCATAAGCCGCAGGGGGCGTAGTTCTTCCTTGATAGCGTTCAGCCCATTACTGGTACTGTTGAGGGCCCGCATGACTTCGTAGCGGGTCACCTCTAGCCAGCGTGCATTCGCTTTGATCTGGAACATTGGGATGAGGCTGCCGAAAAAGATCTGAGCATCATTAAATAGCCGGAATTCCTGCGGTATGTCATCAAAGGCTGTGTTGGCGAAGTACTGAGCATACCGTCAATGTCGGTGGAGCAGAGTGACAGAGCCCGTCTTTGGATGGGCATGGATGTGGGAGATATTAGCTGCCGGAACGACCAGGTGAACTTCGTGCATGGTCACCAGGGTACACAGTCCATTCCATCGAGGAGGCAGTTGGAGATAGAGGCGTTCTCCGCAAGCCCAGTAGAGGTCCATTAGACTAGAGGTGCCATATTGCATGTCCAAATTGAAAATGGTGCTGTTGCATCCTGAGTTGCGGCCCACAGGTACCGTGCCATTTCCTAGAAAACAGAGAAGAGGTGACTTTAGTTTGAATGCTTTTTTATGTTTGGACATTTTCTCCCCACCCCAGGTGTACCTTCCACCCTCCTGGGATCAAATGTCAAAGCACTCATCCTCAACTTCCCAGTCTATCCTATCGTCATAGTCTGATTCAATCCAGGGGGGTCCTAAGGATGCTGCTCTACATAGTAAGTTTGTTGGGGGGCTCCATTTGTGTTGTGCAAAAACACGGGAGTGCAGTTGAAGGACGACCCGTCTCTGACATGTACTAAGGTTTCTGTGAGGATCACAAGATGCTGAGGGGACTAATACCCCTAAAAACCCCTGCCGTCTAGTAAAAGCAGCCTTGTCCTCAAAAGATGATACTCGTCTTTTACGTATATCTTCTAATTTTATCTCAAGCTGGACTCTATCAGTAAGAACCTCGATCACTATTGGTGTGTTGTCCCAGGTGGGAGTATGAGCATATACTTCAGTTATGTTGACCCTATTAACCTGAATTTGGCCCCGAATGCGGCAGAGAAACTAGTGTAAGAGGCATTTTGCAATGCGAGGGGGCACTTCCCTAGGGAAAATCAGTCTGTCTGCGCCTCCTGCATGGGGAATGTATGAGCACACATAACAGGATTCGTTCGTTCTCTGCTTCCCAGCTATTGTCATGTCTCTATACCACGTTTTCTAGTAGGGAGTCATGGACCCCATGCTCCCCTGTTGACTCGTCATTACTCTGGTGTGGCTGGAGGGACTTAACGATGGACATATGGAAGTCACAATGCCAGGCTGCTGGGGCATTTCTGCGTAGGCGGGACAATAGTGGGGGGCGTAATGTGATATCAAGGGTACCGTCCCATTCTGTATAATTTTCAATGGGGGAAGAAGATGGGGATGTGGGGTGCTCATAGGTATTTGGGGTGCTGATGGTACTGGCAGAGGAATTTGAACCTGTGGTACTACTACAGTGGCAATTTTCAGTACATGTGCTAGCAGGTAGATGGGGAGGTGACATGGGGTGCACAGTGGTGTTGGCAACTTCAACATTTTGAGGAATACAAGCCTTTTTATCAATACAATGAGAAATAACAGCAAGCTAATTAAACATAGCTAGTGCCACTCCAACAATATTGTAAAATATTAAAATACAAGTACATAACTTCGCATAGGACACTTCTGTGCAGCGGGTGTTGCGGCTGTGTCTGAATCCATAAACGACCAAGTGATCACCGTCTTCTTCTTCTTAGATAGTCAATGGAAACACAATGCCTTCCTCTTGTTCATCTCTTAGTTCTGGGGTGGTGCAGGGTCGACCCTGATGTCTGTTCGGGGTATCCATGCTTTCCTCTCGGCAATGCGGACAGCTGTGGGTGAAGAGTCTATGACTTTAAAAGGTCCTTCAAACTTTGGATCCTTCCACCGTCTAACGGCTTTTCCGGCAAAGATCTGTGTTCCGGGACGGATTGGTGGGAGCTCAGGAGCGATGGGGCCCTTCTCCTTCCGCTTCGCTATCTGGGTAGAAAGGAAATGAGCAGCGCTTGTTAAGGCACACAGATACTCGTACATTTCAGCTTTCATAATTTCAGAAAAACTTTCAGTATCAGTTTTTGGTCTGGTGACTGGAACTGACATATTTATTGATCGGCCAGTGACAAGCTGGTGGGGTGTTAGGTGGTGATCAGAGCTTGGAGAATTTCTGAGTGCAAACAGGGCAATTGGTAGGCAATAGAGCCATTTCTTTCCAATTGTGGCACTTATCTCACTTATTTTATTTTTGAGCAGGCCGTTAAGGTGTTCACAAATGCCATTGCTTTGTGGGTGGTATTCTGATGTTAATTTATGTTTAATCCCTAACATGGTCGTTAGGAAGGAAAAGATGGCGTTTGAAAAATGGCTGACGTTGTCGGACCGGATCGCATCTGGCAAACCCCAGCGCGAGATGACCTCTCGGAGCAGGAAGTTGGCTGCTGCTTTGGCATCTCAGTGGACACATGGTCCAGCTTCGATCTATCGTGAGAATGGGCAAACCACTACAATGAGGTATCGATAGTTTTGGCATCTGTCGATCATGTCAACATAGTCAATGTGGAGTTCCTTAAAGGGGCCTTTTGGTTTCGGGATTGTGGAGGCTACTGTTTTCATAGTGGGGTTTGGCGAGTACTGTTGACAGATGAGGCATTTGTTAACAAGGAGCTGTATTAGTTTGTGGGCATTGGGGACGAACCAGTCTGTTTGTATTGGTGTGGACATATCACACGAAACATGTGCGGGAAGGTGTAACTGGCCTAGCGCCACTTGCAATAAGGCCTGTGGCATGACAGGTTTTCCTGCCATTGTTTGTTTGTAGATAAAATCTGAGTGATCTTGTTGTACTCCCCTCTTCTTCCAGAGCTCTTTCTCTTGATCTGGTGCACTTTCCTGTATTTCTCTGAGGTGTAACTGTGCAATGTGATCATATGGCTGTGTATCGTCAATAATGTATGGATGTGTGAAATCAGGGGTGTGTTTCTCTGTACCTTCTTCGCTCTGTTGTTCTGTTGTAGGTACATTCTGGGCAAGCAAGATGGGGGCGTGCTGGCATTCTGGTGGCACCACAGGCAGGGACCCCCTGGCAGCGGCTTTAGCTGCCCAGTCTGCCAGGGCGTTACCCCTGGAGACAAAGTCTTGCCCATTTGTGTGGGCTGCACATTTGACTACAGCTACCTCAGCTGGCAGTGTCAGCACGTCTATTAGTTCTTCAAGTAAGTGTCTGTGCATAACAGGTGTGCCATCTGATTTGAGAAAACCACACCTTTTCCAGCGTAAGATGTTGGAATGTGTTGTTGTTGTGACATATGCAGAGTCTGAATAAACAGTGATGCGTTTGTCTGCCCCATTTTTCAAGGCGGCAATCAATGCCACTAGTTCTGCCGCTTGGGCTGAGTAGTGCGAAGGTAATGTGATCTGTTGTACAATATCCAGGGAGTCAGAGGAGTCATTTTGTTGTGCTCTAACCACTGCAGCCCTTTTATACCTGATCCCCGTTTCCTGATCAATGGTAGACGACCCATCAACAAAATATATGGTACTGTCTGGCAATGGGTCCTCTTTTGCTGCTCCGGACTCATCTGGTGAGTATGTGGCACAATCATGAGGGTCAATAAAGAAGAAGTACGTGGTTCCTCTGTGAATACAGAGTATTTATTGCAGGTCGTGAAAGAAGGGGATTCTTCCTTTCGGAACTGGTGCCCTCACACACCCAGCAAGCTAGGTGTCATGCTTCATCATCTGGGCCTGCTCCTCGTCGGGTCGGCGCTGCAATACCCGACGGGCACCCAAAAAGGGGCTCTTTATCGGAGATCTTTTGTTCCTTGCCGGTGGGAGAGGGGTAGGTCAACCACACGGCTTTCATTGAAAGCAGACACATAACTTATATGTGTCCACGGCCCGCTGGATACTGACGAGGCACGATTCAATTAGTGATTGGGTCGTCCATAGAAACAACGGGCGCACAACCCGCTTATCCAAGAGTGGTAGGTAGTTCACCACACCACTGGGTGTAGATAGACTCACTTTACGGTCCTGAAGAATCGCCTTTGATCCTTAAGACAACAATGGCGAGAAACCCGTTGACCCACTAGGAATAGAGCGCCCTGATCTTGACCCATTATAGTCAGATAGACGCCTCTCCTTTTTCTATTTTAAATCAGGCAGGGGGCCTACCAAGAATAAAATATGTTCCATAAGGCACCCTGACTTGTTTTAACTCACTTCACATACTACTACATCCACACAATCAAAAGGGCCCTTACACCCACGGCACCCACCGGCAAGGAACAAAAGATCTCCGATAAAGAGCCCCTTTTGGGTGGCCGTCGGGTATTGCAGCGCCGACCCGACGAGGAGCAGGCCCAGATGATGAAGCATGACACCTAGCTTGCTGGGTGTGTGAGGGCACCAGTTCCGAAAGGAAGAATCCCCTTCTTTCACGACCTGCAATAAATACTCTGTATTCACCGAGGAACCACGTACTTCTTCTTTATTGATTATCTAGGGCATGTACGTTGGACCTTTCCAAAAGCCCATTGTCCCCATCCTTTTGTAAAAAACAATCATGAGGGTCATCATCTGTGGTGGCAATGGGGTGGGCGAAGAACGTTGCAGGGATAACTGTGTGGCACTTAACAACTTTCAAGGAGGGCAACGATAGTATGACTTCGTAGCTCGATACTCTCTGCGCAGTGAGGGTGGTCTTAGCTTTCTGTATTATTGCAAAGACGGCATGCTTAGTGTACAGTGTTAACGGGGAACCCATGACTATGGGGGTGCTTTTCTCAACAGCGAACGCTGCTGCTGCTAGGGCTTGTTCACATGGGTAGTGTCCTTTCATTACAGAATCTAGCATGCCACTGAAGTAGGCAATGGGCTTATGGCCCGTGGGATATTTCTGGGTAAGGACTGCTGTCATGACTTGGCCGTCGCAGTGAGTGAACAGGTAGAATTCTTTGGTATAGTCAGGGGACCCTAACACTGGTGCATTTGTAATTTCATCTTTTAGTTGTGTGAAGGCTGTCCTCATTTCAGGTGTCCAATCTAGCTTATTATGTCTGTCTTTGGCCATTTTAACAGCTTTCAGCAGTGGAGTAGTGATAGTGGAAAAATCAAAGAACCACTGACAAACATAGTTTACTAACCCGAGGAATTTCTGCATGTCTTTGACTGTCTGTGGCTCGGGGTGCATTTTATTGCCTCAATTATATCTGGGGTGACTCTTCGTCCTGATGCTGAGAGCAATTGGCCAAGGTAGTGTACTTCTTTCTGGCAGTACTGAAGCTTCTTTTTGTCTACCTTGCATCCTCTTTGTGCTAATGTTGTCAATAGGGCGATGGTATCTTTTCTACATTGTTGCTCTGTAGGACTGCAGATCAATATGTCGTCGACATACTGTAACAGGGTGCTGTCACATTGGAAATTGGACAAATCAGCCTTTACAACTCTGTTAAAGACGCTGGGGGATTCACAATAGCCTTGAGGTAACCGTCTGTAGCTCATTTGAGTATTTCTAAATGTAAAAGAAGTCAGGTATTGGCTATCTGGTTGTTTTGGGACACTGAAAAAGGCATTTTTCAAGTCTATTACGGAGAAGTATTGTGTGTCTGGAGGAAGATTCGTGAGAATTACTGATGGATCTGGGACGATCGGAAATTCTGGTATCACAATGTTGTTAAGGGGGCGCAGGTCATGAACCAAACGCCATTGATTTGTCTTAGACTTGCGTACAGGAAACAGACAGGTGTTGCATGGAGATGTGCAGGGGTATATGACTCCCTGATTCAGTAATGCTACAATGGTGGGGGCAATACCCTCCTCTGCCTCCTTGGACAAGGGGTACTGGCGCACTCTTGGGAGTATGGCGCCCTGTTTGAGTGTTACCCTGAATGGGGCTGCAGAGTGAATGAGGCCTACATCATTTGGGCCAGTTGTCCAAATGTTGCTAGGCACTTGAGCTAAATCAGCATCACGTATAGAGTCAAATAGTTTGGCAGGAGTGGGTGTTCTTATTTCCACTGACACTGAGAGGGGGACTTCATTTTCGTAGGCAATCTCACTTTTTAAATATTGTTCAGGAGGTCCAAACAGTCGGTCGTCCAAGATGTGTCTCACTAACCCACCTGGTTGGATGAAAATGACGCAGGCCCAGGTGCGGGCACTATAATTGAATACTTGGAAGGCTCCATATGTGGGTGTTATTTCAAGACAGTGTATGTCTAAGATCATGTGTTTGTCCGGCATTTGGGAGTCCTGCGACTGTGGCCGAAAGAGGAACTCTTTTGGAAGTTGCACAGTGCGGCCTTTAAGTTCCGGTGTGGTGGCAATAATGATGTGAACTGCAGCGGAGAATGCTTGTTTGTCCACTGGGCGGGCCCTTATCTGATCATTCAAGGAGGAGTCCACAGTCACTGCCATCATCCTGGCCCAAGGAGTGCCTGGGATGGAGCAGGTCATGGTGCCTTCCTCATGAAAGTGAATTGTCATGCTTAATTTAGCCATGAGGTCACGCCCCAGGAGATTTACTGGAGATCATGGTGAGTAGAGCAGACTTTGCTCCACAGAGCGGCCTCCTATCTCTATTGGTACTGGCTCAGTGAAAGGGACCCTAGCTATTGCCCCAGAGAAGCCCTGTGTGTCCGCTATCTGATCTGAAATGGGCAGTGCTCCATCTGTAATACAGGAGTAAGTAGCACCTGTGTCAATGAGAAAGCTGTAAGTCTTATTGTTTATCGTGACAAAGACAATGGGGTCCTCCTCAGCACTCGTTGTACACGATAAAACTGGGCACACAAGAGTTGTCTGTGGGCTGTCCTAACAACTATACCCTCCAGCTTGGTACTGCTGGATGGTGCCCTGCGCAAATGGATTGTTGGAAGACATCACTGTGCCCCCCTGAGGTACAAAAGTTTGTGTTTGGGGCATCATCTGATACATAGGTGTCTGCTGCGGCTGCACCGGTGCCTGTACCTGTAGAGTCGGTGCCTGTAATTGGGCCACTGCGGGTGCTTGGAGATGTAGTTGTTGCTGCATGGGTTGCTGCTGTACTGGTGGGAGGTGAATTGGCTGAATTGGCTATGGCTGCATTGGCTGTGACTGCATTGGCTGTGGCTGCATTGGCTGCTGTTGAGAGGACTTGGTGGGGGTCCGTTGTGGAGGTCCTGGGACCACCATTCTTCCCTCATGCCGCATTTTGGCGTGACATTCTCTTTGAATGTGGCCAATTTTCTGACAATAATAACATACAGGGGGTCCTGACTGTTCTCTGGTCCTTTGTTGTCCCAGCCCTCTACCTCTGCCCTGCATCCCTGAGTTCCTAGGCCTAGTCTGCTGGCCATCATAATATGGCTGCCGTGGCTCATTATTATAGGTGGGCTGTGTATATGGTGCAACTCCCTGCGTGTTGCCTGCTAATGCATCCATGGCATTCTGAGGAAATCCGGTAACAGCAGTCATTTGGTTCACTGGTGTTGCCAGCATAACTGTGTCTAGTGCATCCTTTTTCTTATTAAGTTTCTGCTGAACTAGTTTGGCGGCTGCATTTTCAATTGCTAGCTGTCTGTTCCTGTCCTGTTCCTGCTTCTTTTTACAGAAGTGAATGATGTGGTCTTGTATTTCAGGCCATGGTTTGCATTCCATGGCTACTATACCATCTAACTTCTCCTGTACGTCAGTGGGTAATCCCTTCTTTACTGTGTGGTAGAAGAAAATACTGTTCCCTCCTGTTGCATTCCATTTTTCACCCAACTCCTGATGCCATTTATCCTTCAGTCTTGAAATGTACTGTGATGGGTCCTCATTCTGTTGCATTGTTTGTGACATTAGGGACCCGATGTCTGGGACATCCGGGAATTTGCGGCGCAACCGGGCCCATACTTGGGCTCGTATGTCGTTGAATGGGACACCATCATATTTTGTTTCAGTGAGCGTAATTTTGTTGTTGACGCTTTTTAGTATGTCTTCCGCTTCCTCTCCAATCAGGGAGATGAGCAGACTCTTGATGTCACCTACTGCGAGTTTGACACCAACAGTGTGTTTTTCCAGGGCTGCTATCCATTTGCCAGCACCCTCTGTCAGTGGGGGGAGTTGTTTTTTCAAATTGTCTTTGTCCATTTGTGGCCATGGGACATAGAGATGGGGGTCATGTGCATTTTTGAACAGCAGTGGCATCTGGTGTGTTACCCTGGTGCTTGCTGCTAGGGGTCGTGTGTGGTCAAATTCACGTGCATATTTCTGCCATACTTTTAGGCTTGCCCTCATGTAACCGTAGTCCCAGTCTTCATTTCCCTCCCCGTGTAGGATGCAGTCTTCTGCTGTTGCCATGTTTTGTGGATCGATGGACCCAACTTGTGGCCACAGGATCATTTGTGGTGCTAGACTTTCTGTCCAACCAGCCAAATTATCAGTGAAGGGATTGACATAGAAGTCAGAATCCTCCCCGAGTGTAACTATTTCATTGGGCATTAAGTCGTTGCGGTGTAAGGCAGTATGTTTGCTGAGCATCATGTTGTACTTATTTCTCTGCCTAGTGGAGCGCAATAGGGCTGTGCCTGAGACACCATAGGATGTTTCGTCAGGCCGCCCATGTGTTCCTAGCACCTCCAGTCGTTCTATCTCTGTCCATCTCTTTCTTTTTTCTTTTTGTTCCTCTGCATCTAGATGCTCCCTTTGTGGCGTGGTGTGCATGGAAGTAAGCGTCGGCCTAGGTGGCGAGCCAAAAGTGTATGTTATGGCTGGTGGTAATGTCTGTGGAGGTGCTTGCTGCAGTTGGGCAGGGGGGTTGTCATGACTAGTTGTTGCAGCTGTCTAGGGCATACCCGAGACAGTGGCCTCATTATTTTGTGGTATTGCAGCACCCGGTCTTCCCCCAGGAGTGTGTGACTGCAGTGCTTCCTGTAGTGTGGTGTCTGCCCTTGCATCGTTTGGTCGTGCTATGATGCCTACGTTACCGAGCATTTCAGTGAGTTGGTCATGCATTCGCTCTACTTTCATTGACAGGCGCCTGACAGTTGCACCTTCATTGTTGGGGTTGGGTGACTGCACTTTGTGTAGTATGTCTGTGTGAAAGTCGGGGGGGCGTGGCCTGACAACATGGCCGGCTAGTCGCATACCTGCGTAGCTCCCGCCCTAACAGTTAAAATCCTACTGGAATCCTGGCGGAATCGTGACCTTGTTACACCGATTGGCGTCGGAGCATTCCCCCGGCCCTGAGGATCCCGATCCAGACGAGTACTGACGGCCCGCGGCCAGAGAAAACAACCCCGGATCCCCGGAGACCTGCTGGAATGCGGACAAACAATATGGCGGCCCCGGCCTGTTCCGAGAGGTAAGGGTCGCTGTGCGCTGCCCCGGAGTACCCCCGGGCCGAAGACTTGCTTTGAGACCCAGCCGGACCCTCTGCCCGTACTGCGGCGCCTGGAGACCGACGGCGGCGATACTGCAGACGAGGGGCTGTCGTGGCTTGCCCGGCCGGGGTGAATCCTGCATCCTGAGGCCCGGGTCCGCGATCTCGCGAGCCCGGTGCTCCACAACTGCCGAGACCAGCCCGCTCTGCCTTCTGCCGCGCACGCCCAGCCGCCCGGACACATCTTTGGGGGCGCCGCGGATACTGGGACTGAGGGATTGAGGCTGATGGTCTGGGGGTGTGCCTGCCCCTCCTGGAGTAGACACTGATTGCAGTGGCTGGGCCGTGCGGCCCGCGGCGGTGACTGGCAGTGGGGGCACTCGCTCCGCGGATCGGCGGAGGCTCCGCCAGGCCGTGCGCCTGTGGAAGCGGACAGAGGTCTGCACCAATGACACATGTTTGAGATCAGGCCGGAGGGGGACTATTGGCAGACCCAGGGCATTAAACAGGATCGACTGAGAGGCAACCCATCTTATTGTGGCCTATTGTCCCGGACCGGGAGAGGCGAGGGGTGACTGCGCGGATATCCTTGGACTCCGGTTGGTCCCGGGGCCGGTCCTTTCACCATCAGCCTGTGTGCGAGAGGTTACCAGGGAGTGCCTTGTACTGTTTCCACTGGACATGGGGAGAGACAGACCCCCTAGAGGTGCCCAATCCAACAAAATCATGCAGTACACGGTGCCGGGCCCGACCTCTGCTGACCGCCTTAGACCGGATCCAGACCGGGTATCACATCAGGAATCAGCAGCCCGTGACAAGTCCGATATTCTGGAGGCCATACGACACTCACGAGTGGCGCTGGAGTCAAAAATGGATGGGATGGCCATGGACATCAACCATCTGCGCCTGGATCTACGAAAGGTGGCGGACCGGGTTACTGCCACTGAAGGGGACCTGCGCACAGTGCAGACCGAAGTCCAACAACTACGTGCGACAGTGTCTGCACTCCAGGAGCACACAGCCCGTCTCGAAGATAGGACAGACGACGCGGAGGGGCGGTCAAGACGGAACAACCTCTGTTTTTTGGGTTTTCCAGAAAAGGCGGAGGGGCCGGCTGCAGACTTATTTTTAGAAGAATGGATTGGCTCCGCATTCCCAGACCTCAGGCTCTCTAAGATGTTCGCAGTGGAACGGGCCCATCGCTCCCTCGGTCCCTGACCGAAACCAGGGGCCCCACCCAGAGCTCTGATCGCTCGTTTGTTCAACTTTAGGGACCGGGACACGATCCTGCAGTTTATTCGCACACATGGTCCGCCCAGGTTCGAGAATCATGATATTCACATTTACCCGGACTATACCAAAAGAGTACAAGACTTACGAAACGACTTCTTGCGTGTCAAACGTCAATTGCGAAACCTCAATATCAAATATAGTCTAATGTTCCCGGCCCGGCTCCGCGTGCAATATGAGGACAGGGTCCACTTTTTTGGTACTCCACAGGAGGTAACGGACTGGATGGACTCGCTGGGCCTGGCGGGACAGGACCAAAACCAAGGCTGGCAAGAACAGAGGAGGGGGAGTGGTCGACAACGGAGCCAACAACGCTACACTGGAGAACAACGACCCAGGAGGCGGAACTTGTCAGGCGGAGGTCGCATCATGGTAGGGCCAGATGGTACCCTACTAACGGAGATGGAAGCGATCCCGACGCAGAACCAGTTCTCTCCACTATGTCTGGTGCAAGAAACGTAGTCGGAGCTGGGGGGTGTCACCAGCCCAGTCGATGGAGCCTCCTGAGACATTTGAAGGCCAGTCAATGCATTGCAATATTGGGGCAGCTGGTCGTTGTAACTGTAAGTACGGGACTTAGCCCAGAGGGGGCTTGACTTTGATACGGAACACGTACAATGGGGCCTTGAGCCCCAGGGACGATGGGAGGGGGCTGAAACGCTCTTCAAGAGAGGGGCACTATTCCGCCAATCTATAGTTCGGACACTCCAACTGTAGTGCGCTGAAGCAGCCTAGCTAGACCACCAGTCGGGCGGGGTCGCGCGGTGCCAGACAGCTTGGCTGTATATCTGAGATTGGGAGGGTTATTTTGCTTGTGAACATTCTTAAGTTCATAGTTGTTAATTCAAGTTGAGGTGGGTGATCTAGGGGGAGGGTGGCAGCTATGGGGCGGGGTCCTGAGTCCTCAGACCACTGTTGGGTTGTGAGAATGAAGTACTAATGCCTGTGGGAGGGGGTGGTGGGATTGGGAGTTCACAATGTTATGTTTTACAGTTTAATGCCGGGTCTGTACTATGCCGCGCTACCAGGGGTCCTGAGAGTCTTCAGCACGAGGGGTCACACTGCAACACTATGGGGGGTCCCCCACACGAACAACGGGTGTCACTGCACCACCAGATGTCTCATTCATGCCAGGTGAGAAACAAAAGTATAAACTTATAACGTGGAATGTTAGGGGGCTCAATAACGTGGTCAAACGGATTCGGGTGGCGACGTATCTCAGACGATATGGGATAAGTGTAGCCCTTCTTCAAGAGACGCACCTATGGGGAGACTGTCTTAAATATGTCCAGCGTAGATGGCGAGGTCAGTTTTTTGCAACCTCCTACTCGGGTTTGCTAGAGGAGTGCTTATATGGGTGGCGCCAGGAGTTCCCTTTAAGGCAGTAACTACTAAATTAGATCCTGACGGGAGATACGTGGTGGTGGAGGGGACACTAGATGGGCGATCTATATGTTTGGTAAACATATACGCCCCGAATTGTGATGATGGGGAGTTTTTGAGTCGAGTCCTGGGGCAGTTAGATCTAGATCCAGATACGGAATTGATTGTGGCAGGAGATTTCAATTGTGCCCTTGATGGGGAGATAGACAGACACCCCCCCAAACAGGACGCCAAACCTAAAGCGAGAGAGGCTATATGTCGGATGCTTCACAACTATAGTTTACTGGATATATGGCGACTCCGCAACCCCTGTCGTCGAGTGTACTCGTGCCACACACCTGCTGCCAACACATATAGTAGACTAGATTATTTCTTTATTCAGATGGTGTCTGTTCCTCAGATAGGGGAGACGCAGTATCTGGCCCGCTATTTGTCCGACCACTCCCCCCTGTTAATAACATATACTTTGGGCCGGCCGAGATCCAAGGTGCCGTTATGGAGACTAAACACCGAGGCCTTTACAGACCCGACTTATAAAGATGCGATAACGAAAGGGCTCGATGATTATTTTGGTGTGAATTGGGGTACGGCCAGCACGAGGGCGTTCGAGTGGGACGCAATGAAAGTTGTGATGAGGGGGGTCTGTATGTCCACGGAGGTGGGGGTTAAGAGAGTGCTAGAACGGGATTTACACCGCCAGGAGGAGCGCTTGGCAGTTCTAGAAAAAGAGCTTCCCACAGACAGGGAGGGGCCGGCTAAATGGGCGGAACTCAGACGGAAGATAGAGGACATCTGGGACTCACTGGGCAAATTTAATAGAACTACAAGTAGACGCCGCTGGTACACGGAAGGGGACAAGGCCGGGCGCCTACTGGCGCGCTTGATTAAGATGGAGACACAGCCTCACCCGATTTTGACAATTAAAACGGACCAGGACCATATGGTATATACACAACACGAGATCAACAGGGCATTCGCAACCCATTTACAAAAGATATATTCCGAGCCCCAACCCCCCACTGCCCCTCAGGTTGTGGAGGCCTACCTAGCTGACGTGGAACTGCCTTGTCTGGACCCTGAGAGTCAGGAGTCCCTGGGGGCCCCTTTCAGAGGAGAGGAGTTAAGGGCGGCGATCGCCCATCTGAAGACCGCTAAGTCCCCCGGGATGGACGGCCTAGCGGCAGAACTCTATAAAGAATATGGGGGGGTCCTGATTCCTAAACTCCTGGAAATCACTGTGGAAGCTGCCAAAACGGCATACTCCCAGATTCCATGCGCGAAGCATTGATCATGATGATCCCCAAGCCGGGGAAGGATCCCCTGCTCCCTCCTCGTATCGGCCAATCTCCATGCTGAACGTGGATCTTAAAATTATTAGCCAAGTGCTGGCAAGTAGGCTCCTCCCGTATCTCCGGCAGCTGGTGCATGACGACCAGTCAGGCTTTATGCCAGGCAGG